>CP139509.1:471598006-472825184 GCA_021014915.2 Artemisia tridentata subsp. tridentata
TCTGGTTCAGGTCGAAGTAACATAAACATAGAAACCCTATAAGTATGCATGTGGTTAATCGAGAGTTAGAGAGGAAGTATTAGTTGTGGGTTAAGAACATATTAAAAGATATAAACATGCACGTGTATTATCTATATCAGGATAGGGATTTGGTGTGTGAGATATACATATGGCTGTCTTGGTATGCATGGTATTCATGGCATTTGTATTTGGGTTATGGGTGTCAATTTTCAAATGTACATCACTTCGTATTGAACTTGTGTAGGAAACATGCATGCAAATAGACCTACGAAGATATATATTAAACATAGGATGAATGATGAAACTATATATGCGCATACTTGTTAAATTAAGTTTTGTTTCGTAATAGGGGTTAAAAGATTTGGATGATTAATACGTAATAAGGTTGAGTTTGGCGTTCTTTTATTCGTGTATGTTAAGGTTTGGAAGTGTCCTCATACAAGATAGGGTTTATACTTATATTCGAGTGTCACTCATGGCGTAATTTCGAGCATCGTTTTGAAAAGAATACCGAGAAGTGTTTGTTTGTTTGCGTGATCCGAATATGTTTCCACTAATCAGAATTCGTTAAGAGTTATGATTATGATTCGAGTTTCGTTTTGATTCACTAATACGGTAAAATAAGTCCTAATGTCTAAATTGACACAAGTGAACCCTAAACTTTGAAAGTTGACACATTAGACCCTAATCTTTGATAAAATGACATTTAAAACCCTAAACTATGATACTTGTCATATTAAGCCTTTAATTTAACTTTTGATCATTTGTAAACTCTAAGTGTGATTAATTATGAACTGTAACCCAAAGTTACTAATTATGGAAAGTTACTAAATATGAAAAGTTACTAATTATAGAAAGTTGCTATAAATAACAGGAAAACATAATATGGCAATCTGAACAACAATAAGTATTGAATCAGTAAAAACTTATGAAATGGTTCTTAAATAATAAGTCGATCATTAATTCGTGTAGATTCGCTGAAGAAGGAGTAACTTCTGATCCTTCTGATATGGTTTCATTGCGGTTTGAGGTACAAATATTCTATCCCTTCTCAGTAGGGATTTCTCATGACTTTTCGATCCTTGGCTGTGATTCATTTGCTATGTTATGATTCCATTTGATATGATCCCTTTGCTATGATTCCCGTTGATATGATCCTTTGATTTGATATCCGTTTTGCTATTCTTTTGCTTTGATATGCGTTTTTCTATTCATTTGCTATGATATTCGTTTGCTATCCAATTGCTATGATACGATTCCGTTCAGTTTTGATATTCTCTGTTTGGATATGATATGATGATTCGATATGCTTTGTTCTGTTCTGTTGCCCGAGCTATTTAACTAGCCATGGAGGTACCATGGCCATGTTATTGATGGCACCAATGGCATAACACTATCTGTGGCGGTGTGATTAGTCCATGGCGTTCCTTTTTGTTATGTATGATATATGATCCCTTGGCCATTATGATATGTGTATATACTTGTCTAGAACAGGTGTATATATATGATTTGTATTTTAGGGAGCTTATGGATGCATCCAAGAAACTTTGTTTCATTTTGTAGTGATTGGCTTATGTGTAACTTACACCCCTCTCACTTTTGGTACAGTTGGAGCTAGCTACTCCTTGTACAACTTATGATTTGAAGGATATATGTATGTGTGGAAATTTGGTCTATTCATGTATCATGTTTAGACATATGTTTTGAGCTCGTGGGCATTTCTATGTGATTCTCTGATTCCTTATGATTATATGATTTTATGTATTATCTTTTGATCTCTCACTTCATTTGACTCAGTTGACTTATGATATTTGTTAAGTTGTGTTGGGAATTAAATGTTCTGAAGATTAAGTATCAAGAATTACAAGTGTTGAAGGTTAGTACTGCTGAGAAGAATACTCTAACAGTTCCAACTGCTAGTGTATATCTAAGGACTGTTCAAGTTATAACTAACCGTACTAACTGAAGTTAGTACTGGTAGTACAAAGAAGGTACTGCTAGTCGATACTGCTGAGTGGATAAGTATCACATATACCACTGTTGGTTGGATAAGTATTGAAAAGATATTTGTGTACTAAAGTCAAGTATATACGGTAGATAATATCTTTGGACAAAGTGATCAGTAACAAGTTGTGTACACAGATACATGTTGTATCTTATGTAATGACACACTCAAGATAAGTTAGCAAGTAGTTTGATAAGACTTAACAATATTGTAAAGATCTTTCTTGATATATAAAAGAAAGATCTTAGACTAAATAAGTGTGTGACTAATTAAGTGCTTAGAATATAACTCTTAAGAACATAGAACAAACACATATATCACAAGTCATAGAAACATAAGATTCAAGGTTTTGTAACCCTAGTGATAGTGAAGATCACTCGTATTATCTTGAATAATATTGAATCGTTTGGTGTTAACATTGCATGTTCTTTGTTCAATATACACAAGCATAACTGTTCCATTTCCATAACACAAATAACCTTCTAAGTGTGATTAAGTAAATTCCGCGTACTTGATCATATTAACTCAACTTATCACATACACAAAGCAACAAAGGTTTAACCACCTTACAGTGTATCGAATCCCCTCAATTGGTATCAGAGCGCCAGGCTGATATAGTTGATTTAGAAGAAGAAGTAGAAGAAATGGACATTGAATCTATTCAGACCAATGTTGCTGCAAAACTACCCATGCTCAAACAGAATGAGTTTGAGATGTGGAGGCTGAGGATAGAGCAATATTTCCAAGTGCAAGACTATGCACTTTGGGAAATCATTGAAGATGGAAACTCTTACCAGCCTACCACCATTACATCAATAGTGGACGGCAAAGTGGTGACAACTCTGCAGACACACCCAACATCTGCAGAAGACAGAATAAAGAAGAAAAATGACTTAAAGGCAAGAAGCATGCTGATGATGACCATTCCCAATGATCAACTTCTAAACTTCAGCAAGTTCAAAGATGCCAAGTCATTATTTGAAGCTATTGTTGCCAGATATGGTGAAAATGAAGCCACCAAGAAAACCCACAAGACACTGCTCAAGCAGCAGTTTGAAAACTTCTCCTCTACCAACAATGAATCTCTTGACCATATGTTTAATAGGCTTTAGAATATTGTGAGCCAACTTGCTATTCTTGGTGTTGAAATACCTCAAGAAGATTTGAACTCAAAATTTCTGAGAAGCTTACCAGAAGAGTGGGCTATGCATGTTGTTGTCTGGAAGAATAAACCAGACCTTGATACAATGGAACTGATTGATTTGTATAGCAACTTTAAGATTGTGGAGCAAGATTTGAAGAAGAATGGAGGTACTAGTTCTAATACTGGGAACATGTCATTTATGTCAACTCCTAGTACCTCAAAATCTAGTGAAGAGGTGAAAGTTGTTGATGGTGTTGGTGTTGCTAGTTCATCAAGCAATACCATGGGTATTTTGGATGAAAAGACTTGTTGTGCATTTCTCACAAGTCGAAATGATGGGTCCATGCTCACCTATGAAGACCTCCAAGAGATCAATGATGATGATCTGGAGGAAATGGACCTAAAATGGCAAATTTCTCTTCTTAGCATGAGAGCCAAGAAGTTCTATCAAAGGACGGGGAAGAAGCTCTTAATCAGCAATACTGATACTGCTGGTTTTGACAAGTCAAAGATAGAGTGCTATAACTGCCACATGATGGGGCACTTCTCAAGAGAATGTAGAAGGCCAAGGCAGCAAGATAGCAAGAACAAAGGTTTTGGAAGCACATCCAAAATAAGGGAGGTTTTTTAGCCAAACTCAAAAGCTATGGTAGCTATTGATGGGCTAGGTTTTGATTGGAGTTTCATGGCTGATGAAGAAGAAGATTCTTCACAGATGGCACTCATGGCTTTTTCTACTACTGAGGTACAATCTCATAAAGCTTGTTCAAATGCTTGTACTGCTCTTAAAGAATTACAAACTTTAATCAAACATTATGATGAACAAAAGAAAGAGCTAAACAAAACTCATCAAAACTACATTAATTATAAGTGTGGTTTAGAATCAACAGAAAAGCAGATCTTATACTACAAAGAAAATGAACTTGCTTTTTCTGATGACAAAGCTCTTCTAAGACAAGACATATTCTTTAGAGATGCTGAAATTAAGCTTTTAAGAGAGGCTTTTGACAGGGTCAAAAAGGAAAATGGAAACATTCACTTGACTACACAAACACTAGAACATGCTTCTAGATGTGTGACCAACATGATAGAATGTCAAGTAATTAATAGAGCTAAGTCAGGAGTAGGATATAAGAGTGTCCCACCTCCATATAGAGGTATCCCTAAACCCCCAGGGATTGACCTAGAAAATTCAGGTGTCCCTGAATTTCAACAACTTGAGCTACAATATGGTGTACAGCAAAAAACAAAGCTAGTTGTTGATGAACCTAAGAAAGTTAGTGAAAGTTTAAATAAAACTTCGCTTTCTGAGGACAAGGTGTCCTCTGATAGAAGATCAGATAGAGTAGTCATTGAAGACTGGTATCTGATAATGATGAAGATGAATAGGTTATGTCTAAACCTGAAGTAGTTAAGAAAGCAGGAACAAAGGTTCATAAAGTGATCAAAAAGGATACTGTTAAGCCTAAATCAAACATTAAACATGTTAGGCAACCAGTTAAATATTGTGAACAATATAGATACACTATCAAGCCCAGAGGTAACCAAAGAAATTGGAATGGCCTCAAGTCTAAGCAATTAGGTGATGACTTTTTCTTTTATAATAAAGCTTGTTATTTCATGTGGTAGTTTTGATCATCTTGCAGCTTTCTGTAACAAATGGGTATCTGGGTATGAAAACAATAGGGTGAATTTCAAAAGGCAATCTCCTCAAACTCACTTTCACTCTAAGTCCAAGAGAACAAAACCCAGAGCAGTTTCAAAAGCAGTTTCTACTGCTAGACCATTCATGACTGTTAACCCAAGACCAACAGTTAAAAATGCAAAAACAATTTACAAAAATGCATCAAAAACTGTTACAAGGCCCATTCAATCAAAAGTAGTGGTCCAAAAACAAGTTTGGAAACCAAAGGGTTCAACTGCAAAGTCAGCAGTTAATACTGCTAGGCAAATAGTTAATACTGCTGCTTGGAAAAACAAGGCAAATGCCGTTAAGGCCTCAGCATGTTGGATTCTTAAATCCAATGTTGCATCAACTGTTCTTAAGAGATTAAATTTCATTGATGCAAGAGGCAGATCCAAGTCAGTAATGGCTTGGGTCCCCAAAGGAAACTAATACTTCTTATTAATGTGCAGGAACATTCAATTGATAAACAAGAGGATCAAGGATACTCAAATAGTGGATATTCAAGGCACATGACAGGAAACAAGTCTTATCTCTCAGATTTTCAATCAATAGATGGAGGCTATGTTACCTTTGGAGGAGGTGTTGGTGGCAAAATTTCCGGTAAAGGTACCATTAAAACTGGAAATTTAGATTTTGAAGATGTGTACTATGTACAAGAGCTAAATTATAATCTTTTTAGTGTCTCACAAATGTGTGACAAAAAGAACAAAGTTATTTTCTGTGACACTGAATGTCTTGTGCTTTCTCCTGATTTTAAGATGCCTGATGAAAGTCAAGTACTTCCTAAAATTCCTAGAAAGAGCAATATGTACAGTGTTGATATGAAGAACATTGTTCCTAAAAAGGCTTTAACTTGTCTTGTTGCAAAGGCCACATTGGATGAATCAATGTTATGGCATAGGAGCCTTGGTCATATTAATTTCAAAACCATAAATCAGATTGTAAAGAATAGTTTAGTAAGAGGTTTACCTCAAAAATGATTTGAAAATGATCAAACATGCATTGCTTGTCTTAAAGGCAAACAACACAAGGCCACTTGTAAGCCCAAGATTTTTAACTCTATCAATCAATCATTGTTTATGCTTCATATGGACTTATTTGGTCCTACAAATGTTAGAAGTATGCAACATAAGAGATATTGTCTAGTTATTACTGATGACTATAGTAGATTTACATGGGTTTTCTTTTTAGCTACTAAGGATGAGACACCTAGCATCCTTAAGACTTTCATTACAGAGATAGAAAACCTAGTAGACAAGAAAGTAAAAGTCATTAGATGTGATAATGGGACATAGTTCAAAAATATAGTTATGGATGAATTCTGCAAAGAAAAAGGTATTAGGAGAGAATTTAGTGTTGCTAGAACTCCACAACAGAATTGAGTTGCTGAAAGAAAAAATAGAACACTAATAGAAGCTGCTAGAACTATGTTAGCTGATTCTAAGCTACCTATAACTTTTTGGGCTGAAGCAGTCAACACTGCTTGCTATGTCCAGAATAGAGTTTTAGTTGTTAAGCCTCACAATAAGACATCATATGAACTTTTTAGAGGTAGAACTCCTGCAATAGGATTTCTTAGACCTTTTGGATGTCATGTGACAATTCTCAATACCTTAGACCATTTAGGAAAATTTGATGGTAAAGCAGATGAAGGATTCTTAGTTGGATATTCTCTCAATAGCAAAGCTTTTAGAGTATACAACTTAAGAACCAAGAAAGTAGAGGAAAACCTACATGTGGAATTTTTAGAGCATAAATCCAATGTAGTAGGTGAAGTTCCTAATTGGCTATTTGATCTAGAGTCATTAACCCATTCTATGAATTATGTGCCTGTTGTTGCAGAAACTAGTGATTTTTCAGGTCCACAAACAACAAATGAGGCAGGGTTAGATAAGGAGACAAATCAAGATCATGTATGGATGCCAATAAGTACCAGTGTGGCTTCAACTTCAACCAATGATGAATCTTCTTTTGGTAAATCAAAAGAAGGTGTTGATGATGAAATCAAGGAAGATGGAACTGAGAAACAAGACAGTCAAGTTAGCAGTACAAAAGAAGTTTCTACTACTGAGACAGAGCATTCTACTGCTAGGCTTAATTTTTCTGTTGCTAGGCCAAATGATTCTACTGCTGGCCCTTCAGACTTAACTGAAGTAGATTTCTCAGATAATGAGGTGGATTTGAGCAATATCACACCTAACTATCAAGTTCCTTCAACCCCACACACAAGGATTCACAAAGTCCACTCCCTAGAAAATGTGATTGGAGATGTACAATCAGGTGTGAAGACAAGACAACAACTGATGTCTTCAGACCAACAAGGGCTTCTTGATGCCCTTTATGCTTCAAAGCAGCATGAGTTTTCAAACTCTTGCTTGTTTGTATGTTTTCTCTCACAAGATGAACCAAAGAACATTCTGAAAGCCTTAGATGATTCAAGCTGGGTAGAGGCTATGCAAGAGGAGCTTCTTCAGTTCAAGATTCAGAAGGTATGGGTGCTAGTTGATTTACCTAAGGATGCAAAGGTAATTGGCACTAGATGGGTTTTCAAGAATAAAAGGGATGAAAGGGGAATAGTGATTAGGAACAAGGCTAGATTAGTAGCCCAAGGGTACACACAACAAGAAGGGATAGACTATGATGAGGTTTTTGCTCCAGTAGCAAGACTTGAGGCAATTAGGCTTTTCTTAGCTTATGCTTCATTTTTAGGCTTCACTATTTATCAAATGGATGTCAAGAGTGCATTTTTATATGGTACTATTGAAGAAGAGGTTTATGTCTCACAACCTCCAGGTTTCATTGATCCTGACCATCCAGACAAAGTGTACAGAGTAGTAAAAGCTCTATATGGCCTACATCAGGCACCAAGAGCTTGGTATGAAACACTGGCTTCCTACTTAATAGAGAATGGATTTCAAAGAGGAAAGATTGATCAGACACTTTTCATCAAACAGTACAAGAAGGATCTTCTGTTAGTGCAGGTGTATGTGGATGACATTATCTTTGGATCTACAAGGAAGGAGATGTGTTTGGAGTTTGAGAAGCTTATGCATCATAAGTTTCAGATGAGTTCCATGGGGGAACTTACATTCTTTTTGGGTTTGCAAGTTAAACAGTCATATGAAGGCATATTTATTAGTCAAGATAAATATGTTGCTGAGATACTAAGGAAGTTCAACTTTGCTAATTCAAAAATGGCAAGCACACCAATGGACTCTGAGAAGCCACTTCCTAAAGTCTTAGATGGAGAAAATGTAGATGTACACACTTACAGATCTATGATAGGATCTTTGATGTATCTTACATCATCAAGACCTGACATCATGTTCTCTGTTTGTGTTTGTGCAAGATTTCAAGTAACTCCAAAGGTTTCTCATTTAACAGCAGTCAAGAGAATTTTTAGATATCTCAAGGGTCAACCTAGGTTGGGTCTATGGTATTCTAGAGAGTCACCTTTTGACTTGGTAGCATTCTCAGATAGTGATTATGCTGGTGCTAGCTTGGACAGAAAGTCAACAACTGGAGGATGTCAATTCTTTGGGTGTAGACTTATCTCATGGCAGTGTAAGAAGCAAACTATTATGGCTACTTCAACAACTGAAGCTGAATATGTAGCTGCTGCAAGTTGCTGTGCTCAAGTTCTATGGCTTCAAAACCAACTTCTTGATTATGGGTACAATTTCTTAAACACTGTCATTCATATTGATAATAGTAGTACAATTTGCATCATTAAAAATCCAGTACAACATTCTAAAACAAAACACATTGAAATTAGACATCACTTTATAAGAGACTGCAATGAGAAAAGATTAATTCAAGTTCTTAAAATTGCTTCAGAATACAACTTTACAGATCTGCTAACCAAAGCTTTTGATGTTGAAAGGTTTCAATACTTGGTAGCAAGTATTGGCATGCTAAATCCTTAAGATTTTTAATCTGTGTGGTTTTTATATATATCTTACGTTTGTACTGATATCTTTGTAAATTGATACTGTTAATAGAACAGTTTATACTGCTAGTTCATATTTTGTTTAAACAGTTCATACTGTTGGTCATATTTTAAATACTGCTATAAGACAAATGCTATGCATTTTGTTTCTTGGTTTTGGACTAACAATTTCATGTATGAATTTGAGCAAAAAGGAAATTTCAAGTGAAATGGAAGCAGCAGAATGATGATATCAGTTGCTGACATAATAGGTTTATGATGGACTGAGTTTGGGAATTCTTAACAAAGATTAACATCTAAGTTCACTAATTCTTTAAAACTGCTTTCTTGAAACCTAGTTATCATATTTCACATTGAATTGATGACTTAGTTGATCAGATAGTAACTGATACAACTCACTTTCTATCATTTTATACTTTTAAGTATAATGAGCAAGTCTAAGGACATCTGATAGAAAGAACAGCTAGTAAAAGTGAATCTAACACTTGTGTTAGAGGTAACCATTGCTATGAGCTGGAAACCCTGTCAGGAAAGCCTTTTGAATAGGTTTATCTTTACACAGGCAGTTATTTATAACTGAAAAACATTGGTTCTCACACAACCAGAGGTTGATTTAAACCGAAATCTTGATTAAGTGTCTGTTACACACTTAATCCCTTCAAAATGGTTGAAAGCACTATGATTTTTCATAATAAAATCATGTACATACTGCTAATGGCAAAAGTTTCTTAAAAAAGGATTTTCAAAGAGACTCACAAAAACCATCAAATGATGGACCATGAGTCAAATTCCCCATGAATCACCTCTCATAGGAGTTAACACACCTAGAAGTGATGAGGGCAGCAAATTAAACTCTTAAGGAATTGATGGCCTCATGTACAACATTGTCTGATAACAAGTTCTAATTAATAGCTCAGATGATGGGGAAAGAAATATTTTGGTAGATTGTGAGAGATCTTCCAAACAGGGGAGGAAACTCAGGGAAGGAAATAAATCCAAAGAAGGAAGATTAACCAATGAAAGAGAGGAAAAGACAAGAGCATACAAGATGATGACATAGAGGTTGAAAATGACAAGAATAGAGCTGATAATCTCTTCTTCATGAACAAGATTCTGGAGTATTATATATATTCAGAAGGGATGAAGCATTCCAAAGGAGAAAGTTCTATCTAGGTCAAACGGAGAAAAGTTTCAATTTCAGTTCACTACGTTTGTTCATCACTTGCAAAGGCATGCTGATAGATGATTTCACTTGTTAAAACAAGCATCCAAGATACACAGCACCATTGCCTCTTATAATTCCTCCATCCAAGGAAATTGCACCATCTTTTAGGTCATGTTTGAAGCCTAAAGATGTGTATTGATATTGTTAAAGTCAAAGTAAATGGCAGATGAGCTACTGAGAAAGATATTCAATCTCACATAACAGAAGAAAGTTCAGTCCAAGGGTCTGACTATGAAGTATTTGCAAGATCCTCACAATCATGACTTAATTCAGAAGAAACATGCTGATTAGAGAATCCACATGTTTAAGGGAGGATTGTTGGGAATTAAATATTCTGAAGATTAAGTATCAAGAATTACAAGTGTTGAAGGTTAGTACTGCTGAGAAGAATACTCTAACAGTTCCAACTGCTAGTGTATATCTAAGGACTGTTCAAGTTATAACTAACCGTACTAACTGAAGTTAGTACTGGTAGTACAAAGAAGGTACTGCTAGTCGATACTGCTGAGTGGATAAGTATCACATATATCACTGCTAGTTGGATAAGTATTGAAAAGATAATTGTGTACTAAAGTCAAGTATATACGGTAGATAATATCTTTGGACAAAGTGATCAGTAACAAGTTGTGTACACAGATACATGTTGTATCTTATGTACTGACACACTCAAGATAAGTTAGCAAGTAGTTTGATAAGACTTAACAATATTGTAAAGATCTTTCTTGATATATAAAAGAAAGATCTTAGACTAGATAAGTGTGTGACTAATTAAGTGCTTAGAATATAACTCTTAAGAACATAGAACAAACACATATATCACAAGTCATAGAAACATAAGATTCAAGGTTTTGTAACCCTAGTGATAGTGAAGATCACTCGTATTATCTTGAATAATATTGAATCGTTTGGTGTTAACATTGCATGTTCTTTGTTCAATATACACAAGCATAACTGTTCCATTTCCATAACACAAATAACCTTCTAAGTGTGATTAAGTAAATTCCGCGTACTTGATCATATTAACTCAACTTATCACATACACAAAGCAACAAAGGTTTAACCACCTTACAGTGTATCGAATCCCCTCAAGTTGATCCTTGATCTCTTAATCGTTTGACATATGATATTTGTTCAGCAAGAGCTTATGGTTTCCTTTCCCTATACTTATATATACGTTTGATTATTCGTTTTGGTTATATATGTTCACTGGGCTTTTTAAGCTCAGCCGCATTTTCTTTTCGTGCGGCAGGTTCTAAGAGGGAAGCTGAGATATGAGTGAAGAGTGCATAGGAGCTCTTAGTGGACTACCCTGATGATAGATACCCATTTGCTTCTGGATTAGACTTGGATTTACCTTCAGATAGATTTAGTTTGGATTTGTATTTTAGTTTTGGAATTCATTATGTTTAGAGTTAGTATTTTATTATCATCTTAGAATACCTTTGTAATCATTATGTTTATAAGACTTCCGCTTGCGTTTGTATGTTCTGATTGACACCATAATGTGGCATTTTGACCCTTGTCGGGTTGGGGTGTTACAATTATGGTATCAGAGCTCAGGCTTCGACTTGTAGCACATAAGTTATGGCCTGTGAAGATTTGGACCCTTAGGTTTGCACTATAGGAGCTTATGGAATAACCTTTGAAGGATTTGCTTTAGGTTTCTCCCCGTAGGAACTTCAGTTATGACCAGTGAGGATTGGGTAGATTATATGATAAGGCATTTGTTAGACCTCTTTCTTCCTCATCACTCTGATTTGTGCCTCTGCTTTTAGTTAAGCCCTATAAGATCATTCGTTCCGGAGATTTAGAAAATTTATCAGGATACGCAACATAAGCTTAGTGATCAAATAAGTTTAGAATGCTTTGAGAATTTTGTAGTAATGCCTTACAGGTTTCACTTTCTGATGTGACCACATTCTTTCAAATCTCGATCTCTGATTAGTTTGTCATTCGTTTAGATGCCTTTTAGTCCGTTCAGAGGAATTTTATATGTATGAATCCGATATGTTCGACACATTCTGTGGTTCCTCTTGCTTTTGCTAAGCATATTAAGGTCCCCTCTGCACTATTAGAATTTGCTATACATAGTTCTATCTCTACAGGAAATCTTGTGATTTCGTCACGAGTATCGGAATTGTCCATTACATTTTGAAGATATTTGAAGATAAGTTTCGTTCTGCTAATCTGTTTCCTTTGGTAATGTTTGATTCGATATTATTTTGGATATGGATTTGTTGACTGAGCATCGAGATGCTAACAACGGTCATATTAGATTTGTCATCTTTGGCGATTTGAGAAACTCAAAATTCTGTACCATGGTTCCCAACCTGGTAAACAATTATGACCACCTTTGCTTTGAAAACTTGTACGTTAATCCCTCACGGTTGTGAAGATACCTCGTTTGATAAAACTCGCCTCAAGAGTTATTTGGTTGTTTGAAATGGTCGCTATGTATTCCTTAATGAACTACCAAGATTACCATCTGGATGTGAAATTGCTTTGATATGTTTATGAGAATTTGTTTAGTCACGACTCAAGATAGAATGTGATTGCAATAAAGGCATGTGTATATGATGCAAGTATTATGACGCCTGGCCAACGTGATAATAGTTACATAATATAACTTGAACTTATTGGGATCATAGGATATCTTGAGAAGTGCATGAGAACAGTAAGTTATTTGAGTCAAAATTCTATCCGTATAAGAGCGACATTTGTCTAATTCTGAAACTCTGTATTGAACGACATCAGTTGAATGTAAATGATTGTAGGACCAACTTCTAGGAAGTGGTTTATTCGTCTAAGTGTGTCTCCGTGTTGTGCTTGTGAAGAAGAACAATGATAGTATAAGGTTATGTATTGATTTCTGGAAGCTGGATCGCATTGTGGTTAGAACCGTTATCCGTTATCTCGAAACAACGATTTGTTTAATCAACTTCCGGGTGTGAATTTTCTCAATGATTGATTTAAGATCTGATTATTGTTAGTTTCGTGTAAAGGAGCAAGATGTTCCTAGAATTGCCTTTCGTATTCGTTATGGTCTCCATGAGTATTAGTGATGCCAATTGTATTGGCTACTGCTCCGACTGTTTATATGAAATTGATGAATCGTGTCTTTCATAAATACTTGGAAAAATTGTCATAGTATGACATTTTGGTGTTGATGCGCGTGATGTGTCGTTGCGGTTTAGCAGTTTTAATGCCTACTCAAGTTTTAAATTTATATTTAGCCGACTTATCAATAACACACACACTTAACGAGCAGTGTACCCGGTCAGTATGAATATAATGGTAAGTAGAGTGTCGATCACTAAGAGTGGAACGTATTATCTCGTTATTCTAATCAGTATTTTAATATCCTAACGCAAGGGGGTTTCAGCCTGAGAGACTGGCACGATTTGTTTGCAATTAAATAATAAAATAAACCAATAGGCACGAATCAGCAAGTAGCACACACGTACACAGATAAATACTCGAGACAATAAGAGGGCTGTCCTTATAATTAAGTAGATTGTCACTTGTTTTATTGATAGCTTTATATGAAGTGTATGTAGTTAACCCTTTCTCGTTGGTCCTAATCTTATCGGCGAGTAAACCCTTAATGATTACTTATGTCTAAAAGTTATTCCTAAGTGATCAATTTAGTAATAACCGTGGGAGCCACATTATTTTCCGCAGTCAAATGCCCGCAAGCCACTAATAAACACAGAGGTTATCAATGCACTAATAAGTAGTAACCAAAGACATCAACATATAAACTTTAATTGATGGGAAAGCAAGTATTAAAGGGAGTGCAATCTTTCGTTGTCATATTACACAAGCCACCAATCCTGATGAATTAAAGTTTGCTAACACAATAAAACAAAACTGCTTAATGAATTAAACACATGCAGCACCTTCTTACAGCTCTTGTATCTTCGTTTGGTGTGTCTTGTGCTGCCTCCTTGACTGAATTCGTCCTAGGGTTCTGCTCTTCGGTTCTGATATATGTCTCACCAAAAGCTCCGGAATTCGTCTGGTCTTGGGGTATTTATAGTTTCTGTCTGAGGGAAGATGCGGCGCATCTAGTAAGTAGATGCGGCGCATTGACTTAACTTCGCGTGGGGTCCAAGATTATAATATTCAGGAATATTCGTACACCGCCAGAAGATGCGGCGTAACTCCATGATTAGATGCGGCGCATGTCCTCTTGTATCTTGGATCGTATCTGGTGATATCTTGATAGAGATGCGGCGCATGTCATGAGTGAGATGCGGCGCATCTGGAGCAGATTAGTCTTGATCTTCTTCATTTCAGTAGACTCTTAACTTTATGCATGTTTTGCTCCATAATTAGTCCAAAATCGCTAAGTTTCACCAAATGCTTGTTTTTACCTGAGAATTACAAAAGTAAACGATTAAGTATCAATCCTCATACATAATATAGTAAAACAAGTCAAATTAATAGGATAAATGATAGTAATAAAATGTACTTATTTGAGTTCATCAAATATCCCCCCACTTGAACTTTACTTGTCCCCAAGTAAACCTTAGAATTTCTCTTATGAAAATGTATCCTAAAAGATGTTAGGATTTATTTTTATATTTAAGCATGTATTCGTTTATTTCATAATCACACAACTAAACACTTTAACGAATTAGAAGTATAAATAAATAATTTGATAAAAGCAAATTTAATCGTTTAACTGTCCAGTCGCGACGAATATTCTATCATAAGCTTGGCAAGTATACACATCTCCTCCACTAAAGCCAAGGAATAACAAGTCTAAAGCGGTAAAAAGGGTTTGTAGGCTTAAGGGTTAATTATTCTTATTCACTATCGATCTCAAATTCCAGAAAAGGCGACAAAATCACAAATACATGATCGAATCCACGAACACGATACTTGCAATTGCTCAAATCCTTAACTCGAATAGGCTAAAGATAGGTCCAAACTTTACCAATAATAATATATCAAAAAGGGCGACAAAATCATAAATACATAGCCGAATCCACGACTACGATACTTAAGATTGCTCAAATCCCTAATCTCAATAAATCAAAGGTTTGGTTGGATAAAGAATAATAAAGGGCATGGATAACATTTGGGATATAAATTGGTGTAAAATGAAAAATAAACAAAACAAATAAATTAAAATCCTAAGTTTGGTTAATCACTATCCCAACCATCCCATGAATAAGACTCATATCATCGAATAACTCACGCTTTAACACTTGAAACACACGCTTAGGTAGACACGAATTATACTCAACAAGATCTTAATCAAAGAATAAACCATAATTGGTGTTCCCTTAACTGCCAATTCCCATTCAATCCATAAATATAGTACAACAAATAGTGGCCATATGAACCACTTACATAACTTTACATAAGTTGGTTGAAACAAACTTCCAACTTTTTTTTTTCTTTTTTTTTTTTTTTTTTTTTTTTTTTTTTTTTTTTTTTTTGACATCGACATAGATGTGTAAAATTTCACCACATCACTATAATGATAATTCTGGATAATTTTTCCATACTTCTCATACTTCAGAAATAACGGTAATAGTGAAAGTAGTAAACACACGAAAAACAAACTCAAAGATATACAATATTTACTTTCACTCCAATTGCATTGTGCAATTTCCCGACCTAACCAAAGATAATGAATTACGCACGCGAACACAGGTAATGTAAGGAAACACACTTTGCCTATAGCAATTAACCAACCACGGATTCTAATCTACAGGGTAGGCTAAGGTGTAAGGGTGTAACGAAACATTTTAAACATAGGTGTAAGAAACGAAATGAATGGCTCTGAGTGTTTTTCTAGGGGTATCTTACTCTAAAAATGAGAGTAACAAAAGGGTTTATACGGGGGTTAACTAACCAGTGTAGTTAGCTAATAACACATAACATATAAAGGCTATTTGGGTGTAATCCTAGAATTTTACCAATTTAGACAAGTCATTCCAATTATATAAATAATACTCATTATGGTGGTCTCGAATAGTATACAAGCCAAGTTCTAAAGTTTATAAGTCACCGGCACACTCATAGATTTGTGAATTTTGGAAAATCACAATTTTTGAAAATAACGTCATGTGTGCAGCTATGCAACTTAGATCTTAAACAAAAACATGCTAAAAATTTTTAAGTTTGATATATTAAGCACATTTTAAGCATAATTTTTGAAAAAGTTTAGGACAAGTAATTGTTAAGTGTTCTAATTCTCCAATCCCCCCACTTAAGTTAAACAACGTCCTCGTTGTTTGTATAAAAGGTTAAAAACTGGAAAATAAAAGAATTAGAACAGAAAAACTCCCCTGAGATTTGCTCGGTATGATCCTCCATTTGTATTTGAGCAAAAATCATCTTTCTTGTGGATTAGAACGTTAAAGCTTCATACTTGATGTATCCACAGGAAATCCAGGAAACTATAATACCATCAATACTTTAAAACACACCTAAGATAAGAAAGGTTCAAACTTGCATAATACATTAGTAGTTAGATAAAAATAAAATATAAAAATTAAAACTGAAAATCATCAGGTCAGTCGATGCGCCGTATCTTATGGAAGAAGATACGCCGTATCGAGCCTGGAATTAATACGGATCAGAATAAAGATGCGCCGCATCCTTAACCAGGGATGCGCCGCATTAAAATAAACTGATAAATAGTTTTAAAGTCGAAAATAAAAATGCAGAAAAATTAAAATAAGATATGACCATTGCAGGAGATGCGTCGCATCTCAGAATTGAGATGCGCCGTATCCTCATGCGGGCCTGACTGACTCAATACAAAATCAGAAAATAAAATAAAAGATAAGCATGGGTTGCCTCCCACGAAGCGCTTGTTTTTGTTCGAGTCACGAGCCTGACTCCACCCTTATTTACTGTGTAATAGGGTATTGTTCCCCCCACTTGGGATCAAGTTCGGGTGATAGTAGCAATAAACACGAAAAGAGTGTAAATTTGCTATTAAGGATGGAAGAAATACATAAAGATCATACCTTGGCAATATATGTACATCTTTCCTATTCATACCCGGTTTGGTTGATAAATTGGATGACTTGACTATTCCATCTGAAAGAGTAATGTGTTGAGGAAAAATGAGCCTCCTTACTTCTTGGTTAGTCTCTTTGGTAGTAAGGCGTCCCTTGACTTTCGCAGAAGATGAGAAAGGGTCTTTGGCAAGTAAAAGTTCGAGTTCCTCTACATACTTCATAGGGTCGGAATCATCATCTTCATCAATCATAGCAATGTTTAAGAGCTCATCACCAAATTCTTCTTCGAGCTCCACCAAATACGGGTTGATCACAGGTGCTTCAATAGGTAGTGTAATAAATTTCGCCTCATCATCCTTTTGTTTTGCAACCTGTTTAGGAAAACTAGCAAGATTATTAATAACGGGATCAATAGTATTAAATAAATTTGTACCACTTTTTGTTGTAAGTGACTCCAATTCATCTCGTGAGTCTCCATCTTCAACTAATGGTCTTGCAATTTCATCTTTATCCCGAATAGCCGCCTCAAATAAGTCATCCCACATTTCTTCAAAATCCTTTGTGGGGTCATAATCTGGCTCATCCGCTCCACACCTAAATATTTCCGTTTGTTGTGGTAATTGCGGTATGTTATCGTACACAATAGCATCAAACTTTTCAATATCAGAATACTTATTATCTCCATCCGAAGGGGTATTATCATGGTGTTTTTTATAGGATGAGAATATATTTTCCACCTCGGGTGGAAAATTACAAGTAATAGCACTATACACCATTGTCCCACATTCATCTTCATTTTCATCATAAGCACTTTCGGATGAATAAGCTTCTTTGTAAACAATTGCCGGATTATCATTCAAATCAAACACTTGTGACTCTTCTTCATCTTGGGCAACGTCCGGAGAAATAACATCATCAATAACTATTGCCGGAAACCTAATTGCACCAAAATCGTATGACTCTTCTTCATCATTATCATTTGATAAAGTCCAAGTGTGTCGGAATGGCAATTTGTTTCTTTCATGCCTTGACTTTTCTCGTCCTAAAATCAAGTATTCTTCCATAGTGACTTCTTTATCCTTGATGACTTGTGCACCATATCTTGCTCTTTCCCAATCGTAGATCCCATTGTTGCTCAAGGCTCTTTCCTCTCCAAGTCTGATATATTCTTCCATTGTAATATCCGGATCGTCCATCTTCCTGAAATAAAACTTACTCGTGCAAAAGAAGGGTGAAACGATCAAAGTAAAATAAAAGCTTCTGATATCTGCTGTTGATGCGCCGTATCCTATAAATGGGATACGCCGTATCTTAATACGTTAAAAATAAGTCAAACTTTTATTCAGAAAATAGATACGCCGCTTATAAATTAGAATGCGCCGTATCTGTTTTAATTATCAAAAATCGATATTTCTTTAAAATTAAATGCGTCGTATTAACAAAAGTTAATACGCCGTATTTTCGTTACGTTTCAAAATATAAGATTTTTGATTCAGAAGATGCGCCGTATCGATAAAAATCGATACGCCGTATCTGTTTAATAATTCGAAAACTGTTTTTAATTAAAATAATAGATACGCCGTATCTGCTAAAGCAGATGCGTCGTATGGCGTTAATGTTTAGAAAAAATTTCTATTAAAAACAGATACGCCGTATCTTGGGGAAAAGATGCGTCGTATCACTTTATCGCTTAGAAAAAATTTTCTTATTAAAAACAGATACGCCGTATCTTGGGGGAAAGATGCGTCGTATCGAATTAATTAAACGCGTTGTATTTTAAAAAAAATTAAACGCAATACGCCGTATCTGAGAGATCAGATGCGCCGTATCGTTTGATTTAGCACAGTACAACGATAGCAGAACAGAAAAAATACGAAAAATAAAAACAAAAATTAAAACACACAAACAAAAATAAACACAAACAAAAATAAACACACAAACAAAAATAAAAGCAAACAAATAACACACAAAACAACAAATATGCAAAATAATACAATGATGCAATTAATCTAATAAAAAGAAAAACCTAATTAAAATACTAATCAAATTAACAGATAATAACAATTCACTCCCCGGCAACGGCGCCAAAAACTTGATGCGCGTGATGTGTCGTTGCGGTTTAGCAGTTTTAATGCCTACTCAAGTTTTAAATTTATATTTAGCCGACTTATCAATAACACACACACTTAACGAGCAGTGTACCCGGTCAGTATGAATATAATGGTAAGTATAGTGTCGATCACTAAGAGTGGAACGTATTATCTCGTTATTCTAATCAGTATTTTAATATCCTAACGCAAGGGGGTTTCAGCCTGAGAGACTGGCACGATTTGTTTGCAATTAAATAATAAAATAAACCAATAGGCACGAATCAGCAAGTAGCACACACGTACACAGATAAATACTCGAGACAATAAGAGGGCTGTCCTTATAATTAAGTAGATTGTCACTTGTTTTATTGATAGCTTTATATGAAGTGTATGTAGTTAGCCCTTTCTCGTTGGTCCTAATCTTATCGGCGAGTAAACCCTTAATGATTACTTATGTCTAAAAGTTATTCCTAAGTGATCAATTTAGTAATAACCGTGGGAGCCACATTATTTTCCGCAGTCAAATGCCCGCAAGCCACTAATAAACACAGAGGTTATCAATGCACTAATAAGTAGTAACCAAAGACATCAACATATAAACTTTAATTGATGGGAAAGCAAGTATTAAAGGGAGTGCAATCTTTCGTTGTCACATTACACAAGCCACCAATCCTGATGAATTAAAGTTTGCTAACACAATAAAACAAAACTACTTAATGAATTAAACACATGCAGCACCTTCTTACAGCTCTTGTATCTTCGTTTGGTGTGTCTTGTGCTGCCTCCTTGACTGAATTCGTCCTAGGGTTCTGCTCTTCGGTTCTGATATATGTCTCACCAAAAGCTCCGGAATTCGTCTGGTCTTGGGGTATTTATAGTTTCTGTCTGAGGGAAGATGCGGCGCATCTAGTAAGTAGATGCGGCGCATTGACTTAACTTCACGTGGGGTCCAAGATTATAATATTCAGGAATATTCGTACACCGCCAGAAGATGCGGCGTAACTCCATGATTAGATGCGGCGCATGTCCTCTTGTATCTTGGATCGTATCTGGTGATATCTTGATAGAGATGCGGCGCATGTCATGAGTGAGATGCGGCGCATCTGGAGCAGATTAGTCTTGATCTTCTTCATTTCAGTAGACTCTTAACTTTATGCATGTTTTGCTCCATAATTAGTCCAAAATCGCTAAGTTTCACCAAATGCTTGTTTTTACCTGAGAATTACAAAAGTAAACGATTAAGTATCAATCCTCATACATAATATAGTAAAACAAGTCAAATTAATAGGATAAATGATAGTAATAAAATGTACTTATTTGAGTTCATCAGGTGTATTCAGAGACGAAGGAGAAACACGAGGATCATCTTCGTATTTGCGTTGAAATTTCTACATTAGAAGAAGCTCTATGTAATATTCTCAAAGAGTAAATTTTGGTTGGGATGAAGAATGAGAGGAGAATTTTGAAAAGCTGAAAAGAGATTTGTTTCTACTCAAGAAGGAGACTTAGCTATGTCGTTATGCAACACGGGAAGATTGTTGGTTATGCATCAATACAGCTAGAACCGTAGGAAGTGAACTATCCGACGCATGACTTGGGAGTGATTTGTGACAGACATGAAGAAGCTCAAGAGCAAGACGGTGGAATATGATCTATGTTAGAAGACTTGAAGGAAGCGGTTTTGATTGAAGCACACGGTTCTACTTGCTCTATTCATCTTAGTTGTACTATTATGCATAGAGATTTGAAGCAAAATTTTGATGGAATGGTATGAAGACGATTGTGACTACCTTGGTGGCGAAGTGTTTAGCGTGTCAACAGGTTAAGATTTAGCATCAGCGTACAAGTAGTTTTCCTTAGTTTTGGATGTTCATATGTGGAAGTGGGATTAAACTTTCAGGAACTTTGTAACGGGATTTCCGCACACATTTAGGAAGGACAACACGAATTGAGTTGTAGTGGATCGTTTGACTAGGTCGGCTCACTTGGAAGATTGGCAGAAATTTCTTTCGGCAAGCTACGTGGCGCACCTGCAGTGATCGTGTCAGAGAATCGCGTTTTGCTTCACACTTCCAGAAGAGATACAGAAGACTATGGGGATTGGACTCGGGGTTTTAGTACGACTTCTCACCTTCAGACGGATGGACAGACAAAACAACTACTCAAACTTGGAAGATGTGTTGAGCGGGAAATTTGACAAGTGATGGGTCTGGTTGGGTTTACTCACTAAGATAGATGGCATGCAGTGACAAGAGTTTCTTTTCAGAGTTTTGTATGAACGGAGATGTAGAATGCCTTCTGGTTGAATTAAGTTGGGAAGCTACTTATTGAAGGTCCGGAATTGTTTACAGTGACTAATGTATTAGTTATTATTGTGGAAGAGAAACTTTGAAATTTTAGACCGGAGATTGTTTGTTCCGTATGGTGTCTCTATACCGAAGCGTTAGACGTTTTGGCATACAAGGGATATTTAGTTCGCAATACGTTAGTCCTTAGATTCGTTCTTATCCGTACGATTAGCCTACCTATTCCATTATGTTTTCTGATACGTTATGATACTCCGATATGTGCTTAGTTGATCGTCTGTACGAATATGTTACCCATCTCTTTGTGAAACTCTTGATACGTTTGATAGTTCGATATGTGCTTCTCTGACTATTAGCAAGTTCCTTAGTCCGTTCAGAACCTTAAATAGATTTGTGAAGTTTCTACCATTTAACATCACCTCCGTATTTGTTCCATATTCATGATGTGTTCATGTATCTCTTTGAGAGATTTCAACTATCATCTGTTACGTGTTTGTTTCGTACCCGTTGGATTAGATTCGTTATGATTTCACTGGTACACAAACTGGATATCGTCACACCCAAAATGTGTGACTATATGCATATAGTCACACACGTTTTTTTGGGTGTGTGTGACAAAAAGTCGCGCCACTATAGGGTCTATATGGTCACATTGTTTAGTTTGTGACTGTTTGCATTAAAAAGAGTGGCCAAAACCCGAATATATGTGACCAATTAGGCACAAGTTTTGTTAGATTTATCAATATGTGTGACTATTTCCTATCCTATGGCCACATGAATATATAATAAATGTGACGATTGTGATCATTTAGTCACACAACGTGTGTTGTTTTTTTCGAGTTAGTCACATACAATTTAAAAAATAGTGGCCAAAAGTGTGAATAAGTGTGACCATATGCTGTTTAAAGTGAAGAAATGTGTCTTTTGTGTGACTATTGTTCATCCAATGGTCACTTGAATTTTATGTTTATGTGGCCTTTTGTAATATTTAGTCACACAAAACATGTTTGTTTTTGGGTATTTAGTCACATACAATTAAGCATAAAGTGGCCAAAAGTGTTAATAAGTGTGACTATATGCTTTTTGAAGTGAAGAAATGTGTATTTTATGTGACTATTGATTATCCAATGGCCACATGAATTTTTTTTGTGTGTGGCCTTTTGTAATATTTAGTCACACAAAACATGTTTGTTTTGGGTATTTAGTCACATACAATTAAGCATAAAGTGACCAAAAGTGTTAATAAGTGTGACCATATGTTGTTTAAAGTGAAGAAATTTGTATTTTGTGTGACTATTGATCATCCAATTGCCACATGAATTTTTGTGTGTGTGGCCTTTTGTAATATTTAGTCACATAACAAATTAAACAAACAGTGACCAAAAGTGTTATTAAGTGTAACTATATACATCTTTTAGTCACATTTAAGAAATCAATATATATCAAAACAAATTCAAATATATACTAAACAACTTCAAATACAATAATATATAATAGCACTACTAACTATATGAACAAACAGTACTAACTTATAACTAACAGAACTAATACAACTGCTCATACTATAATATCTAGCAGTATTAAAAATACACTAGCTCGTGTCTGTTGTTTCTTGCCTTGAATAATTTCAAAACTTCACTATCCGAAGACTCGATCAGGATTCTCTTGGACTTCTGCCTATATATTCCAAATGTATTCAGAATGTCCATTACTGCATGATAATTCCAGTGAACTCTCGCACTCTCGATCAGGATTCTCATGTCTGTTGTTTCTCGCCCACCAACTGGTGATAATTCCAGTGAACCAAAATCTGCATTTTCAGTAATAAATGTTCAAATTTTCTTTTGATAAAACTAAAACAAGATAAACATTTAGGACTATAAAAAGGAGGGAGTTACTGTAACACCCCAACCCGACAAAGGTAAAGATGTCACGCGAATGGTTTCATATCAGATATAACAAAGCATACATTCAAAAGTAATACAAAGATTCTCAAGGGTTACAAAGGAAGTACTGAAATAACAAGGTTACAAAAACGGATACAAATTCTAACAATAAAATAACTTCTAATCATCTCTAGGCCAAAAATAACTGTCAAGCCTTCTAGGTCCAAAAGTCTCTTCACTCATACCCATCTTCCATCTAAAACCTGCCGCACACGAAAAGAAAACGTGCGGCTGAGCTTACAAAGCCCAGTGAACAGATATATAATAAACGGAAACGAAAGTAAACGGAAATAATCAGATGTAGCATAATGAAGGAGATATAAATAAGGTACAAGAGTAAAGGTTTAGGATAGTCATCCACCACGAGCCCAGAAACAGATCATATCATATCATAACAGTGTAACCATAAATCTTCATAATCATATAGAGGGGAGACCTCTCAGATAATCAGATAATATGAGGGGTGTCCTCATTCTTCAAATGGAGTAGCTAGCTCCCAGACATATGTGAAAGGCGTGTATTGCACACAGCACCAGTCACCAGACAAGTCATATCATATCAGATTAAATCCACTAAACAGATCAGATCTAGGATTGCAATCCATACGCCCCCCAGAAACATATATAATCCATAATCAAAGTAATGCGCATATCATAATCAGAATGGGGACGGTGTGAGGAATCACTCACCCACACATGAGTCATGCCAGTGGTGCATCACAGACACGGCCAGGTTACCTTCCTGGCTAGGTAACAGAAAAGTGGCTCGGGTATCAAACTAAGAGTCAAAGGTCAAAGGTTCATATCATAATCAGGGTGTCATATCAGAAGGTTCAATATCAGAAGTTCATAATCAGACCAGTCAAAGTATCAGAGGGTCAAGTATCAAAAGTTCAAATATCAGAAGGTCAAATATCCCAGGTCAATATCCAAAAAGGGTCAATGTATCCGATGGTCAAATCTTCAAAAGGTTCAATATCAAAAGTACTTTTCAAAAGGTTTTCTCTTAAGGTTCATTTAAAAACAATCATTCAAAAATAGTTTTCATAAATGGTCTTTCAATTAGTTTTCATAAAACGAACTTCAAAATAGTTTTCTTAAAGTCAATATATCATGCTTGAAAAACCCTTTCAAAATACTTTACTTAAAACATTTCCATCTCATATCAAAAGGTCTTCATATCCCAGGTTCAAAATCAGAGATCAAAGGTTGAAGCAAAGGTGTCATAGCAAGGGATCGTAACAGAGTATCAATTCAGAGAATTTAACAGATCAGAAAAGAATCATAGGAAACCTTACAGAGAAGGTCAGAATATCTGTACCTTATGACGAAAGCACAAACAGAAACAAAGCACAGAAATTAGAGAGCAGCTCAAGGTCACTCCTTCTTCACACCTAAAGGGTAGAAGAAAATTACAATCTTTCCATTTTGAGTAACTTTCCATTTTAGCTTTTAGATTCATCAAGTTACTCTTTTAGTCCTTTAGGTTTCATAATTTACACTTTCTATCCCTTTACTTATCAAAGTTACAAAAATGAAACCCTAGATTTGCATAGCTTACATTTTAACTCCTCTCATTAATTTATTAACACAACACGCATTTTATTTTCCAAGATTACAGAGTGTACCTTCAAATTAACTTATTATACTAATTATACCCTCAAGTTTCACGATTCACCAATATAACCCTTAGCTTAGGAAAAATAACAATTTACATCCTTTTTACATGTCTTGACAGTTTTCAGGTATTACTGGACTCGTTTTAAATAATTTGAAAACCATATTAAATCTTCGAAATAAAATCTATAAAAATTCACAGACGTTCCCCAGGGTCTTGAGTATTTTATGAAATTTTTCCAGATTTTATTAAATTGTATAGATACGAACTAAAAATCCTTTTTCTCAACCTGTCCCAGAACCGGATTAATTAAAAACACCCGACCATTTTTCATCTTCTTTCCCAGTCTAACAAATTTATAAAATTCTACAAAAATTCCAGTAATTAGCCAACATGTGATATATTACTCAGCTAAAAGGACACATCCTAATTCGTTATGGTTTGAAAATGATAAATGAAAAACCCGGACTGTTTTTCCAGACTTTACCAATACGACCAGACACATGATTTTCTAAAAATCAAAAAGTAGCCTTACAGGCCTCTAAAAATTACAAAATAAATTTCTCCAGGTAGCCACTTCATTAAAATTAGTTTTAGACTCAAAAACCATTACAATACCCGTTCACATCATTTATTTATAGCCGGTTAAAGTCGAGCCAAGTTCCAGATCAAAAACAGTTATCACAGAATCATATATATACTTAGGGTTTCTTCATCCCGTTCATTAATTTTCGACACCAACGACTTTAGGTGAGTTCAAATCACATTTAGGTCAGTTTATATTTGCTTATTACACATTCAAATCGAATTTTACCCCATAATGAATCTAGCCGATCCATAGTTACAAGGTTTTTAGGTTTTCTTTATTTTTATGATTTCATGTGAACTTTAGTTTAGGTTTTCATGCAGTTTTTGTTATGGGTTCAAGCGCGTATTACATTCAACAAAATAACAAGAAACAAACACGAATCAACAAGAAGAGTGTATTGAACAAGGATTATATGATTACCCTTAACGCGGAACACAAGAGGACCAAGAACAAGATCGAACAGCAGAAACTTCCCAGCCGATTACCTTCAATTTTAACCCTCGATGGACAGCCAAAACTCACGAGCAAGAACGCCCTTCGAACCCAGAACAACACATGTCTAGATCACCAAGTAAGGACCACAAAGAACCCCCTTTCTCTGCTGTGATATGGTCGAACAGGAGAGAGAGAGGAGCAGCAGAATTGTCGACTATAGGGAGAGGGTTTTTAGGGTTTTTTGGCAAAGTGGAAAATAAATCTTCGGTATTAAATGGATTGAGGAACAACCGAGTATTATGATTGTAGCAAATAAGGAAGGTCTAAATTAGTGGAAAAGAGATATATTCAAATTAATTGTGTTCTTATCTATTCTTTTGATACATAGCCGAGAACTTGGAGCTTGCTACACAAAAAAAAAAAAAACGACTAGTATATTCTAGGAATTTTAGAACATGGTTTTGTACATTTTTTTCCTCATAGTGTGAAGTTTTTATTTAGTAGTTCAATGCATTAGATAAGTTAGGACATAAATTATCTTAGGTTAAGTACAATTAGTGTTACTTATATGATTTCATAAATTCTTAAAAATTCAAATTTAGAGGGTATTTTGGTCGTTTCGGATTGTGTAAATTTTGGGGTTTTACAATTCTTCCCCTCTAAAAGAAAATTTTCGTCCTCGAAAATTGGAGTGAAATGAAACGAAAACACAACGGACTGTGAACGGAAATGTGGATGAATTGTTTCTCATGACTCGATCTTGTCGATCAAAAATAGCTTCGGTTTCCCCAGAAAAGACACACCATACAGAATCCGAATCAGAAGGATAACATACCAAACGTAACAGATGATAATCATATTCTTTCGGAAGAGATACAGGGAATACGTAGGATTTGATGGATATATCATCCGTGGAATTTGATTAAACAAATCAGATGAGAACGTACCGAATCGCAGAAAATATGAGGGTGATAATTATGCTTAACTCTTCAGATTTCCAGATAGTCTCGTCTTTAATATAACCTTTCAAAGGTATTCTCATAAACAGACAGGTCTTGTTTCTCAGAATTCAGAATCTCTTACCTTACTCGTAGCAGATCATGGAGGAACAGATTCAACAAATACGAAACGTACAGATAGTAGAACAATACATGGATTACATACGGACAGAAAACAGATCGGTCGATAAAATCAAACGGTAGAAAACTCTACAATAGAACCTAAGATTCTTATCATAAGTACAAAGGTCAACAAACGCATGTCGAGTACCCAAACGTATCAAATCGTATAATGATGAAGGCAGATTAAGCGTATAGGTCGAATGAACCTACAGTCTCACTAAATGCGGATAATCTCAATCAGATATCAGAAACTCTAAGGCTTCTAAGGCACTCCTCGAAATATCCTATGGTCACAATAAGTGCACGTTATATGATGTGAGTATTATCACGTTGGCCAGACGTCATAATACTAGCATCATATAAGTATGCCCTCATGATGATCATACTTTATCTCAAGTCGTGAACTAAATATCTTATCTTAACCACCTAATAGTCCTTCTACCTCCTAGGGTAGGTCCGAATCAGAACATCTCTCACGGAACGAAATCAGAGAAACATAACGTATAAATAACGTAACGGAATCCAGTAAGCATCAAATGAAACACATCGTCAAGGCGTCAGATCTTCCAGAATTCGTCAAAATTTTCATAACAAAACAATCATCTAATGCACGCGGAATGAACACAGAACGGAATTACTAACGGCGAACTTAAATCATTCAAAAGATCTTACACCAGGTAACAGAAACTTAAATGGGTAAAGCAGAAATGAATATCGTCATCAATAACTTCATCCTTCACAGAATCAACTCATCCGAACACAAATGTCTGCTTCAAAATTTGTCCATTCAATTTCAGAATTTCAAAATTTCTTCCAAGTCCGAGTAGTCTGTCTACGCTTGTCCATTTGATCATATGGTGAAAGAATTTATAAACTTGAGTCTGGTCCCTCAAGCCTTCAACACCTCTTCTTGATATGGTGTTGTCGTAATGGCAGTCTCTGATACGGTCATTGTGCATCCCTCCATTCGCAAGTCTGCTTCTGCTCTCAATTCATCTTAGTACAACTAAAATGAATAGAGAAGCAAGACTGCGTGTCTTTGACAGGTCTTCTAGCCCAGCTCCAGGTTTTTAAGGTAACACCGCCGCCGTCGACTCCAGGTCATGTGCTGAATGGTTCTTTTCTCCTTCTTGTATGTTTCATCCATGGTACTGCTTATCGCCACCGTCTTCTACTTCTCTTCCTCCAAGTTTCTCACTTCGATAACTGTCTTCGATCTCGGTTCTTCCTGTGGAAAACTCTGTCTTCACAGCATACAGGGTGGTGTCGTTTACAATGATTTCCGAAGGTCAAACAAACTTCTCTTCCAGCACAAGTGGTCGTCTCCTCAATAATCTCTATGTTCTGCCTCCGTTCTTGAACACCACATAATGCCATACTAGGACAATTTATCCAAAATACGCAAAGACATCACCATTCTAGCCAATACCACTGGCATCAATCAAACTCTTGAGGTTATAATGAGAACAAGGACAATCTCTGAAATCATTTAGGGAAAACTTTCACATACACTTCATGTCGCCGTCCTCCTTCAGAATTAAAACTGAGATACTTCACAGAGGTTACTCTTAGTTGGTTAACCCCCTTCTTAGAAGTTCTTGTGGTTGCCCCTTCAGCCCCTTCAAATCTAGAACGATGAAATCAAATACGAAGTTTCAAAAGAATGACCAATTCAATTATTGATACGCGGAAACGGATAATGATTACTGATAGTGGTACGGTTGAGTTTACGATAGTCGACACGTCGTCACATGCTTCTTTCTTCCTCTTTCATAGACCAACAAGGGTACTCAAAGGGAATCACTGAGGTGAGCAAAAATCATATTACATCGAAATACCAGAAAATCTTCATACTACGAAATACTTCTGATGGTAGAACTTTCCAAGGGTGGATATTAATGGTTGTCAGGAAAACTTGTTGATCATATGAGTTCAGGGTTGGTGCTTTCATAGCGGCAGAAATTTTAACAGATTCAGGTGTAGAGGTTCGTCGTAACGAATTAGGCAAGATTACATTTCAGATCCGATCGTAGATGGCAGCTTTACAAATAGTCGTTCCGTCCATAACCAAAAGATCATATAGTAAGACATGTCATGATCAAAAGATTCATAGAACGAATACAATCATCGAGTCAGACGGATAGTTCATATGTCGAAGTTCAGCACGAACAGTTCAGCCTCTTATCATAAGCGGTAGGTGGGTGTGTGTTATCAGAAATACGAACATCGTATAGTTTGTCAAAAGTGAGGTGTACAGAATATCCGTTATTAGCATCATCATGCTCAGTTAACAGACTCATACAGAGTTAACATAACAAAATTCTTATAATGCCTAACTGAGAGCAGAGGCACGCATCAGAGTGATGCGGAAGCAAAGATACTCACATAGATGCCTTAGTCTACCCATTCTTCACTGGTCAAATTTAGGTTCCTATAGGGAGATCCTAAAGCAAATCTTACAGGTTATCTTATGAGTGCTTACAGGGAAACTTAGTGGTCCTAACTTACACAGGCCAAGGGTAAATGTATTACGAATCGCAGCCTGTCTCTCTGATACCATAATTGTAACACCCCAACCCGACAAAGGTAAAGATGTCACGCGAATGGTTTCATATCAGATATAACAAAGCATACATTCAAAAGTAATACAAAGATTCTCAAGGGTTACAAAGGAAGTACTGAAATAACAAGGTTACAAAAACGGATACAAATTCTAACAATAAAATAACTTCTAATCATCTCTAGGCCAAAAATAACTGTCAAGCCTTCTAGGTCCAAAAGTCTCTTCACTCATACCCATCTTCCATCTAAAACCTGCCGCACACGAAAAGAAAACGTGCGGCTGAGCTTACAAAGCCCAGTGAACAGATATATAATAAACGGAAACGAAAGTAAACGGAAATAATCAGATGTAGCATAATCAAGGAGATATAAATAAGGTACAAGAGTAAAGGTTTAGGATAGTCATCCACCACGAGCCCAGAAACAGATCATATCATATCATAACAGTGTAACCATAAATCTTCATAATCATATAGAGGGGAGACCTCTCAGATAATCAGATAATATGAGGGGTGTCCTCATTCTTCAAATGGAGTAGCTAGCTCCCAGACATATGTGAAAGGCGTGTATTGCACACAGCACCAGTCACCAGACAAGTCATATCATATCAGATTAAATCCACTAAACAGATCAGATCTAGGATTGCAATCCATACGCCCCCCAGAAACATATATAATCCATAATCAAAGTAATGCGCATATCATAATCAGAATGGGGACGGTGTGAGGAATCACTCACCCACACATGAGTCATGCCAGTGGTGCATCACAGACACGGCCAGGTTACCTTCCTGGCTAGGTAACAGAAAAGTGGCTCGGGTATCAAACTAAGAGTCAAAGGTCAAAGGTTCATATCATAATCAGGGTGTCATATCAGAAGGTTCAATATCAGAAGTTCATAATCAGACCAGTCAAAGTATCAGAGGGTCAAGTATCAAAAGTTCAAATATCAGAAGGTCAAATATCCCAGGTCAATATCCAAAAAGGGTCAATGTATCCGATGGTCAAATCTTCAAAAGGTTCAATATCAAAAGTACTTTTCAAAAGGTTTTCTCTTAAGGTTCATTTAAAAACAATCATTCAAAAATAGTTTTCATAAATGGTCTTTCAATTAGTTTTCATAAAACGAACTTCAAAATAGTTTTCTTAAAGTCAATATATCATGCTTGAAAAACCCTTTCAAAATACTTTACTTAAAACATTTCCATCTCATATCAAAAGGTCTTCATATCCCAGGTTCAAAATCAGAGATCAAAGGTTGAAGCAAAGGTGTCATAGCAAGGGATCGTAACAGAGTATCAATTCAGAGAATTTAACAGATCAGAAAAGAATCATAGGAAACCTTACAGAGAAGGTCAGAATATCTGTACCTTATGACGAAAGCACAAACAGAAACAAAGCACAGAAATTAGAGAGCAGCTCAAGGTCACTCCTTCTTCACACCTAAAGGGTAGAAGAAAATTACAATCTTTCCATTTTGAGTAACTTTCCATTTTAGCTTTTAGATTCATCAAGTTACTCTTTTAGTCCTTTAGGTTTCATAATTTACACTTTCTATCCCTTTACTTATCAAAGTTACAAAAATGAAACCCTAGATTTGCATAGCTTACATTTTAACTCCTCTCATTAATTTATTAACACAACACGCATTTTATTTTCCAAGATTACAGAGTGTACCTTCAAATTAACTTATTATACTAATTATACCCTCAAGTTTCACGATTCACCAATATAACCCTTAGCTTAGGAAAAATAACAATTTACATCCTTTTTACATGTCTTGACAGTTTTCAGGTATTACTGGACTCGTTTTAAATAATTTGAAAACCATATTAAATCTTCGAAATAAAATCTATAAAAATTCACAGACGTTCCCCAGGGTCTTGAGTATTTTATGAAATTTTTCCAGATTTTATTAAATTGTATAGATACGAACTAAAAATCCTTTTTCTCAACCTGTCCCAGAACCGGATTAATTAAAAACACCCGACCATTTTTCATCTTCTTTCCCAGTCTAACAAATTTATAAAATTCTACAAAAATTCCAGTAATTAGCCAACATGTGATATATTACTCAGCTAAAAGGACACATCCTAATTCGTTATGGTTTGAAAATGATAAATGAAAAACCCGGACTGTTTTTCCAGACTTTACCAATACGACCAGACACATGATTTTCTAAAAATCAAAAAGTAGCCTTACAGGCCTCTAAAAATTACAAAATAAATTTCTCCAGGTAGCCACTTCATTAAAATTAGTTTTAGACTCAAAAACCATTACAATACCCGTTCACATCATTTATTTATAGCCGGTTAAAGTCGAGCCAAGTTCCAGATCAAAAACAGTTATCACAGAATCATATATATACTTAGGGTTTCTTCATCCCGTTCATTAATTTTCGACACCAACGACTTTAGGTGAGTTCAAATCACATTTAGGTCAGTTTATATTTGCTTATTACACATTCAAATCGAATTTTACCCCATAATGAATCTAGCCGATCCATAGTTACAAGGTTTTTAGGTTTTCTTTATTTTTATGATTTCATGTGAACTTTAGTTTAGGTTTTCATGCAGTTTTTGTTATGGGTTCAAGCGCGTATTACATTCAACAAAATAACAAGAAACAAACACGAATCAACAAGAAGAGTGTATTGAACAAGGATTATATGATTACCCTTAACGCGGAACACAAGAGGACCAAGAACAAGATCGAACAGCAGAAACTTCCCAGCCGATTACCTTCAATTTTAACCCTCGATGGACAGCCAAAACTCACGAGCAAGAACGCCCTTCGAACCCAGAACAACACATGTCTAGATCACCAAGTAAGGACCACAAAGAACCCCCTTTCTCTGCTGTGATATGGTCGAACAGGAGAGAGAGAGGAGCAGCAGAATTGTCGACTATAGGGAGAGGGTTTTTAGGGTTTTTTGGCAAAGTGGAAAATAAATCTTCGGTATTAAATGGATTGAGGAACAACCGAGTATTATGATTGTAGCAAATAAGGAAGGTCTAAATTAGTGGAAAAGAGATATATTCAAATTAATTGTGTTCTTATCTATTCTTTTGATACATAGCCGAGAACTTGGAGCTTGCTACACAAAAAAAAAAAAAAACGACTAGTATATTCTAGGAATTTTAGAACATGGTTTTGTACATTTTTTTCCTCATAGTGTGAAGTTTTTATTTAGTAGTTCAATGCATTAGATAAGTTAGGACATAAATTATCTTAGGTTAAGTACAATTAGTGTTACTTATATGATTTCATAAATTCTTAAAAATTCAAATTTAGAGGGTATTTTGGTCGTTTCGGATTGTGTAAATTTTGGGGTTTTACAGTTACCTCACTCTTGAGAGCAAGAGCAGCAGTTCCTCTTTGCCCAGGATCTATTGCAAGCAAACTCTCCATAAGCCCAATAGCAGCTGCAGGTCTGGGGACTCGTTTAAGTTAACCAGAGGGTACTCTCCACTGTCATATTTGGCCTATTGGTGTAAGTTAACCAAAGGAAAATGTAGTTACTTAGTGGTTCCTCGTTTAAGTTAACCAGAGGGTACTCTCCTAATAGCAGCTGCAGGTCTGGTTCCTCAGTCCTGCAATGAGAGACAAGAAATACAAACTTCAATGACAAACATCATAGATGTGTGCATGTATGTGATTATGTATGAATTAGTGGATATGTGTATGACTATTACTTGGTTTCAGAAGGCGCTAGTTGCTCATACTTCTCAAGCATTGAAAGAGCCATGTCAAATTTACCCATATGATAGTATGACCTAGACATCAGACTCCATCTCCACAGCTGCAATAGTCGATTTCCATCCTCGTCTGACAGGTGCTTACTGTCATTTATATTACCGCAATTCATTTCAGCAATAGCAAGTGTCTGCTCACACATTTGAACCACTTCTTCATACTTATGAACACAATGCGAGATGATTTACTGTACTTATACAATACTAATAAGTTACAACAGGAAATACCTGAAAGAGAGCCTCCCCTTTCAATTCAAGTAGTTTCTCTGAATAGCAGCTTATTGACAAGGCCTCTGCAATAATCTCCATAGCATGAGTTGCTGACTCGAACGTTTTCAGTTGCAAAAGTTCAGCAGACTGCTTAATATAATTAACCACTTTCTGCCAGAAAGAAATTACAGATTAGAAGCAGAAATATAAGAAAGGTATGTCCATTAATTAACAATTATATGTAGTTATGTACACACACATGGACATATGTGACATATTGCCAACACACACACCCTTGTATACTGTTACACACAGGCATAGAGACACACACAAATTATAATGGTATACAGTATACCATACCTCAACACTTTGTAGGCCATCAGATGCTTCAATAGTAAGCCGTCTATCCAGGCAAACCATTCCGGAGTCCAAACACTTTTTGTAACAGCAAAGTGCGTCATCCAGTTCCCCACGAACCAAATGGCAGCTAAGAAGCGCAAGAAATAAAACTTTAAGTCAAATCTTTATGGAAGTAAGCAATAAGAGAATAGAAGTCATCATTGCATAGATCTAACAAAATGTATCATGATTCATGTGTGTGAAACAAAACATACTTAAGAAATGTGAGAAGCAAACTGATTCACCAATTGTGTAACTTTGTATCACTATTTTACATATTTGAGCAGCTCGATTCACTCAATTGAGAATCAAATTTTTTTGCTCTGAATATACATATAGCTTAAAGTAAAACAAAATCCTGAAATCTTACTTTCCAGCTAGTAGGCAGACTTTAAGAAGACCGGGATCTAAATAAGTCGCCATTCTGCAGTCATCTAAAGTTTTCCTCATCTTCCCAATAGACATCCTTTTAGCAGCACGATTCTGGGTCCCAGAAGAAGATTTGACGGCATCAGCTTTCGATGAATCATGACCAAATGCTCGGTTTCCCCTGACAAATGTAACCTTTTATCAGAAAAACTGTTTCACACTCTCATGGTGTTTATATTCAAACATGCAAGTAATATATGAGCAATTAACTAAAGTGTATAATCATCAGAGTGCACCAAACTTATCACCGCCTTTTATAGATCATAATAAAAGTCCTTCAAAGGCGGTTGACTGATTATGGGTTAATAAACCAACAAATAACTACACGTTTGCTTCATTACTTGTTTTATAGAAGTCTATTATCTCAGGTATGAACTTAGTTTAAATACCAAGCAACGCATATCTAACTTTCTGTTCATATAACTGATACCTAAAATGTTTTCGTTCATATCCAAATATATTCTACAGGCAACTAGTCTGAGTAGTCTCTGTCATCAACAAAGTAAGTACTAGACACAACTTGTAGAGGTTTAGTAACAGGTAATTTGTCTAACCTTTTATCATTAGTATTAAAACCCATAAATCTGTGGTCAGGGAAGACGAACCTTTGGTTGTTCTTAACCATAACATTAAGGCTGCAGCCAGCAAAAGACCAAGGTTGACGGATTTGATGCACTATCCGTACCTCACTCATCATCAGCTTCGTTACCATTAACGAGTACAACACCATCTGAAGAATCATCCTTTGCAACAGCTACTTTTTGGTCTTCTTGACCCACCTCGTGATCATCTTCTTGACCCATATCTTGTTCCTCTTCTTGACCCATCTCTTGTTCCTCTTCTTGATCCATCTCTTGTCTGAAAGTTTTGAAAGCCCTGCACCCTGCACGTTCAGACGTTAGATGACTATCGGATCTGATAGCTTATCATTTACGCACGAGATGGCAAGTTGAACCCATTTAGTTACTGATGGGTCAAATGAGTAAGAGAAAAAAAAATAGCTAGAAAGAAACGGGTCAAAAGTCGCCCAAAATGTGTTTTAATGCATAAGGCTTCGTAAATCATTTAGTTACACATATGTGAAACATCAAAACGACTACCGTTTTGCCTGCAGTTTAGGGTGGATTCCATGATTGAATCTTTGTATTGGATGGGCATACTCCAACCAGCAAAAGGAACCATCTTTCCACCATGATGAACATGGAAATGAAGTATAGAAAGTTTTATCTAACATTCTTTTATAAAAAATTAGAAGCGAAGAAGATTAATTGTGAAATTACCTTATGGAACATATTTCAAACGAACTACATGAAATTGAACCCCAAAAGTGTTGGATCTCCCTCGACCTTAATCATGGAGGGTCTAACTTGAATTGTTCGAGGTTGTAGCTTGTATAATATACCAAATGAAACCATCTCAGTACCGGCACAAAGGTTACTGATTCATAAGAAAATAAGAAAAGTGATATAAGCCGGATATGTTACCTTTTTATTTACTAGCAGAGTTCCTTTGACAGCATAACCGTCTTTGAAGATGCGACATTGGACAAGCAATGGCTGGTACAGATGCAGAAAACAACGGTTACGATCAACAGACTTATAAACAACAAAGTATCAGTAAACATTTACATACCGATCCGCTTTTTTATGTTTATATAAAACTAATCAACATAGGTTTGACAAAAAAATGTAAAAATAACATTTTCCTATGACCACATTAGATCCAAGCTAGTCATCCAAATAAATAGTAATGCAACAACTGAAATTGGTCACCAAAAAGGTATCATTTCTTTTTGAGATTAGTCATTATATACATACGAGATGAAGTCTAATAAGTAAAATAAAAAATTGATACCTTTGAGCTGTTGGTGAGCCTAGCCAGAGCTTAAGATTTCTTTATCTTACTAAGTCATGAGAAAAACTTGGTCTTGGTGGGAGTGTGGGTGTGGTAGAAGACCAGATCTATGTGAAAAGTTTGGAGGGATATTTGGGATGTTAATGAAATATTTGGGAATTTGGGATGGAGGGCACTTTGATTTTTGGGGAAAATTTAGGCGGGGCAGGGAAATTTTATTTTGGGAAAAATTAAGTGAACATTTAGTCACTTTTAAATGATGTGTGACAAATTTGACTATATGATTTAGTCACTTTTAAATAATGTGTGACAAACTTGAGTATATGATTTAGCCACATACACAATTACTTCATGTGACCATATATGGATTTTGGTCACACTATTCAATTGTGTGACATATATTTGTCACATATGTATATATATAGTGTGACTAATGTTTCAAACTTATTTGTATCCGTCACACGTCCCAAATTATATGTGACTAAATAATCAAAAAAAAAATTTTACAAGATACCTCTAGTCACGAAAATATTCAAATGTGTGACTGTAGCCTCAGTTGGAAAGACGAAATGGTCACACAAGTCGGATCAAGTGTGGCTGTTTCTTTTATTCTGGTACATTTAGTCACATAAAAAAATTATTGTGTGGCCGTTCGAAAAACAACATGTGTGACCAAATCCCATTTTTGTACTAGTGTTTGTGTTTTATTGGAGAGCGTGGGGCTATCCTAATTTTCCGGATCGAGTCATGAGAAACAAAATATTTTCTGTTCATTAAACATCTTTTGGAAGAACCTCTCCGAGCGTGAGGCTATTTATTGTCATTCCTTTTCGTGATTTGGTACGTTCCGTCTAACTTTTGCGACTTCAATTTCGATGATGAAATTTTCTTTTTAGAGGAGAAGAATTATAACAACCTGAAATACGAAACGACATTCGAACTTTTGATACGAAAATAACCTAAGATTTAAAATTATGTTACGAAATTAAAACTACAAATACGTGAACCTAACATAAGTTATATACAAAATTTGGCAACCTATGTTCCTAAAATGTACATATCACACGTTATTATATCCTAATGAACCAATCTCTTGTGCTAAATATATGTGTACTACAATTCAAAATTTTAAAGAAGTAAAACCGAAAATATTATTTTGAAATATTTGGAAGAATGAGTCTTCCCTTACCCACCCCATACCTCGGCATTTACAGCTTTTATCTCCTCACCTAGTTCTCCATTTAACAAACCGAATATACATTTTTCTCTCACACTAAACCCTAAAACTAAAAGCACAAGTTGCGGTTTCTCATTTGTTCTCAAGATCCAAGAGGTACGAAGGTATTAGCAAGGTGGTGATCGGTTCATGGGGTACAAGTCTTTTGTGATCGTTGGTGTGACATTGTTAGTGATTGTGTGGTTTTGGTTCGAATAGGTTGTGGTCTTTAGTTCTTTTGACCCGTTTGAAATCGTCGAGAGGTACCTTTATATCATTCTTGTAGCTTTATTCGAATTCACATTATATGCATACGTATAACTTGAAGTCTTGCATAAAATCATATAACTAAAGACGCCTATATGTCATTGTTGTGGTATCGGTTGTGGAACTGTCTTGACGTTCTTGTGTCATCTTCTTGTCGATCTGAATATACGTTAAACAAGCCTAAATAGCTGATATAAATTGTCATTAATGGGACGCATAATAATAGAAAACCTAGACGTAAATTAAGGAGTAACGAGGGGAGTATTTTCCATGATTTTATGTGGAGTATTTGGACGTGTTTTGGCTCGATTAATCTGTAGGATTATGGGATAGTTGTGTGTGTCGTTATGTATATTAAACAAAGTTAGAACATGTGAGTATGTGTGTATTGATCGGATCTAAAAGGGGTATAACCTGGGTTTGTTTAGGGTCTCCTTGAACCTATTGTTGGCTCGTTAATTGTGGTTGAGTGTATAACATATGTGTATGATCATTAAAGGCTGAAAACGTGTGTAATGTGATCGAATCTGGTTCAGGTCGAAGTAACTTAATCATAGAAACCCTATAAGTATGCATGTGGTTAATCGAGAGTGAGAGGATGTATTAGTTGTAGGTTAAGAACATATTAAAAGATATAAACATGCACGTGTATTATCTATATCAGGATAGGGATTTGGTGTGTGAGATATACATATGCTTGTCTTGGTATGCATGGTATTCGTGGCATTTGTATTTGGGCTATGGGTGTCAGTTATCAAATGTACATCACTTCGTATTGAACTTGTGTAGGAAACATGCATGCAAATAGACCTACATAGATATATATTAAACATTGGATGAATGATGAAACTATATATGCGCATACTTGTTAAATTAAGTTTTGTTTCGTAATAGGGGTTAAAAGATTTGGATGATTAATACGTAATAAGGTTGAGTTTGGCGTTCTTTTATTCGTGTATGTTAAGGTTTGGAAGTGTCCTCATACAAGATAGGGTTTATACTTATATTCGAGTGTCACTCGTGGCGTAGTTTCGAGCATCGTTTTGAAAAGAATACCGAGAAGTGTTTGTTTGTTTGCGTGATCCGAATATGTTTCCACTAATCCGAATTCGTTAAGAGTTATGATTATGATTCGAGTTTCGTTTTGATTCACTAATACGGTAAAATAAGTCCTAAAGTCTAAATTGACACAAGTGAACCCTAAACTTTGATAGTTGACACATTAGACCCTAAACTTTGATAAAATGACATTTAAAACCCTAAACTATGATACTTGTCATATTAAGCCTTTAATTTAACTTTTGATCATTTGTAAACTCTAAGTGCGATTAATTATGAACTGTAACCCAAAGTTACTAATTATGGAAAGTTACTAAATATGGAAAGTTACTAATTATGGAAAGTTGCTATAAATAACAGGAAAACCTAATATGGCAATCTGAACAACAATAAGTATTGAATCAGTAAAAACTTATGAAATGGTTCTTAAATAATAAGTCGATCATTAATTCGTGTAGATTCGCTGAAGAAGGAGTAACTTCTAATCCTTGTGTTTTCTGGTATGGTTTCATTAAGGTTTGAGGTACAAATATTCTATCCCTTCTCAGTAGAGGTTTCTCATGACTTTTCAATCCTTGGCTGTGATTCATTTGCTATGTTATGATTCCATTTGATATGATCCCTTTGCTATGATCCCGTTGATATGATCATTTGATTTGATATCCGTTTTGCTATTCGTTTGCTTTGATATCTGTTTGCTATTCGTTTGCTATGATATCCGTTTGCTATCCAATTGCTATGATACAATTCCGTTAAGTTTTGATATGCTCTGTTTGGATATGATATGATGATTTGATATGCTTTGTTCTGTCCTGTCGCCCGAGCTATTTAACTAGCCATGGAGGTACCATGGCCATGTCATTGATGGCACCAATGGCATGACACTATCTGTGGCGGTGTGATTAGTCCACGGCGTTCTCTTTTGTTATGTATGATATGTGATCACTTGGCCCTTATGATATGTTTATATACTTGTCTAGAACAGGTGTATATATATGATTTGTTTTGAAGTGAGCGTATGGATGCATCCTAGGTACTTTGTTTCGTTTTGTAGTGATTGGCTTGTGTGTGCCTTACACCCCTCTCACTTTTGGTACAGTTGGAGCTAGCTACTCCCTGTACAACTTATGATTTGACGGATATATGTATGTGTGGATATTTGGTCTATTCATGTATCATGTTTAGACATATGTTTTGAGCTCGTGGGCATTCCTATGTGATTCTTTGATTCCTTATGATTATCTGATTTTCCGTATTATCTTTTGATCTCTCACTTCATTTGACTCAGTTGACTTATGATATTTGTTCAGTTTATCCTTGATCTCTTAATCGTTTGACATATGATATTTGTTCAGCAAGAGCTTATGGTTTCCTTTCCCTATACTTATATATACGTTTGATTATTCGTTTTGGTTATATATGTTCACTGGGCTTTTTAAGCTCAGCCGCATTTTCTTTTCGTGCGGCAGGTTCTAAGAGGGAAGCTGAGATATGAGTGAAGAGTGCATAGGAGCTCTTAGTAGACTACCCTGATGATAGATACCCATTTGCTTCTGGATTAGACTTGGATTTACCTTCAGATAGATTTAGTTTGGATTTGTATTTTAGTTTTGGAATTCATTATGTTTAGAGTTAGTAATATGGCATTTTGACCCTTGTCGGGTTGGGGTGTTACCAGTACAGTGATTAGATATCACTTTTATGTTAGAATTACAATTAGAGATTGGATATTATAGGATTAGTAGCTTATGATGGTAGAAATATGAAATTAGCAAGTTATGACACGTTTAGAAAATGGGTGGTCTAGTAGCATGATAATGCTTAGTTCATGCTTTCTGTTATGTTAGAATAATTCCGTTTTACGCACTAAGTCGCAAGGACTTACGTTCTCAGTTATGTCTCATATAGGTATGTGTAGATGAGAAATTGGCGCTCACGAATGAAGAATGGTAAATGAAGGGAACTCTAATGCTCATGGGGAATTTAGGTGATGAGCATTTCTTCCCTACTCTTGTTACTAGCTTATATACTCCCCAAGAATTATATATTTTAAAGTCTTTCAAGTCCAGAACTTGTATGTCAAATTGTATAGCTTAGAAATGAGTTATCACTATTAAAGTGGTGTTTGAAATAAGCCCCGCTTTTATAGAAAATACGATTCAACAAGTTATTCAAATGTATACAGTACTTTGTAATGTTATTCACTATAAATTAAACTTGTTTCCAGAATATCAATACTTGTGGTCAAGTAGAAGTGCGGTTACCGGAGAATAAGTTTTGTGCAGAGTGTTTTAACTGCCGACCAGGCTATTTTCAACCGCCAGTTAGAATTTATCCAACCGGCGGTTAAGTGGTGTTTGTATAAAAAAATTTCCCCTGGTTTTTGGGCATTTCAAGACACTTGTTATCTATACCCATGAGTGTAGTTGTTCCCATAAAATGCACCTATTTCTTCTGCTATTTGTAAGCCTCAATCTTCTTCATTTACCTACATAAAAACATCCATGAAAACCGTAAGTCATTTAAAATTAGTGAGTATAACGGAGCTAAACTAAACATGGCAAGATCTATAAGCTACTTTCTATTTTGATACTAATTCCGCCCATTTCTACACGGGTCTTGACTTATCTATCATAATACTAATGCTGAGGAATACTTCTACTAACATAACTAATATCTACTTGGATAGTACTAATTTGTGATATCTAATCAAATATTTAATATAATTCGAAATCTAATCGACTTGCACTAGTAATACGATATCTAATTGTTTTACTACTAAGGTGCAATATATAATTGCCTTGCTAGTGATACGGAATTCGCTCTATAGGTGGCGAGTACTTATATGCGGTCTTTACCCTCTTGCACGAATGCAATCCAGGTCATGACTACTAACTCGGCAACATAACTAAATCATATGTGCCAACATGTTCTATAATTTTACTTTGTCTCATATGAGAGATTTCTAGTCAATCACATACGAACATTATACATGATGGGAGTTTCCGCTTTGTACATCTCTTAGGCACACTAACATGACTAATGGTGCGTCGCTTGTGCACCCATAACATAACTGATGGTACATTGCATAGGCACCAATGGCATGATCTGTAAACTATAACTCATCTAAATTATCATTTGATATAATTCATTACTAAGCATATAGCTAAAACTATTCATACAGAAGCTATGCATAACTATAATACTAAACGTGCTACTAATCCGTTACTCACCTAAGGTTTAGGCTTGGTGATCTACGTGCTTCCCATGATCACCTAAACATAATATGATCATTCTAACATCATTAGGAACCATTTTCTCATCTATAACACATAAACTTTGACTCTAAATTACTATCTTGTTCTAAAATAAGCCTTGTACCAAACACCCCTTTTGACACCATGAACTAGATATTAACATAGCTATATCATGATTTTCTACTAAATTCCATAACATGATATCTAACAAAATGCTTCATATCAATTTCTAAGTATAAAATCATTATCTACTAATCATATAAACACTATAATAAGTTCTAAATCATCATAGGGTTATTCTTTCTAAAAAAAACCCCAAATTTAATTCATAATCTCATAATCTTGGAAACTAAATAATTGATGAACTAACCTTGAATGGAGGATTAATCACAAATAATGGTGCTTAAATCCTTCTTATGAACATTATTTCCTTCAAGCTAGACCCAATAATTCACCTTGTGAAAGAAAGTGGCTAATGTTTGGTTCTTCCTTCCAAATCACCTTGTATGACACGTCCCTAGCCATGCATGGATCAATAAGGTACAATCCCTATATTTTTAGTGTTATAAGCCCATAAGGGCATTCTTCTAATTCTGCCTATAAACTCTACTTTGCTCTGTTAGTCCCTGTCATTAAGTCCATTACGTCAGAGGTCATTTTTCTTTAAATATTTGTGTTTTTGGTCCTTCTACTGGTAAATACCAACTATAATAACTTTCTAAGGCCTCATATGCACTTTTAAATATTTATAGCAAAAACTTAAATTTCGGGGTGTTACAAGAACAATACATATCAGTAGTTGTTGATGATTGACGTATGATACGAAAGCAAATTTTGTAACCCTATTCAAAATTTTGATGAACGAGGGTAAAACCTCCAGGGGATAAAACCTAACAAGAGTTAACTCTTAAAAACCAAAGTTTATTAATAAATCAAAGATAAAAATATATCAATTACAAAACCATAAAACATGTATATATAAGGGTAAGTAATCATGGAGAAAAAGATAACTAACTAAAGTAAATAACAAAATTAAAAATAAATAAACTTTTCTAAATAACAAACTAAAATCTAAAAAAACTTTGCGAAACACCAAAAAAATTTGTCCCCATCATTCCCCCTCACTTGAAAAAAAAAAAAAAAAAAAAAAGCTCGCCTTCGAGTTCTTACTATCAAGGACTTCATCTACCTCGAACATCTTCTCACGGCGAACCTTATCATCGGTAGCTATACGCTTTACATCAACTCGAGGACCTTCATATTTTTTAACACGCCTACCACATTCCCAATCAACCCATGACCCCAAGCGTCGGGTTATGTACTCCTTATCAACGATCACCAAGTCTTTAATTGCAATAAAAATAGTTTCTTTGTTCGCCATTGAAAACTTTATTGGTTTCTTGATAAGCATATTCAAAATCAACTAGGACTGAGCAAATCCACCCGAAAACCGACTCGAACCGACAAATCGACCGAAATCGGACCGAACCGAACCGAACCGACCTTTTTCGGTTCGGTTTTGTATATTTATTTTGGTTTTTGTCGGTTTCGGTTCGATTCGGTTTTCTCGGTTCGAAACCCGAAAACCGACCCGAACCGAGTTATTCGGTTTTGATATCTATTTCTTGGTTCGGTTCTCGGATTTGGTTCACGGTTTGAGTTTTTCCTTTTTCGGTTTTCGGGGTCGGGTCGGTTTTTGTCATTCCGGTTCGGGTTTGACCCGATGCTCACCCCTAAAATCAACCCACAATCAAAATCACAAGCATTTGTACCTTTAATATCTTCGAACTCGATAGCTTCAACTTCAAGATTTCAAAACCATAGAATCCTTTGTCTTCTCTGGTACTTTAGTCAATCCTTCTACACTAGGCGTATTCAATTCAACATCACATTGATTTTCAATTTCAACAATGATATCAGGTTTCAACAATTTTTCTTCAATCCTCACCTCGACCTTTGGTACTTCGAGCGGGGCCATAACAATTATATTTCCTCCACATGAGAAAAAGGTATAGATTTTGTCAAAGATCATGCATGCCCTTAATCTCACATCGCAATGGTTTCCAAACGGAATATGGCACTCATTTGTATCATCCACAATGCAAAGTACTTCTAAATTATAAAATTTCTCAATGGACATCAGAACCCTACAAACTTGGAAACCTTCAATTGGACAAACCTTCATTTGGTAGTTTTAGAAGTTTACCAATTTTCTTGAAACTAAATTATTTAAACTACATCCATCAATAATTAAAGAACATACCGAATTATTAATTAAGATTTTTAAACATAATAACTTAGTTGTAGATACCCGACTCTCCTTCTTTCTCTCCTTCCATTCATTAACCCTCCTAATGTTGAACGAGGATTGGTTGCTTGCACGATTGCTACGAAAATCGTCTATGGTTTGACGAATCCTTCGACCTTCTTGTTTGTCACCCTTGTGATTTTCGTGGTTGTTACCTCCACTTACGAACAAGACAAGTAGTTTTTGATAGATAGTGGGTCTCCTGTCGAGTTTGGACACGATTTTGATAAGATCATAATATATGTTCACTTCAGACCATAACCCATTAACAATATGAGTTTTTGAATCTTCTACATCATTCACCATCCAGGATACTACTCCCTCCATCTTATAATTATTGTCAACTGTTGACATTTGAAGTTTTTTTCTTTTTGATTTGACCTTAAATATTTTTATTTGTGTTATATAATACTTGATTCAAAATATATGAATGGATTGAATATTAAATGTATTTTCATTGATATAATTTTTATCAAGTATTATATAACAAAAATAAAAATATTTAAAGTCAAAGTTGATAAATAGAGACTTCAAAAGTCAACAATAGACAATAATTATGGGACGGAAGGAGTAACAAGCTTTAGACGCGAACTGACGCAATACGTGAAAGCGAATCTTTTAACCCTATTCCTAGGGTTCATAAATGAGGGTAAAACCTTCCATAACATATAACCTATATACGATATTTCTTTAACTTTCTATTAAAGTACTATTATAGTTTAGATTAGATAAATAAGACACTAAATTGTAATATAAAGATTAAGGGCCCGTTTGGTTTGTTGTCATGAATCACAATGGGTATAGGTATGAGGAAACACAATGGGTATAGGGAATGGGTATCATCATACCACCCAAATTAATAGGATATGAGGAAACCTATACCTTTGGGTATCCTCACTCCATTGTGGTGGCCCCAATAACCAACCAAACAACATGAATGGGTATCAAAGTCATACATTCATACCCATAACCCCAAACCAAACAGGCCCTAAGTTAATGAATTTGATTAGTTCTGTAGAAAAACAAAAAAGCAAAAAAAATTGTTTCACACAAAAAATACAAACATAGTTGCAAGAGCCAAGAAGTGTCATGGTTCCATTGTGGGCGACTAAGACATTCTGTTAGAAAACAATGAGCCCATTAAAAAAAAGCCCACGTCGACAACCCATAGCAATTAGTTTCGACTTCATTTTTCTGAATTCATGAACAAAAGAAAAAAAAAATATAACTTCGAATATCTTATTGCACAAGACAATGATAATTAAAGGTAAATAATTTGATAAATTTTTTACAAGTAAGTTTTTTAAGGTAAATAATTAAAAGTCATTAACTGTTTTTAATTTATCTTATTGCTCAAGTCGCTTTTAAAGTTAATTCTGTCCAAAATAATGAAACACTTGTTTTATAATATAAAACAAGAAAATCAAAAACATTTATAGCGACCTACTTTCTAAAAATAAACAAACACTATACGTGACAATAATAAAATATTGACTGTCATGCTTACACATGTCGCTCCATGTCATAGCGGTGGTTTATTTTTTTTCTTGTTCATCACTTAATTTCATATTTTGGGCCTATTTTCCTTAAATAACACCATCTTTACATCCCTATAAATTCACAGAAAACTTTTTCAAAACCATCATCAACCAAAAGTTTACAACCAAAAATGTCTGGAGATATGTCTGGTAAAATCATCAAGTGCAAAGGTAATTCTTATTTACCTTTATGCCATGGTTTTTTTTTTTTTTTTTTTTTTTTGTTTTAAACCGTTTTGCAACGAACATGATTGATATATGTTGTTGGTCTTGCAATTTCTTAGATGATCATTAATGTTGCTCTTTTTGTTTTTGATTCCTAGTTTATTTCTTTGTAATATGCTTTGTCTTTATAGATGTTTTTATTTTCTTCATGATTCTTTTGTGGTTTTTGATGATCAATGTTGCTATGGTTAAACAAAATCTATTCGGTTTTTGCCAAGAAATATCAACACATCATCACTTGTGTCTTATTAATCATTTTATATTTTGATGTGTATGTTTTGACATTTTGTGCATCATTTAATTGCTAACAATGTTGAATCGTAAAACGTGACAACCTTCTTTATTAATCTGCGTGTTATGTTAATTACAAGAGTGATGATAATTTATTTGTGTTTTTTTTTTTTAACATAATAAAGAGTAGATACATAATATCAACTTTCAATACGATATATGCATAAATAAATTTTAAAGATACGTACCGCAGTAAAAATGTCAAAAGTGATCATAGGACATTTGTATTTTACATCAAATTTTCATATGTTAAAAAAGTACAATGACATATATCGAAAAACTAAAAGTAAAAAGTACGTTAGTATTTTATGACCAAAATGACTAATTTGAATTGTACATGTAGCTGCGGTTGCTCGGGAGGCTGGGAAGCCGCTCGTGATCGAAGAAGTGGAGGTAGCCCCTCCACAGAAAATGGAAGTTCGTTTGAAGATCATGTTCACCTCCTTGTGTCACACCGATGTCTACTTTTGGGAGGCTAAGGTCACATTTATATCTTTAAGCCCGAATACCTTCTTGCTGCATAGCTTTTAGCTGTATACTTAAAGATACATTTGAACTATTATGTATGAAACTATTGTTAAATTCCTTGCAGGGACAAAACCCCTTGTTTCCTCGCATTTTAGGCCACGAAGCCGGAGGGTATAAACAAACTTCCTTTTCACATTTTATTCCAAAATGTAATCCAACTTTTCTAATTTTTTAAAACTCTTTTGTTTGAATAGAATTGTCGAGAGTGTAGGTGAGGGTGTGACCGAGCTGAAACCAGGGGACAAAGTCCTCCCGATATTCACCGGAGAATGTGGCGACTGTCGCCATTGCAAGTCAGAAGAGAGCAATATGTGTGATCTTCTGAGGATCAATACTGATAGGGGTGTCATGATAAATGATGGGAAAACAAGATTCTCAAAAGATGGTGAACCTATTTACCATTTTCTTGGGACATCTACCTTTAGTGAGTACACGGTTGTGCATGCTGGATGTGTTGCTAAGATCAACCCGGATGCTCCCCTTGACAAAGTTTGTGTTCTTAGCTGCGGAATTTCCACTGGTTCGTATTTTTGTTTAACCACGTTAGAGATAAATTTTACATGATCTTAGAGCCATTTCTAAGTAATCCAATAGTCTGAACTTTACTTATTTTGGTGTATTTTGTTTGCAATGAAGGCATGGGTGCAACTCTCAATGTTGCCAAACCGAAAAAGGGTATGAGCGTTGCTATCTTTGGGCTAGGAGCTGTAGGACTTGCTGTGAGTTTACTTTCTTCTTATTTCTTTTAGCACATTTGACTTTGCTAAATTACGAATAATAAATCTTCAAACTTTGGGTATTCTTCTGATTCTCAGGCTGCTGAAGGAGCTAGAATTGCTGGTGCTTCCAGGATCATTGGCGTTGATCTGAATGCAAATAGGGCCAATGAAGGTAAGTTGGTCAATATTTGACTTTTGAGTGTCAAATGAATCTTTTCTTAACCGTAACTTTGTTGTATTATTCTCTGAAACAGCCAAGAAGTTTGGTGTTACTGAGTTTGTGAATCCAAAAGATCATGACAAGCCGATCCAAGAGGTTTTCTTCTAGCTGCACATCTAGTCATTGCTCTTTATTTGACTTTAACTTTGACTTTCTTTGAGTCTTATTATTCGCTGTTTTACTTGCCGGATCGATCATTAGGTTATTGTTGAGATGACTGATGGTGGAGTTGATAGGAGTGTTGAGTGCACTGGAAATGTCAAGGCTATGATGTCTGCTTTTGAATGTGTTCATGATGTAACACTCTTTTGAACTCATCTTTTGTGTTATTCAGATTCTGGCTTTGGTTTATGTATGAATAAAATATTGTGTTTTTGTAGGGTTGGGGTGTGGCTGTTCTTGTTGGTGTGCCAAGCAAAGATGACGAGTTCAAAACACTCCCAATCAATCTGTTGAACGAGAGGACTCTCAAGGGTACTTTCTTTGGCAACTATAAGCCACGTACTGATATTCCTGGTGTCGTTGAGAAATACATGAATAAGGTAAATCTTTTGCATTCTTATACAAACTGGCTTTTTCAGATCATTGAAATATAAGTCCTGATGGTTTTATTTTTGTGGATGCAGGAGTTGGAAGTCGAGAAGTTCATAACTCACGAGGTTGGTTTTTCAGAAATCAACAAGGCCTTTGACCTCATGCTCAAAGGAGAGAGTCTTCGTTGCATCATCCGTATGGATGCATAGTTTGGTGCATCGACTAAGTTGGAGGCTGGTGTTAGATTTAAGCATATAGTGAATAAACCATAGAAGAATAAAGTTGTCCAATGGGACTTATAATTCCCATGGAAAATAAATGCTATGTTAATGAGAATTTTGAAGTTATATAATCATATGGTTTCATGTTTCTTATACTTTTAGCTTTTGTGTGATTCTGTTTTATGTATGCACACATACGAACTATGACTATCGTACACAGGATAGTATCATATTTATCAAACGTCTGAGTGCAATGGGCTAAACACTCAAACTTAAATGACCATCATATCAAGTGTATTAGTTCATTTTATTTATTTTTTGAACGGCAACTATCTCACATATTAATTATACACCACAAATCTATCTCACATGTCCTAAGCATGACTTGAACGGCAACTATTTCACAATATACCCACAATCATTTGATTCGAGAGCTTCTTACATAACATAGAATACCATTGAGAGTTTGAGACACAAGCACTTTGATAATTGATATCAAGTATTTTACATTGTAACGCAACAAAAAACTTGACAATGTGAAGTAATCTAAAAAGAAGCTAGAAAAAGATTTATTTTGCGTTAAGAATTCCAACCAAATGATGGCAGTTTGAGATCGTCAAGAATGTGATGTTTGTTGGAACGTTCTGATCGAAGCGAAGACTGTGTCATCACGTAACGGCCAAAGAGACCAAATAGCATGAATGACCGCGTCGAAGAATTATTTGTAAGCATCCGGGTTAGAGATGAGAAGCAGCGATGAGTTAATTACCTTAACATATGTATACTCTCTGTATTGGTATTTTCGATATGTGTCAAGAACATGCCACTATGCCAGTATTAATTCATCTAGTTACTTATGAATTATGATCATTGGCAGTTTATTAAACAGGTGTAGTATTCAATTTGGAATCATGAGAGTTTCACAACTTAAATCCTCTTTTTCCAAATCTTAAAAAAATTCAGTGTCTTTTTCTTTTTTCTTCTGAAATGATAATTTTTCGACACATGACCGCATGTCCGCATATCTCACAAATTCTCTAACGAGACTTGAACACGCAACATTTGAATTGATGAACATACTTACATACCGCTAGGACAAAGACCCTTCGGTATAATTCAATTACACTTCTACATGTATAGTTAGATAACAAGTTCTTTTTATACATGTTTTATAAAACTTTATTTCATTTTCTAAATTTACATGAATTGAGTTAATTTGCTACTTTTATTAAACATCTAATGAATTCTTGATCTTTGATTATAGATATTGAAATAAAAGTAATGGAGATCCGATAATAACTCTCTATCATCCTTCTTATAATCTTCTTTTTTGTATCACCCTATAATTTTTCTAGTAAGTTGTAACAAACCCTTGCTAATAATCATAATTATTACAAGTTACCATCTCTTCCCTACAAACAAACAAGCAATTAAATAATTAACCCAAATTAGCAACAAATTTTCTTGATTTTTTTCATGCCTCGAACCTACATTTGATTGTACGGTTCGAGTTATATGAAAAAGATCAAGAAAAAATTGTTCTAAAGGCTATTCATATTCAAACTCATTGATCACAAAAGTATGGATTATCGTCCATTAGACATCACGGTCATATCCGCTAGCGGGCTAGATAATTTCTTGTGTTTCTTTAGGATGAGAGTTTATGTTGTCGTTTCATTGATGAATGGAAATTCAATCGTCGAGAAAAAGACTCATTCGACCCATGGCCCGAACCCTAAATGGAACCATCGTATCAAGTTTCCCGTTCAAGAGAAGGCCATAAATACCACAACCCTCTTGTTTGTCCTTAAGCAACACCGTATATTCGGTTGTAAAGACATCGGTGAGGTGTCGATCCCGGTCCACGAACTTCTTGAAACAAACCCGGGTTCAGGGACCACCGAGCACGTGGTTGATTACCAAGTTCAATCATTGAGAGGGAAATCGAAAGGCACATTTACATTCTCACACCAATTCAGAGAGAAACTCCTCCCGGCTCGAGATGGGACCGGGACATCCGGCAGTAATCATCCACCGGGTCCCACGTATATGATTAATCAACAAGGTATGACCGGATACCCGTACCATTCACCTCAAGGGTACGTAAATTACCCAGGTGCCCCTCAGTATGGTGGCGCGTGGTACCCACCTACAACACCACCTGGTGGGTACGCGTACACTCCCCAACATGTGGGTTATAATCAGCAATTGCATCAACAACCAAAATCGACTGATTGAAAAAGTGGCATGAGGGTAACTCTCGGTTGAAATGGGAGCAAGATTGATGACTATAACAACTTAGTCGACTAAATGCATTTTTCTTGACAAATTTTGTATTAAAAAATTAGGTGTCACAATTGATCTATATATTGCGAGTCTTTGTTTTTGTTTTATATATGTAATTATATATGTGCAAAGTTTTCTTGGCTTCATATATTCTTTTTTGTTCTTATATATGTCAATAATTTCTATATCTTTATAGGTGAGCTAGAACAGTGTCATAAAATATGTTAAGTAGATTCTTAGAGCACTCTCAGCGGTTAACGCATGAGGTGCGTTAAAGCTTAACTCACACCGCGTTAAGGTGCGTTAACCATTGAAAGGAGGTGCGTTAACGCACCTGCGTTAACCCCTTAACGCCGAGTTAAAATATGCATTTTTGGTGTGTTAAGGTTTAACACGGTTAACCATTGAAAGGAGGTGAGTTAAGGTGAGGTAAAGGTGTGTTAACCATTGAAAGGAGGTGTGTTAAGGTGAGTTAAGGATGAGTTATGATTGTGGGTGTTTTTGTTGAGTTAAAGGTGAAAGGGTTAAAGCTGACGTAACAGTGTGTTAAAGTTTAACTCCGGGTTATGATTGAGAGTGCTCTTATGCATAGTAAAGTAGATGATATGCAAATCACGTTTTTCTTTATAGCAACATTTTCATTTATTTCATTCTTGACAATTCAAGTTACTACTCACTTAATACAATAACAATCACCATTAATTCAAGCTAGAGAACTCGCACTTGGTAAATTAATGCCATCACGAGCTCTTTGATCGTAACCTTTCCCAAGATTCTCATTCTTCGCGCATTCTTCTTTTTCATCAGCATGCAAATCGTCATCAATGGTAATCGCCACAGTTTTCGTACCATTTGGACCTTGCAAAATGTTCTCACTCACTTTCAAATGCTCGTCAATATGCACCATTTCACTTTTTTCAGTTGTCTTGCTGCATTTGCATTTCTTGATGAAGCAACAGAAAGCAATAGAGGCTAGTGCAAGCAAGAAAACACAACCAAATGAAACGAAAACTACGAAGATGACAGTCATGTTTAATTTAGATTATGTGTTAGAGTACTTTAATAATTGTGGTTTTCTTAGATGGTTTTAAGTTTGATGTGAAAAAAGAATTTTGGTGGATTAGTATTTGTAGTAGACAAAGGTTTGTGATTATTTTCATGGAATAGCACATAACTTCTAAGTTTCAAGAACCTTGTCTTGACGACCATATTAAGTTTGCAATTTTTATATGCTAGCTACTCATGTTGTTTCTAAAATATTATATAAGAAAAATTCACCAAGAAATAAAAGGAAATGGTGCTTTAAAAATTTGGAGAAGTGTTTTAAAATACAATCAACTTTCTTGGCTTAAAATCACAGTCAAGCCAAGTTTCTTAAAACTTAGAAGTCATGTATTAGTCCAACACAATACTATAAATAACCATCCTTCCAACTTCTTTATGCATATCAAACTCATCTCAAACAATTTCTTCAAATAAACCAAAAAATAACAACAATGGTGACGGTTGTATTCGTAGTTCTTGTGTCATTTGGCTGCTTTTTCTTCCTAGCACCTACCTTATTTGCTTTGTGTTACATCATTAAGAAGTGGAAATCCAAGAAGACGACTAGCAAAAACGAAATGGTGCATGTTGACGAGCATTTGAAAGTGAGGGAGAATGTCGTGGAAGGTCCTCTTCGCACGAAAGCTGTTTCAATAATGATAGATGATGATTTGCATGTTGATGAAAAGGAAGTGTGCGGGAAGAATGAGAAGTTTGGAAAAGTGTTGCATCAAACACCACCAAGTACAAGCTCTCAAGCTTGAAATTTGAGCTTGTGCACTTTGATTTATGATGTAATAATATGACTGCATATTACTATCCTATCTAACTTACTACTGTGTAGCTAATGAAAATAAATGCAAATGTTTTTTACTTGCAACAGAAAAAGATTATTACATCATGTTTGTGGAACTTTGGTTAAAGAACAATTAATCTAATGCAAAATGACGAAACAGTTATTGAATACAATCGTTGTACAACACATTAGTCGGATTTGTTCCAAATGACAATTTGACTCATCTTCTCCCTGTTTCTTACACTCGTCCATCAACGAGAAACGTAAGGTGTAAGGTTTGCAATTTTATTTATTTTTCATTAGTAACAAGCCTGCAAAAAACAAGAGCAACTCAATTGAAAACTCTGCTTAACAAAATGAAGTCAACTGTTTAAGGTCAAACAATCGACTTTCATATTCAAAATTGATGCAAATTTCTTAGAAAAAACATGTAAAACAATTACTATTATAACATGTAAACCTGCTCAAAAGATCCTAGTTCAGCTAAAATATCAGAAAACTTGACATATCATATCTAATTTGGACATGGAATTTAGTAGGTTTGACTTAGACAAATAGTCAAGTCAACTAACCTTATTCCAGTTTCATAGATACGAGAACAATTCATTCCATGCCTCAAGAACTCCCAAGCCGTGTACTAACATGTGCATCACTACAGAATGACCCCATGTGAGTCATGTACAATGTCGTTACTGGAATCTATATTTTTGTGTACCAATCTCTTTTAAATTTCAGAGAAATTTGCAAGTGTGACCATTTGGCCAGCTGGTACACATAAAAAAGAGTCTTTAACTGTTAGTCTGGTAACATTTTCCATTTCCATTCAAGAGAAAGAGTTATGCATGGTCTAAGTTTTTTGGTCAAAGTCAAATCTATTCGTTCATTTCCATTTTTTAGTACTCGTAACATTTAATCAGGCATCCAAATAAAATGCTTGATAACTGTATTAAGTTCATAACAAGTACTAGGAAAAGAAAGTTTATCATACAAAATCTGTATCAGACACAACACAAATTTTAAAACTAACATATTTGACCGCTAAAGTCAAGCTGCATCGCTTCCTGAAGAAAAAAAATATAAAAATACTCATGTTTCAGAATTCAGATCGAATTAAATTTTACATTCATATGGCTAGTAAAATTTCATCTTTTTCTCATCATCATCATCAAGGTCGTTTCTTTGTTTTACAAGGGCGGGTGCAAAAAATTGTCCAAGGCCCTGCGAATAATTATACTTAATAAAAAAAATATTGAAATGGACCTTTATTTGGGATTGTAACTACTGTACAAGAAATGATATCATGTGCTCCTGAACATATGTTAAAGTGCATATAGGTTGTGTTTGGCACAAGGTTTATAGGGGCTTACAGGGGCTTGAGCTTTTAAAATAAGCTATCTTATAAAATAAGTTTTGTTTGTCACACAGGCTTATGAAAGCTTTTATAAGCCTCCATAAACCCAAGCCCCCTGAAAGGGGCTTATGGCGGCTTATAGCTAGTAAAAATACTTATATAACCTTCAAAATATAATGGATTATCACGCAAAATCTAGAAAAATAGTTGAATCAATTTGACGTATTTTTATGTGATTTCACATTAATAAACTTTAACTCCAATTAATTCGCCAAATAGCTTTATAAAAATATAAGCTCGAGCTTCTGGCTTATAATATAAGCTCCAGCTCGGGCCTCAACCCCAACACCAGACCATTTCGCCAAACATACCCTTAATAAATACAAAATATAGAAACTGTGGGAGAGTGATAAAATTTATAATCTTATTATGAAAATAATATTAGAGGGGCTTATTGGGTTAATTTGTATTTTGCAGTTTCTATATATTTTAAGTTTAGGAGTCAAGTAGCAGGCTGTGCAAAGATGAAGAAGCTCAAATGTCAAGTGTCACAAACTATCAAAGTTGAGTATATAAGCTGGAACTTGCCCTAGATGCTCTCATGATTCATCCAGCCGAAAATTACACACACTTTCACTCTCTCAAATCTATGTTTGCATCTTCTGGGAACATACTACAGAGGATTTAATCATCTAAAGCTAAGCTACAACTACCTTGAAAGTGAGGAAGCTAAATCATGCTTCTTACTTTGTAGTATGTTCCCATAAGATGCAAAACATAGAGTTTGAAAACTTAGTACAATATGGCATATGTCTCGACTAGTTTGATGATCCAAATAGGAGGCGGGTGTGACCCGATTTTGGCTACGAAGTGTAATTTTTTTCCGAAAAGTGTTACTTTTTTAGTATGTGCAATAAGATATTTTTGTGTACTTGAGTTTAGCCTAAAAATTATTTATGATGCAAATTTTATTGTTTATGATAAAGAAAATTATATGCAATACCCTTCCATGGAGCTTGTATTCCTAAACAAATTTATGTATTTCTTGCTATCAGTTGTTATATAATATGCTCTATATGATCTATGAAATCCACGATTGTGGATTCTTTGGATGGATGCAATTACAATAGTTTTAGTCATGGTTGGGATCCTGATTTTAGAATCTTACGATTTTTCGGATCTTATGATCTCCGATCTTGACCATAAGATCTTAAGATCTAATGCGATCCGATCTTACTTTCTCGAACCGCAAGCTAAAAACCATTTATGTTTTTATATAATTTAAAAAACAACATGTGATTCTTCTTAAACAATCCATATTTATAATTTATAATTTAGGACAACATTTTTATGAAATATTCATATAATTTCATGTTTATAATATATAATAATTTGTAGATTTGAATAATATTACAAAGATCATTAAAAAAATAGCATCATAGTAGGATCTTAGGATCCTGATCCGATCTTACGATCACGATCTTGCAAAGACGAAAATGATCCTAGGTAGGATCCCGATTTTGAAAACGTTTTAGTCTTATGTGAAACCTTAACATGACATTTAATTTCACGAATGTTTTGTGTGGTCAACTGTTACGGAGTCTTCAATCACGCTATACATAGATGATTATGGCAGGTTGAGGCTGTAAATATATGAATGTTGCTTTACTTTTAAATGTTTAGATAGTTGCTGAATTTCGTAATTTTGAAAGGTAGTTAATCTCAGTGATCAATATCATCTTCATATCAAGTTTTGTGGATATTATTTTCTTTTTTTTGGAAATGCTTTTTGTGGATATTTTCTGATGTTGGTACAATTGTTTGGCATGTTTGTTTTCTTTGATTCATGTGTGTGTGTGTGTGTGTGTTTGTTCTCATGGGTTGGCCTGTTGTGTTTGGTAATCTTTTAGCATTTCAGTTTGATTCATGTATACATGGATTTCCGCAGCATATGATGTGCCAATCGGTGACATATAGGTTGGATTTCCTTGTGGGATGTTCTTTGTTTAATAAAATGTTTGCTTGATGAAAATAAATGGCGACGTATCTGTTTTTTTGGTTCCAAAATGTAGACTAGTGGAAGTTTAGGCTAACTAAATGGAGCACGGCGTGTTTTCATATTCAAGTATCAATCACTTCTAAGCATTTGATTGATCTCTAATTACATGATTATTAGTTCTTTCTTCTTTGGGTGCGTTGCTATTGTCACGGAGAGGATGTTTCCTTGTTGGTATCAACATGTGTCAAAAATTTCCTTCTTTTGACCTATGAGTCGGTTTCAGTTACCTAACTGTCACGACTTCCATTTCCGCCTAGTACTCTTAGAATGATAGGGGCGTTTGATTTCGACTTAATTGACTTAATATGAAAAAAACTGAATTAATTAAGTCATATGAAAACTGTTTGTTTGTAACTTAATAAAGAAACATGACTTAAAATATTAAGTAATAAAACTGAGGTTGTCTGCATTAAGTCATCTGTTAATTAACATGACTTAATGAAAGAATTAAACAAACAGGCCCTTAGAATGATAAATGATTAGTGGTCCTTCACCGATCCCTTTCTAGTTTCCTTCCATTTTAGATACCTGCACTATCAAGGTGACTAGACATTAACTATACTCATTTAACATATGCAAAATAAACTCCAATCACTAATGGATCTCTCAACGAGGGCCTCATTCTGTCTAGAGGAAATTTCTTAGGTTTAGGTGGATCCGGTTGATTATGCGATTCGGTAGATGATTCGGAAGTTGGTTCAGCGATAGATGTAGTCGATGGGCTAAATTGTCGAACTCCTCATTGCCCCAATCTTCCCTGTAGGCTCCCTGCTCCGCCAGCGCGACAACTGTCCGAATCATTTGACGCTTCTTCTCGCTGAGCAGCCCCTCGACTTCTACTTCAGGTTCGGGGAGCCCCTCCGGCAGGGGAACTTGAGTCTCAGCAGAACCTTCCCTTTTTTCTCTCTCCTTTCAGTCAATAGAAAAACAAAACAATTCGCCCCGTGGATATTTGCACTAATTTGAGTCTATTTTTGAGCTTTATCTTGTAAAAGCTTTTCATTTTGATAACTACCATCGTATGAGATGCATGTTTATGAGTTTATTGCTAGTTTAGTTATTTCCTGCATTTTGTATTGTGCTTTGTACTGTATATAATTTTCATTTTATTTAATATATTTTACCTTTAAAAAAAAAAAAATGTTTATGAGTTTATCTAATGGTTTTGCAAAGATCTCTTGTCCTTCATTGCCACCAACAGTCTTCTAATCGCATTCACAATCACCTTTCGTTCCAAGTACTCTCGTTCCAGACCCACCCGCCATACAAAACTCAAGTACCTAGTGTTTACACATTGGTCCCCCATAATTAACCGGACGACATATCATTGGAACCCCTTCAGAAATACTCACCAAGGTCGAGTTCCAACCACAATGACTCCAAAACCCTGCAACCGCAGAATCGGCCAATACTTGTTTTTGTGGGACCCATTTCAACACAAGACCTCTTCCTTTTATTTCGTCCATAAACCCGTCTGGCAAAAACTCAAGCCACTCTGACCCATTAACTGCACCGGTCCGAACCACGCATAGGAACAGTTGTTTACTATCGGCTAGCCCCCAAGCTGTCTCGGCTAACTCATTTTGATCCATAGTTGCTATAACTCCCTAAACTTGTTAAACGGACCTTTATTAGTATACCCCTAATAGTAGTTAGTATTGGTTAGCAATTTGGTTATTGCCTCATTAGTATGTTATATATGCACATTATTGTAATCAATTATAATTAAGTCAAATAGTCAATACTCAATAATACAAGTTTACATGTTAACGGACCTTTATAACTTTATTAGTATAGCCCAATAGTAGTTAGTATTGGTTAGCCTTTTCAATACTCTTATTTATCAATTTTTAGGTTATTTATGTGGAACTAAAGCTGGAGTGAATGATAAACATTTAGGTTCTATAGATGGCTCTGAATGTCAAAATAAACATAGTTTAAGTGGAGGAATTAAACGATGAACGCTTAAATTTAAGTCATGAAACTCAAGTAAATGAACACTCACATTCAAAACATGAAACTCAAATTTTACATAGAATAGATAAACTCAGACTTTTCATTTGATGATACATTAAGATGGCTAACAACAGGTAGAACACTTACAATTTCCTACTTCATGACAGTAGTACCTAACACACTCTACTACTGCTCCGTATAGAGTAAGAATTCAAGGCTTTTCAAACACTCTTAATAGAGCTAGCTGCAGTGGTGCCTTAAAAATTTTATAGCCTCAACACATACCCTATAACACCACTATAACTAAAACACGATCCTCAGCTATAACATGTTATAGGGTATCTGGGTCCCATAACACGCCACCAAAAATACTCCACTCACTCATTAAAAAAAAAAAAAAAAAAAAAAAAAAAAAAAACACGTTAAGGGCCTGGTGAAGTGATGGATAACGCCGCTATGGCGAGCCAAGTGGTCCAGTTTGGTGCCGCCATAGGGCAAAAAAAGCCCTATGGCGTATGATCAGCCAATGCACCGTTCTTCAGACGCCACCATTTTACGATCCATACTTCACTTGAAAGTTGAAGCTAACATTTTCTATTCTATCCCCTAATGCCTTGGTTACCAACTGCGGCTACCTGTCTGGAGAATTCCTTTAAAAGGCAATCCTCACTGATCACAAATTCACAAGCAAACCCTTATAATTATTTGGTCAAAAAAAAAAAGTGTAGATTGGCAGGGACACCTCAACCCTGTGTACCATAATGGTACCCATCAACCCTACCCAGCAAAGGTTTGATGCCTGTGAAATACCTCCACCCAATACCCAACCATGTTGCGGATCGGATTCGAACTCGCGTCCTTTGTTTGGTCAAGACATCACATGGCTGGGCCCGGGCTTCTAAGGCAGCTGGTTGATATCATTAGAGCTTATGGTCCCTAAGTGAGGACTTTCCGGTCGGTCACCCAACCCGGTACTACTCTCACTTGGGCACGCTTAATTGCTTAAGCATCTACCACTAGACCACAAAGCCCCAATTAAACCCTTATAATTATTATGAAGAACCTTAATACGATATTTATTATAACGTCCATATATTAACAATCCATGAGTTGGATATGCTAAGACTCGAAACAAATAAAATGAAATGGTGCTTTGCAGATCTTTGAGAAGTGTTTTACAATACAATCAACATACTTGCTTAAAATAACCTAGTCAAGTTTCTATAACTTAGAAGTCATGTATTAGTCCAACACAGTACTACTATAAAACAACCATCCTTTAAACTTCTTTCTTCACATCAAACACATCTCACAAAACTCCCCACAAAGCAAAGAGAATCAACAATGGCAACCGTCATATTCGTAGTTCTTGTGTCATTTGGCTGCTTTTTCCTCCTAGCACCTACCTTATTTGCTTTGTGTTACATAATTAAGAAGTGGAAATGCACAAAGACGACTAGCAAAAACGAAACGGTTCATGTTGACGAGCATTTGAAGGTGAGAGAGAACGTCGTGGAAGGTCCTCTTGGCATAAAAGCAACTTCAATTACTATTGATGATGATTTGCATGTTGACGGAGAAGAAAAGTGCGGCAAGAATGAGAAGTTTGGAAAAGAGTTGCATCAAAGACCTTCTCAAGCTTAAAACTTGAATTTGATAATGTAAATAAAGATGTACACTTTCATCTATGCTGTATGACTGCATACTATCTTATTTAACTTCTTACTACTTTGGTGGCAATGAAAATAAGAAATATGTTGCAAAGAGTATAATAATTTTGACATACCAAAGAAAAAGCATTATTATATCATGGATACAAAATGGTGTGATCAATTCTCATTTAAAATGAGAAAATAATGATTGTATACAACAGTTGCACAACAACAAATCAATTAAATTTGTTAAAAACGACAACCTGACTCGTTTTCTCCCTCTTTATTACACTCTTTAACCATTAATGAGAACGGTAACATGTGAGGTTAGCTTTTTGTAGTAAACAACAAGCCTGCAGAAAAAAGAGCAACTCAATTCAAAATGCTGCTCAACCTTATGAAGTCAACCTGATTAGGGTCAAACCACCAACTTTCAGGTTAAAAACTGATGCAAATTTTGATGAACAAACATTTAAATCAATTTGGATGACACGACAACCTTTTCAATAGATACTCCTCTTTCAGATAAAATTTAATAAAATACGTAAAAGGTGATATTTAATTTGGATTTGAAATTAATCACCTTTGACCTTGAAAAAGATAAATAGTCAACTTACAATGTTGTAATTTCAAAGATATGAGAACATGATTTCGTTCCATGCATCTGGTACTCCAGGTAAACACCAATGGCTACAATCAGGAACCAATGGATTATCACTCCATGTACCAACATGTGCATCACTACGAAACGACCCCATAGGAGTCACGTGCATTGCGGTTACAGGAACCGCCATATTGTTCACCACTTTCTTTATAATGTCCGAGAAATGGCTTCTATATTCACTCTTACTTCCAAACGTGGGCATTTTTGTAACTTTGCAAGTGTGGCCATGAGGGCCGCTGTTACGCATTAAAAAGGTGTCATTAATGAGAGTATCAGACATTCAAAGAGAAATTGTCTAACTTTTGAGGTAAAAGTACTCTAATCGACTCAATTTAATGAGACTTGGCAAGACTTCCAAATAAAGATTTCAATAACCAAGTAAAAAGCTACTACTATGACAAGTACTAGCAAAATAAAGCTTTTGATCTATAATTTGCCACTATTCTGTATCTGAATTGCATTTGATAAATAACACACTTGACCATAAGGTCAAAAGTCGATTTTCAAGTCAAAACAGTTTCTATATTTGATGATTTACATGAAGAATAACTAGTATTACTAACAGGAAGCTCTTGAAAATTGAAATACTTTACGAAGGAAAAGCTTATGCATTTTACGGTTATAAGGTTAAGGACCTGTGAAAGCTTTTTCTCTATATATTTAGTTCTTAATGCTCAAGGTACTTTATTTTCTCAGAATTTAGTAACATACCTCCAATGACTGCCCTCAAAGGTCCGAAAGAACACACGCGTCCGATCTGTATCAATCATACTTTCGACCCAAGAAGCCCAAGTTTTTAAGGCTGTTGTATAAGCATCCATGGTCGACATTCCAAGTTTTAGTCTTCCACCAACCTTAAAATAACAGCCACTGTCCAAAAACCAATTCAAAAACTTATTGCATAAGAACATCTACACAAAATGGGAAAAATGGGAGGGTCGGTTAACCGGCAATAACAAATTCAAATTCCACTCAAAACTGCTAATTATTCATTCTATTACTTAGTCTTGTGTGTGTCTACTATTTTGCCATTCTAAAATCAAACTAACAAAAATGCAAAATTAATCCTACATAACAAATGAAAATTCATCTATAATAAGCAAAAGAAATCAGAAATGACTTACATTTCAAATAGCTTTGCACGATTCCACCAATGTCCAGTATTAAACACAAGAATATCAGAATCAATCCATTTCGATCTAATCCCATCCAACTCATCAAGTTTGATCGTCGACTTAACCCTTTTCGGCGAATGTTTAGGAACAGAACCAATTTTCACCAAAAACACCGACCGATAAAACTCAACTGTAAAATTATGAGTACTAAACCTCACACCTAAATACCTAATCTTTTTACTAATCTTATTCCCATTAATCTCATAAACGCTCTTTTTATCATCCACACCATTCATAAGCAAACAAATCATAGACTCCCATTGAGTCCTACTCAACGAATCACCAACAAACACAACTCGTTTCCCACGAAGCTTTTCCAACATAGCACCAACATCAAACCTCAAAACATCACAATTATTCGGCTTCCATCGCCATTTCAAATACCCTTTATCACGCCTACCATTAGCTAAACAATTAAAACTATTTTCCGCAAATGGACATTGAGACGCATTATATAACGGGTAAGTTCCACTTTCATCTAAAACCCATTTTCCATCATATAAATCACACACACCCTCCGAATCTTTCGTATCAAGATTCGATATTTGTGCAACATTCACATCAGAAACATTAACACCTTCATTATATAAGTATACATATCCACAAGTTATAGCTATAAAAATAAACAAAAAAGTACTAACTACATTAAACCTACTAAATGACTTAAAAATCATCTTTTTACACAAAGATGAACCAAGATATATTTTCTTGATCATTTTTTTACCTTTTTTCCCAAAAACTTCAAATTTTTTCATTAGCCCATGAAGTTTTATAAACAATTAAGCAAAAATGAAGAATACCCTTTATCAAATTCAACCAAATAAGCATTTTACAACACTAAATACTTCAAATCAGCACTTAAAACAAACCCTAGATCTTGAAAACTGAAACTGACCCATCATTGGTTCAGCACAAATAATCAAAATCTAAGCATGAATTTGTGTGATTTATAAAGAATCTTGATGTTTTGTGAAATGGGTTTGCAATGAGGTTAGTAAGAAATATTGTTTGGAGGGTGAGGGTATTTTGGTAATTTTGAAGAAGTGGCTACTGAGATGTTGAATGTGATGTGTTAGCTACTTAAGTTTGGTGAAACCAATAAATGTTTTTTGGTCGGTGATCATATTTGATCAACCGGATCTCCTACCACCCTAAAGTATTAGAGGTACTTCATAGTACCTCCTAATTGCTAATTTGGTTTATATAGTACTCTAGCCTTAAAGCCACTCCTAACAGTTAACTCAGCTTTAAAATTTAAGGCATGTCACGTCAGCTTTAACATACTCTCTCTTAACTCAGTTTTAACATAGCCAACAATAACTCAGCTTTAACACATCTTAACTCACCTTTATATCAAATATTTTCAAATTCAACCCCTAAACTTGTAATCATACTTCATTTATTAAAAACATAACATTCATTAAAACATAACATTACATTAAAACATAACATACTTAAAAAAAAAAAATACAACGAAATTAAAAAAAAATAACATGATAACGAATTAAATATTTATTCATCGTCTTCTGAATATTCTTCTTCTTGATGTTGAAGGTACTTCTGCCAAACATGCTCCATAAGGTCTCGTTGGAGTCGAGTATGCGTTTCTCTGTCGTGTATTTCTCTTGCCCTTCGATGTTGGTCATCGCATCTGTCGACCCACCTGTTTTGCCTCAAACATGGTGACGGATCCACCCACATATCGTTAAAATCACGTAGTGCAAACTTTTGATCTTTCAAAATCATGTTATGCAAAATAATGCAACAATACATGATTCTTTTTATCCTCGCAAGTTCCAATTGACGTGCCGGTTGTCGTAGTATACCCCAACGTCTTTGAAGCACACCAAAAGCACGTTCGACATCCTTTTGTGCACTTTCTTGTTTCCTTTTAAAGTAACCACGTTTCTCGTCAGTTGTTGCCGAGAAGGATTTCACAAACGTAGCCCACTGTGGGTAAATTCCGTCAGCTAAGTAATAGCCCTTTTCATACCTCCTTCCATTTACCATATAAGGTGCTGCAGGGGCGACGTCATCAAGAATGTCGTCGAATAACGGTGAGTTATCCAAAACATTAATATCGTTATTCGCCCCCATCATCTCAAAAAATGCATGCCAAATCCATAAATCTTGTGAAGCAACTGCTTCAAGCATTATAGTTGGGTATTTTTTATCACCCCTACCAAATTGCCCTTGCCAAGCAACCGGACAATTTTTCCACTCCCAATGCATGCAATCAATGCTACCAAGCATTCCAGGAAAACCATGGGCCGACTCATGTCTTTCGTAAATACTTTGAATGTCGGTCCATGTTGGTTTTCTTAAATACTCCGGTATAAACAAATCAATAACGCACTTGTTAAAATTATCAAGACACTCAGATGATGTACTCGCACCCATTTGCAAATACTCATCAAACGCATCGGGTGACGTGCCGTATGTAACACCCCCTAATTTATTTTGTGGCAGCGGAAAGATTTTTAGGGTGTTATGGTGAGTATCGAAGTCATAATTACAGAAAACTGCTCGAATGAGGCGTTTTGAAAGTTATATGTCATTCAAAATAATATTTTTGATACAAAGGTGAAATATCTGATTTGAAAATCCCACAAAAAGTGTGGTAATTTGGAAAGAATGACATATACACCATGTAGTTTATCAGAGTATAAAATGCCCGCTCCGCGTCTTGTCCTGCTCCGTTAATTTCCTTAGATACACATGTTAAAAGTGTCAACACAAAGATTGGTAAGTTCGTAGAGTTTAATGGGAAAACAATTTGTTTTAATAAATTTAAGGGCGTACGGTGATATTTGAAAATACGTACAAGTACGAGTAATTAAACCAGTTTCCAACAATTTTAAAGGTGAAGTAATTTTTGGGAATAAACTACGAATTGGTAAAGAGTGAATTTCAATGATTCAAGAGTGGGGTGGTAACTATAATAAATACAAACAGTGGTGAAACAAGTAATGAGTGGTGTTGGGTATAACCACAATTAAAGCATATATGAGATCAGTTAAGTACAAGTATAGGATCATAATCCTAGCATGTAGTGAATACAATGATATGATGCCTGAATCCTATAAGTGGGGAGTGGCGTAATACTAAATAGAGTTGTATCTAAATATATATGAAAACATATATATTTATATAATTATATTTCCCTAAGCCTCATGACACGCAAAACGTTAACAGAGTACCGTAAAACGGAGGAGTCCACATCAAAGAATTGATGGGTTTATGGCCCTCGAGTAATAGGTGATTTGCCGATTCCTATTTTTCTCAAATATAGTGCATCACGACTAATACGACTAGCCACAAAGGCATTCCGTCAAAGTATTAGTGGGATAGGTCGTCAGCCTCTAACAGGTTTCGAAGCTGTTCACTATATTCGCACTCACCGCAGTGATTAATGGCTCATGATAGAGGGACTTTTTGGCAATAAGGGGTGCTTAGGCAATATGGGTTTAATGGGGTACATAAAATATGCGTACTTTAATTCTGGGCAAATATTTCCATTGAAATGTGGAAATGTCATATAAAAGTGAAATGTACATTCATGGTGTTACGTGTGAATGTGTATAATGAAATTCAGTATCATGTTACAACAAGCAGTTTGAAAATATTATCTTTCAAGTTCAGTGTTTAAGCTAAGCAAGCAATTTGCAAGTATAACGAGCATATATCCCTTCCAAAGGGTGATTCAAAACATGTAAAACAGGGTGGATAATTCTGAGTAAATCATGAGAGTTTTCAGAGTATAAAAGTAAACTTAAAACAGTTGAGCATGTATCTCCCCCAAAAGTATAAAATTTGTAAACAATTAAAAAGTGGGGCTACGACTTACCTTGAGTGTGTCTGACAATGTGAAATTACGAATTTAAGTAAGATTATGGGCACGGATTCAGAACGTGACCTGAATATAAGGGAAGTCTAAGTATTTGACTTACTATGAATAACGAGTGTGAAAACGAGAAATCGTATAACGATTTGATTGGTGATGTGTGTGTGATATGCTTAAAATGTTTAAAGTTCAAAAATAATATTATTAATAATATTATCTTGTTTTTATGTTTTAGAAACCAATAATATCGTCTCCTCGAATGTGATGAAACGAAACGAGAAGTTAAATTGTTAGAAACTCTTTATATATAAATATAACGAAAATTAAATATTGGATAGATGAAATGTACAAAATGCATGTGACGTGATGAGAATTCGTAAAATGGAAAATGAAATAAGAATGTCAAATAAAATCTGTTGGTCCTTGTCCTTTTCCAGTTTTTACACTTTTTACCCTAAATGTGTTAACGTTGCACCGTTAGTCCTTCGTTATGTCATAATTGCATTTACAGTCCACTACATGTCCAAAATATTATTCTGAGCTTAGAATATTAAATAATATCAATTTCTATCCTTAAGATTCTATTTTGGCAGTTTCAGTCCTCGTTTTTGGGCGGTTGACAACTTTAGTCCTTTAAAGTGTAACTAGTTTGCATTTTTAGTCCAAACGTGTATAAATTATGGGGAAAAATTATATAAAAATTTCTGGAGCTTATTTAAGCTTATCAAAACTTGTTTTAATAACTTATTACTGGAAATAGCTTATTTTTAACTAAATGGGCTTATTAACGCATGGTTACAAGGCCCGTTAAGAAATTTAGAGGCGAGGGCATGAAAACTGTTTTGGGCCTGGACTTGGGCTATTTTTAGGATTCTAAAAAATGTATTTCATGGGCCTATTGGACCTACCATTCGCAAAGTCTTAATGGGCTTTTATTTAGCCCAATTCGAAATGTTTTATTATTTTTCTGAAATTGAAGTTTTAAGAACTAGCGATGGCAGTTTTAAAACAAGCTGATTCGAAAGTTTAAATGAGCTTATGAGGGGAAGTTTTAGAATACGAAATCTTTAGTTTGCTAGGTGAACAAACGAGTTGTGCAAAAATATAGAGTCGTTGTTTGTACAATTTCGAAAATTCAATCACGTTTTTTGGCCTAGTCGAAACAGTTAAAATTCTGAAAACTCTAAAATTTTCTAAGTCTTTAAGGCAGTCGTGTAGCTTGTAGTTCATGGCTTTTTAAGAGCTTTTGAGAGCTTATGGGGTCGAACTTAAATTGTGAAAGTTGTATTTAGCTAGGTGGTCATTCGATTTATACAATAATATTCATAAGTTATGTGGAGGAATTTGAAATAAATTTAGCGAGTTGTTGGCATGTTGAACCAGTTTTCAACTTAAAAATCACTTGGTAAATTTTTAGGAGTTCAACCCGGTTTGACTTTTACTTATTCTTGGGTTCGTTTTGACTTATTTCGAGCATGTACCTGTTATACGAAAGTGTTAACATGTATTTGAGTCCCTTAGGTATATCCTTTACGTACGCAGCCAAATAACTCAACAATATTTAAACGTATTCCGGTATAAAAGAATAACACATTCGAATTTTTAAAAGGAATATCATGCATGATTCATTTCGTACGTTAGGAATGTCATTGAAGGATTTGAAGAGACTTACAACGAGTAGAAAGGAATTTGAGGTGCAATGGATATGGCAGAAACGCAAGAGCTCGCTGAGTACCAAGTCGTATATTACAAAAATAATTCCTTAGACTAGAATGTTTAGAACCCGTTTTAGTTTTGATCTTCTGGATTTCTTGGGGTTTCCATATGGTGTGAAAGGACTAAGAATGTGTAAGGGAGGTGAGAGTGAGGAGTGGTGAAGGTGGAAATGTGTATACGTATACATATATATGGAATGTATGTGATATTGCCATGAGATCTTACAAGGACGATTTATTGGTAGTGACTTGGAAGATTTTTGTTAGATTTACATGTCCTTGCATCTATAAAATATATGGGGAATGAGAGGAGAGTATACGTATGTATACACATAAACGTGTGTATATATATTGAAGTAGAATCATATGAAATCTATCAAGGACGATTTCTTGGAGATTTTTGGAGTATTTTAATAGGTCTTGGTCCTTCTAACATGTGGGAAATATAGAGGGTAGTCTAGAAGGTTGACGTTGGTTTCTATATGTGTCGATCTTGATTTTTAGTGTGTACAAGAGTTGTGTTTTAGTGAATTCTTGTGTTCTTTGATGTTAAATACTTTTAATAATCCTACATTGATTAGGTAAGATTGTTAGAATGAGATTAAAACAAGTTTGGTTCAAAGTGGTTTGTTTTGTGAAAAATTGTGTATGTCGATTTTGTGCCAAAATGACCAAATACTTTGGCCTTTGAATCCGTATCAAGGTTCAGTGTTACAAGTTAATATTTGGCACTCTACTTCTTTGGTGTGTAGTCAATTTGTGGTTCGAAAATATATATAAGTTATGTTTAAAAATCGAAGGAATACGAAGCATTTTGGGGGTGTCTTAGCTCGACTAGAAATGAATAAAGAGAAAAAAAAAAATGGGCTTGGTTTGTTGGGCTGGTAATAAGGGCTGTCTCTTTGGTTTGTGATTAGTGAAAAGGAAAGATGATTAGTGAAAGTTAAATGAAATTAGTGTATTTAAAATATTATTAGTTGTAGAAATTGTGATTAATGTATGTATGTATTGGTATTAGTTATCATTAGTGAAATTTGAATTTTAGTGAAAATGGGGGTTTGTGAAATATTAGTTTTTGCGAAATAGTTACGTCTCAAAGTACGCGCCGTGAACTAGTGTCGTTACTTGGTGAATGTTGTGATGATGTGACTTTGTGAGAATAATATAACAAGAAAAATTTTAAATTTCTCTGTAAAGATGGTGATTAAAATTAATGACGTAGATTAACGTTGTTAATTATAGGTAATTTTTGCAGTTTGCTACAGTATCCACCCCTCAATTTTGAACTTCGTCCCGAAGTTCAAGTTTAAAGTGATTTCTAGGGTAAGGGGTTTTGGAAAAAGGGTTGTCGAGAGGTTTCTGTCCGAAAATCAAGGATACGTAACTCTGTTAGATTTATTTGTACTAAGCGAGATAGATTCGAATGTTGGTCAATTAATGAACCTAAAGGCTGTGTATAGTGAAAATATCGGTCATGAATAGTGGAAAATCAACGGCTAATGAACAGTATTTCAACGGTCGGAAATAATGGATTTAACGGTCGTGAACAGTAAAATAACGGCTAGTTTTTCCCTATATATATTCCGTTTAATTCTCATTCCTCCACACTACATCTCTCCTATTCCAACTTTCCCAAAATGCCGCACTTCGTCACTCTTCTCGCAATCGTGTACGTCGTCATCTCCACCATCTGCTTGGCTTATTTTCCGAACAAAGATTCTGAGTTTTTGGTCGTAGTGCTAGTGTTTGTCGTACTCCTCACGGTCTTAGCCAAAGCCGTGGACAAATGGTGGGGGTAATGGTCTCGAGCTAGGGTTGTTTAAATTGTGTCCTTGTTATGTGTCGATGTAATCCTTAATAACTGTGGAATAAAATTCGTTTGTCTTTATGTTTAATAACTAGTCTTGTTATTGTTTTTAATGATTCGTTTATATTTATCTTACAGAATAATCAGGGTGATTCATCATGTGGTGGCTCTCGCTATCATGGTGTTTGTAGGGGTCTTGGTCATTATGCGGGTCAACCTATTGAAGACTCTATGTCTTTTATTGTAATCATTGTAACATTAGTACTTCTGATGTTAATTATCTCGCTATGTATTAATTTCTATGATTTCTAATAAAATCCTCGTTATTAGTGTTGTATATTCATGTGAATTCTTAGGTTTCTAATGTTTATAATTTGTCAGTTTCTTATCATAAGGGTAATGGGTAATAAACTTAGTTATTTATTGTGGTTGGCTAAAGGTGATGCTGATGAACAGCCTAGTTTATTTCAAGATTTTTCTTTTGAATGAAAATTGTTATTAGAAATTCTGAAAGAATAACTGTTCCATTTCTGACATAATTCTTCCTAAATTAGACATAGTTGATCAGGCTATGTATAATTGAGGATCAAATGATGTGATGCTTGGCTCAGTCATAGTGGTATTTATGCTTTTCAAAAAGTTTTAGCTGGTGTTCAACGTGTTGTTTTTGTAAAATGACAACGTAATTATTTTTTTCAAAAGAGTAATAAAATTTCTGTTCAAAGCTATGGTGATGAGTCGGGAATTTCTAATGTGATAATAGGATGTCCTTGGTATAAACTTAGGTTTTGGGTGGGGATTTCTTACAAGGTGGTAATAATCTTATGCTTTTCAAAAAGTTTTAGCTGGTGTTCAACGTGTTGTTTTTGTAAAATGACAACGTAATTATTTTTTTCAAAAGAGTAATAAAATTTCTGTTCAAAGCTATGGTGATGAGTCGGGAATTTCTAATGTGATAATAGGATGTCCTTGTGATGTAATATATTTTTGATTCCAAAGAAATTGTAACGAATACAATTTCCCCGGGTCGTTCTCCCAACGAAGGTTTGACGGCGAATAAGTCGAATCGGTGTGTGAATATGTGAAGTGAATAAGTGACGTGAAAGATTTTTTTGGTGTTGTTTAAACTAAAATATGAAAAATTAAAAAACAATCTACGATAACAAATATAAACACACAACAAGAAATAAAATAACGCAAATCCCGGGCTATTCCCGAGATTTATAAAACTAATAGTGAAGAAATAAACCTAAAATGCAAGATTAAAAACTCAAGGGACTGAAAATGTAATTCAAACAAACTAAATTATAAAAGAAAATTTAGAAAATAAAAGTTTATAAAAGCCAAGGGACTAAAATTGTAAAAAACTGAAACTATTATTAACCTTATAAAAGACAGGGACTGATTTGTACTTTTTTGAAACTTACACAAAACTAAAAACGGTTTTAAACAAAGACGAGGACTGAAGTGGACAAAAATGAAATCTAAGGACTGATTTGTAAAATCTGTAAACTAAAAAACGTTTTACTCTAAAAAACCACCCAGGTTCGAATCCTGGGTACTACAAATTAGCTAAACTCATTTTTTTTTTTATTTTTCTTCTTTTGCAAATCAAATAACAACTAATTACTACTAATTTTAATGAAAAGAAGAAGCTCAAACAAGCTTAAATAAGCTGGAAAACAGCTTATACACAGACCAGTTGAGTTTTTACACTCAACTTGAAAACAGCCTCAACAAGCTCACAATAAGACTCAATTAAGCTGACCAAATAAGCTAAGAAGTCAAAACCAAAAGCAGAATCTGATTAACAGCTGGTATGACTAGCTTTTGCCCCAATAATATCACTTTTAACTCAAATAGATAGCAAGAAAACTGCTTATGAACAGAAGCTAGTGACTGAGGTGCAGGGGAAATTTTCAGCAGACAATCAACTTTGAGCTTTAATCTAAGGGCTTAAGAGAGCTTTTAGGTGAACTTATCCTATTGAAGCTTAGAATCTAACCACCAGAGACCATAATTCCACAATTCAATCTAACTAATAACTACAAACTAAACCTAAAGATCAGATTGAAAATGTGATGAAACTGAGCAGTGTTGACTTTTTGAGTTCTTACACTAGATTGACTTAATCCAATTTTGAATGATCCTATTGAGCTTATTATGAAATACTAAGCTGTGATTAACCTAAATTATGTTAACTAACACAAGAATTCACCTAAGATTAATATTTTACCTACTGATTAACCTAATAGCAGCAGAGAACTAATTTGTAAACTGGTTTTTTTGACTTTTTAGTGAACACTAACTAATTATTATGATGTATTACTCTATATATATCCCTATATGACAGATTAACACCAGCAAAATAAAGTGAATCCAAGCCTAAGTTCTACAAAACCTTAATTCCAAACACCACTTTAATGACTGTCTATGATCAATTTCAAAGCAGTAGTGAGTATTAGGCCACAAATTCAAATCACTATCACTTAGTATGATCAAATAATGCTAATGAAACTCAGAAACACCAAACACAAACACACAAAAGCACAGATCTGAGATGCATAAATTTGAGACAGAATAGAAGCACAAAGAGACAGATTCTTATCAAACATGAATAAACTAACATGAGATGATGCAAACTACTAATATTAAGCAACAATAACTACTTTTAAACAGAAATAAACAAGCAAACACAGATCTAAACTACTTTATGCTACTGATGCAATATTGAGAAGAATTTAATAGAAAAACTCACAAAGTTCTTTCCCCTCAGCTCAAATAGAGGGGATTCACTATGCTTGCCTATCTTTAGATAGGCCAATGGCTTCCTTTTCTCCACTTGGACTATCAAATTAACTCAGATCACAATAGAACCAATGCAGTTGACTTTTGTTGACCAGCAATGAATTATGAGAGTTTGATGTGTTTAAGCTAAAACATAAGCTCACAGAAGCTAAAAAGCTAAAATGAACTTTATCTAAATGTAGTCAAACTAATTGAAACCTGTTTTTGCAATTTGAAAAACATTTTTATTATTTTTATGTATTTTCTGATTTTTTTAAGTTTTAGATGAATAACAATAACTATTGACTAAAATACTGACTGAAATTGTTTGCTAGATTATAATGAAACAGTAACAAGCTATTCAAACTCAATTTAAGCTAAGAAGAGATTAAAAGTAAAATTCAAAGAAACTTGGAATATAAAGAAATAAACTACACTTTCATTAATTGAGAACTGGATTACACTTATTAAAAAGAAATTACAATTTGAGAAATAAAATTGACAGAGTTTCCCTACACTAAATTCTACATACTGAAATGAAGAATCTAAGCCTCCTTATATAGCCGAGGGTGAGAAGGTTGGGGTCTCAAATGCCAGGCTGGCAATCCGTGGGATTGTGTTACTTGAGAGCCAATCCAAGCCCTTAAATCCGTACCCAATGATTGAAAACAATCATAGCCCTTAGATTGAGGTGTAGTGAGGTGTCTCAACCAATAGCCAGCTGCCACGTCACCGTCCGTGTGCTTCTTCGCTCTGACAAGGCCTGACAATCTTCTAGAAACGTACGATTTGACCAATTAGCCCTTAATTGTGGTGAAATCGGGGTGGGTAAAATTAGGGTTCATAGTTACTGGGTTGGGGATAAATTGGGGGGCGGGAAATTGTGTGTGGGTTTTTTTATTTTTTCTTTAACTGTTTTGACCTTTGACCCGTGTTTTAATTGTTTGACCGGGTTGTGGTTTAGTTAAAAACTAGGTGGGCTCGGGTTGGGTGAATGGGCTAGTGGTTATAATGGGTTGGTTAGTATAAGAGTTTATTTTGGATTAGTTGTGTATTGGGCAAGTGTGAAAAGGGTTTTTAATTTCAAGGGACCAATTGTGTTAATTGCTGAAAATCAAGGGACCTTTGCTGCCATTTTTATAAAGATGATCCAAGGGCTAATGTTGACAATCTCTGATAATTGGAGGACCACGTTTGACTTTTTGACCATTATTTCTTTCCCGGCTCCGGCTTTTAACACTCTTCCAAATCTCGTGCTCATTATCTTGGGTTTTCCGTGTCTTTTGTCAATTTTCACGATATCCATCCCTGCACATACAAAAACACAAAAACACAATATCTTTTGGCATTTTGGTCGGGTTTTTGGTTATTTTGGTCCGGTTTTGGTCGAGAAATGGTATGTGTTTTAGCACATACCAAAATTCCCCCAGACTAAGATATTGCAATGTCCTCATGCAATGTTATAGAAACACCTGAAAATTTCTAATCTCTTTTTACTAACTTTGAAAAGTAGCAAAATTTTCAAAAGAGATTAAGAAATCTTAAGTTCTAAAAACTCCCCATTTTTCCTTTTATTCTATCTTTGTATTTTTCTTATTATTCAAGTGACGGCTTTGTTGACAATCATTATCTAACGATAATTTTTAGGGTCATAGAGTAGAAACACAACTCATAGAGGAGTGACCATAAGGATAAAATTCATCGTCCTTGATTTTTCACATGCTCCCAAACTAAGCTTATAAACGAGATCACAACCTACTTAGAAATTAGATGCCAACGCTACTCATGGAAGTTACTTGTGTAAGAACCTCTCGCTCCCATCTTCTTATTTTTGTTTCTACTTATTTTATTTTTGTGAGAGAAAAGAATTTCTTCATAATCTTCTCGTTTTTATAATCATTATTCCGATAAAGATACCAAGTTTAAAACGCTAAGTAGTTTTCCATCTTCTTGCAAGAAAGTTTGCCTTAAAAATGAGGTCCAAATCAAGGTTATTACATACGTCAAAGACTAAAGAACTCATACAAACATGTAGACATAAGTTGTGGAGAAACACCACGTGCACCTCATGTGCCCGATCTAGGGTCATTCACATGCACCTCACGTGCCATCAACTTGTCTAACACATTAAGCACAAAATCCATACATCTCAACATACAATTTTTTTTTTTTTTTTTTTTTTTTTTTTTTTTTTTTTTTTTAACTCAAACTTTTCTTCACTCAATAACTTAATACCACGGGATTACCGGGTGTTTCCAAAACATCAAACATACAATAGTAACCCTTAGAAAACGAACCTTCACGGTTTAAATCCAAGACCTTACCGCCTTTAGAAGTAAGGATCCAAGGTCCGATCTCAATCCGAAATCTAAGAGCACTTTACAACTTATTCACTCCAAACGGGACCTTGATGTGTACCCAATCTTTAGAGCAAAAATTCTTTTAAGAAGATGGAGAACTAAATTTCGTTCTAAACCTAAATATCTTTAATTATTTATACAATATATGGGGTGAAACAATTTTACGGGAGCAAAAGGCCACAAGTACCTACGACGAGCTCTAAAGAGAACCAACTACTCCACGTTTGGCATCTAACTTCTAAATAAATTCTATTATTTCTCGCTCTTCGCACATTTAAAAATCTCAAATAATGAAATTGGCGAATACTTAGCCGATAATCAGCCACGCATATATAAAGTCAGTTACAGAAACTTGCAAATTCTTGAAAAGAATTCGCGTTTTCTAGCTCCTTATGTAAAAGACTAGCGAAAGCTTTAAAGCCATTTTCACTCTCCTATAAATACCCATTTCACACCACATTTTTTTTCACACTTCTAGCTCCTTATGATTCGGATCCATTGTCAATGAAAAACGTTTTTTTTTTTTTAGTGGAAGGTTGAAGATGAAAGTATATGATGAAGTATATTGATTTGTGGAAATGTGAAAAAAAATGTTGTGTGAAATGGGTATTTATAGGAGAGTGAAAATGGTTTTGAATTTTTTTTTTTTTTTTTTTTTTTTTTTTTTTTTTAAATAAATATAGCCGTTTAGATAAACGGTATTAAGCACAAGGGCCGAATTTGTAAATATTCATTTTGAATTTAACGCATAAAGTAGCAATAGTAAGGGGCTGTTTTGATTTTTTTTTTTTTTTTTTTTTTTATTTTACAGATTACACCCTTAACGCAGCGTTAAGGGTATAACGCAGCCCTTAACGCTGCGTTAACTCCATTCCCTCCCAACGCTTAACGCACGTTAACGTGCATAAATTTGGCCTTAACGCAGGATTGACTCCCACCATTGGGAGTGGTCTAATAACCAAGTCACATGAGTTATTGTCGTTAGTTTTTAACAGAAATTTGGGATACCAGTTTATCTCACGTAGCTTTTCTCCTTTTAATTTTTTGTACACTGTCTTTTTGTCTTCAAGGATGATGCTCGTGGAGTCTCATTCAGACTTTTATCTGTTTTGTATTTGTCAAAGTAGTACATGAATTATGTATTTTCTTAATCAGTGAGTACTTGAATTATTAAGATCTGAATCGTTTCTTGAAGGGAGTACAATTCTCTTTTGCCATGCACCTTGAATTCATCCTTTGTTAGTGTGATTGGTGTTGGTAGTGGCTTGTTTTACTTTTGCTTACGCTTGTTTCTTTATGTTTATGGGTTCATTTTCTTACATGGCTCTATAAGAGCAATGGGTAACAACTTTATATATTGATAGTAGTTTATTGACCCGTGAAATTCACGGGGCCTTAAAAAACCGTTGACAATGTTTACATAAGAGATCGATTTGTAATATTATATAAAAAATTACATGTTAGATGTATGAATAGAAAATATTAATGCTAAATATTTAATGTAAATGTAAGCTATAAATGTCGAACAAATGTTTCTTGTTAAGGTGTTATATATGTTTATTTGAGCATAATTATTGTGACGAAATAACTTTAATATAACTTTAATCTATTTAATATTATTTAATATACTAAAATTACATTTTACCTTTTAGATCATGTTATTATTCATAGTTTCATACAGTTAAACTCATTTAAACGTATAAAATAGTTAACCGTGAATCGAACCGCGGGTACCCGCATGTCCGGTTACCCGCTTAGTGCGGTTCGGTTTCGTGTAGTAAAATAAATTACCCGCCCCGCGATGAATAGTTTAAATGTTAAATCTTTCAACTAACCGAACCGAATCGCCCAATGAACACTTCTAATATTTTGTTAAAACAGTTAAAATACTTTTGATATTTATAGACCTGTCATTATTTTTTATCCTAAAATAACTTTGAAAATACTCATATACATTCCCATAACTTTCTTTCTTGTCAACCACCTCGGGACATGTAAAATGAAAATCTCACGCCTTCTTATGTCAGATTAATTATTTGTCTTCATAAGTTGGTTTCAAAAAATATTTGCTTTGTTACTTCATCCAACCGATTGAGATCTACTCAAAGTATTATAAGTTTTTTTATTTGTGTTTGTATATCCTTTAATTGTTATTAAAAGGTTATAGTAAGAAACCCTAACTTATGAATCTTGGTTTTTATAATATTTTTTAGATTGAAACACCATATAAATTAACACCAAAAAATATTTTAATGGTGTGTTTGGTGCAGTCTGCTTTATAACTATATCATCATCACTTGGGTTTTAGGTTTCTTAGGGTTTAATGGTGTGAAACAGGAGTGTGCAGCAAACACACCATTAAAAACCCTAACAGCTAAACCCTAAGAAACCTAAAACCTAACCGTTAAATCTAAGAGACCTAAACCCTTAACCCTAAAAGGCCTAAACCCTAAACCATAACCCCTAAAAACCTAAACACTAACCGTAAATCCTTAACCCTAAAAGGCCTAAACCCTAAACCATAACCCCTAAAAACCTAAACACTAACCGTAAATCCTTAACCCACAAAAAAGTCGAAAAAAAATCCATCGAAAGTATCTGATGTGAGATATCAAATTAAAAGGTAATTTTATGTTTGTCGTGATAATATGATTAGTTTCGTTTAACGCTCAACGGTTTGTAAGATATTTAATTTTTAAAAATGAGGGTGGCAAATTATTTTATTGTTTTGATCAAGAAATGAATGGTTGAGATTGTTTCATTTGATATTTATTTCTTTTTTTACTTTTTTGGTTTTGTTAACCACAACTCATGTGGTTGTGATTAAAGTTACCATAAATAAAAAATCAATAATTTATCATCATTAAATATGTATAAAAACGAAAATAATTAGTTCATTAAATGCTAATTTCACATAAATGATGATGCTTATCCACGACTCATGGGGTTGTGATTAAAGTTACCAAATTCTATATTATACAGTTATGAAATCAACGAATCAATTGCAATAAAGGTTAATGGCAAAATATTTAAAAAATTGAAAGATTAAATACAAATGATTTGTTTATAAATAAAACAAACAATATGCATTGTATTAAAGAGACCAAAAAGATCGGATCAAAGAGAACCGGGTGCTAAAATATCTCAGTTATCTTTTAAATACGGGCCTCGAGCAAAGAACAATGCCACCATCGGTGTTGACTTGTATAGTATCGGCTCCAAACCTTCACCTTAAAAGATATGCATTAATTTGAGGAGGAGCATTATGCGTACTGCACTCTTTTCCTTCATCAAGTTTTTATCCCATTGGGTTTTTCTTGGTAAGGTTTTTAAGGAGGCAGTTTTATGGCGTGTAATGAACGATGAATATCTAAGGAGGAGTATTGTAATTAAATATGGGCTTATGGGCTTATAGGTGATGCTTATTCATCATATATTATTAGGGTTTGTATCTTATAAATAGATCCTTAATGTAACCACTTGGATCACCACTTAATAAGAATTCTCCCTCTTCTCATTCTTGTGTTCATGTTCTTTATTATTGTACTCTACTGTTAGAAATGAAGGTGAGCGATATTTACGTGAATTGGAGTAGACAACTAGTATGCGTATAACGCAGGGACTATTAATGTAATATTGTAATAGTTGTCTTGAATGGCATATAACTACCCCTCAAGTCTCCACTTGAGGGGTGTGGCTGTAAAACCTTATCTTGAATATCAATAATATCTTGGTTTTTCTCTCCACCTTCTCTCTACATTCTCTCTCTAAAACTAACATGGATCGATTATATTTTGATCAACCAAGACCTCCAGAAACGTGAATCTAGTCATAACAAGTGGCATCAGAGCTAACCAGGGGCGAATCGTGGTGTTCTTGAGGTAAAAAATGTGATTTATGGTGTGTTTTATCTCGGTTACTGTTCATCAGCCGAGTTTTTGGTAGTTTTTCATAGAAATAGCGAGCTTGTTTGTGTTCGATTTATGTTCATAAGTACCCAACAATTGCGTTTTTGTCTCATAAAAACGTGAGCTGTTGTGTTTTTCTTGGAATCGTTCGCAAATTTTAAGGTTCAAGGTTGAATCTTTTGTGTTCGAAGTGCTTAGATCGTGAATAAGTATAACCGATTGAGTGAGATTTGGTGTTTTGGATCTTCATCATTGATTATTACTTGTTATTCTTGTATAAGAATAGTTGGTAAGAGTTGGTAAAAGTGGATAGATCTATCAGTGGGTGAATTATTGGATAAGAGTGAAAAAGTCAAGAGTTGGTAAAAGTTGGTAGACTTTTCGAATTTGGTGTGTTTCGCAATTCATCAGACTTTCGCAATTGGTAGGCCTACGCAATTGGTAGAGAGCCTTCGCAATTCAAAGTCTTTCGAAATTGGTGGGTTTTCGCAATTGTCACTGAGTTTTCGCAATTCACATTCTTTCACAATTGGCTCCAGCTTTCGCAATTCACCAGCTTTCGCAATTGCCATCTTTCGCAATTGGTGCAAGTTTTCGAAATTCATTATCTTTCGCAATTGGTTAAGACTTTCGCAAATCAAGCAGTTTTCGCAATTGGTTCAACTTTTCGCAATTAGGGCAGTGTGTTTAAGTTTCAAATTTGCCAGAATCAGTCCCTCGCAATTGCAAAAAAAAAAAAAAAAAAAAATCAATTTTTACAGGGGACTAAACGTTCAATTTTTACACGAAATTCAAATTTTGGTATAAGAGTGAAAATTTTGGCCCAAAACTCGAATTTTTTCGGGGAAATTTGGCGTAAATTTTTTTCATACTCACATTTTTCATGTATCATTAGAATTGCATTCTATGGAAGATTTCACACCAAAATCACAAAATGATATTTTTGGCCTACACCTTCAACATCACCACGTATAGCTTAAAAGATCCTGATCAAGATTCACAATCAAATGACAATGGCTAAATTTTGAACGTTATCAAAATGTGACTACAGGGATTCGTTGTGTATTACTTATTTGAGCTTAAAGTGGAATTTTACGGGTGCGTGTACTTAGTATCTTGAAGATATCGGGGTTGGTTGGATGCATGATTCTTCGAGATCCTTGTTTGAGCATTTATAGAATAGTGATTAAGACTTGGACATCTAGCTATGTGTGAGATCAATAAACGCATAAGTTGGTACTTAATGCTCATAATAGCTATCACTTTAAAGAGTTACATTGTAGTACTCAGTGTCACACAAGGTTGTGGATTGTTCAAGAGGCGGATATACATTAAAGGATGGATGGTTGGGTATATGCCACTACCTATAATTTAAGGAGTGACGTTGTAGTGCTCATTATAGGTTCTTAATCACACATTAGTACAAGATTAAGTCACAAGTCTGAAAATTTTACTTCATTCTCAAGTTTGTCATATCGGGTTGTCTCCATACGTGGTCATTTACTGTTAGCCAGAGGAAGAGTACAGAGGTTTGATAAGAGGTTGATCTGAAGAGAATTGTAGAGAGAATAGTTATCGACATCCACTCATGGGTTATTGATTTGTATGTTGCTTCAAGTCGATATGTTTATGTACACATATGTAGGATGAGTCCGAAAGATCGTCATCATCCTGGAGGGAGAAATGTGTACATCGGGGCTTTTATTGAAAAACTGGAAGCATTCTAAGTGAGTTGAAGATGTCGATATGATGCTCCCCAAACAAACCTATGAAGAAGTTACAGATTATCAGTCTATGATCCATTTTCCGTTGTGCAAAAGACTGAAGACCATTTGGGCAAAATTTCAGAGAAACTTCTTCTACAAGCTGCAGGGCTATATCAAACGGGTTGTCAATTTGGGAGGGAGCATGTAAATGAAAAGGGCTTACTAATTGGGAGGGAGTAATAACCCAATTAGATCATTACAGTGATTCTGCAAGTAATTCAAGCAAGCAGAGAAAGATACGAGAAGATCAAGAGCTGTGATGTCATCCGCAAAGGAAACTGCTCTACTTCAGCATTGCATTCATCATTGTTATGTACTTGTTAGGAATCATTGTAACCAATTCACATATATCTCCAGCTGGAGGGAGATTGTTAGAAATGAAGCTGAGCGATATTTACGTGAATTGAAGTAGACAACTAGTATGCGTATAACGCAGGGACTGTTAATGTAATATTGTAATAGTTGTCATGAATGGCATATAAATACCCCTCAAGTCTCCACTTGAGGGGTGTGGCTGTAAAACCTTATCTTGAATATCAATAATATCTTGGTTTTTCTCTCCACCTTCTCTCTACATTCTCTCTCTAAAACTAACATGGATCGATTATATTTTGATCAACCAAGACCTCCAGAAACGTGAATCTAGTCATAACATCTACTTACAACAATATAATTATATTTGGTCCATACACTCTATAGCATTTTTTTAATGTACTGTGTGTTTTTTTAATTAATGAAGTTTATTTTAGTTAATATTGTGTATGTTTTATTTTATGTAAAAAAAAAAAAAAAAAAAAAAAAAAAAAAAAAAAAAAGATGGACGACGGCACCACATTCTGCCATGGGTAACGGCCAGAATGTGGTGCCGTGGGATTTCTGGTGCCATAGAGATTTTTGCTGACGTGTCATGCACTTTTTTGCCATGGCTTGAGGATACCCATTGCTCTTAAAGATTTAAAAACTTGTTAACATCAAGATCTCAATAGTTCGTCTCCATTAAATAGTTAGAAATTTGAAACTAAAAAATATATTAATCTACTTTCATTAATACAAACAACGGTGACTTGTTTAGTATTTTAAGATCAAATGTAATAAAACTTTCCACTTAGAGTTACATCTCACGCGTTGTTTGTGTTAACATAAACTAAAAGGAAAGAGACGTTTCGCATATGCACGTTTATTTTCGAACCCTTCAAATAACCACCAAACCAAACATCATAAACTATCCTCAATATAAATTTGGATCGACTCTACATATCGATGGAGTTCAATTCAAATGTCACCTTACTATCTCTCTCCAATAATAATGTCATAATATTGTACCTTTAAGATGAAAAAGCTATGAGCCCAATTACCAACCATAACATGTACACTTAAATTTCCATACCATCCACCCAATTAAGATGCATCCAAAAGGTCTATCAGCCTACTGACCGCATCTAATCGTTCCTTTTTTAGATCTTCGAGCCCCCAGACCCAATAAAAACATTTCAATTGTATCTTTTAAAAATCTAGTTGCACTTTGCTGTCTTCTTGCCGAACGCCCGACACCATGTCGTTTCTACTCAAAATGCTTGAGACTACAATCGTTATTGCTTCTGCTCTCTTTATTCAACAACGCTTGAATATTTTCTCTCGTTAACTCAGTCCACATTTGAAATCACGGGTTTTATAACACTCTGCGGTTGTGTAATTGCCTCAAACTTTTAGCACTTGGACAAATGGAAGACGATTTGGTTTATCACAAGCACCTGTAAAGATATAATGGGTAGTTTGACTAAATATATTATTGACGAAATTCATATTTATATAATCATCCCCAGCATTCTAAGTATTTATACAGATTTTTGTTCCAGAAAAAAGAGAGGTCAACCCAATATGGGCATGCCTGTTTTGACCCGTACTAAAAGTGACACATTTCACTACCTTAAACCAGGTCCCTTAATTTTATTATGCAGCTAAGAGTTTAAGAATAGTTCAGTCACCTTGAATAGATTCTGTAGTATTTATCCATTGGAATTGAATTGCAAGATAGTGTGAAGCAAATTTGTGCAAGAGGCTGAATTTTGAGGCGGTTCATAAACATTTTCGTTGCAGCATTCCTGAAAATAAATCAATGAAAAAGTTTATTTGATTGAACCACTATGCAAGAGGATAAAAAGTAATCACCGAGAAATAATTACATATCCATTTTATGGTTACTTACAATGTCATGACCAAACCAGCACGCACATATCTATGGGCAACACTCAGCTCAACTCTTGAAAATCCGCTTATTATGTTTATTACTAAACACTGGTTTCACTGCATCATTAAATGAAGTAAAAAACACATGTACACCTTCTCCATCTCCTTCATCTGATGTTTCACCTTTTCTTCCTTGAGGTGACTCGTGCTGAGCATCAATCCAACGACCATTAACTATCAGATTAATAAGTTAATAAGTTTGTACGTGACTTCCGACCATTCCCTTTCCAATATAGCCTTTGTTATAGAACTGTAGCTATTTGAACGTGACCAAAGTTCCAAACAATTACTTCTCGCATTAAACAAAACTTTAGAGAGTTTAGTAAGTGAAAGAATGAAATTCACCAATAAATTTGTCTAACATAGTTTTTCACCATATTAATGATCCGTTGTAAAAGAATCTATAATATTCACCTGTATGAGGTATGACCCATTAGAGATAGTTCACCATATTAATCAGCCTATCAATAAGCCACAACACAAAAATACCCAATCCCGCGGAGCAACCCATCAATAAGTGAGTCTATATAATCACCTCCCGTTAAATCAATACAATAAAATATGTGCTTTTAATTCTTAACACGGTTACACTTGAATGAGCTTTCAAGCTGACCATACGGCTAGAACAATGTCGTTCAGGTATAGATTAGAACAGAAAATTAAAAAAAAATAAAAAATTGCTGAATGAAAAGATCGAAAAGAAACTCACTAAGCATGGTCGTAGGAACTTTGTGCCCAGAAATCCCTCCACGCCTAACACATTTGGCATGATCTATTAAAATCGAAAACTTCCAAAACTTACATTTATACGTTTCACAAATCAGTTAACAAAGCCAAACAACTCGCATTTGACAGAATCCTACTTTAGCAAATATCAAAATAAAAAACATCTAAAAAAAGGGCATCTAAGTGCATGATACATCTTATTATATTACCGGTACCACTTAAAGAGTGACAATCCAAAAGAAAATATGATAAATTTTAATAATTTCAATTAGACATTTATCAAACATCTTATGCACATACACAAGAACTTTTCAAATACACAATAAAAGAGAAATGTACATACCTTTTGAGTTGGTTAAATTGATGGATTTATAGAAGTTTTAACACCTAATCTGCCAAATAAATAAAAAAGAAGAACAATTCGATCAATGAGTAACATAAATTAATTCTTTCAAAAACAATAAATTGAATTTGTTACGGATCAAATTCATCACAGATTCAAAAACAATACACAATTAGGTTTTTTGTTACAATTGTGTTTGGAAATCAATTAATATGATCCATTCACATTTTAATTTACAAATTATAGGTAATTTAAATGTTCTTATCACAAATAAAGATGAAAATGCTTACTTTTTGAATTATGAAATACCGAATCATTATCTCAATAAAACCCGGAATAATCGTGCCGTTATTGTGATGTTGATCTTGTGTCTTGCTTCGTTCATGGTGGTTGACGGCGGGTTGGATTAGTGTGAATTTGTGTGTGGGTTGGAATGATGAATATTGTTTAGAAGATCCGGTTACTTGAATTGTTTGATGAATATGGTCCGAAAATATTGCTTCTTCCTTTCAAAGCTTTGACATTTTCAATTTTCACCCAAAAAAAATCAGACTTGTTTAATTCCTTTTAATGACAACCGAATATAATGTTAAGGGGAGCTTCTCCCATAAGCTTTGCTAAATCTATTTATTAGTTTGATAATTTTCTTTATTATTTAAAATATTTATGTGAAATGACCAACCTAGACACTCTAGAATTTGAGCATTAACTTTTTAAAGGGGTAATGAGGGTCTTTTTCAAGTGCTATATATTAGAATATATAGATTGCAAGTCAATACAAGTTAAAAACCTGCTGATATAAATGGACCAAATGGAAATGGTAGATCATTATATAGTTTTGTATTTTGATTAACCAATGTCAATTGATCACCATTAATAGGGGTCAAATTAATGAATCAATTAATGACTAAATTTGTAGTTTTGGTTAGGGGTGAGCAAAAAAAACCGAAAAAGCCGAAACCGAACAGACATAACCGACCGAAACAAAAAACCGATGGTTCGGTTTTTACTTTTTGAAAAACCGAAAAATTCGGTTCGGTTTCGGTTTTTGTCCAAAAACCAAACCGTAAAAACCGAACTGAACCGCTTCTATTATATAATAGTATATAACTAATATAATGTAAATAAATAAGTAAATAACTAAAAAAATCAAATTTATAAATTCATATTAATTTTGTAGGTGAATTTATAATATATTTATCTTAACGTTTATATGTTTGTTTTTCTTGTGCGTGTGTTTACTTTACAATATATCAATACTTATGTGACAATGATCACACTATGTGTAAATTCACTTGTATGCGTGTATCTCATCTGTACGTGTGTATTTGTAGAATTATGAGATAAACATTATTAAGCTTATCTTGACAAAAGAGTAAGGAAAAATAACAAATTTTCTACAAAAATCAAGTTTGTTAGTATAAATTGGCTACACACAAATATAAACGGTTACAAACCGAAAAAACAAACCGCAAAAAACCGAACTGCCAAAAACTGAATGGTTTCGGTTTTGGATTTTATAAAAACCGAATGTTTCGATTCGGTTTCGGTTTTAGCCAAAAACCGACCCAAACCGAACCGTGCACACCCCTAGTTGTGGTGATTAAAATTCCAATCACTTATTACGAAGCAATTATAAATTTAAGGATGTATAATTTGTGAAAATTAAAAGGGGATAAGTCACTTGAGATTACCTGGAACTTTTCCATTAAAAACTAACCACAATAACTCATGTGACAATAATGTGAATGGGTAAATTAGGGCTAGGGTACTATATGAACTAAATTACCAACTATGAGGTACAATGATGTACCTTTGATACTTTGGGGTAGTAGGAGATTCCGTTGGTCAAATATGGGGTAGTAAAATACATTTCGGCCGTGATTATATAAAGAGATTACTTTTGGATAATATTGTTTGATTAAGAAAGAGATAATGTGATGTCTAAACACATGACTAATTGTATGCATAAACTAAGATATCGGTAATGGTCTATTGGCCTATCGGCCTATGGGGTACTTGAGGACCCAATTCCTTGATAAACCAATGCTTGATCCACAAAGGACGATCCAAAATGACAATAAAAAAACGACACAAAAGGACGAACCAAAAGTACAATACAAAGTGATAACCAAAAGGACGAACCAAAGCTTCGTCACTAGTTGACAAGCTTCACGTCATTCCAAAAAGCAGTTCAAGCCATTGGGTTGTACGAACGGGCCCATCGAGCCCGTGCTTAATTCTCGGAATAGGTAAGTAGTATAATAGCCCTAACTATAGACGACATCAGATCCTCGGGTGGAACTACTCCAAACCGAACTATGGTGCCATACTTACTTTATACTTCATACTAGGGGTGGCAATTTCTGACCCGACACAAAACCCGACCTGAAACCGAAACGAAAATTAACAGGTTCGGGTTGAGTCTAAATAGATTTCTTGTCGGGTTTGGGTCGACCCATCTAACCCATTTATTAAACAGGTTAGGTTCGGGTTGTGAATAAATTAAGTGGGTCGACCCGTCAACCCGTTTAAGATTTTTTTCTTAAATTAAAAATTATTTATATTTTATTATACGGGTTAAATGGGTTAAACGGGTCGACCCACAAACCCATTTAACCCGTGTAACCTATGTAACTCGTGTAATGTGGCAACTTTTGCATAAAAAACGTGTTAAATGAGTAAACCCAAAACCAGTTTAACATTTTCAACCCGTGTAACCTATTTGACCCGTCAACCCAATTATATATACGGGTTAAATGGGTCAAGTTCGGGTTATGTGTAAACAGGTTAGGGTTGACATAACTGACCCAATGATTTAAATGGGTCAAGTTCGGGTTGGGGTTTTCTGACCTGCCAACCTGAACCCGACCCGAATTGCCACCCCTACTTCATACTTCATTCATATCACCCATACTCATTTACACATCGGAGTTAGGTCTCGGACTAAACACTCAAGGCAAGGCTAACGTGTGTTACTTGTCTTATCATAACTCAAGACTTAGCAGGAGGTATGAAGTTCCCGAAGGTTTGGAGTACATCAATAGATCTGAACATCCTTGAAGACCCAAACTTCTCCTTCGTATCTCGGGTGTAGATTATTGCATCTATAAACATGGGGATTTTTAAAAGCACAAAAAATTTACAAAAGATAATCCAAACTAATAACATGTCATGTTAATTTGTAGATGTATATTAGAAAGAGAATATAAAAAGAGGGAGAAAGACATTAGTTATATGACACATCGTTTCTAGCATTTCTCATTAGATAAGAAGATCATTTTCACACAAATCAAAAATACTGTCACACATTTTTAAATAATTAGTTTGAAAGATTTTTAATGATAGATTAAGATTCTTGACTACATTTATATGAATGGTGACAAGAAAAGTATTAGTATATGTTAATCTTCTGATTCTTATTGTGTTTCTTCATATGAACTAACCAAATTTGAGTTGAAAGTCAAGATAATGAATTATTGGAAAATATGTATAGCAAGTGTAAGAATTATCAGAAGTTTAGTTTAAAGTATATAGTCCAAAGATCATATATGTAAGAAATATTAAAAAATATTACTAGAACTAGTAACATAATAAGTTTATAACTAAATGGCTTATAGTCTGGCTGGTATTCATGTGGTGTGAGTGTGAGATGCTCCCCGGTCAAGTAGCAGTAGGTTTAAATCTCATCTGGGACAAGTATGTGAGATAGTTTGTAGTTGTAATCTTAGACGACAATAACGAACAAGAGCATTGACCATGGCCCCGTGGGTAGATGAGGTCTAGACTTAAGTCACTTCAACAAAGCTCGGTATAAAACCATTTCGTCATAAAACCGGTCTACAATAAATTATCTTACTGCAATATTCATTCTTACAAGTTCCGAAAATCTATCACATCATTTTCTTTTTCGTGCCTTCGGCCACATGAATAAAACTAGAAAGCGAAGAAAAAAAACTAAGTTCAACTTTGAAACCTCAACTCAAACTGAAATGTGGCGAGTCTCTTTCGCTCATCAATCTTCAATAGAAGGGCGGGTGTTGTTAGGCAGTCTTGAACCACGGACAAATGAACTAAACAAATGTAGAGCACGTGATGGTTGAGCATACGGCACCATATGAGCAGCACCTCTAACTGTTGCAAATGTCAATAGGTTCCCATATTCGGTAACCCAACCACCAACCTACAGCAGAAAGAATGCACATTTTAACCTTTAAGTTCAAACCAGTCGAAAAACTGGAATAAATAACGAAATTATATTTTAATCTTACAATGAAAAAAATAACAGAACTATGCTAAGCACGTAAACTGTATAAAATGGGCTATCAGTAGGAAATGTTAAATAATCAAATTTTCGACTATGAAAGTCAAACTATACATGAATGGGCTAGTAGGTACATTGCCCTTAATTTTAATTTTTGTGGTCAGTCTAGCCAAAATTTAGGATCAAAAACTTATATGAGTTTCCATTTGATTGGAATGAAATATCAACATATGCCAAAAATGACTTGTTTGACCATGACAGTCAAACTAAAAAGTAAACAGGAATTGACTAAAAAGAAGTACCTGGCCCTTGTGAAACCAAGCTCCATATGGAACAGTAACCTTGAAGTCCAAATCATGAGCTAATTCACGAACAAGTGTTCTTGATCCAAGCAATGGTACTACAGAGTCTTGATCACCACTACAATTATGAAAATTTTAGGCAGGTAATAAGTATCTTGTTGTGTGTCTACTTGTTTTATAATTCAACTGAAAAGTTTACCTGAATATCCAAACTGGAATTTTGTTGTTGATGATTCGTTTAAGCAAGGGAAGAATGTTGATGTTTCCGTCGTTGTCATTGTAATTTAAAATTCTGTTCCAAGAAGAATATATTACACAAATTTTATCAGAAACTAAAAGTATTACAACTGGTGATGGGTTGAGCAACAGGTCAAAATGAGTAGTTTCTAACAGGTGTCAGGTTGGGTTGACCCGAAATACTTTTGGTGCAGAAACAATTAATTTATTTTTAGATAGTTAACAGGGTCAAAGTGTCAAACATGATTAGCAAACTGATATTATTTTATTATTAATTTAGTTTTCATAATCCAATTATTTGGGAGGCTTTGTGCTTTAAAAGGACACTTAGCCCAACTTTCGACCCGTTTTCTTTTTAGCTAATTTTTAATAGGAGTCGCTTGCATAGAATCCAAACATACTCTTACATATGTCCTGTTTAGTCAACGTGTTTTTTCTTTATACATATGAGTCATTCCAAGTTGGCCTTGCGTCCTGTTTGCATCAACTTGTATCCAAAAACCTTTAATACAATTCAAATGACAAAAGGGACAACCATGGAGTTAGTTGCACAAAAAAAGATAATATCTAATTGAAAAGCCGAAATGTCCATGAATCCGGAGAAAATAGGTCATGGTTCACGGGGTTTCATATTCCGCACAAAATATAACAAAAATAAACATCCGGATAGTGGATGACACATCTGGTTTTTGGGCGGAGTATGAAACTCTATGAACCCACGAGCTACTTTGGCCGGCTTCATGAGCTTCGGATTTTTGGCTAGATTTTATCTGATTTTGTGCACCTTTCACCGGTAATGTCCATTTTCGTCATTTTCACTATTTTCTGTATAGGGGGATATTAAATCATATATAATGTTAACTTTTTATTAAACATATCAGGATTTCGGGTTAAATATTGACGTAAACGAGAAAGAAAGCAAGCTTTATATGACCCGGATGTAAAAATAATACGGAGTAGTAGACTGGATAAATGGGACACTTGAAAAAGTGTGTTTATATCGTATGCAATCTTTTACGTTACCCGAATAAGACCATCCATATTATATATGGGTTAGGAAAAAACCACTCTTACCCACTGCACATGGTCCATGAGTATGGCAACTTGGTTCGATTAGCATGAAGAGCTTGTTGAACCTCAGGAAGATTGAAATAAAACCGTCTTTCCAGGCTCATACACACATCAACTCCATAGCTAATCTTGGTCACCTTTTAAAACATATTAAACGTATAAAAAACTAAACATAAACTCGTTCCAAGTTTTCTAATGATATAAAAATTCAAAAAGAAAAGTTACCGTTTTCTTTAACCGCAGTTCTTGTTCCACCAGAGATGGGTAGCACACATCAAGGATGACATCATAATTATTAATATATTCACCAATAATGCTGTTTGTTTGTTGAAGGGCATCATTACATACACCAGATTCATTGTGAGGTGATGCAAATGTATAATCTTCGAAATTGCAATCGTTCATGATTTTAAGGCCTATTTCATCTGATATCATCCCATGTGACCAGTAGTACTCGTATACTGCTGGGGCATCACGGTCTAGTTTAAGAAGCGGATTACCAATCTGTTGACATATGAGTATTAGATATAACCATTTGTACTAAAATGAGCTATGGGAGATGCATTGTGGATGTGTTTTTACTAGTTGAAATAGTATTTACTAGGTTAAAAAGCATGGATAAAACATGTGATTCTATTTCACCCGTAGGTCAGTGACATGGTTTTACAGTTAATTTTCAATAATCAGTTTTCCTTCATATACTTGTCATCAATTTACCAAAACACTCAAAACTAATTATTGCAACTTTATATCCCAGCAAATGAGTTTAAATGCACATCCAAGCACGGAAGCACCCTCTATGGCTCTATGACACATGTCTTTGCACATGATGAACAAGATATAACTATAAAGTGTCGCCACTATGAATGGTTAAAAATCTTACAGCAACTCCTTTGATATTAAACTTGAAACCAGTAGAACGTTCATTGTGGTCCAGAAGGGCAATAGCCAACTGTGGAATATAGTGCCCTGCATGTAAAAAAGCACATTAACAGTTATTTAACTATTTGTATAGAAAATGTATTTAGATAAAATATATATATATATATATATATATATATTGGATTGACAGACACATTTCTAGATGCATACCGGCGTAACTTTCCCCTGTAAGATATAAATCTCGTGTTCTGAAAGATGGAAACTTTTTGTACCAGTTCAACAAGAATGTATGCATATCCTTTGCTGTTTGTTCAAAAGATCATACGAGCATATTGTTAGATATGCCTTGGTGAAAATAACAATAGTGTAAAAAATGTAAAATGGTGAATGTGATGTTTACCGGTGTTGGCATCACCCGTGGTGTAATCTGAACTTGTATTCGAGTATGACCATCCTACCCCGGCTGGAGACTCAACGAACAAAAGATTTGATGCTAATTCACAACAAACAAAGAAAAACATTTAGTTAACGCAGAGGTGTCATAATAGGCATGTTAAGACTTAAGACACAACATTTGTCCGAAAACTTAAATTTTTCATAAACGGTAATTTAATTTTTTTATAATAATAATATACCTTTGTTCCATGATTTTGTATTTCGGCGTAGGCCCCGCCCATCCCCCGCGGGGAAGAATGGACCCAACTCTGTGAAGGCTCCACCACCCATTGATGAGCAACCTGGTCCTGCATGCACACAATGCAATTTAAATATTTACTTTATTGATGGAAAAAAATTACTAAGGGTAAATGTTCATGTACTTTACTGTTATGTACATCATTTTTTCAGATAAGAAAAGATAAATCAATTTTGTGCATAGGTTATTAGTTATAGCATTCCAATGAAAATGTGAAATTTTATCAAAGTACTATTATATTAAAGTTCTTGTTATTTTCAAGATAGAAAATAATAGTAATTTATATTTAAAACTTTTTACGGCTAAAAACATAAGGAAAAAAATAATGTTTCCCATGTATGCTTGCTAATCCCAATTACATTTTTGAACCAAGCTCATGGTATTTATTAGACACTTCCCCAACTACTTGGACTCCCAACTCAAGAAAATCAATAAATTGTTTATTTATTTTTGACACAGATGATAAGTATATTTTAAATGATCGAGAGGTAAAGTATAAAAAGGCGTAATATAAACATTGTTCTAATAGAGAAAAAATGTGGTTAATAAGTTCAGTAAGCATGTAATCTTAAAATTTAAACATATTTAACCATAAACCAGTAAAGTGGTTATTCCTTTAAATTATTACAATTCAAAGCTGACTTAACTTCTGAATCAGTGTAAAAATAGGAGTAGAGTATGATAAAGTACTAATTGTGTCTAAAAATAATAACTTTACATCCAACAACCAAAAAGAAAAGAAAAAAAGGTCAGGGGAGCATGCTACTTCTTAAAAGTACAATTTTTGTGTGAAAAGAAACAAAGGAAGCTCCATGCCTTTTAAATCTATCAGTTCACCACCTACATGTGCAGTCTCATTTACTGCTATTATAACTAAAAATGCTTATTATGATGGGCTGCCTCCAGCTATTATAAAAAATAGTTGTGTTCCATTAAATCAGGTACCAGATTATAAATGACAATGTGTAACACTTTAACCTGTTTAACTAAATTCTAAGCATTTGAGTATACTTAAAATGACTTTAAACCTGTTAATTCAATATATTTGCGCCTTTTCAAGCAATGTATTTTCATTTTGCCATGTTACAAACTTATAATTACCGCCACTAATCTCAGAAATAGAATAACAATCCTCATCCTAAATTCCTAACTTCATTGACTTTGACTTGAATGATACTCACAAGATCACATAATTCGGCTAATTTCATACTTCTTATTCCTTAAGGGTTGTTTCCGACTGACTATCAACAGAAGAGCAGATTTGAGCATTTGGTTAGAAGCAAACTGTTTATGATTACTTATCTGACAATGAAATGGAGACTTGCTTATTTTACCTCATAAAAGTTAAATCCATTAACAAGAAGAATTGTCAAACACTTAAACAAACTTCATACCTTACACACCAAAACCCAACCACCAATAATCAACCCCCTGTGCACTAGTGACAGCTCAAAGGGTATGCACATGCAAACACTCTGCCTCAAGTATGTCCGCTAACATTTCACCCTACCCCTAAAACAACAATTCCAACTTTTTCTATGAGGTAACCATGGTTTCCGACCTTTTGGCCGACTAATCCACGGGGTCTGAACTCACCGCCACACAAACTCAAACCGGGTAAAGCCCTCCCTTTTCAGGAATTTGGGCGTGACCACTTCATGATTGTTTGCACCTAGTGAACCTCATACATCTCACATTTTAGGGATGATACACACAACTCACAAGCCTTTTTTCACTAGACTCAATCCTTACAGCTTCACAAAGTCCTAAAAGACTCAATCCTTATACAAAATTCAATCACAAACAAAAATCTTGCATAATCATGTGAAGGAGAAAAAAAAAATACAAACCTCCATTAAGCCAAAGAGAAAGAGGCTTATGATCAGCATCACCACCATCAGCTTCAACAAAATAATAAAACAAACTCCTCCCATTCTTGACATCAACATCAACATACCCACCATACTGTCTAAACCCAACACTTGGCTGCCCAGGCAACTTCACCACCAAATCCTCCACCGGAAAACCATCCACCATTGCCACCACCACACTCATTATTACAAAAAAACCAAAACATACCCATTTCACCAAATTTCATTCTTAACAAAACCCACCAAGGAAATTTGCTAATTCTTTGTCTAGATAATTTATAAAAAAAATCTTTATAAATATGAAAAAAGTGAAACAAAATGATTGAGGGCTTTAAACAAGAGATGCAGGGGGCATGATAAGGTTGCGGCAGCTTTTGTATTTATAGGATGAAAGTGTGTTGTGTTTGTTATGGTGTGAGAGAAATCATGGGAGGCAAAACATTTGAAATGGAAAAAAATAAAAGACTTTTTTTTTGTTAGTCAAAATATGCCATTTTTAACTCATTCATGGGAGGCAAAACATTTGAAATGGAAAAAAATAAAAGATATTTTTTTGTTAGTCAAAATATGCCATTTTTAACTCATACATATGTAAGTGTAAACAAGAAACATGTGACCATGACCAAATGATATTAGGCAATCATGAAAAGAAAAATGCTTATTTTTTGAAAAATAATCTAATTAAAATGTACTCCGTATGTTTTATCTATACATATAGAGGTTTTATAAAAATAATTTGTCAAAAATTATTTGAAATCGAATGTTACTTTACATATTTTATAAAAATAATATCTTTTTATAACTTACATTCTATCTCCATTTATAGCTAGATATTCATTTCCATTATTTGAAATCAAATGTTACTTTACATATTTTATAAAAATAATATCTTTTTATAACTTACGTTCTATCTGCATTTATAGCTAGATATTCATTTCCACTAAAGTTGCTTTCATCAAATAAATTAGATTAAAACTCTCAAAAATAATAATAAAAAGTTTAATTAATATTATGCCCTTAACTATTACTCCGTCCGTCTCAAAATTATAGTCTATATTCCTTTTTTTGAATGTCTCAAAAAAATTGTTCACTTTTCATTTTAAGTAATAAAAAGAGAATTTAGTAGATAATAATTTTGAGACGAAAGGAGTATTCCACTAAATTAAATCAATAACTTTTTCTAAATATGGCAACATCAATAAGTTATTCCACAAAAGGTGTAGATTGGCAGGAACATCCTGACCCCGGGTGCCTTTTGGCACCAGCTATTGTTCACCCCTTAAGGAATAGCTCCGTCAACTCTTCTGGTCTAGTGGGACACCAACTGGAGTGAGCACGAGCCAAGACTCGGACCCCAATAAATTATTAACGCATGACAACAATGTGACAACTACTTGAATGCATCTTATTATTCTATTAAATTAAATTACTAACTTTCTCGCAGCTGTTTGAATGCATATCAACTTAATCAATAGACGTAATCATAATATTGCAACCACATCAGCGTTTGGTTTGAAGGTATGTGTATGAAGGAATGACTTTCATAACAATTGTAGCTATTTGATTTGTAGATTTAATATCTTAAAATGAGAATCAAACCTTCAAAGATAAATGTTATCATAACCCACCCACCAAAGATACTTGGTTTACAAACCTATTTCTATACCAATACTCATAGTAATTCTCTTTAAGAAACCATACACCCAATGTACACGGTAATGGCTAGTTTCCAAATTCCAAATAATTGAGGGTGATGTTTCTTGGCCCATCCTTGGAGCCTTTAAGAGAGTTACATGCAATGGTGCATCAATAACCATTATTGGTGTGTTACCTCATTATTTATCCAATAACAATACAATGATTAAAACATTCTCTCAAGATATAATTGTTATCGATGCATGTGTCTCTCATAACACATCACCAAAATACCTCATTCACTCACAAAACAAAAACGAAAAAGAAAAACCCCAACAACGCCCGCGAATAGCCCAACGAAGAGCCAAACGGCGAGCGTACGGCGATGGTGGCGGTGCAAAACGACGGCGTCGTTGGGCAAAAAAAAGAAGAAAAAGCTAACAACGTGTTGTTTGTACATAGTACTATGCTCTCTAATACTGTTTCAGTTTTTTTTTTTTTTTTTTTTTTAATTTTTTTTTTTATTTTTTATTTTTTAAAAGAAAAAAAGAATCTTGAGGGTGATATATGGATTATGATTGACTTATATCACACACATAACTCTGGTCTTTACTCGTGACAAATATAGAGCCTAACAAAGACAAAATACACTTTTGTCATAATAAAAAAAGTATCCATGGAGATTTGCAAATTCTCAGTATCGAGGTGCAAAATACCCATCTATAGATTCTATTCAACCTCATTGGTTGTTAAGTTGTTTTGTTGGGCTCAATTATCTCTAGTTCTTTACGACTTATATTTACTTGATAAATATCACTTAGGCTACACAAAATGAAACCCACTTCAAGACTGAGAACACTACTGTTATATACACGTAATGAAGCCCACTTCAAAACTGACGACACTACTGTTATACAAATTTTCCCTTTTCACATTGTGAACAACTTTAAAAGGGTGTTTATTTTTCTCTTAGTGGAGAGAAAAATAGCCATAAAACCTTTAATGGCTTTTAACTCAAAGTTCAATAAAAGGTTAATATAGACTTTTATATACAACCACTTAATTTACTAAAAACATACCTCACTTAATTATTTAATAAAGTGCGCACACAGGGCCGTAATGGGGAGAATGCGTCGAAAAGTTGGTTGACCAAATTGATGCCCGAGTTGAGGACCATGCACTACGGGTAGTCTTACGTTCTTCTCCTTATATATAAAAGCTACCAAAACTATAATTTGACTGAAGATATTAGGTTGATTAGTCTAGTATCAAGTTTTGTTGGGCTCAATTATCTTTATAACTTTTGGCTCCATCATATAATACTTTTGACTTGTCAATTGTCATTGTGTTGTTTATGCATTGGAAGACTAATTCTGATAACTAACTTATGTTATTTTATTGTCTCCAAATGGTGCCAAACCTTAAGTACAAGATAAGATCCAAAAGTTTGTGAGATGTCTCTTAAGACTCGACCTAATTACTAGTTATATACTATCATTGTCCCATCAGATTCTTTCAAATTGTTATTAAATTTAAGTCATGTAAAGACATTAGAAAGATGTTAATTGATTGTTACTATAAAGACATTAGAAAGATGAGATAAAACTATGAGGATAATTGTGTATGTCATGTGTACTCCTACTTGATAGACCTACTTAAAAATTTAACACGCGTATTTTACTCATTATCTTTCTTAAACCGTCAAGTCTGTCACGTGTCATGATTCTGTGAGTTGGATAGTTAGTAGGAACACAATGTAAGAAGAAATATCATTTCTTGTCTCTGTATGGTCAGTGAATATGGATTGAAACCTCTTACCTCCCTCGAATATTACATTTGACTTGTATCTTGATGTATCACAGGAGGCTAATCTTTATTTGATTATGTTTTGTTTTTTTGTTTTTTCCAAATTTTGCCAAGCAGTAAAACAAGACGAGATACAAAAGTTTGTAACATGTCTCCTCACACTCGACCTAGAGATGCTCTCAAATTTGTATAGATAGATGTGATTGAAAAACAAATAAGTTAATTGCTTTTTTTTATTTATAATTTTTTATATGATTTTACTACTAGAAAAACATACCGAACCTGTTCAATATCTTATTCTTTCTCATACGAAGAGCCAACATTGTGGTATGAGACATGTTGTGTTACGACTGCCATGGAAGGTGTAGGACACGCTCGAGCTACAAAGGTGTTAGTGTTAATGAAAAAATATTAATCGTGTATGTCTAGATTCGAACACGGGACCGATGGATTGCACACTTTACGTATGAATGATCAAGTAAATAATTAATGTATATAATAGTTATGTATTTTAATTATTTAGACACGAAATGATAACTAACGGACGTTAAGTAATTAACGGAATTAACTAACGACCGTTAGAGAATAAAGGAATGACCGTTAGTGAAATTTGGAGCTCAAGAAAGTTCTAGAAAGAGGGCCGATCGGTTATGGGTTGTTTAACCCTAATCGACCCATAACTTGGAGCCAAAGCCAATTCCACTATAAATACAAATTGAATGGTTATTATTTTCTTTACCTTGTGCATTGCTATAACTCTAAAAAAATTGTTTTCTCCTCTCCTTCTCTTCTTGGCCGATCATACACTATCCTTAGTGTGTCGATCCATTGCTTTTCAACTTAAACAAAATTTTTTTGGTTTAACGTGTTCATTCACTAGCATCAACACTTGATTGGTTATAGTACGTGTGTACAAGAGTTCGATAATAACTTACTTTAGTTATTCATCTTGGATTGTGAAACAAAAAGGTAAGGGGTTTCACGGTAATCCTATTGGTTTGATCAAGTGAAGTGAAAGAAGATTAGATCCTTGTTTAGCTAGGATCAAAAGGTATGTAACTATTATTATTCGGTAATTATTTATACGTGTTAAATATTTGATCTTGCTTCCGCTATACGTGCTTTGATGTGTTTATTTATTTAGATGATAGTCATGCTATTTAAATTTCAATAGTGGCATCACGAGCCAATTTAACATATAATTGTAATTACCTAAACGCATAATAAAAATCAAATCTTGATTTGGATTTACATGTTAAGTCGATTTTTATTCTAGGGTTTGTTTTTAACATACAATAAAAATCGAATCATAATTTAGGGGGGGGGGGGGTTCGACCCTCTTTTAATAAAAAAATTAGTTTTGTAACTCTAAATTAGGATATGTTGTGTTTATGTGTTTATTTGAATAAGGGTTACGTTCCTGGATAATCCATGATTCTTCATGCAAGGAATTCATGGATTAGGTTTTGTTTTGTGCTACATGTTTTAGATAAATCTAAAATTAGGGAAGACCTAATCTATTAAATTAATGAATCAGTTATGTGCAATGTGGTATATAATTATTAAAGCTTACGCGGCCAACTTGTTGGTGTCTGTGGTCCATTGGGTACAATGCGCTCGAAAACCAATGGGAGTTTTAGTAATTATATACATTAAAATTCACATAGAGATTATTAATAGGATTTATCAAAAGGTTTGCATGTGGCTATATGATTTAATGGTTAAGATTATATATGCGTTATTATGTGTTTTATTTATTTTTTGTTAAATTACTTGTCTTTTTTGTTTAAATTGTTATTGAATTGTAAGCAAAAAGAGGGTAATTTTTTATATAAAAAATAAATGGACCTTTGCTGACAGTGGTTCGCTTCGCACGGTAATTTGCTCCCAGGCGAGACTAGCAATTTAATAATTTACAACACAAATTTTTAAGCTTTAAAAATCTTAAACTTTTAATTGATTGATGCAACTGTACAAAATTGGTCGAAAGGCGGACCTAATTTTGACAAACTATAAGGTTGGTTTCGCATTAAATTGTGGCCTTAAAGAGACTCCATTCTGTCTCTCCGCCCGCTTGTGCGTCAAATTAGACTTACCAAGTACAACCATTATATATGTACGAAGCATCTTAAGGCAAAGTTGTAAGTTTCTCAACGCCATCAATTAAAACTTTGTTGATTTAAGCTTAGTAAAGAGTAAAAGTTTTTTTTTTTTTTGCATGAAACATATGATACAAGATGAATGCATGACATCTTTGTACATATTTTTTATTACACACATCAAAATAAATACCCTTAAATTTAAGTTATATGTCATCCAATGAAACGGAAACACCTGAGATTACATACCTTCATTACTAGCAGCCTCAGCTGATGTGATGAGCAAAGGATGGTAATCAAAGGGTAAATTACATACTTTCATTACTAGCAGCCTCAGCTGATGTGATGAAACTATGGTAATTTGCAGTTTCTTAAGTTGGTTAACTTAATTGTGTAATTTCATTACTAGCAGCCTTAGCTAATGTGATGAAACTATGTCAAGGCATAAAGATGGGGATAAAACATGCTTACATTTGCAACTGAGGTTGGCAAAATATGTAAATCACATAACTCTAGGAATTGCAATTTGAGATTGGCAATTGAGTTCGACTCGTACCTCATTGAGTACTTTCATTGCTAGCAGCCTCAGCTGATGTGATGAAACTATGTCAATTTGGATCCTAATTTTCAGTGAAAATTAAATGGTATTTACCATGGGTGTTTAATTTTCTTGAAAAGTTTAATTATCGAAAGTACTAACTTTTGAACTTTTTTCTGTAGAAATGGCCCAACCCGACAACACTAACATGAACAACATGAGTTATGCTTTCAAGCAAATGATTGAAAGAGAAAAGTTGACTGGGACAAAGAATTTCAATGATTGGTACCGTTCTTTGAGAATTGTTCTGCGAATGGCCAAAAGAATTGATTATCTTGGTAAGGCTCTTCCTACTGCTCCTGCTGGTACTGCATCTAATACAGACCATGAAGAATATAACACTGAGTATGAGAAGCACAATGATGTGGCTTGTCTTATGTTATCTGGGATGGACACTCAATTGCAAAAGCAATTCGAGAACTATGGTCCCATGGACATGATCAATGAGCTCAAACGTATGTTTGAGAAACCACCTACTGCAGAGTTATATGACGTGTTAGATGCTCTGCATAAGTGTAAGCAGGATGCTAGTAAACCAGTGAGTACCCACGTATTGGAAATGAAAGGTTATTTGGACCAATTGGAGACACTCGGCTGTGGCTACGTGCAAGATGTAAATGTTGGCCTCATCAATCGATCTCTTAACGAGGAGTTGTTTGGTGAATTTGTGTGCAACTTCAATATGCATTGCACGGGGAATACAATCCGTGAGTTACATGCAATGCTCATTGACTTTGAGAAAGGATTGTCAAAGAAGCCACCTACACCTGCGGTATTAGCAATACAAGGTGGTAGGATTAACAAGCCCAACAAACCGCAACACGTGAACAAGAAGGGGACAGGTAAAGCTGATAAGGGTAAACAGGTTATGTCCTACTAGCCAATGCCTAAGAAGCAGAATCCTCCTAAGAAGAAGGATAAAACCAAGAAGGATTTGGCGGCTTGTCACCACTGCAACACTCCTGGACATTGGAAGAGAAATTGTCCATTGCTGCTAGAGGAGTTGCGTGCAAATAAAAATAAGAAGGCTGGGAATGTCGCGAGCACTTCAGGTATTTTTATGATTGAATTATTTTCTTTTCCTCGTAAGCATAATGCCTGGGTATATGATACGGGATGTGGTACTCATATTTGTAACACATCACAGGGGCTTAGAGGAGCGAAGAAGCTGTCCTATGGAGAAAGATACTTGTACGTGGGCAATGGCATACGTGCAACAGTTAAAGCCATAGGGACATTTGATTTAGTCTTACCTTCGGGTTTAATACTAGTTTTGAATAATTGTCATTATGCATCGTCTATTATTAGAGGTGTTATTTCAGTTTCTTTGTTAAAGGATAATGGCTTCATTCACACATTTACTGATAATGGAATTTTGGTTTCTCTTAATAATGTTTTTTACTTTAATGCAATTCCTATAAATGGTGTGTTTGAAATTGACATGGAAAATCATGTGTCAAATGGAAATAATTCTGTGTATAGCATTAGCAATAAGAGAATCAAGTCAGACTTGGATTCATCTTATCTTTGGCACTGTCGTCTTGCTCATATTGGCAAGAAACGCATGGAAAAGCTGCAACATGATGGGCTTTTGGAAAATATCAATGATGATTCATTTCATAAATGCGAATCTTGCATATCTGGGAAGATGACAAGGAAATCTTTTTCACATCAACTGGAAAGGGCTACAGATCTACTTGGATTAATACATACTGATGTGTGCGGTCCACTTAGACATGTGTCAAAACGCGGTGCTAGCTACTTCTTGACCTTTACGGATGATTACAGTCGTTATGGTTGTGTTTATCTTCTTAAACATAAACATGAAGTCTTTGAGACATTCAAGGTTTTTAAAAGTGAAGTAGAATTACAACTCGGTAAGAAGATTAAGGCTCTTCGATCCGATAGAAGTGGTGAATATTTAAGCCAAGAGTTTAAAGATTATCTAGCTGAGTGTGGAATTGTCCAACAACTCACATCTCCTTATACCCCACAGCAAAATGGTGTATCTGAAAGGAGAAATCGTACATTGCTAGATATGGTACAATCTATGTTTAATCTGACAACTCTTCCCTTATCCTTTTGGGACTATGCCCTTGAAACTGCTGTTCGCATATTGAATATGGTTCCAACTAAGAAGGTTGATAAGACTCCATATGAATTATGGACTGGAAAAGCTCCCAACTTGTCTTACTTAAAGGTCTGGGGTTGTGAGGCGTTTGTTAAACGTGACTCACCAGATAAACTCCAACAAAGATCTGTTAAGTGTATCTTCGTAGGATACCCTAAGGAAACAAGGGGTTACTACTTTTACTTTCCACCAGAGAATAAAGTCATTGTGGCTAGGTATGGCGAATTCCTTGAGGAGAATATAATATCTCAAGAATTCAGTGAGAGAGTTTATGATCTTGAAAATGATCAAGAAGATACATCACCTTCTGAAAACACTAGCACACTTCCTGTGGAACCTGAAAGTCTAGGTCCTCCACCTGAAGTTGAAGTGGTTCCTATTCGCAGATCTGCAAGAACTGTGAAAGCTCCTGAACGTCCATGTCTTAACGTAGAGTGCGAGGAAACTATACTAGGGGATCTTAATGAACCTACTAGTTATAGGGCTGCCATTGATAGTCCTGAAAAGGATAAATGGCAGATAGCTATGAATGGGGAAATGCAATCCATGAGAGATAATGAAGTCTGGATTGAAGTAGACCTTCCTCCCAATGCTAAGGTAGTTGGGATTAAGTGGCTCTTCAAGAAGAAAACGGACATGGATGGCAATGTACACACCTATAAAGCTCGTTTGGTGGCTAAAGGCTTTACCCAAACATATGGTGTTGACTACGAGGAGACCTTTTCTCCTGTAGCTGGCATTAGAGCTGTTAGGATTCTCATAGCCATAGCTGCACGCTATGATTATGATATTTGGCAGATGGATGTCAAAACCGCCTTCTTGAATGGTCGCCTAGATGAAGACATCTATATGGCGCAGCCTGAGGGGTTTGTGAATCCAGAATTTCCTGACCGTGTATGCAAACTTCAAAGATCCATTTATGGATTGAAGCAGGCATCACGTCAATGAAATAAAAGATTTGATGAGGAAATCAAAAGGTTTGGATTTACTCAAAATCTTTATGAGCCGTGTGTATACCACAAAGCTATTGGGAGTGATGTTATTTTCCTAGTTCTATATGTTGATGACATATTGATCATGGGTAAAAACATTCTAAGCTTAAATGAGGTGAAAGCCTATCTAGGGAAATGTTTTTCCATAAAGGATCTGGGAGAAGCAGCATACATTCTAGGAATCAAGATCTATAGAGATAGATCAAGGCGATTAATTGGTTTAAGCCAAAGTGCTTACATTGACAAGATAATGAAGAGATTCAATATGCAAAATTCCAAAAAGAGATTTTTGCCAATGCAAGTAGAACATGGCTTGAGTAGCAAAGCTTGTGCTTCAACACCTGAAGAGGTGGGACGCGTAAAGAGAATCCCTTATGCTTCGGCTGTGGGATCGATTATGTATGCGGTACGATGTACAAGGCCCGATGTGGCGTTTGCTTATAACATTACCAGTCGTTATCAGCAGAACCCAGGTGAACTCCACTGGACTGCTGTGAAACATATTCTCAAGTATTTAAGATCTACGAGAGAAATGTTTTTAGTGTACGGGGGAAATCCAGAAGCAGAGCTGTGTGTTACAGGTTACTGCGATGCATCCTGGAAGTGTGATAAAGATGATACGAAGTCTCAGACGGGTTATGTCTTTGTCATCAATGGAGGTGCTGTGGATTGGAAGAGCAAGAAGCAGAGTACTATAGCGATGTCTGCAACAGAAAGTGAGTATATTGCTGCCTCAGAAGCTGCAATGGAAGCAGTCTGGATTAGGAAATTCGTTTCAGGGCTTGGAGTTATGCCCTCAATCGAAAGACCTATAAAATCAGTTAACGAAGGCTCTACCCGGTGGAAAGCTTAAACTACTTTCTGAAGGCATAGGACTTCGTTTAGCTGATAGTTTCATGCATATCTGTGATTAGTGTTTGGATAATGGGATGTTGTAAAACAGTTATTATTTTAATGAAATAAAATAAATTGTTATGTTTGTTTATCATTTTCTTAATAATATATCCTATATTTGCATGTTTATATCCATGAATATATTTATATATTCTAAATTGTCCGTTGTCGGTTAATGATATGGGAATATCATTAAATTAAGACAAATCTGAGTATTGGTAGAATATACTTGAAAGTATATTGATGCGTTGTCATACCAATTTCATATTATATTCAAAATATTTGAATATAGGACTTATCCCGAATTCATGAGTTTAGTTTATGGATCTTGTCATTAAGTAAATCATGTGTATATAGTTATCCTAAGACTTGAGATGCCAGACAATTGTCATGCATGTAGTGCATTTTTGTAATTCAATTTAACGCTATACGTAACTGGTAGCTAAACGGATTGTTTTTGGAAGCGTTGCGAAGTGCATGTGTTATGCTCGTAGTCAAGACAGAATTTGTTCCTTCAAATTTATTTGGAGTTTAATACTTCTGGGCCCCTCGTAGGATTAGTAAGATGTTTGTGTGGCCACACCCAAGATCTTCCCTGAATGGTTCAAAAGATTTGGTAATCTTATTTAATCATAAACAACGAGAAACAAAATTATTAATAAAGAATGACTTAGATCCATATCTTTATTAATGTGGTATTAGAAACAAAAGGATAAGTATGATGAGTTATCATCGAATGGTTTTTCCAGCAGACCACCACCCGAGTTGTACTAGGGGCATTGGCGTGTTGCTAGACGCTAACCAATGTCATTACACTTTTAATAGATTTCCAAGTGGGAGCTGTTAGTGTTAATGGAAAAATATTAATCGTGTATGTCTAGATTCGAACACGGGACCGAGGGATTGCACACTTTACGTATGAATGATCAAGTAAATAATTAATGTATATAATAGTTATGTATTTTAATTATTTGGACACGAAATGATAACTAACGGACGTTAAGTAATTAACGGAATTGACTAACGACCGTTAGGGAATAAAGGAAAGACCGTTAGTGAAATTTGGAGCCCAAGAAAGTTCTAGAAACCCATCCCATGGGGAGGGCCGATCGGTTATGGGTTGTTTAACCCTAATTGACCCATAACTTGGAGCCAAAGCCAATTCCACTATAAAAACAAATTGAAGGGTTATTGTTTTCTTTACCTTGTGCATTGCTATAACCCTAAAAATTTATTTTCTCCTCTCCTTATCTTCTTGGCCGATCGTACACTGTCCTTAGTGTGTCGATCCATTGCTTTTCAACTTAAACAAAATTGTTTTGGTTTAACGTGTTCATTCACTAGCATCAATACTTGATTGGTTATAGTACGTGTGTACAAGAGTTCGGTAATAACTTATTTTAGTTATTCATCTAGGATTGTGAAATAAAAAGGTAAGGGGTTTCACGGTAATCCTATTGGTTTGATCAAGTGAAGTGAAGAGAAGATTAGATCCTTGTTTAGCTAGGATCAAAAGGTATGTAACTATTTATTATTCGTTAATTCTTTATACGTGTTAAATATTTGATCTTGCTTCCGCTATACGTGCTTTGATGTGTTTATTTATTTAGATGATAGTCATGCTATTTAAATTCCAACAAAAGGGTCACGGCCATCCCACATCTTCTTCAACACACCAGAAGCCCGTTCCTTATGAAAGGGGATATGATACATGTATATATAATATCTTGGAGATCCTGTTTATACAACCCTCGAGCCGGAACTTTAATCATTTTCCACTTCTTCTTCAACACACCAAAAGCCCGTTCCACATCTTTCCTTGCTGATTCGTGTTTCCTCTTGTACAATATTCTTTTTTCATCACCCGTGGGAGGATTTGAAATGGACTTAATAAGAACTGACCATTGTGGATATATCCCGTCAGTAAGATAATATCCCCTTTTATAAGGTACATCGTTAGCCTCGAATTCAAGGTCTGGTGCTCTCCGTAAACTCACTCATAACTTCATCATCGTCGGAAGACGAAGAACCAAAAAAGAGCTCGTAAGACATAATTAAAAGAATGTGTTTGAAGGTATTGATAGAAATGTTATTTGAAATTGTGTGTTTAGAAGTTGTTTTCAGGGCCACTGTGCCTAGCCTAATGGTGCTTGAAAAATATATAATTTATGAGTATTGATTGACATGTCTAATTGGCTAATTTGTATGTATAATTATATGCCTAAACGTGCATGATAGCATTTTGTTGGTGACAGCACATGGACCTACAATTTCACGAACTACTAAACCACTGTCACATCCATTTAGACACAAAAATAGTCACATGTTTAGATCTCTAAATTATTTTTCATAAGTTATTGCTTTTTTTTTTCCTTTATCCTTTTTGATATAATTTACTACTAAAAAAACATATGGGACATGTTCAACATCAAAAAGCTTGCACTGTTTTTTCGCACTTAGGCGCACTCCTTGTCATTGGTAATGATTTTACTACGGTGCCACAAATTCGCAAGTTGGTCCTAAGTAATCGCTGTTGTTCACATTCTGTCTCATAAAAAGAGCCAACATTTGGTAGGGATGGAACAAGTTTAATTCGAAGAGCCATTGAATTTGATGATCTCCCTACCGGAAAGGCTATGCTAAGGGCGTTTGGCCATGCCTTGGGGATACTTATTGATCTCAAAATGAATATGACTATATTCGACCCCTCCAATAACATTACTCAAGTTCCGTCCATGTTATTGATGGAAGAGGGGCTCTAAGCGTTTACGAGCGAAGACATGTCAAAGTGAAAATCCCTAACATTGTTAAACGTAACTACGTAAGTATATGTGTGCACGAGCCTATGCATTTCGGGTTAACAAAATAATTATTTTTTGTGAACGAAAAAAACAAATGTCACACATGAATAATGAGTTTCAACTGAAAATCAGTAACATAAGTTATATGTTTTTGCTTGGTGAAAACGCATGACAAGTACACTTCTAAAGTTCTAATTAGTATTTTCTAAAACTAAAAACACATTTTTAACGCTCTCCATTGGATCATGTAATTCCTCCCCAAAATGCAACAAAGTTTGAATGATGAGAGAGATTTATCATTTTTGGGGCTTTTTCCAATAATGTTATGCGAATTGACAAATAAAGCTTTTATGGTTATATTTAATGAACAAAAATATAATATTTATTTATATATAAAAATTGGCTGGAAGAAATTAAATTTATGATAAATATGTTGTGAAACAATAAAGTAAAGAACAACAAGAAGATAGAGAAAATGGAAGAGAAAGATATAACATGTTATTCGTGTGTCTTCACATTACATTAGGTGTCTTTATTTATAGGGACCTTAACATGAATGGTATTAAGTACAATATTGGATGTTACAAGACTAATCATAAATATGGATATGGAGGTTACTAGTTAGGGGATATGAATGTGATGATGAATGTGTACAATCATTATAATAAATATTCATAACATTCCCCCTCGATTCTACATCATTCAAGATACGTTTTGGATACCGCCTCATTAAAAACCTTGCTAGGAAAAACCCCAATAGGAGAAAAAACCATAGCTAAGGGAAAAAGAGTGCAGTGTGTATTATTCCCCCTCATAATCACTTTACTTGAGCTCACTGAAACGCCGCATTCCGATGCCATATACCAATTTCTTAAATGTTGAGGTAGAGAGTGCCTTGGTAAATAAATCAGCTAGATTGTCGCTTGAATGAATCTTTTGAACAATAATATCGCCATTCTTTTGTAAGTCATGAGTAAAAAAGAACTTCGGTTAAATGTGCTTGGTTCTGTCACCTTTAATAAACCCTTCCTTCAGTTGAGCAATGCATAACCAAACACATTTCTTAACCAAACACATTCTCGGCTTGCTTCATGGATGGCCAAAATTTTTGCATGATTAGTTGAAGTGGCTACGATTGTTTGCTTTACGGAACGCCATGAAATTGCAGTACCGCCATGTGTGAATACATAACTAGTTTGAGACCGACCAATATGAGGGTCAGACCTGTATCCTGCATCTACATATCCAACTAAATTTGTTTTAGATGAGTTAGTAAAATATAAGCCCATGCCTTTTGTACCTTGAAGATATCCCCCTTGGATGTCCATTTGAGGATTATGCCTCGTTAAAACCTTACTAGACAAAACCCTGTGGGTACAAAACCGCGGTCAAAGGAAAAAGAGTGAAACGCGTATCTTCTCTCCCCCTGATGATCACATTATTTAAGCACATTAAATTAGTGAAATGCACCTTGAAGTGTCTTGATAGAATCACATGAATAGATATTCTCTACAGTTTATTTGCATATCCATTTTAAGGATTAACATACATCATACATCTCATTCAAGTATATCATCATACTTCACAAGTTATTAATTGCCAACAAATTCAAAGTGAAAGATATATTATATCATGTATGACCACTAGCGAGAACTTTAATCATTTCATACGCATTTTCGTATCATATTTTTAAGTCGATTTGTGATCATCATCTTTATAAATCAAGGGGGTCTTTTCAATATCACATGACATCATAAGCGCGAGAGTTGTTTATGCATATAAAGATATAACTTTGTCTTTAGTTTTCATGATGTACACAGATTTCATCCTTAAGATTAATTCCAGAACTAAGACAAACTTTGTCTTTTGTTTCAAATTCAACTTCTATGCATTCAATCGCCTTTATAATCATAAAATCAAATTGTATGAAACTTAAAATATATTCAAATCTAGATCTCTTTGTAAAGTTTCATAAGCAAAAAAAATCCTTTATTTGGCACAATACTATACACTAAGGCGGTTATAGCACGTATGCTCAAAGCGTGATTAATTCAATACAACCAAGTTGTATTCTCGAGAACTTTTCTTATATGCTTTAAGCATTAAACATCACTAGCATGCTTCATGCATTTTATATGCAATAATAAAATATCAATTTCACATGACCTCTATTCAGCTACCTTTCAGACGCATATCGATTACTTATTATATTACCAAACATATAAATATTATTGTAACAACCTGTAGATTTCCCCAGTCATTAGTCAACATTAATCTAGTATTAACCCGTCATTACTGTTCACTTAACCATTTTTAAGAGCAAAATTTAAAATTTTTGTTTATTACATTTCTATTCAAAAACGTTGTTACGTGATTCACGATACCTTGGAACGAGCTCACACACGGACCACGACAGTCCAATATACAAATAATCACCAAACGGATCTTTAACTCTTATTTCTAAACCCAACACTATTCAAGCTCAACACAATACAAGCCCAACTTTTTATTTTCTTTTATCCTAACTCAACCCAACTTACATTCACTTGATCCCTTTATTCTAGATTTCGACACACAAACCATATCAAATTTTACATAAATCGAATCTCTACATTCCTAAGATTCAGGAATGACAAACCTTTTCACTTAATTCGAACATTTGCTATAAAAACAAGCCCTAAAGTAAAATTGATTTAACTCATGTACAATTTTACTCACGTATTATCCAACTCGGTTAAATATATTTTTCCTAACCGTTTTTGCTTGTAACCGAATCACATGAGTCCTAAACTCCTTATCTCACCTTTCTTATACTATTGGACACGTTAAAATGTTGTTTGGACATTTAAACAATCGAATATAATACATGTACATGCCCTTCGACTTATAACCAAGACATACCCACATCACTTGATCCAAAACACTCTATTACCTAGCTAAATTATTCTCTAAATCTTATCTCATTCCCTGCCATAATCGAATATAGTCCCAACTTATGCATATAATACATTATAATCGACATACATACATGTATACTCACATACGTACACACATACATACTCATTCTCACATTCACACTCAAATATTTCTAAGTCTTACTCTCCTACTCAGTCCATTCGAAGAAACAAAGCAAGTTCTAGTCATACGAACCATATTCCAAACGTCTTAGAGTTGATCTCGATTCTTTTGTTATGGTTCTAACGAGCTACATGCAATAACCATCGTACTTAGTTCATTCTCTACGTTTTCCACCACCATTTGTAGTGTGGTAAGTCCATCGAAGCTATCTCCTTTACATACTTATGATTTTATAAGTTCATACATATTTCTATATTTCATTCGACATCATGTTTAATTCCAATGTATTTTTCTATTTTTCGTTATTCTATTTTGCATATAAACTTGACCTCCAAATTCTATGGATGGCTAGGAATTGAGAACTATAATCATTCGACACTTACTTCATCGTATTAACACTCATCGAGACACATTTTAAATCCATACTACATATCGAACGTATAAATGTCTTTTTAATATTTTTGGACTTTGTTCATTCGACTAGAAAAAGGACCCATTAAATCATATTTATACATGTAACCTATGAAATAAATTTCACAACTTGATTCTCTATAGACCAAACAAATAAGCTGTTACAATAAGCCCTCCTAATAAGCTCATATGATACCTTTTTAATCATACAAGTAACTAGCTTTCGAAATAGTTTCTAAATATATATATTTACCGAGTGGGCTTTTTAGCCCACTAAACTCGAAATAAGCCAAACCGAATAAGCTGACTTATAAGTAGTTTGAATATATTTTTAGGACCATGAAATCAGCCCAAAACCAGGCCCAAACTCTTTTGAAACCCATCGGATCGAATTTGCTTATTGGGCCTTGTATTTAACTCGTTAAAAGCCCAATAAGCTAAAAATAAGCTCTTTTGGGAAATAAGCAGTTTTTATGAACTTGAATAGGCTATTTGAAGCATATAAAACTCTCGGAAATTTTATTATATAAGTTTTGTGAATTTTGGACTAAAAATGCAAAACATGTTACTATTTGGGTTAAAATTGTAACTTTCGGATAAATGTGTACTAAACTGTCAAATTAGTAACTTGAGGGTAGGAATTGAATATTCAGTAACCATAAGCCATAAAATGTCATACTAGAATCTTTTGGACTTAAAATGTAATTATTTACAAGGACTAACGGTGCAAATGTTTCATCGTTAGGGTTAAAAGTGTAAATTTTGTATAATTTCAAGGATCAACCAGTAACTAAATTCTATATACATTTACATGACTTGTTTTATGCTTTTTGTTCTTAAAACCCATTTTTACATTTCGTACACTTTATATAACAAACGTTACGTTTAGATTTACATAACGTAACTTTTAACGAATAAACATAACTTATCATCCACCAACTTTTGAGGAAACGGCATTTACTAATTCAATAAACATAAAAACATGATAATATTATATATAATATTATTTTTGAACTTTAAGCATTTTAAGCATATCATTCATGCTCATCACAATCCAATTCGTTATCCGACATTTTTCCACAATCATTATTCACATCCTGTCAATCTTAAACCATCGAAATCTCAGACTTCCCTATTATTCAGGTCGTATGTTGAAGTCGTTCCCGTGTTACACTTGACATAACATTACCTTGACTTTTACAGCTAAGGTGAGTCATAGCCCCACTCTTACTCTTTTATATTCATTTTAAACTACTTGGGGGAGATACATGCTTAAATTTCTTTACTCGTTTATCAAATACATGATTTTCAATGGTATGCAATTACTCAAAACATTTATGATACGATACGCTTTTATACTTTCTAGATATGATGTGTAGTTTTATTACGATATACGCCTTAACACGTTAAACTATTCGTATACAAACTATTCAAAGCAACTGTTTAGCTCCTTTGGGAAGGAGCCGTTGGAGAGGTATTAATAGTACTTATTTTGGGAAGATACCCCCACCCTTATGTCCAATATGCGTGACCTTGGGTGTCCAAAATGACGCGACTTGGGTGAATATAATCCGGAATACACATCTGTCCTACTCATACTTTAGCAGTGAGTTGTAAACACACAGGTTACAAGTCTTGTATGGGCGGGGCTTGAGACTGAGTGGATTTACAATGCCTTTGTTGTGAAATCTTTATTCAAATGCTTTACAATTAAACTAAATTCTATGAACTCACCAACCTTTGGTTGACACTTTTTAGCATGTTTATCTTAGGTTATTAAGGCGATAGTGGATGCATGGATCTTAGAGTCATTTGCATACTTTGGAGACTTATGCACTTATCTTTATCATTTGATTCAGTTTGAAAACATTTATGTAATCTTATTTTGGATCTCTTGTTTTGACTCTGATTTAAATAATTTGAATGGTAACATTTCAAAACGTCTCATTTAGAGGTCGTTTTATATACCTTGTTCTATATTATGAAGTAATACTCCCTTGACACTATCGTTCCTCTGCCGTAATTTGGGGGTGTTACAGATTGGTATCAGATACTTGGTTATAGAGAACTAGGTTGCATTTAGTGCCTAGACTATAACTACTATATACGTTGAGACTCTCCTCCCTATCGCCTTGCATACTTAGAACTTTTCAGTTTATATCCACGCTGTTGGATGTTATAGTATTTGTACTGATAGGGAAATCTCAGAAATTAGCCAAGTCATCAAAATTGTGGAGCTCAGTAATACCTGGCTATTTAACTTGATCTTGTGACAGTTCTTGTTTGATACGACATGAGATAGAGTTTAATAAGGGTTATTACTTAGCTATAGAAATTTGATGAGTTTGCTCGAGGATGGGATTTCTCTTGAGGATACTCTTGAGAAATTATTAGAAACTAAACTCTCCGTGACTCAAACACCTAAGAAAGATCACTATGTCGATCGTTGAGATATGCGTTTTTGGTGATATGTACACATGCGAAAGGAGGGAATTATAATTATGGTGGCCAACATAATTATAAATGCATCACAACTCACGTGGACATATTTAACCATGCTTACGTTAATCAACATTGGCACCCTTTAGGAAACAGCTTGTGACATGGTTTTGTGGGAACGCTAAGTATAGATTGGATAGTCAACGGTTTTCCTCATCTCTGACGTTTGCTAAATGTCCTTCCATGTAGAGACAATGGCATCAAGGAGGACAACTCGCAACACTAACCGAGGAGGTGCGACACTAAGGGGTGGAAGGACTAGTGAACGTGGAGGTAGAGGAGGTGGTCGCGACATTAGTAACAATGATAACAACGACGGTGGAAATCCTGATTTTGCCGCCATCATCGCTCAACAACTTCAAAACTTTCTTCCTACTATAATCACCCAGGTTGGCAATCATATCAACAACTCGGGAAACCACGAAAGCAGAAATGACGACACCAATGGTGTAGGTGGGAATGATACTAACAACCACACAACTGGATGCACGTATAAGGAATTTACGGCATGCAAGCCAATGGAGTTTGACGGTAAAGGAGGTGCATTGGAGTATACCCGATGGATTGAAAAGATGGAGTCAGTAATCGACATTAGTAGCTGTGGAACACATCATAAGGTGAAGTATTCTGCATGCTCGCTGTCAGAAAAGGCATTAACATGGTGGAACACACATATTCAAGCTAGAGGCAGAGAAGCAGATGTAGGTATGACGTGGGACGACTTTAAGGCACTGCTAAAAAAGGAATAACGTCCGGACAATGAAATGCAGAAGCTGGAAGGTGAACTCTGGCATCACACTATGATAGGGGCTGGTCATGCAGCCTACACAGATCGATTTTATAAGCTAGCTAAACTAGTTCTTTATCTGGTTACCCCTGAATCAAAGAGGATCGAGATGTACATCTACGGTCTTATCCCCGAAATTCGTGGAACTGTAAAAGCAATTGAGCCGGCTACAATTCAGAGTGCAATATTGAGAGCAGGAACTCTAACAGATGAGATGATTAGGACTGAAATATTGAGGAACGATGATAAAAGGAAAGTGACAAATGAGTCAGACAAACAAACGGTCCCCATGATTGACAACAAGAAAACAAGAACCTTTATGGCCACTGGGTCTTGTCAGAGAGGATATATAGGTTCACACCCTAAGTGTACTAAATGTGCTTATCATCACCCGGGGTCTGTGCCCTGCCGTGAGTGTACAAACTGCAATCAGTTGGGTCATTTTACGAATCAGTGTAAAGCACCAGGGAATGCAGGCAACATAAGGAATAATCAAAGGGCATGCTATGAATGTAACAGCCCGGATCAGCTCAAGAATGCATGTCCTATGTTGAATAGAGCACCTAGACAAAGACAAGGAAATCTAGCTTTAGCAATTGAAGGAAATAACCTAAACCCTGGAGTCCATCTTAGTCCACCTCGTGGTAGAGCATTCTATTTGGGTCATTTGGATGAAGCTAACAAATAATGGGTACGTTTTCCCTAGACAAGTACTATTCTACCCTAGATACGTAAGTTTTAGCATGATTACTTTAACTTTACACCTCGACCATTCGTCAGCATCATTTCAACAGATAACACCGACTGAATCTCGGGACTAGATTCAAGATAAGGGGTAGGTACTGTAGCAACCTGTAGATTTCCTCAGTCATTAGTGAACGTTAATCTAGTGTTAACCCGTCATTACTATTCACTTAACCATTTTTGTGAGCAAAATTTGAAAATTTTGTTTATTACATTTCTATTCAAAAACTTTGTTACGTGATTCACGATACCTTGGAACGAGCTCACACACGCACCACGACAGTCCAATATACAAATAATCACCAAACGGATCCTTAACTTTTATTTCTAAACCCAACACTATTCAAGCCCAACACAATACAAGCCCAACTTTTTATTTTCTTTTATCCTAACTCGACCCAACTTACATTCACTTGATCCCTTTTATTCTAGATTTTGACACACAAACCATATCAAATTTTACATAAATCGAATCTCTACATTCCTAAGATTCAGGAATGACAAACCTTTTTACTTAGTTCGAACATTTGCTATAAAAACAAGGCCTAAAGTAAAATCGATTTAACTCATGTACAATTTCACTCAAGTATTATCCAACTCGGTTAAACATATTTTTCCTAACCGTTTTTGCTTTTAACCGAATCACATGAGTCCTAAACTCCTTATCTCACCTTTCTTATACTATTGGACACGTTAAAATGTTGTTTGGACATTTAAACAATCGAATATAATACATGTACATGCCCTTCGACTTATAACCAAGACATACCCACACCACTTGATCCAAAACACTCTATTACCTAGCTAAATTATTCTCTAAATCTTATCTCATTCCCTGCCACAATCGAATATAGTCCCAACTTGTGCATATAATACGTTATAATCGACATACATACATATATACTCACATACGTACACACATACATACTCATTCTCACATTCACACTCAAATATTTCTAAGTCTTACTCTCCTACTCAGTCCATTCGAAGAAACAAAGCAAGTTCTAGTCATACGAACCATATTCCAAACGTCTTAGAGTTGATCTCGATTCTTTTGTTATGGTTCTAACGAGCTACATGCAATAACCATCGTACTAAGTTCATTCTCTACGTTTTCCACCACCATTTGTAGTGTGGTAAGTCCATCGAAGCTATCTCCTTTACATACTTATGATTTTATAAGTTCATACATATTTATATATTTCATTCGACATCATGTTTAATTCCAATGTATTTTTCTATTTTTCGTTATTCTATTTTGCATATAAACTTGACCTCCAAATTCTATGGATGGCTAGGAATTGAGAACTATAATCATTCGACACTTACTTCATCGTATTAACACTCATCGAGACCCATTTTAAATCCATACTACATATCGAACGTATAAATGTCTTTTTAATATTTTTGGACTTTGTTCATTCGACTAGAAAAAGGACCCATTAAATCGTATTTATACATGTAACCTATGAAATAAATTTCACAACTTGATTCTCTATAGACCAAACAAATAAGCTGTTACAATAAGCCCTCCTAATAAGCTCATAGATACCTTTTTAATCATACAAGTAACTAGCTTTCTAAACAGTTTCTAAATATATATATTTACCGAGTGGGTTTTTTAGCCCACTAAACTCGAAATAAGCCAAACCGAATAAGCTGACTTATAAGCAGTTCGGATATATTTTTAGGACCATGAAATCAGCCCAAAACCAGGCCCAAACTCTTTTGAAACCCATCGGATCGAATTCACTTATTGGGCCTTGTATTTAACTCGTTAAAAGCCCAATAAGCTAAAAATAAGCTCTTTTGGAAAATAAGCAGTTTTTATGAACTTGAATAAGCTATTTGAAGCATATAAAACTCTCGGAAATTTTATTATATAAGTTTTGTGAATTTTAGACTAAAAATGCAAAACATGTTACTATTTGGGTTAAAATTGTAACTTTTGGATAAATGTGTACTAAACTATCAAATTAGTAACTTGAGGCTAGGAATTGAATGTACAGTAACCATAAGCCATAAAATGTCATATTAGAATCTTTTGAAATTAAAATGTAATTATTTACTAACCAGAGACTAACGGTGCAAATGTTTCACCGTTAGGGTTAAAAGTGTAAATTTCGTATAATTTCAAGGATCAACCAGTAACTAAATTCTATATACATTTACATGACTTGTTTTATGCTTTTTGTTCTTAAAACCCATTTTTACATTTCGTACACTTTATATAACAAACGTTACGTTTAGATTTACATAACGTAACTTTTAACGAATAAACATAACTTATCATCCACCAACTTTTGAGGAAACGGCATTTACTGATTCAATAAACATAAAAACATGATAATATTATATATAATATTATTTTTTAACTTTAAGCATTTTAAGCATATCATTCATGCTCATCACGATCCAATTCGTTATCCGACATTTTTCCACAATCATTATTCACATCCTGTCAATCTTAAACCATCGAAATCACAGACTTCCCTATTATTCAGGTCGTGTGTTGGAGCCGTTCCCGTGTTACACTTGACATAACATTACCTTGACTTTTACAGCTAAGGTGAGTCATAGCCCCACTCTTACTCTTTTATATTTATTTTAAACTACTTGGGGGAGATACGTGCTTAAATTACTTTACTCGTTTAGCAAATACATGATTTGCATTGGTATGCAATTACTTAAAACATTTATGATACGATACGCTTTTATACTTTCTAGATATGATGTGTAGTTTTATTACGATATATGCCTTAACACGTTAAACTACTCGTATACACACTATTCATAGCAACTGTTTAACTCCTTTGGGAAGGAGCCGTTGGAGAGGTATTGATAGTACTTATTTTGGGAAGATACCCCCACCCTTATGTCCAAGATGCGTGACCTTGGGTGACACAGTACTATTTGGGAAGATGCCCCCACCCTTGTGTCCAAAATGACGCGACCTTGGGTGAATATAATCCGGAATACACATCTGTCCTACTCATACTTTAGCAGTGGGTTGTAAACACACAGGTTACAAGTTTTTTATGGGCGGGGCTTGGGACTGAGTGAATTTACAATGCCTTTGCTGTGAAATCTTTATTCAAATGCTTTACAATTAAACTAAACTCTATGAACTCACCAACCTTTGGTTGACACTCTTTAGCATATTTATCTCAGGTTATTAAGGCGATAGTGGATGCATGGATCTTAGAGTCATTTGCATACTTTGGAGACTTATGCACTTATCTTTATCATTCGATTCACTTTGAAAACATTTATGTAATCTTATTTTGGATCTCTTGTTTTAACTCTGATTTAAATAATTCGAATGGTAACATTTCAAAACATCTCATTTAGAGGTCGTTTTCTATACCTTGTTCTATATTATGAAGTAATACTCCCTTGACACTATCGTTCCGCTACGGTTATTTGGGGGTGTTACAATTATATACATTATTGATCCACCACATGAGAACATATCACCTTATGATCATTTCCATGTCTTTACGAAAATATTGCGTGCCATTAGTTATGCCTTAAATACGAAAATTTCAATACTGTAATTTCGCTTTCTCATAAAAACCAGTGCATATCCAATAATTTTACACATTTATATGTACGGACTTCAAGTCCCAGTAACCATGTCTCGTCACAAGATACTTCACCCTTTCATTACTTGTTTGCGTGTTTACATCTTTTGGTCACTTATTTATACATCTGCACCTCCTGCAGGTATGCTTCCATGATCCTCATCTTGATTATAGTGCTATCTTATTTATTTACAAAATCATATATAATAGTACTATCAACTTCGATTCATTACTTTTCGATTACACACTTTACTAGACATTATATTATATCATTTGTTGATATCTTATATACTTTCATTCACCCTGGAATTTTCAAGAACCATCATGTCTAGTGTCTCTTTAAGAGACTATGGGGTCTTTATTACGTCGATTCGACCATATTAATTTTCTTGCTCCATTTCATTTATTCATTCGAGGACTTTTACTTGGAATCGATTAGTCTATCATGCTACAGCCATGCCATAGACTCACTATCAATCATTGGTTGTCATGTTGGGACATACATTATAATTGGAGCACTAGCAGCGTATATATGATCTAGTAACTTCTTTAGGTCACTAAACATGTCTGGCAAGTACTAGATCTGGAATATAAATTGTCCTTTAAACTTCAAGTTCATATTCATTAGTGTGAGGATCAACATTTATATTATCATAATTCATTCCAAATTTCTCGCTGTTCATTCTCCCCCTGAATGAATTATCAATTTCAACATCCCAAATTTGTGTGCGTTGTGGTGGATTTACAATACAGGTTCCGCACATTTACAGAAAACTTTATATCGGAAACATATGGTTAGTGACCAATACCATTCTAATGGGGAGGATTCATATAGATTGTTGGCAAGATGCGAATTCATATTTTTAACATGCCCCATAAACTAAGAGTTTTGTTATCACAATTATTGGATTTGCAATCAACTGAAGACGTTTTATAAACGTTTCAACAAAAGCAATTCACGTATGAAATGAGATACGTAAAGTTCAACATTTATTCTAATAATTTCCCAACATATAGAAGTATTCACCACCATTTCCAAATATACAATCTGGAAACCATGCTAGCATTTAATAAGACGAGTCATTAATCACGCTAACCTTAAGTTGCGTATTTGATGATCATTTTGACGATGCATTGATTTTAAAACTCAAAATGATCCACATGGCGGATGTATAGGCCTACATACATCCCATTTATATTCTTTTTGAAACTTTATAGGACAAAGTCCTTACTTCAATATGCTGGTGATATATGAACAATTAACTTCCATTGAGAACAATCAATTTTATATTCGAAGAAACTTATAGTTCTTCTATACATTTCGCATTATCATTGACCCGGGATGGTCCAACCGGTCATGCCAATTACTACAATAATCTTGGCTCATAAACTTATATTTTATGACCACGTGTGCTTCAATTGCACATTTTTTTCTCCGATTAGCTTTTTTATGTCTGTCTCATAGTTTTGTATATAATATTCATATTAGCTTATAGCATTATCAAATAGCGCAATCTATACTAGTAAAGTATGTTATTAATCAATCAATCAAGTATCACACAAGCAAATAAAACTATATTAGAAATAAATCACATATATAAGACATAGTCAATAACATAATTTGAGTTACCATATACATCCGTATTAAAATATATTAATTATTCTTATGCAACCTTCACAAACTATGCAACATTTACAATATTTCTCGTTATTAACATTTTCACAAAAGTGATTCTCAGATTCACAATAACACTGTACCTTCACATAAAGAAACATACAACTATCTATGTGGCCAAGGTCCCTTTTACAGCCAATAACCATACTTGTTCATAAAGAAATATTTACTATACCTTCACATAAAGAAATATTTACTCCATAAAGAAATATTTACTCTATATTTCAATAAAGAAATATTTACTCCATAAAGAAATATTTACTCTATATTTCAATAAACATAAAGAAATATTTACTCCATAAAGAAATATTTACTGTACCTTCACATAAAGATTCACAATAACACTGTACCTTCACATAAAGAAGGCCTAAGTCTAAAGATAAGCAACATATTTTCTCAAAAGTACCGAAATACGTAAGATACTTTTAAAATTATCATTGTAGGCAATTTACTTTCAAATTTGATGCAATGTACGTAACATGACCTGGAACCAACAGGTTACCAGGTTGAAAACTTTGAAAATTGACAGGAATGGTCCCTGTGGCTTGCGTTGACTTTCACCGGTCATCCCTTGATTTTTTTATCACTTAGAAAAGTTACAGTAATGGTCCATATGGTCCCTGTGGCTTCCATTTTTGTCCGTTTTTTTACGTTTTCGTCCGTTTTTATACGTTTTCGTTCATTTTTATACATTTTCATTCGTTTTTATCCGTTTTCATCCGTTTTTATACGTTTTCGTCCGTTTTTTTTATGTTTTCGTTCGTTTTTATACATCATCATCCTTTTTTAAACGTTTTTGTCCGTTTTTCTTGCGTTTTTTACGTTTTCGTCCGTTATTCTTACGTTTTTTTCGTTTTCATATGTTTTTGTCCGTTTTTGTCCCTTTTTATCCGTTTTTGTCCGTTTTTCTTACGTTTTTGTCCGTTTTTTCTTACGTTTTTGTCCGTTTTTTCTTAGGTTTTTTTTTCGTTTTTGTCCGTTTTTTATCTGTTTTTGTCCGTTTTTCCTACGTTTTTGTCCGTTTTTCTTACGTTTTTTTCCGTTTTTGTCCGTTTTTTATCTGTTTTTTGTCCGTTTTTCTTACGTTTTTGTCTGTTTTTCTTCCGTTTTTGTTCATTTTTATAAGTTTTTCTTACGTTTTTGTCCGTTTTTCTTACTTTTTTTTCCGTTTTTCTTACGTTTTTATCCGTTTTTGTCCGTTTTTCTTACGTTTTTTCCGTTTTTGTCCATTTTTCTTAGGGTTTTTTTTCGTTTTTGTCCTTTTTTCTTACGTTTTTTTCGTTTTTGTCCGTTTTTATCCGTTTTTCTTACTTTTTTTCCGTTTTTGTCCTTTTTTATCCGTTTTTCTTACGTTTTTATCCGTTTTTGTTTATTTTCCTTACGTTTTTTACGAATTTTTTGTCCCATTTTTTTTGACCACATTTTATTAAAAAAATAAATAAAATTAAAAAATTTGAAAAAAAAATAGAAAATTTTTTCCGAATTTTTTGTCCATTTTTTTTTTCTTTTTAGTCCGAATTTAAAAAAAAAAAAAGTTCAAAAATTTTGTCCGAATTTTGAATTTTTTTTATTTTTTATTTTTTAAATTTGGTCAAAAAAAAATCGGACAAAAATTTTGAATTTTTTTATTTTTTTTATTTTTATTTTTTTAAATTCGGACAAAAATTTTGAATTTTTTTTATTTTTGAAAAAAATTCGGACAAAAAAGAAAAAAAATCGGACAAAAAATTCGGACTAAATAAAAAATTTGGAAAAAAAAAGAAAACGGAAAAAACATAAGAATAACGGACGAAAACGGACAAAAACGGATAAAAACGGACAAAAACGAAAAAAAACCGTAAGAAAAACGTAACAAAAACGGAAAAAACATAAGAAAAATGGACAAAAACGTAAGAAAAACGGACAAAAACGGACAAAAACGTAAGAAAAACGGATAAAAACGGAAAAAACGGACAAAAACATATGAAAACGAAAAAAACGTAAGAATAATGGACGAAAACGTAAAAAACGCAAGAAAAACGGACAAAAACGTTAAAAAATGATGATGATGTATAAAAACGAACGAAAACATAAAAAAAAACGGACGAAAACGTATAAAAACGGACGAAAACGGATAAAAACGAATGAAAATGTATAAAAATGAACGAAAACGTATAAAAACGGACGAAAACGTAAAAAAATGGACAAAAATGGAAGCCACAGGGACCATAAGGACCGTTACTGTAACTTTTCTAAGTGATAAAAAAGTCAAGGGATGACCGGTGAAAGTCAACGCAAGCCACAGGGACCATTCCTGTCAATTTTCAAAGTTTTCAACCTGGTAACCTGTTGGTTCCAGGTCATATTACGTACATTGCATCAAATTTGAAAGTAAATTGAGTACAGTGGTAATTTTAAAAGTATGTTACGTATTTCAGTACTTTTGAGAAAGTATGTTGCGTATCTTTAGACTTAGTCCCATAAAGAAATATTTACTCCGTATGTTTCAATAAACATAAACAATATTCAACAATATTTAGAGGTTTCTTTTACAGCCAATAACCATACTTGCTCATAAACATAGTATGAGAAGTTCAATATGATATCCAAACAATCTTCAACATATATCAGATTCAGAGGCAACAATAACAAGCTTAATATCCTCATATACATAGAAACAATATTTAGTATTTGATCTCATGGATTCCTCAAATCATCTAAATACAAACACATCTAATTAACTATCAAACAATAAATCGATACTACCAAGTACTAGTAATACGGAAGTACAAGTGTGAGATAGACATTGCATTATAATATATTTCAAATAAAATTAGTCTTCATAAAGTTAACTTTAAATCTATAACATGTATTCTAACATTTAAAGAATGCATAATGGGTCTTTTTAGTGGTGTCTAATGCCCGAAATGTAAATTACGAAAAATTTCATTATCCTTAAGCATAGAGGTACAACGCAATCATGGTGATTAAAACAGAGATTAGATATCCAAATGCACAACCAAAATATGTATCATATTTATACTCCGCTAAACATGATAAAACAAATATTGCATGTGTAGGCCTTAAACTCACTTATATAAACAACAAAATCTATTTTTAAGACTTTATTATTGGAAACCACGATATTAGTGTATTTAATATTCCAAACAATATTGCAATCATTTACTGTGTAGAAAAATAACGGAGATGATATTGATTAAAAATCATTAATGTTATATCCGACGTTAATCTATGCAATGATGTAACTTAGACAATGTAAATTAATTTTGATACTTTGGTCCGTATGTAAAAACGGTGCAATGTATTCTCCCCCGAGAATTTAGAAATTAAATAATCAATTGAAAACGGGGCTATGAAAATTCACCTGATGCAATAGCTATGATAACAATAGTGAATATACTGAAATGAGACGCGATCCCTAGCCGCAACCTAATATGAATAATATGATCTAATGTAAGTCATGAATTTATGCTACACACGCAAATACGTATGTTATCGATACCACTCGTGAATTTTGGAAATAAAGTTTATCGTCGAAAAAATATATTTTTGACGTCTCGTTAAGCTATAAAACACTTTTCGGGTAAATACGTTGTAACGATATCCTACGATCGTCGTTTGGTGATTTATTGGGAAAATAGAGTTTTCCGTCGTAATTTAATACTATTTCACAACTTATAAAGATGACCAAATGGCCTCGCAAAACTAGTCATAAAATGGTGTATATTGAGTGTTAGTAAATAAGCTCGGCATTTTTAGAAACCTTGTAACAATATCTTAAATTCGTGTCATCGAACTTTTGTCCATACGAGTCTCGATCAATGAGAAAAACGGCTCTCAACATGGTGTCTTGCAAAAACAGTTTTAGACTTAGAGATATTTTAATGAAAAGCTGATAAAATGTTTGGTGAATCGTCGGTTTTCAAACGCTCGTATCTTGGTCGTTATAAGCTCGTTTTCTACGTTCTTTATGTCCTCGGCTTCGTCTCACAGCTAACTAATAGATTTATGATAAGTCGGCTTGTCTAGTTCGCGTCCAACGCCTCGTTTTACCCATTGAAATTCGTGTGACAGCACGCAAATTTTCAGAAAAATAGTTTTCGTCGTCAAACTTAAAATTAACGTATCTTTCTCGTCGTAAGCTCGTTTTTGCTCATTCCAGCGGCCACGGTTTCGTTTTTGAGAGTATTTTCTAAATATGTAAGCCAAAATATCTTATGACCTACTGAGTTTTCCAGAATTCACAAAAATGGACAGAACCTTTTCTATAACTTGTAAAAATCAATTTTTCTAGTTCAAGGCTTGTTCAAATCACTTCCAATCAACACCAAGCTATTCTAAAACCTACCATACACCTTTTTAGGGTGTCATGGGTTCCTAATCTTCACTAAAAGTAATGGAGTTCATAAGGTTACAAGTAAAAATCTCTAGATCCATTTTTATTGGGAAAATAAATATTAAGTGGTATATAACATATGTACATTTGCATGATTTGCTACTAGAACATCAATATAGATCAAATGAAAGTATAAAAGAGTAGAAAATTTATTTAGACACTTACTTGATGTTTTGATGAGTTTTGGAGCAAAATACTTAAGTAATCCTTGAGGTTTTTATTTCAAAACCTTAACTAGGATACAAATGGGACTAGAAATACTTGATCTTGAAAATTTTTGTGAACTCTTGCTTGTTCTTGTGTTCTTGGCCGATCATATAAGGAAGGAGAGGAAGAGAGAAAAGTTGCTAGTTTATTTTGGTTAAATGAATGTGTAAGTGAAATATTTGCAAGTTATATCTAGTAGCATTAATTTTAGTCAAGACAATCAAGTGATTTCAAGAATTTAGGGGGGGGGGGGGCGGCAAATGGGGGAAAGTTGGGAGGGGTTGTGGCTAATTAAGGGCACTAGGAGTGGGCAGACTTGAATTTATCATACCTCCCAAATTCAGCCAATAAACTTTAGCCAACTCATTCCCATAAATTCTCATCCCTCCCAACCTAATTCACTGGCGCCCGATAAATTCTCATCCCTCCCAAATTTTTTTTCCTTTTTTCTTTTTAATATTTAAACTAAACAATTTTTAATAACAACATACCATTTCATTAATACATAAAAAAAAGTCCATTACATGATAAAAATAAAAATACGACAAAGTCCATTACATGATAATAGAAATTAAAACTAGAACTAATAAATATCTAGAAATTACATGGCCAATCATATTTTGCCGCGAGTTGGCGTTTTTTGTTCTTTACCCACTCCAACATAATCAGATCTTCGATGTGGTCATGCGGCTCCATGTAGTACTTGAAGTCTTGCCTCTCGGTCTTGTTAGTAGCTTGTTGAATTTGGATGTCCAAAAGAACTTGTGTCTTCTCCGTGATACTCTCCATCATTTTTGCCTTCATTTCCGCATATGAGTTGACGGTCTCAACAACACTATCCGCCTTTGACGACTTTTCATCAACCTTTTTTCCCCTTTTTTGGACGCGTGGGGGTTGAGTCCTCATTCAAATTCGGGATGATAGTATTGGGATCGTTGCTATCCGTCTCATAGTTTCCCCCCTCGGACGACTTTCTTCGCTTGTCGGAATGTGTGGAAGATGTTTGTTCTTCCCATTTAGCTTGGCCTTTGACCACCGTCCATGCCGCTTGGTGAGTAAACGGTTTTCGCGTTTTCGTGCTAAAATCACTCAAAGTGTTCTTCATAACGTCCATATCATTGCATCCGCTCTCCCGTAGACGAGCCTACAAGTATGAAAACAAAACGTATTAATAAAAAAAGGACCGAATTTAAAAAAAATGTAATTTAAAACCGAATTTAAAAAAAATACCGATTGGTGGTACAAGCCGTTAAATACACCCATGGTCGCGTTCATTAGATTCCACTTTGTGTTTAAACTATGATGAGTTCGAGTTGTTCCATTCATGAGTGACGCGAAATGCTCTAAAATCCTTTCCCAAAACTTGTCTCTATGTTGTTCATTCCCGACTACTCTACATGTCGAGATATGAATCCACGCCTTAGCCAAAGCTTCTTCTTCCTCTTGAGACCAAGGGATTTTATCCGCTCGTTTCTTCAATTTCTTTGTCGGAACATCTTGCACTTCTTGAACGTCATCATCTACAAAATAAAACCGAATGTAAAAAAAAAAAAAAAAAAAAAAAAGGCGAATGTAAAAAATAAAAAATAATTAAACCGAATGTAAAAAACAAAAAAAAAATTATCGTTAGGTAGTTCTTGTGTTTCGGGAACAACTTCATCTCGATAGTTAAGCATCGGATCAAAGTCAAGCTCCGCTGTTTGATCGATCACGTATTCCCTTGGTTGCATCGGTGGAGGTGGTTGAGGGTAGTAAGATTGGGGAGTCGGTGGTTGAGGGTAGTAAGCTTGGGGAGTCGATGGTTGAGGGTAGTAAGCTTGGGGAGTCGGTGGTTGAGGGTAGTAACCTTGGTGACTCGGTGGAGGAGCAACTTGATTTCGAACACCTCGGCCTCGACTTTTGGACCCGGATGAAACATTTTTTATTTTTCTTGAATCTATGGAAGTGTTTTAGTTGTTGTGTGTGTTTTGGGGTTGAAAGGATATATAGGAAAAATAAAATAGGGAATTTTTTTTTTTTTTTTTTTTTTTTTTTTTTTAAAACTAGGGGTTGGCTAGATTTTGAATATTTTGAACAAAAAACGGTCTAATACAACGGTCATATGCACATTATCACCACCAGTATATATTACCGTCCATCATAAATTTGATGACGGCGGCGGTGTTACCGCCGGTATGCCCCATAAATTCATCCATACCGTCCACCACTCCTAGTGCCCTAAAGAACTTGTCCCCAAAGTGTAAGATTTTGTTAGTTTAAGTTGTGCATTAGGTGTTACCGGGTACCGAGTTAGCTAGAAATAAATCTTGACGGAATAAAATAAAGTATGACGAAGTTGTAAAAATTATAAAATCACATTCCTTGCAAGAATCGGGTGTTCAATTAGTTATCGTGTTGAAATTTCGCAAACCGTCGTAGTTATAAGCTTTTAACGGTACATATAGTAAATAATTTCAAAACACAGGGTAAACTAATAATATAATTTTTATATCATTATAATGAGTATGAAAATATATTAGGATCACAGTCGGGAGTGTCCGGTATATTATTCGTAGTAATGACTGAGTGGTAGCGTTTATTTAAATAAATAAACATATGTTATTTGAAATTATGCAATCTCGTGCATGACCTAATATGATGATGATGTTACTGATGATATGTAGACTACTTAGTCTATATGACGTGTCTTTAGTGATGTTGCATGAATACGCAGCTAAACCATAATGGTTACGCGAATTTGAATATCCGTAAACCTAGTTTACGCAATGATGAATGATAACCATGAATAGTGATTTTCCTCCGGGAATGAATAGTATTTCGTAAATAGTAAAATTTTTAAAAACATCTCAAAGTCGTAAACTGACTTCAAAAACGATGAATAGTGAAATGATGAATAGTAAATGATAAATAGTAACCCGTGAATAGTAAATTGTCGAGGTTTGGAAATGACCTAAAATTACGATTTGTCACAGGAAAACACTCTTGTTTTTCACAAAATGTTTTGTGAAAAATAAGCAAAACAGAGATCGCGTTCAAATCAACGTTTTCCAACAAAATATTTTGCAAAACACAAAATCCCTATTTCCTAACTTAACAAGGAAAATCAAAAAACAAAATTAAGTTGTTTTCCTTTGTAATCCACAACCCTCCCTCCCTTTCTTCAAAATGGGAAATACAAACATCAACTAAACGCGTTTTCTATATTTTCAAGTGTTTTGTAGAGATAAATTTTCTTTCTAAATTTTTACAAAACTAGAAATAGAAAACAAGAGAATTTTTTCTCTAACTAAACACACCCGCTTTTACTCCCTCCGTCCCATATTAAGTGTCCACTTTCAAAATACACAAAGTTTTAGAAAATTCCACTAACTACACTCTCCACCAATCAAATATCATTTTTACCCACTAAAGTCTCATCTCATTAGTTGGAATACAATATGGACACTTAATTTGAGACATCTCAAGATTCCATTGTGGACACTTAATATGGGACGGAGAGAGTAATATTTTTCTACATCTAAAAATAAAAATCTAAATAAAAAAATATTACTAAATAAGGAATTATTTGATTTTTTTGAAATACAAAAGTGCTCACTTGTGGTTTTGTTTTATTATATAAAAGATTAGTAAGATTAGCTTCAGATTATATTTTTGATATTTTTTCATAATAACATTTTTATTATTTATAAATTTCGTCGACTAACAAAGTACTCAAAAGTCTCAAAGGTTGAATTATTCAACGGTGGGAATACGACAGTTTGCCATGCATGGATTCTCAATTTGTTTACATGCATGTAGTTGATAGAATAATTTTGATCCAAATCTTAATTTTATACAGCTACAATTTAATATATAATTAAAAAATGCAAGAATTTTAGCTATATAAGGGATTGGATGTCTCTTCAAAAAACATAACTCAAATCCCACTTCTTGTAGTAGAAATGGGAACGATGGCCACTTTTGTTGTAACACTTGTTATTGTCTCTTTAAGCTTGCCTTCATTGACGAGTGCTTCCCCAGTTTACCCGTCTCCGCCACCTCCCCCAGTTTACGCATCTCCCCCACCTCCCCCAGTTTACGCCTCTCCCCCACCTCCCCCTGTTTACGCGTCTCCCCCACCTCCCCAGTTTACGCGTCTCCGCCACCTCCCCCAGTTTACGCGTCTCCGCCACCTCCCCCAGTTTACGCGTCTCCCCCACCTCCCCCAGTTTACGCGTCTCCACCACCTCCTCACCATTAAATAAAGCGGGACTATTGTATGCGATCATGGTAATTGCTTGTTTCATGTACGAGACCTTATTTTATTGAGTACATTATATCAATTATGTAACTGTAGACACACTACTAAATTCTGTGTTACTAATTATTCTATTCTTTCAGATTTAAAGACAGACGCATTAATAAGATTATATTTCGAGCTTCTTAGATGAACAATAAACATGCAAGACAAAGAAGGGTAGAAAGTTGTACGGAAAAGGGTTGAATTGTAATCATTATGATACTTGTTTTTTTACTAAAAGAAGTTCAGTTTCATTGTAATGATATAGTTTCTGTAAAATTAATGCAAATTTATTAATACGAAAAAGTCAAAATTTTAGGCTAACCCATGTCAAACAGCTCTACCATTGAAGCATTTTAAGCCAAGCTATAAACAAAATTCAATCTTTACTTAGTGTTTTAGAACTTTACCCTAACTCTCTTCAAGACATGATCCTTGTCAGAGAGAGTCCCTCTTCGAACTGACCATGGCACCTCAACTTTCACAAGAGCGGGAGCCAGCCCACCAGTCTGTTTCAGTAAATTGGGAATAAAAAAGAAACATATTCAATCACAATTCATAAACAGTTAAGAGAAAAGCTTGTATAAATTATAAATTATGTTACTGAAGAACTCACCCCTTGGTTAGCCGCTTGTCCTCTACCATACTGTGAGTTTGGTTCCTGCCTGTTATCGAACAGTTTAAAGTCCCGATTATCTCTACCAACATCCCAAGACTGCACTTCCACAGGAGGAGGAGCTCTGCCACGCCAGTCACGGGTATCTGGCTTGGTGAAACGTGCCTGAGACTGAGCTGGCACCTGCAAAAACATTAAACATTAGGAAGAATGAGAACAATAATTTATAAAGAAAAAAACACAGTAAAACAACAGATGATTTTGGTTGTATTTCTTACAGTTCCTTCAGATTTGGTCCAGCTTTAGGTCTCACCAAAAAGTTTAGTTTGTAGTATATTCTAAAGGCAATAAGAAGCCAATGTGTAAAATTAATTATCCATTGACCTTGACTTGCAATGTCTCTTTTTTCTTTGCATCAAGATCCTCAAGGACCTCAACACCAACTTAATCTCTAACTTTAACCTCAATTATATTCTTCTTGGATATCAAGTCGCTGTATTAATCTCTAGCTTTCTCGAATATGTCCATAACTTTCTTGTCCACCTTCTTCTCAAGCCTTTTAGAGACAAAAGTGTTCTTCTGGCCATTATAATTGAGTATATATAAGGTTTAAGTGTTGTTGTGGGCTATAAATTCGTTTTGTATAAGGAGTTCTGCAAGTTTATCAAAAATTTACACTCGAGTCCAAAAGTATGAAAAAAACTAAAAAAAATACAAAAACTTGTGTCTTCACCTATACGGCTCCATATGTTCAGCTGTAACCTGATCATCCCACATGGCATCTGTCTTCTCTTCCTCTTCTGCAACTGCACAAATTAAAATAGCAATCTAATAATAGAAAACAGTCCATACCATGGTTCAACACCATCGGTTTCAATTTTACATTAACAACCTTAAAGACACTTCGAACATCAAAAAAACAAAGATCATTCATTACCAGACAAAGGTCATTTAGCAGCAAATACTGTTTCCGATTTTTTTTTTAAGAAAAAAAGAATCTTGAGGGTGATATATGGATTATGATCGACTTATATCACACACATCACTCAGGTCGTTACTCGTGACAAATATAGAGCCTAACAAAGACAAAATACACTTTTGTCATAATAAAAAAAGTATCCATGGAGATTTGCAAATTCTCAGTATCAAGGTGCAAAGTACCCATCTATAGATTCTAATCAACCTCATTGGTTTGTTTTGTTGGGCTTAATTATCTCTAGTTCTTTACAACTTATATTTACTTGATATATAAAAACTACCAAAACTATAATTTGACTGAAGATATTAGGTTGATCAGTCTATAAGTATCAAGTTTGTTGGGCTCAATTATCTTTACAACTTTTGGCTCCTTCGTATAATACGGAGCACTTTTGACTTGTCACTATGTTGTTTATGCATTGGAAGACTAATTCTTATAACTAACTTTCGTTATTTTATTGTTTACAAATGGTGCCAAATTACCTTGATACGTACAAGATAAGATCCAAAAGTTTGTGAGATGTCTCCTAAGATTCGACCTAATTGTGTTGCCAAAACTTAATAAATTGTTTAATTTTGAGTATCATTAAGAAATTTCTCCAAAAAAAATGGTTGAATACTTTAACTCAAGTTTACATAAGCATAATAATTGAAAATCTTTCAAATCCAATTATAACGTGTTTGATTTCAACATTATTATAGAATTATAACATTCCACACCATTAATGAACTTTGGGCCAGGTTTTGAACGCATACTCCCTCATTGCAGATGTCTCTGTGGGGCCGAGAAAGGGTAGGATTTTTGAATAAATAGGTCTCCCCCCGGTTCTCAGAATAGTTGAACATTGCTTGTGACTGATAGTTTGGGAAGGGTCAGTCGACACCATAGATTTATGGAGCTGGAATTTCTCCGCTAATTTATACCTTCGGAGGATAATGAAAACTCTCTCTTATAGGTTAAAATATTTTGTCAATAAAGTTGAAGCATTCTCATGTTGTAGAGTATTGAGAAATGATAAAGTTCTAAGAATTAATAAATATTTTGGCAATAAAGTTGAAACATTCTCATGTTGTAGAAGTATTGAGAAATGATAAAGCTCTAAGAAAGTCAATAAATATCATTAGTGTATAACAATTGAATGTTACACTTAATTTTATGGATTTTGCTAATTATAGCATTAGTGTTATGCTTAAATGTAAAAAAGATGTATGAATTCATTTTTTTCATGAATACATGATTTCAATATCTACGATTAAGGTACTGATTTTTAATATGATTTGGAGAAAAATAGAGTGTTTTCATACATGAAAATGTTTTTAAATATGTTAAGTCTAATATTAAATTTTATATCTAAGCAAAACCCTAATTGTATTACAATCTTTTTTACATAGAAAGCGTTTAATACCATGTCTTTGTAAGCTTTTTTAATCGTCGGTAGGAAGATTTTTATAAAATGTCATTATAAAGACATTTAAGAAAGATGTGATTGCTTTAAGGATAATCGTGTTTATCATTTGTTTGTTTATGGTCAGTGAAAATGGAGTGGATTGGAACATATTGGCTACCTCATGTATTACTACCTTTGACTCGTATCCAAATTTTGCCAAGCAGTAAAACAAGACAAGATACAAAAGTTTGCAACATGTTTCCTCACACTCGACCAAATCACCTAAACATGCGCTCAAATTTATATGGATTAAATATAAGGGTTTTGCTAATGACAGCCCTAACGGCTGTGATTAAGAATACAATTTTTATTACATGATTACAATGAATGATTATGATTGGATGAGAATTCCGAAAAAAGCGGAGACAATCCTTAAAAACACGGATTTACAACCAACACTTGATTGATGATTTAGTTTCCAACAACCAATTGTAATAAAAATTCACTTCTTAACCACAGCCGCTGTTATTAGCAAAACCCTGTATATAAGGCTATGCACAGTCGTGACCCGGGTCATCCCATGCCACATCAGCTTTCTCTCTCCGATGGCCAGACACGACCAAGTTGCCACAGTCGATGACCGAGTTTTTTTTTTTTTTTTTTTTTTTTTTTTTTTTTTTTTTTTTAATTTAAATATTTTAAACAACAAATTTAAAATTCCTTAAAAAAAACATTACAATACTAAATTCAAATAAACATTAAAAACATTACGTAAATTATTCAAATAACATTAAAAACATCACAAAAATTGTTCATCGTCATCGTCACTATCGTCTTCGTCTTCATTCTCTTGATTGACTTGATTTCTACGATTTCTCCAAATGTGTTCGATCAAATCAGATTTTAAGTGTAGATGAGTTGATGAGTCCTGGAGCTCCTTAGTAACTACTAAAGATTCTTCATGCGTTCTTAAGGGATCGTGATCACGGTGGCCCTCATCTTTGAACCATGTAGGACATATCGCCCGCTGCTTGTGTCGAATGATCATATTATGTAATATGATACATGTATATATAATATCTTGGAGATCCTGTTTATACAGCCCTCGAGCCGGAAGTTTAAGCATTTTCCACTTCTTCTTCAACACGCCAAAAGCCCGTTCCACATCTTTCCTTGCTGCTTCGTGCTTCCTCTTGTACAATATTCTTTTTTCATCACCTGTGGGAGGATTTGAAATGGACTTAATAAGAACGGACCATTCTGGATGTATCCCGTCAGTAAGATAATGTCCCCTTTTATAAGGTACATCGTTAGCCTCGAATTCAAGGTCTGGTGCTCTCCGTAAACTCACTCATAACTTCATCATCGTCGGAAGACGAAGAACCAAAAAAGAGCTCGTAAGACATAATTAAAAGAATGTGTTTGAAGGTATTGATAGAAATGTTGTTTGAAATTGTGTGTTTAGAAGTGTGTTTGAGGTTGGTATTTATAAGGTTGTAAAGTGGTAAAGTTTTTTTTTTTTTTTTTTTTTTTTTTTTTTTTTTTTTTTTTAATAAAAAAGGTTTTTTTTTTTTTTTTTTTTTTTTTTTTTTTTTTTTTAATTTAGTGTCTCACAATCGGTCGAATTTAAGACCGATAGCTTCTTATTTTATTTTATTTTATTTTATTTATTTATTTTTTTGCTCCTCGACCGACATTTGACTAAATCCCCACATTGGCCATGACCGATTTGAATATCGGTCACCCTTGAGCTTCGACCGATGTTTTCAGGGCCACCGTGCCTAGCCTAATGGTGCTTGAAAAGCATATAATTTATGAGTATTGATTGACATGTCTAATTGGCTAATTTGTATGTATAATTATATGCCTAAACGTGCATGATAGCATTTTGTTGGTGACAGCACATGGACCTACAATTTCACAAACTACTAAACCACTGTCACATCCATTTAGACACAAAAATAATCACATGTTTAGATCTTTCAATCATTTTTCATAAGTTATTGTTTTTTTTTCCCTTTATCCTTTTTGATATAATTTACTACTAAAAAAACAAATGGGACATGTTCAACATCAAAAAGCTTGCACTGTTTTTTTGCACTTAGGCGCAGTGCGTGTCATTGGTAATGATTTTACTACGGTGCCACAAATTCGTAAGTTGGTCCTAAGTAATCGCTGTTGTTCACATTCTGTCTCATAAAAAGAGCCAACATTTGGTAGGGATGGAACATGTTTAATTCGAAGAGCCAGTGAATTTGATGATCTCCCAACCGGAATGGCTATGCTAAGGGCGTTTGGCCATGCCTTGGGGATACTTATTGATCTCAAAATGAATATGACTATATTCGACCCCTCCAATAACATTGCTCAAGTTCCGTCCATGTTATTCATGGAAGAGGGGCTCTAAGCGTTTACGAGCGAAGACATGTCAGAGTGAAAATCCCTAACATTGTTAAACGTAACTACGTAAGTATATGTGTGCACGAGCCTATGCATTTCGGGTTAACAAAATAATTATTTTTTGTGAACGAAAAAAGCAAATGTCACACATGAATAATGAGTTTCAACTGAAAATCGGTAAAATAAGTTATATGTTTTTGCTTGGTGAAAACGCATGACAAGTACACTTCTAAAGTTCTAATTAGTATTTTCTAAAACTAAAAACATATTTGTAACACTCTCCATTGGATCATGTAATTCCTCCCCAAAATGAAACAAAGTTTGAATGATGAGAGAGATTTATCATTTTTGGGGCTTTTTCCAATAATATTATGCGAATTGACAAATAAAGCTTTTATGGTTATATTTAATGAACAAAAATATAATATTTATTTATATATAAAAATTGGCTGGAAGAAATTAAATTTATGATAGATATGTTGTGAAACAATAAAGTAAAGAACAACAAGAAGATAGGGAGAATGGAAGAGAAAGATAGAACATGTTATTCGTGTGTCTTCACATTACATTAGGTGTCTTTATTTATAGAGACCTTAACATGAATGGTATTAAGTACAATATTGGATGTTACAAGACTAATTATAAATATGGATATGGAGGTTACTAGTTAGGGTATATGAATGTGATGATGAATGTGTACAATCATTATAATAAATATTCATAACATTCCCTCTCGATTGTACATCATTCAAGATACGTTTTGGATACCGCCTCATTAAAAAGTTTGCTAGGAAAAACCCCAATGGGAGAAAAAACCATAGCTAAGGGAAAAAGAGTGCAGTGCGTATTATTCCCCCTCATAATCTCTTTACTTGAGCTCACTGAAACGCCGCATTCCGATGCCATATACCAATTTCTTAAATGTTGAGGTAGAGAGTGCCTTCGTAAATAAATCTGCTAGATTGTCGCTTGAATGAATCTTTTGAACAATAATATCGCCATTCTTTTGTAAGTCATGAGTAAAAAAGAACTTCGATAAAATGTGCTTGGTTCTGTCACCTTTAATAAACCCTTCCTTCAGTTGAGCAATGCATGTTGCGTTGTCCTCATGTAAAATTGTTGGTCCCTCATTTCCCGCATAAATACCACAACATTCACCAATAAGTAGTATAACATTTCTTAACCAAACACATTCTCGGCTTGCTTCATGGATGGCCAAAAATTTTGCATGATTAGTTGAAGTGGCTACGATTGTTTGCTTTACGAAACGCCATGAAATTGCAGTACCGCCATGTGTGAATACATAACTAGTTTGAGACCGACCAATATGAGGGTCAGACTTTAGTCCTGCATCTACATATCCAACTAAATTTGTTTTGGATGAGGTAGTAAAATATAAGCCCATGCCTTTTGTACCTTGAATATATCCCCCTTGGATGTCTATTTGAGGATTATGCCTCGTTAAAACCTTACTAGACAAAACCCTGTGGGTACAAAACCGCGGTAAAAGGAAAAAGAGTGAAACGCGTATCTTCTCTCCCCCTGATGATCACATTAGTTAGGCACATTAAATGAGTGAAATGCACCTTGAAGTGTCTTGATAGAATCACATGAATAGATATTCTCTACAGTTTATTCGCATATCCATTTTAAGGATTAACATACGTCATACATCTCATTCAAGTATATCATCATACTTCACAAGTTATTAATTGCCAACAAATTCAAAGTGAAAGATATATTATATCATGTATGACCACTAGCGAGAACTTTAATCATTTCATACGCATTTTCGTATCACATTTTTAAATCGATTTGTGATCATCATCTTTATAAATCAAGGGGGTCTTTTCAATATCACGTGTAACGCCCCGTGACCAAAAACGACCAAAAACGTGAAAATTTCGCGCAAAAACACGCCCAGAAACTGACATCCGGTTACTCTTTTACGAGCTGAAAAATATCAGTACACATTCAGCCATTGAGGCTATTTTTAGATGAAAGTAGACTCAAATAGCTTCAAAACGATAGGTCATATGACCCATTTCGACTTACGGATTAAAAGATATGATTTTTCGAAAACTGCCCTGATAAACGTGACGCCGTCAAAAAAATGGTGACGCCGTCATACCTTGACGGGCCAGAAAGTTTTTGGACAATTAAAAGGGGACGCCGTCAAGAAGGCCATCATGAACAAAACTGTTAAGCCTTGATAGGCCAGAGAATTTTTGGTGTTTAAAGGGTGACGGCGTCAAGGTGGTCATCAAGAACAAAACTGCAGTTTTTGACAGCAAAACACCCAATATTTTGACACCAATTCACCCATAACACTTAACCACTACATGACCATTAAAACACATACATAACTTGACATTCCTAATATCTTACAAAGTTGTTACTACAAGATTTTTACCCGTAGCCTTCCAAAATGGGTGAGAACCCGTTTATACCAAACACCCCCTTAAATACCATTTCAACTACACACTTTTTACCCATAACCCTTATTCACTACATAACCCTTTAGACTCATTCATGACTTGACATTTCTAATATATTGCAAAGTTGTTAGTACAAAGTCTTGACCCGTAACTTCCCAAAATGGGTGAAATTGGCTAAATGCCAAACACCCTCCAAATTACACCCATAACCACATGACATAAAGACTTCTTGACATTTACATGATCTTGACCTACGACCCAACTTTAACAATGATCATAAACGACGACAAGACCGTTAAATAACAAAATGACCATATGAAATGAAATATACCCAAAACACGAAAAGACACGTCGGGGGCTTCCAACTTCAACACGCTTGGTCCAAAAGATTACGGTCTTCTAGTTACCTTCTACAACTACGCTAATACTTCCTTCCAAGGCTACGACTAGGCTAATTCCTTACCTTTGCTTCCTCCGCTAGAACCTACAAAACCATTAACATCTAAACCGTAAGCGAAAACGCTTAGTAAGTATACAAGATATAATCCACAACACATTTACATGAGTTTGGTGATTACCACCAATCATAACATTAACAAGGAGCATCAAATGAGATTATTACTCACCTTGACCGGGCAAATAATTATTTAGCATTCACACAACTAGCATTGGATCCAAGCTATCATACATTCACAAGCTCCATAATAATCACATTAACACAAGCATAGCATTAACAACATAACATTAACAAGGATTATACTCATATACTTACCTCTAATCCTACTAGCTTCCTATTTGGCTTGACTTGGCTTCTACAAATGCTCCCTAGTACAACATTAACTATAATTAGAAATTAACTAGGTAAGGATATCATCAATTTACTACCTCTAACCATAATACTCAAATCCACTCATGAACCCTAATTTCTATAATTTGGGGAAAGATACTTACAAGATGAAGGGATTACAATTAAAGCTTCTCTAAGGCTTCTTGATCACTTCTTGATGATGGATTCAAGCTTAATTGCCAATTTTGATCTTCCCTCCTATTTCTCCTCTAAAGGTCGACACATATGATGAACACACTCTAACTTTCCAGACTTTTCTAAAGAGTACATATTTATTGGGAGTTAGTTGCAACTTTGGTCTTTTGGCATTTATGGTCCTTCTAGTTCTATTCTTCTTATTTTGGCCACCCATTAGTTATTACTTAACTTACAATACATAATTTATATTTACCTAGCAATATATTTACATAAATGGTACCTTATCGGGGTACGGGTGTAACAATTCTCCCCTCCTTAAAATAAGAGTTTGTCCTCGAACTCTGCTCGTGGAATAAATGGGGATACTTCGTCCTCATCTTTACTTTCGGCTCCCATAATGTCTCCAATACACTCCCACTAGCGGAATTTCTTTGTTTCTAAGTTGTCTTGCTTCTTTCCTAATATTGCTTAAGGTAATCACACTTGTTTCGCCTGCCAATTACTTTCTTAAGTATGACACGTGAAAGGTATTGCGAATACCTCTCATTTCTCCGAGAAATTTCCAACACTTATGCTACTTCACCTACTCGCCCCAAGATTTTGGAATGGTCCTATAAACCGTGAACTTAATTTCTCTTTATTTTTGCACCTGAAACGCCTTTCTTACAGGGAAACTTTTAACGTAACTAAGTCACCTACCTCAATTTCGATTGGTCTTCTTCGGCTATCGGTTTAACTTTTCTGTCTATCTTGTGCCGCCTAAGTTTTACTAGAATCCTCTCAATGTTTTTCCGTGGTCGCTAATACTACGTCCGTGCTTGCCAGTTCCCTTCTTCCGACTTCTTCCCAAACACGGGTGTTCTACACCTCCTACCATAAGCATTTCCTAGAGTGGCATATTTATACTCGCGTGATAGCTATTTAACTAGAGGCAATGATCGTCCCAAAATTCACTTACAACCGGACATCGTCAATGTTTTTCTTTTCAAGTCTCATATCTATTACGTGAGCCACAAGGTATAATAACCGTGTGATAATATCTCCTAGCCTCTATCGTGAAACATAATCCCAATTCACCCTTCCTTTTATCACAATAACAAATCATCCCACTACTGCTAAGATTTACAACCCGAATGATCTTATGGCTACAAGGATGGCCACATTTTATTTGTCAAACCAATACATTTCAATGACATTATCAACTATCCTAATATTATAGGAATAAGTCAACCCTAAAGGCACTAAACAACTCCTTGAATTCCTTCCACGTACAAGTCTCCACCCAAGGTTCACCTTTCTCACACACCTTTCCTTCCCACCAAGTCTTGGCACTATCACGAAGAAAGTTAGTAGCATAGATAACCTTCTTCCTTTCTTCACAACCACTAGTACGAAAAGCACCTTCCACCGCCGTTATCCACCTATTACTAACAATGGGATCAAGAACACCGGTAAACTGTGGCACATCACAAGCCGTGAAATCCCGATAAGTAGCTTTATCATTCTTAGGTTCTTTTGTCGGACCACATTCTTTCTTAAATGCCTTAAACTCTTCCTTCATTAGCTCCTTAAGATTTTGCGTCGTTTGTTGAACATAGTAGGGCATTGCTTTCTTAATAGCCTTACCTACTCTTTTTGCCATCATAAGGTCTAGGGCTTTCATTTCTTCCCCCGTGAAACCTCTAAAGCTAGGTCCTCCGGAACTGGAGGAAAATGAGTTTTCATTCTCCTTATCATTATCACCTACATCTTTTGCCGAAGACTCGGCATGCTTGGAAGCCGTGGATTTTGCAACTTCTTTTTGGTGAGGAGTTTCCATTTCTTCTTACTGAAAATTAGCAATTCATAATATCAAGCACAACCATATACTTAATCGATGCATGAATGACATTTTATCTTTATACTAACACCCTAGCTTGTCACCCATGTATGATCTAAATGATTTCAACTTCACATATGTTCCATATTTTTATCACTACGGTGGCCAGGCGTAGTCATAAAAATATCCAACATATGGGTCCTTAAAATCACCCAAACGATACACAAATAACAAACACTAGCTCTAAACGCATCTACACAAGGTCTAAGTCTAGGAAATCCTAAGGTGAAATCCTAAATCTCTTAGACCGAAGCTCTGATACCAAGTTGTAACGCCCCGTGACCAAAAACGACCAAAAACGTGAAAATTTCGCGCAAAAACACGCCCAGAAACTGACATCCGGTTACTCTTTTACGAGCTGACAAAAATCAGTACACATTCAGCCATTGAGGCTATTTTTAGATGAAAGTAGACTCAAATAGCTTCAAAACGATAGGTCATACGACCCATTTTGACTTACGGATTAAAAGATATGATTTTTCGAAAACTGCCCTGATAAACGTGACGCCGTCAGAAAAATGGTGACGCCGTCAGACCTTGACGGGCCAGAAAGTTTTTGGACAATTAAAAGGGGACGCCGTCAAGAAGGCCATCATGAACAAAACTGTTAAGCCTTGATAGGCCAGAGAATTTTTGGTGTTTAAAGGGTGACGGCGTCAAGGTGGTCATCAAGAACAAAACTGCAGTTTTTGACAGCAAAACACCCAATATTTTGACACCAATTCACCCATAACACTTAACCACTACATGACCATTAAAACACATACATAACTTGACATTCCTAATATCTTACAAAGTTGTTACTACAAGATTTTTACCCGTAGCCTTCCAAAATGGGTGAGAACCCGTTTATACCAAACACCCCCTTAAATACCATTTCAACTACACACTTTTTACCCATAACCCTTATTCACTACATAACCCTTTAGACTCATTCATGACTTGACATTTCTAATATATTGCAAAGTTGTTAGTACAAAGTCTTGACCCGTAACTTCCCAAAATGGGTGAAATTGGCTAAATGCCAAACACCCTCCAAATTACACCCATAACCACATGACATAAAGACTTCTTGACATTTACATGATCTTGACCTACGACCCAACTTTAACAATGATCATAAACGACGACAAGACCGTTAAATAACAAAATGACCATATGAAATGAAATATACCCAAAACACGAAAAGACACGTCGGGGGCTTCCAACTTCAACACGCTTGGTCCAAAAGATTACGGTCTTCTAGTTACCTTCTACAACTACGCTAATACTTCCTTCCAAGGCTACGACTAGGCTAATTCCTTACCTTTGCTTCCTCCGCTAGAACCTACAAAACCATTAACATCTAAACCGTAAGCGAAAACGCTTAGTAAGTATACAAGATATAATCCACAACACATTTACATGAGTTTGGTGATTACCACCAATCATAACATTAACAAGGAGCATCAAATGAGATTATTACTCACCTTGACCGGGCAAATAATTATTTAGCATTCACACAACTAGCATTGGATCCAAGCTATCATACATTCACAAGCTCCATAATAATCACATTAACACAAGCATAGCATTAACAACATAACATTAACAAGGATTATACTCATATACTTACCTCTAATCCTACTAGCTTCCTATTTGGCTTGACTTGGCTTCTACAAATGCTCCCTAGTACAACATTAACTATAATTAGAAATTAACTAAGTAAGGATATCATCAATTTACTACCTCTAACCATAATACTCAAATCCACTCATGAACCCTAATTTCTATAATTTGAGGAAAGATACTTACAAGATGAAGGGATTACAATTAAAGCTTCTCTAATGCTTCTTGATCACTTCTTGATGATGGATTCAAGCTTAATTGCCAATTTTGATCTTCCCTCCTATTTCTCCTCTAAAGGTCGACACATATGATGAACACACTCTAACTTTCCAGACTTTTCTAAAGAGTACATATTTATTGGGAGTTAGTTGCAACTTTGGTCTTTTGGCATTTATGGTCCTTCTAGTTCTATTCTTCTTATTTTGGCCACCCATTAGTTATTACTTAACTTACAATACATAATTTATATTTACCTAGCAATATATTTACATAAATGGTACCTTATCGGGGTACGGGTGTAACATCACGTGACATCATAAGCGCGAGAGTTGTTTATGCATATAAAGATATAACTTTGTCTTTAGTTTTCATGATGTACACAGATTTCATCCTTAAGATTAATTCCAGAACTAAGAAAAACTTTGTCTTTTGTTTCAAATTCAACTTCTATGCATTCAATCGCCTTTATAATCATAGAATCAAATTGTATGAAACTTAAAATATATTCAAATCTAGATCTCTTTGTAAAGTTTCATAAGCAAACAAAATCCTTTATTTGGCACACTACTATACACTAAGGCGATTATAACACATATGCTCAAAGCGTGATTAATTCAATACAATCAAGTAGTATTCTCGAGAATTTTTCTTATATGCTTTAAGCATTAAACATCACTAGCATGATTCATGCATTTTATATGCAATAATAAAATATCAATATCACATGAGCTCTATTCATCTACCTTTTAGACGCACATCGATTACTTATTATATTACCAGACATATAAATATTATATACATTATTGATCTACCACATGAGAACATATCACCTTATGATCATTTCCATGTCTTTACGAAAACATTGCGTGCCATTAGTTATGCCTTAAATACGAAAATTTCAATATTGTAATTTCGCTTTCTCATAAAAACCAGTGCATATCCAATAATTTTACACGTTTATATGTACGGACTTCAAGTCCCAGTAACCATGACTCGTCATAAGAGACTTCACTCTTTCATTACTTCTTTGCGTCTTTACATCTTTTGGCCACTTATTTATACATCTGCACCTCCTGCAGGTATGCTTCCATGATCCTCACCTTGATTATAGCGCTATCTTATTTATTTACAAAATCATATATAATAGTACTATCAACGTCGATTCATTACTTTTCGATTACACACTTTACTAGACATTATATTATATCATTTGTTGAGATCTTATATACTTTCATTCACCCGGGAATTTTCAAGAACCATCATGTCTAGTGTCTCTTTAAGAGACTATGGGGTCTTTATTACCTCGATTCGACCATATTAATTTTCTTGCTCCATTTCATTTATTCATTCGAGGACTTTTACTTGGAATCGATTAGTCTATCATGCTGCAGCCATGCCATAGACTCACTATCAATCATTGGTTGTCATGTTGGGACATACATGATAATTGGAGCACTAGCAGCGTATATATGATCTAGTAACTTCTTTAGGTCACTAAACATGTCTGGCAAGTACTAGATCTGGAATATAAATTGTCCCTTAAACTTCTTTAGGTCACTAAACATGTCTGGCAAGTATTAGATCTGGAATATAAATTATCCATTAAACTTCAAGTTCATATTCATTAGTGTGAGAATCAACATTTATATTATCATAATTCATTCCAAATTTCTCGCTGCTCATTCTCCCCCTGAATGAATTATCAATTTCAACATCCCCAAATTTGTGTGCGTTGTGGTGGATTTACAATATAGGTTCCGCACATTTACATAAAACTTTATATCGGAAACATATGGTTAATGACCAATACCATTCTAATGGGGAGGATTCATATAGATTGTTGGTAAGATGCGAATTCATATTTTTAACATGCCCCATAAACTAAGAGTTTTGTTCTCACAATTATTGGCTTTGCAATCAACTGAAGACATTTTATAAACGTTTCAACAAAAGCAATTCACGTATGAACATTGGATACGTAAAGTTCAACACTTATTCAAATAATTTCCCAACATATAGAAGTATTCACCACCATTTCCAAAGATACAATCTGGAAACCATGCTAGCGTTTAATAAGACGAGCCATTAATCACGCTAACCTTAAGTTGCGTATTTGATGATCATTTTGACGATGCATCGATTTTAAAACTCAAAATGATCCACATGGCAGATGTATAGGCCTACATACATCCACTTTATATTCTTTCTGAAACTTTATAGGACAAAGTCCTTACTTCAATATGCTGGTGATATATGAACAATTAACTTCCATTGAGAACAATCAATTTTATCTTCGAAGAAACTTATAGTTCTTCTATACATTTCGCATTATCATTGACCCGGAATGGTCCAACCGGTCATGCCAATTACTACAATAATCTTGGCTCATAAACTTATAATTTATGACCACTTGTGCTTCAATTGCACATTTTTTCTCCGATTAGCTTTTTTATGTCTTTCTCATAGTTTTGTATATAATATTCACATTAGCTTATAGCATTATCAAATAGCGCAATCTATACTAATAAAGTATGTTATTAATCAATCAATCATCACACAAGCAAATAAAACTATATTAGAAATAAATCACATATATAAGACATAGTCAATAACTTAATTTGAGTTACCATATACATCCGTATTAAAATATATTAATTATTCTTATGCAACCTTCACAAACTATGCAACATTTACAATATTTCTCGTTATTAACATTTTCACAAAAGTGATTCTCAGATTCACAATAACACTGTACCTTCACATAAAGAAACATACAACTATCTGTGTGGCCAAGGTCCCTTTTAGGCTTTCACAGCCAATAACCATACTTGTTCATAAAGAAATATTTACTGTACCTTCACATAAAGAAATATTTACTCCATATTTCAATAAACATAAAGAAATATTTACTCCATAAAGAAATATTTACTGTACCTTCACATAAAGATTCACAATAACACTGTACCTTCACATAAAGAAATATTTACTCTATATGTTTCAATAAACATAAACAATATTCAACAATATTTAGAGGTTTCTTTTACAGCCAATAACCATACTTGCTCATAAACATAGTATGAGAAGTTCAATATGATATCCAAACAATCTTCAACATATATCAGATTCAGAGGCAACAAGAACAAGCTTAATATCCTCATATACATATAAACAATATTTAGTATTTGATCTCATGGATTCCTCAAATCATCTAAATACAAACACATCTAATTAACTATCAAACAATAAATCGATACTACCAAGTACTAGTAATACGGAAGTACAAGTGTGAGATAGACATTGCATTATAATATATTTCAAATAAAATTAGTCTTCATAAAGTTAACTTTAAATCTATAACATGTATTCTAACATTTAAAGAATGCATAATGGGTCTTTTTAGTGGTGTCTAATGCCCGAAATGTAAATTACGAAAAATTTCATTATCCTTAAGCATAGAGGTACAACGCAATCATGGTGATTAAAACAGAGATTAGATATCCAAATGCACAACCAAAATATGTATCATATTTATACTCCGCTAAACATGATAAAACAAATATTGCATGTGTAGGCCTTAAACTCACTTATATAAACAACAAAATCTATTTTTAAGACTTTATTATTGGAAACCACGATATTAGTGTATTTAATATTCCAAACAATATTGCAATCATTTACTGTGTAGAAAAATAACGGAGATGATATTGATTAAAAATCATTAATGTTATATCCGACGTTAATCTATGCAATGATGTAACTTAGACAATGTAAATTAATTTTGATACTTTGGTCCGTATGTAAAAACGGTGCAATGTATTCTCCCCCGAGAATTTAGAAATTAAATAATCAATTGAAAACGGGGCTATGAAAATTCACCTGATGCAATAGCTATGATAACAATAGTGAATATACTGAAATGAGACGCGATCCCTAGCCGCAACCTAATATGAATAATATGATCTAATGTAAGTCATGAATTTATGCTACACACGCAAATACGTATGTTATCGATACCACTCGTGAATTTTGGAAATAAAGTTTATCGTCGAAAAAATATATTTTTGACGTCTCGTTAAGCTATAAAACACTTTTCGGGTAAATACGTTGTAACGATATCCTACGATCGTCGTTTGGTGATTTATTGGGAAAATAGAGTTTTCCGTCGTAATTTAATACTATTTCACAACTTATAAAGATGACCAAATGGCCTCGCAAAACTAGTCATAAAATGGTGTATATTGAGTGTTACTCCTTCCGTCCCATATTAAGTGTCCATAATGGAATCTTGGCATGTCCCAAATTAAGTGTCCATGGAATATTTTCAACCAATGAGAAGAGACTTTAGTGGGTAATAGTGATATTTGATTGGTGGAGAGTGTAGTTAGCCCCACTTTCCTAAAACTTTGTGCATTTGAAAAGTGGACACTTAATATGGGACGGAGGGAGTAGTAAATAAGCTCGGCATTTTTAGAAACCTTGTAACAATATCTTAAATTCGTGTCATCGAACTTTTGTCCATACGAGTCTCGATCAATGAGAAAAACGGCTCTCAACATGGTGTCTTGCAAAAACAATTTTAGACTTAGAGATATTTTAATGAAAAGCTGATAAAATGTTTGGTGAATCGTCGGTTTTCAAACGCTCGTATCTTGGTCGTTATAAGCTCGTTTTCTACGTTCTTTATGTCCTCGGCTTCGTCTCACAGCTAACTAATAGATTTATGATAAGTCGGCTTGTCTAGTTCGCGTCCAACGCCTCGTTTTACCCATTGAAATTCGTGTGACAGCACGCAAATTTTCAGAAAAATAGTTTTCGTCGTCAAACTTAAAATTAACGTATCTTTCTCGTCGTAAGCTCGTTTTTGCTCATTCCAGCGGCCACGGTTTCGTTTTTGAGAGTATTTTCTAAATATGTAAGCCAAAATATCCTATGACCTACTGAGTTTTCCAGAATTCACAAAAATGGACAGAACCTTTTCTATAACTTGTAAAAATCAATTTTTCTAATTCAAGGCTTGTTCAAATCACTTCCAATCAACACCAAGCTATTTTAAAACCTACCATACACCTTTTTAGGGTGTCATGGGTTCCTAATCTTCACTAAAAGTAATGGAGTTCATAAGGTTACAAGTAAAAATCTCTAGATCCATTTTTATTGGGAAAATAAATATTAAGTGGTATATAACATATATACATTTGCATGATTTGCTACTAGAACATCAATATAGATCAAATGAAAGTATAAAAGAGTAGAAAATTTATTTAGACACTTACTTGATGTTTTGATGAGTTTTGGAGCAAAATACTTAAGTAATCCTTGAGGTTTTTATTTCAAAACCTTAACTAGGATACAAATGGGACTAGAAATACTTGATCTTGAAAATTTTTGTGAACTCTTGCTTGTTCTTGTGTTCTTGGCCGATCATATAAGGAAGGAGAGGAAGAGAGAAAAGTTGCTAGTTTATTTTGGTTAAATGAATGTGTAAGTGAAATATTTGCAAGTTATATCTAGTAGCATTAATTTTAGTCAAGACAATCAAGTGATTTCAAGAATTTAGGGGGGGGGGGGGGGCGGCAAATGGGGGAATTTGGGAGGGGTTGTGGCTAATTAAGGGCACTAGGAGTGGGCAGACTTGAATTTATCATACCTCCCAAATTCAGCCAATAAACTTTAGCCAACTCATTCCCATAAATTCTCATCCCTCCCAACCTAATTCACTGGCGCCCGATAAATTCTCATCCTTCCCAAATTTTTTTTCCTTTTTTCTTTTTAATATTTAAACTAAACAATTTTTAATAACAACATACCATTTCATTAATACATAAAAAAAAGTCCATTACATGATAAAAATAAAAATACGACAAAGTCCATTACATGATAATAGAAATTAAAACTAGAACTAATAAATATCTAGAAATTACATGGCCAATCATATTTTGCCGCGAGTTGGCGTTTTTTGTTCTTTACCCACTCCAACATAATCGGATCTTCGATGTGGTCATGCGGCTCCATGTAGTACTTGAAGTCTTGCCTCTCGGTCTTGTTAGTAGCTTGTTGAATTTGGATGTCCAAAAGAACTTGTGTCTTCTCCGTGATACTCTCCATCATTTTTGCCTTCATTTCCGCATATGAGTTGACGGTCTCAACAACACTATCCGCCTTTGACGACTTTTCATCAACTTTTTTTCCCCTTTTTTGGACGCGTGGGGGTTGAGTCCTCATTCAAATTCGGGATGATAGTATTGGGATCGTTGCTATCCGTCTCATAGTTTCCCCCCTCGGACGACTTTCTTCGCTTGTCGGAATGTGTGGAAGATGTTTGTTCTTCCCATTTAGCTTGGCCTTTGACCACCGTCCATGCCGCTTGGTGAGTAAACGGTTTTCGCGTTTTCGTGCTAAAATCACTCAAAGTGTTCTTCATAACGTCCATATCATTGCATCCGCTCTCCCGTAGACGAGCCTACAAGTATGAAAACAAAACTTATTAATAAAAAAAGGACCGAATTTAAAAAAAATGTAATTTAAAACCGAATTTAAAAAAAATACCGATTGGTGGTACAAGCCGTTAAATACACCCATGGTCGCGTTCATTAGATTCCACTTTGTGTTTAAACTATGATGAGTTCGAGTTGTTCCATTCATGAGTGACGCGAAATGCTCTAAAATCCTTTCCCAAAACTTGTCTCTATGTTGTTCATTCCCGACTACTCTACATGTCGAGATATGAATCCATGCCTTAGCCAAAGCTTCTTTTTCCTCTTGAGACCAAGGGATTTTATCCGCTCGTTTCTTCAATTTCTTTGTCGGAACATCTTGCACTTCTTGAACGTCATCATCTACAAAATAAAACCGAATGTAAAAAAAAAAAAAAAAAAAAAAAAAAGGCGAATGTAAAAAATAAAAAATAATTAAACCGAATGTAAAAAACAAAAAAAAAATTACCGTTAGGTAGTTCTTGTGTTTCGGGAACAACTTCATCTCGATAGTTAAGCATCGGATCAAAGTCAAGCTCCGCTGTTTGATCGATCACGTATTCCCTTGGTTGCATCGGTGGAGGTGGTTGAGGGTAGTAAGATTGGGGAGTCGGTGGTTGAGGGTAGTAAGCTTGGGGAGTCGATGGTTGAGGGTAGTAAGCTTGGGGAGTCGGTGGTTGAGGGTAGTAACCTTGGTGACTCGGTGGAGGAGCAACTTGATTTCGAACACCTCGGCCTCGACTTTTGGACCCGGATGAAACATTTTTTATTTTTCTTGAATCTATGGAAGTGTTTTAGTTGTTGTGTGTGTTTTGGGGTTGAAAGGATATATAGGAAAAATAAAATAGGGAATTTTTTTTTTTTTTTTTTTTTATATTTTTAAACTAGACGTTGGCTAGATTTTGAATATTTTGAACAAAAAACGGTCTAATACAACGGTCATATGCACATTATCACCACCAGTATATATTACCGTCCATCATAAATTTGATGCCGGCGGCGGTGTTACCGCCGGTATGCCCCATAAATTCATCCATACCGTCCACCACTCCTAGTGCCCTAAAGAACTTGTCCCCAAAGTGTAAGATTTTGTTAGTTTAAGTTGTGCATTAGGTGTTACCCGGGTACCGAGTTAGCTAGAAATAAATCTTGACGGAATAAAATAAAGTATGACGAAGTTGTAAAAATTATAAAATCACATTCCTTGCAAGAATCGGGTGTTCAATTAGTTATCGTGTTGAAATTTCGCAAACCGTCGTAGTTATAAGCTTTTAACGGTACATATAGTAAATAATTTCAAAACACAGGGTAAACTAATAATATAATTTTTATATCATTATAATGAGTATGAAAATATATTAGGATCACAGTCGGAGTGTCGGGTATATTATTCGTAGCAATGACTGAGTGGTAGCGTTTATTTAAATAAATAAACATATGTTATTTGAAATTATGCAATCTCGTGCATGACCTAATATGATGATGATGTTACTGATGATATGTAGACTACTTAGTCTATATGACGTGTCCTTAGTGATGTTGCATGAATACGCAGCTAAACCATAATGGTTACGCGAATTTGAATATCCGTAAACCTAGTTTACGCAATGATGAATGATAACCATGAATAGTGATTTTCCTCCGGGAATGAATAGTATTTCGTAAATAGTAAAATTTTTAAAAACATCTCAAAGTCGTAAACTGACTTCAAAAACGATGAATAGTGAAATGATGAATAGTAAATGATAAATAGTAACCCGTGAATAGTAAATTGTCGAGGTTTGGAAATGACCTAAAATTACGATTTGTCACAGGAAAACACTCTTGTTTTTCACAAAATGTTTTGTGAAAAATAAGCAAAACAGAGATCGCGTTCAAATCAACGTTTTCCAACAAAATATTTTGCAAAACACAAAATCCCTATTTCCTAACTTAACAAGGAAAATCACAAAACAAAATTAAGTTGTTTTCCTTTGTAATCCACAACCCTCCCTCCCTTTCTTCAAAATGGGAAATACAAACATCAACTAAACGCGTTTTCTATATTTTCAAGTGTTTTGTAGAGATAAATTTTCCTTCTAAATTTTTACAAAACTAGAAATAGAAAACAAGAGAATTTTTTCTCTAACTAAACACACCCGCTTTTACTCCCTCCGTCCCATATTAAGTGTCCACTTTCAAAATACACAAAGTTTTAGAAAATTCCACTAACTACACTCTCCACCAATCAAATATCATTTTTACCCACTAAAGTCTCATCTCATTAGTTGAAATACAATATGGACACTTAATTTGAGACATCTCAAGATTCCATTGTGGACACTTAATATGGGACGGAGAGAGTAATATTTTTCTACATCTAAAAATAAAAATCTAAATAAAAAAATATTACTAAATAAGGAATTATTTGATTTTTTTGAAATACAAAAGTGCTCACTTGTGGTTTTGTTTTATTATATAAAAGATTAGTAAGATTAGCTTCAGATTATATTTTTGATATTTTTTCATAATAACATTTTTATTATTTATAAATTTCGTCGACTAACAAAGTACTCAAAAGTCTCAAAGGTTGAATTATTCAACGGTGGGAATACGACAGTTTGCCATGCATGGATTCTCAATTTGTTTACATGCATGTAGTTGATAGAATAATTTTGATCCAAATCTTAATTTTATACAGCTACAATTTAATATATAATTAAAAAATGCAAGAATTTTAGCTATATAAGGGATTGGATGTCTCTTCAAAAAACATAACTCAAATCCCACTTCTTGTAGTAGAAATGGGAACGATGGCCACTTTTGTTGTAACACTTGTTATTGTCTCTTTAAGCTTGCCTTCATTGACGAGTGCTTCCCCAGTTTACCCGTCTCCGCCACCTCCCCCAGTTTACGCATCTCCCCCACCTCCCCCAGTTTACGCCTCTCCCCCACCTCCCCCTGTTTACGCGTCTCCCCCACCTCCCCCAGTTTACGCGTCTCCGCCACCTCCCCCAGTTTACGCGTCTCCGCCACCTCCCCCAGTTTACGCGTCTCCCCCACCTCCCCCAGTTTACGCGTCTCCACCACCTCCTCACCATTAAATAAAGCGGGACTATTGTATGCGATCATGGTAATTGCTTGTTTCATGTACGAGACCTTATTTTATTGAGTACATTATATCAATTATGTAACTGTAGACACACTACTAAATTCTGTGTTACTAATTATTCTATTCTTTCAGATTTAAAGACAGACGCATTAATAAGATTATATTTCGAGCTTCTTAGATGAACAATAAACATGCAAGACAAAGAAGGGTAGAAAGTTGTACGGAAAAGGGTTGAATTGTAATCATTATGATACTTGTTTTTTTACTAAAAGAAGTTCAGTTTCATTGTAATGATATAGTTTCTGTAAAATTAATGCAAATTTATTAATACGAAAAAGTCAAATTTTTAGGCTAACCCATGTCAAACAGCTCTACCATTGAAGCATTTTAAGCCAAGCTATAAACAAAATTCAATCTTTACTTAGTGTTTTAGAAGTTTACCCTAACTCTCTTCAAGACATGATCCTTGTCAGAGAGAGTCCCTCTTCGATCTGACCATGGCACCTCAACTTTCACAAGAGCGGGAGCCAGCCCACCAGTCTGTTTCAGTAAATTGGGAATAAAAAAGAAACATATTCAATCACAATTCATAAACAGTTAAGAGAAAAGCTTGTATAAATTATAAATTATGTTACTGAAGAACTCACCCCTTGGTTAGCCGCTTGTCCTCTACCATACTGTGAGTTTGGTTCCTGCCTGTTATCGAACAGGTTAAAGTCCCGATTATCTCTACCAACATCCCAAGACTGCACTTCCACAGGAGGAGGAGCTCTGCCACGCCAGTCACGGGTATCAGGCTTGGGGAAACGTGTCTGAGGCTGAGCTGGCACCTGCAAAAACATTAAACATTAGGAAGAATGAGAACAATAATTTATAAAGAAAAAAACACAGTAAAACAGCAGATGATTTTGGTTGTATTTCTTACAGTTCCTTCAGATTTGGTCCAGCTTTAGGTCTCACCAAAAAGTTTAGTTTGTAGTATATTCTAAAGGCAATAAGAAGCCAATGTATAAAATTAATTATCCATTGACCTTGACTTGCAATGTCTCTTTTTTCTTTGCATCAAGATCCTCAAGGACCTCAACACCAACTTAATCTCTAACTTTAACCTCAATTCTATTCTTCTTGGATATCAAGTCGCTGTATTAATCTCTAGCTTTCTCGAATATGTCCATAACTTTCTTGTCCACCTTCTTCTCAAGCCTTTTAGAGACAAAAGTGTTCTTCTGGCCATTATAATTGAGTATATATAAGGTTTAAGTGTTGTTGTGGGCTATAAATTCGTTTTGTATAAGGAGTTCTGCAAGTTTATCAAAAATTTACACTCGAATCCAAAAGTATGAAAAAAACTAAAAAAAATACAAAAACTTGTGTCTTCACCTATACGGCTCCATATGTTCAGCTGTAACCTGATCATCCCACTTGACATCTGTCTTCTCTTCCTCTTCTGCAACTGCACAAATTAAAATAGCAATCTAATAATAAAAAACAGTCCATACCATGGTTCAACACCATCGGTTTCAATTTTACATTAACAACCTTAAAGACACTTCGAACATCAAAAAAACAAAGATCATTCATTACCAGACAAAGGTCATTTAGCAGCAAATACTGTTTCCGATTTTTTTTTTAAGAAAAAAAGAATCTTGAGGGTGATATATGGATTATGATCGACTTATATCACACACATCACTCAGGTCGTTACTCGTGACAAATATAGAGCCTAACAAAGACAAAATACACTTTTGTCATAATAAAAAAAGTATCCATGGAGATTTGCAAATTCTCAGTATCAAGGTGCAAAGTACCCATCTATAGATTCTAATCAACCTCATTGGTTTGTTTTGGTGGGCTTAATTATCTCTAGTTCTTTACAACTTATATTTACTTGATAAACATCACTTACATTCTTCTCTTCATTTTTAAAACCTACCAAAACTATAATTTGACTGAAGATATTAGGTTGATCAGTCTATAAGTATCAAGTTTGTTGGGCTCAATTATCTTTACAACTTTTGGCTCCTTCGTATAATACGGAGCACTTTTGACTTGTCACTATGTTGTTTATGCATTGGAAGACTAATTCTTATAACTAACTTTCGTTATTTTATTGTTTACAAATGGTGCCAAATTACCTTGATACGTACAAGATAAGATCCAAAAGTTTGTGAGATGTCTCCTAAGATTCGACCTAATTGTGTTGCCAAAACTTAATAAATTGTTTAATTTTGAGTATCATTAAGAAATTTCTCCAAAAAAAATGGTTGAATACTTTAACTCAAGTTTACATAAGCATAATAATTGAAAATCTTTCAAATCCAATTATAACGTGTTTGATTTCAACATTATTATAGAATTATAACATTCCACACCATTAATGAACTTTGGGCCAGGTTTTGAACGCATACTCCCTCATTGCAGATGTCTCTGTGGGGCCGAGAAAGGGAAGGATTTTTGAATAAATAGGTCTCCCCCCGGTTCTCAGAATAGTTGAACATTGCTTGTGACTGATAGTTTGGGAAGGGTCAGTCGACACCATAGATTTATGGAGCTGGAATTTCTCCGCTAATTTATACCTTCGGAGGATAATGAAAACTCTCTCTTATAGGTTAAAATATTTTGTCAATAAAGTTGAAGCATTCTCATGTTGTAGAGTATTGAGAAATGATAAAGTTCTAAGAATTAATAAATATTTTGGCAATAAAGTTGAAACATTCTCATGTTGTAGAAGTATTGAGAAATGATAAAGCTCTAAGAAAGTCAATAAATATCATTAGTGTATAACAATTGAATGTTACACTTAATTTTATGGATTTTGCTAATTATAGCATTAGTGTTATGCTTAAATGTAAAAAAGATGTATGAATTCATTTTTTTCATGAATACATGATTTCAATATCTACGATTAAGGTACTGATTTTTAATATGATTTGGAGAAAAATAGAGTGTTTTCATACATGAAAATGTTTTTAAATATGTTAAGTCTAATATTAAATTTTATATCTAAGCAAAACCCTAATTGTATTACAATCTTTTTTACATAGAAAGCGTTTAATACCATGTCTTTGTAAGCTTTTTTAATCGTCGGTAGGAAGATTTTTATAAAATGTCATTATAAAGACATTTAAGAAAGATGTGATTGCTTTAAGGATAATCGTGTTTATCATTTGTTTGTTTATGGTCAGTGAAAATGGAGTGGATTGGAACATATTGGCTACCTCATGTATTACTACCTTTGACTCGTATCCAAATTTTGCCAAGCAGTAAAACAAGACAAGATACAAAAGTTTGCAACATGTTTCCTCACACTCGACCAAATCACCCAAACATGCGCTCAAATTTATATGGATTAAATATAAGGGTTTTGCTAATGAGAGCCCCAACGGCTGTGATTAAGAATACAATTTTTATTACATGATTACAATGAATGATTATGATTGGATGAGAATTCCGAAAAAAGCGGAGACAATCCTTAAAAACACGGATTTACAACCAACACTTGATTGATGATTTAGTTTCCAACAACCAATTGTAATAAAAATTCACTTCTTAACCAGAGCCGCTGTCATTAGCAAAACCCTGTATATAAGGCGATGCACAGTCGTGACCCGGGTCATCCCATGCCACATCAGCTTTCTCTCTCCGATGGCCAGGCACGACCAAGTTGCCACAGTCGATGACCGAGTTTTTTTTTTTTTTTTTTTAATTTAAATATTTTAAACAACAAATTTAAAATTCCTCAAAAAAAACATTACAATACTAAATTCAAATAAACATTAAAAACATTACGTAAATTATTCAAATAACATTAAAAACATCACAAAAATTGTTCATCGTCATCGTCACTATCGTCTTCGTCTTCATTCTCTTGATTGACTTGATTTCTACGATTTCTCCAAATGTGTTCGATCAAATCAGATTTTAAGTGTAGATGAGTTGATGAGTCCTGGAGCTCCTTAGTAACTACTAAAGATTCTTCATGCGTTCTTAAGGGATCGTGATCACGGTGGCCCTCATCTTTGAACCATGTAGGACATATCGCCCGCTGCTTGTGTCGAATGATCATATTATGTAATATGATACATGTATATATAATATCTTGGAGATCCTGTTTATACAGCCCTCGAGCCGGAAGTTTAAGCATTTTCCACTTCTTCTTCAACACGCCAAAAGCCCGTTCCACATCTTTCCTTGCTGCTTCGTGCTTCCTCTTGTACAATATTCTTTTTTCATCACCTGTGGGAGGATTTGAAATGGACTTAATAAGAACGGACCATTGTGGATGTATCCCATCAGTAAGATAATGTCCCCTTTTATAAGGTACATCGTTAGCCTCGAATTCAAGGTCTGGTGCTCTCCGTAAACTCACTCATAACTTCATCATCGTCGGAAGACGAAGAACCAAAAAAGAGCTCGTAAGACATAATTAAAAGAATGTGTTTGAAGGTATTGATAAAAATGTTGTTTGAAATTGTGTGTTTAGAAGTGTGTTTGAGGTTGGTATTTATAAGGTTGTAAAGTGGTAAAGTTTTTTTTTTAATAAAAAAGGTTTTTTTTTTTTTTTTTTAGTGTCTCACAATCGGTCGAATTTTAGACCGATAGCTTCTTATTTTATTTTATTTTATTTATTTATTTATTTATTTGCTCCTCGACCGACATTTGACTAAATCCCCACATTGGCCTTGACCGATTTGAATATCGGTCACCCTTGAGCTTCGACCGATGTTTTCGGGGCCACCGTGCCTAGCCTAATGGTGCTTGAAAAGCATATAATTTATGAGTATTGATTGACATGTCTAATTGGCTAATTTGTATGTATAATTATATGCCTAAACGTGCATGATAGCATTTTGTTGGTGACAGCACATGGACCTACAATTTCACAAACTACTAAACCACTGTCACATCCATTTAGACACAAAAATAGTCACATGTTTAGATCTTTCAATCATTTTTCATAAGTTATTGTTTTTTTTTCCCTTTATCCTTTTTGATATAATTTACTACTAAAAAAACATATGGGACATGTTCAACATCAAAAAGCTTGCACTGTTTTTTTGCACTTAGGCGCAGTGCGTGTCATTGGTAATGATTTTACTACGGTGCCACAAATTCGTAAGTTGGTCCTAGGTAATCGCTGTTGTTCACATTCTGTCTCATAAAAAGAGCCAACATTTGGTAGGGATGGAACATGTTTAATTCGAAGAGCCAGTGAATTTGATGATCTCCCAACCGGAATGGCTATGCTAAGGGCGTTTGGCCATGCCTTGGGGATACTTATTGATCTCAAAATGAATATGACTATATTCGACCCCTCCAATAACATTGCTCAAGTTCCGTCCATGTTATTCATGGAAGAGGGGCTCTAAGCGTTTACGAGCGAAGACATGTCAGAGTGAAAATCCCTAACATTGTTAAACGTAACTACGTAAGTATATGTGTGCACGAGCCTATGCATTTCGGGTTAACAAAATAATTATTTTTTGTGAACGAAAAAAGCAAATGTCACACATGAATAATGAGTTTCAACTGAAAATCGGTAACATAAGTTATATGTTTTTGCTTGGTGAAAACGCATGACAAGTACACTTCTAAAGTTCTAATTAGTATTTTCTAAAACTAAAAACATATTTGTAACACTCTCCATTGGATCATGTAATTCCTCCCCAAAATGAAACAAAGTTTGAATGATGAGAGAGATTTATCATTTTTGGGGCTTTTTCCAATAATATTATGCGAATTGACAAATAAAGCTTTTATGGTTATATTTAATGAACAAAAATATAATATTTATTTATATATAAAAATTGGCTGGAAGAAATTAAATTTATGATAGATATGTTGTGAAACAATAAAGTAAAGAACAACAAGAAGATAGGGAGAATGGAAGAGAAAGATAGAACATGTTATTCGTGTGTCTTCACATTACATTAGGTGTCTTTATTTATAGAGACATTAACATGAATGGTATTAAGTACAATATTAGATGTTACAAGACTAATTATAAATATGGATATGGAGGTTACTAGTTAGGGTATGTGAATGTGATGATGAATGTGTACAATCATTATAATAAATATTCATAACATTCCCTCTCGATTGTATATCATTCAAGATACGTTTTGGATACCGCCTCATTAAAAAGTTTGCTAGGAAAAACCCCAATGGGAGAAAAAACCATAGCTAAGGGAAAAAGAGTGCAGTGCGTATTATTCCCCCTCATAATCTCTTTACTTGAGCTCACTGAAATGCCGCATTCCGATGCCATATACCAATTTCTTAAATGTTGAGGTAGAGAGTGCCTTCGTAAATAAATCTGCAAGATTGTCGCTTGAATGAATCTTTTGAACAATAATATCGCCATTCTTTTGTAAGTCATGAGTAAAAAGAACTTCGGTAAAATGTGCTTGGTTCTGTCACCTTTAATAAACCCTTCCTTCAGTTGAGCAATGCATGTTGCGTTGTCCTCATGTAAAATTGTTGGTCCCTCATTTCCCGCATAAATACCACAACATTCACCAACAAGTAGTATAACATTTCTTAACCAAACACATTCTCGGCTTGCTTCATGGATGGCCAAAATTTTTGCATGATTAGTTGAAGTGGCTACGATTGTTTGCTTTTCGAAACGCCATGAAATTGCAGTACCGCCATGTGTGAATACATAACTAGTTTGAGACCGACCAATATGAGGGTCAGACTTTAGTCCTGCATCTACATATCCAACTAAATTTGTTTTGGATGAGGTAGTAAAATATAAGCCCATGCCTTTTGTACCTTGAATATATCCCCCTTGGATGTCTATTTGAGGATTATGCCTCGTTAAAACCTTACTAGACAAAACCCTGTGGGTACAAAACCGCGGTAAAAGGAAAAAGAGTGAAACGCGTATCTTCTCTCCCCCTGATGATCACATTAGTTAAGCACATTAAATTAGTGAAATGCACCTTGAAGTGTCTTGATAGAATCACATGAATAGATATTCTCTACAGTTTATTCGCATATCCATTTTAAGGATTAACATACGTCATACATCTCATTCAAGTATATCATCATACTTCACAAGTTATTAATTGCCAACAAATTCAAAGTGAAAGATATATTATATCATGTATGACCACTAGCGAGAACTTTAATCATTTCATACGCATTTTCGTATCACATTTTTAAATCGATTTGTGATCATCATCTTTATAAATCAAGGGGGTCTTTTCAATATCACGTGACATCATAAGCGCGAGAGTTGTTTATGCATATAAAGATATAACTTTGTCTTTAGTTTTCATGATGTACACAGATTTCATCCTTAAGATTAATTCCAGAACTAAGAAAAACTTTGTCTTTTGTTACAAATTCAACTTCTATGCATTCAATCGCCTTTATAATCATAGAATCAAATTGTATGAAACTTAAAATATATTCAAATCTAGATCTCTTTGTAAAGTTTCATAAGCAAAAAAAATCCTTTATTTGGCACACTACTATACACTAAGGCGATTATAACACATATGCTCAAAGCGTGATTAATTCAATACAATCAAGTAGTATTCTCGAGAATTTTTCTTATATGCTTTAAGCATTAAACATCACTAGCATGATTCATGCATTTTATATGCAATAATAAAATATCAATATCACATGAGCTCTATTCATCTACCTTTTAGACGCACATCGATTACTTATTATATTACCAGACATATAAATATTATATACATTATTGATCCACCACATGAGAACATATCACCTTATGATCATTTCCATGTCTTTACGAAAACATTGCGTGCCATTAGTTATGCCTTAAATACGAAAATTTCAATATTGTAATTTCGCTTTCTCATAAAAACCAGTGCATATCCAATAATTTTACACGTTTATATGTACGGACTTCAAGTCCCAGTAACCATGACTCGTCATAAGAGACTTCACTCTTTCATTACTTCTTTGCGTCTTTACATCTTTTGGCCACTTATTTATACATCTGCACCTCCTGCAGGTATGCTTCCATGATCCTCACCTTGATTATAGCGCTATCTTATTTATTTACAAAATCATATATAATAGTACTATCAACGTCGATTCATTACTTTTCGATTACACACTTTACTAGACATTATATTATATCATTTGTTGAGATCTTATATACTTTCATTCACCCGGGAATTTTCAAGAACCATCATGTCTAGTGTCTCTTTAAGAGACTATGGGGTCTTTATTACCTCGATTCGACCATATTAATTTTCTTGCTCCATTTCATTTATTCATTCGAGGACTTTTACTTGGAATCGATTAGTCTATCATGCTGCAGCCATGCCATAGACTCACTATCAATCATTGGTTGTCATGTTGGGACATACATTATAATTGGAGCACTAGCAGCGTATATATGATCTAGTAACTTCTTTAGGTCACTAAACATGTCTGGCAAGTACTAGATCTGGAATATAAATTGTCCCTTAAACTTCTTTAGGTCACTAAACATGTCTGGCAAGTATTAGATCTGGAATATAAATTATCCATTAAACTTCAAGTTCATATTCATTAGTGTGAGAATCAACATTTATATTATCATAATTCATTCCAAATTTCTCGCTGCTCATTCTCCCCCTGAATGAATTATCAATTTCAACATCCCCAAATTTGTGTGCGTTGTGGTGGATTTACAATATAGGTTCCGCACATTTACATAAAACTTTATATCGGAAACATATGGTTAATGACCAATACCATTCTAATGGGGGGATTCATATAGATTGTTGGTAAGATGCGAATTCATATTTTTAACATGCCCCATAAACTAAGAGTTTTGTTCTCACAATTATTGGCTTTGCAATCAACTGAAGACATTTTATAAACGTTTCAACAAAAGCAATTCACGTATGAACATGGGATACGTAAAGTTCAACACTTATTCCAATAATTTCCCAACATATAGAAGTATTCACCACCATTTCCAAAGATACAATCTGGAAACCATGCTAGCGTTTAATAAGACGAGCCATTAATCACGCTAACCTTAAGTTGCGTATTTGATGATCATTTTGACGATGCATCGATTTTAAAACTCAAAATGATCCACATGGCAGATGTATAGGCCTACATACATCCACTTTATATTCTTTCTGAAACTTTATAGGACAAAGTCCTTACTTCAATATGCTGGTGATATATGAACAATTAACTTCCATTGAGAACAATCAATTTTATCTTCGAAGAAACTTATAGTTCTTCTATACATTTCGCATTATCATTGACCCGGGATGGTCCAACCGGTCATGCCAATTACTACAATAATCTTGGCTCATAAACTTATACTTTATGACCACTTGTGCTTCAATTGCACATTTTTTCTCCGATTAGCTTTTTTATGTCTTTCTCATAGTTTTGTATATAATATTCACATTAGCTTATAGCATTATCAAATAGCGCAATCTATACTAATAAAGTATGTTATTAATCAATCAATCATCACACAAGCAAATAAAACTATATTAGAAATAAATCACATATATAAGACATAGTCAATAACTTAATTTGAGTTACCATATACATCCGTATTAAAATATATTAATTATTCTTATGCAACCTTCACAAACTATGCAACATTTACAATATTTCTCGTTATTAACATTTTCACAAAAGTGATTCTCAGATTCACAATAACACTGTACCTTCACATAAAGAAACATACAACTATCTGTGTGGCCAAGGTCCCTTTTAGGCTTTCACAGCCAATAACCATACTTGTTCATAAAGAAATATTTACTGTACCTTCACATAAAGAAATATTTACTCCATATTTCAATAAACATAAAGAAATATTTACTCCATAAAGAAATATTTACTGTACCTTCACATAAAGATTCACAATAACACTGTACCTTCACATAAAGAAATATTTACTCTATATGTTTCAATAAACATAAACAATATTCAACAATATTTAGAGGTTTCTTTTACAGCCAATAACCATACTTGCTCATAAACATAGTATGAGAAGTTCAATATGATATCCAAACAATCTTCAACATATATCAGATTCAGAGGCAACAAGAACAAGCTTAATATCCTCATATACATATAAACAATATTTAGTATTTGATCTCATGGATTCCTCAAATCATCTAAATACAAACACATCTAATTAACTATCAAACAATAAATCGATACTACCAAGTACTAGTAATACGGAAGTACAAGTGTGAGATAGACATTGCATTATAATATATTTCAAATAAAATTAGTCTTCATAAAGTTAACTTTAAATCTATAACAAGAACATCTTGCACTTCTTGAACGTCATCATCTACAAAATAAAACCGAATGTAAAAAAAAAAAAAAAAAAAAAAAAAAAAAAAAAGGGGAATGTAAAAAATAAAAAATAATTAAACCGAATGTAAAAAACAAAAAAAAAATACCGTTAGGTAGTTCTTGTGTTTCGGGAACAACTTCATCTCGATAGTTAAGCATCGGATCAAAGTCAAGCTCCGCTGTTTGATCGATCACGTATTCCCTTGGTTGCATCGGTGGAGGTGGTTGAGGGTAGTAAGATTGGGGAGTCGGTGGTTGAGGGTAGTAAGCTTGGGGAGTCGATGGTTGAGGGTAGTAAGCTTGGGGAGTCGGTGGTTGAGGGTAGTAACCTTGGTGACTCGGTGGAGGAGCAACTTGATTTCGAACACCTCGGCCTCGACTTTTGGACCCGGATGAAACATTTTTTATTTTTCTTGAATCTATGGAAGTGTTTTAGTTGTTGTGTGTGTTTTGGGGTTGAAAGGATATATAGGAAAAATAAAATAGGGAATTTTTTTTTTTTTTTTTTTTTTTTTTTTTTAAATTTATAAACTAGACGTTGGCTAGATTTTGAATATTTTGAACAAAAAACGGTCTAATACAACGGTCATATGCACATTATCACCACCAGTATATATTACCGTCCATCATAAATTTGATGCCGGCGGCGGTGTTACCGCCGGTATGCCCCATAAATTCATCCATACCGTCCACCACTCCTAGTGCCCTAAAGAACTTGTCCCCAAAGTGTAAGATTTTGTTAGTTTAAGTTGTGCATTAGGTGTTACCGGGTACCGAGTTAGCTAGAAATAAATCTTGACGGAATAAAATAAAGTATGACGAAGTTGTAAAAATTATAAAATCACATTCCTTGCAAGAATCGGGTGTTCAATTAGTTATCGTGTTGAAATTTCGCAAACCGTCGTAGTTATAAGCTTTTAACGGTACATATAGTAAATAATTTCAAAACACAGGGTAAACTAATAATATAATTTTTATATCATTATAATGAGTATGAAAATATATTAGGATCACAGTCGGGAGTGTCGGGTATATTATTCGTAGTAATGACTGAGTGGTAGCGTTTATTTAAATAAATAAACATATGTTATTTGAAATTATGCAATCTCATGCATGACCTAATATGATGATGATGTTACTGATGATATGTAGACTACTTAGTCTATATGACGTGTCATTAGTGATGTTGCACGAATACGCAGCTAAACCATAATGGTTACGCGAATTTGAATATCCGTAAACCTAGTTTACGCAATGATGAATGATAACCATGAATAGTGATTTTCCTCCGGGAATGAATAGTATTTCGTAAATAGTAAAATTTTTAAAAACATCTCAAAGTCGTAAACTGACTTCAAAAACGATGAATAGTGAAATGATGAATAGTAAATGATAAATAGTAACCCGTGAATAGTAAATTGTCGAGGTTTGGAAATGACCTAAAATTACGATTTTTCACAGGAAAACACTCTTGTTTTTCACAAAATGTTTTGTGAAAAATAAGCAAAACAGAGATCGCGTTCAAATCAACGTTTTCCAACAAAATATTTTGCAAAACACGAAATCCATATTTCCTAACTTAACAAGGAAAATCACAAAACAAAATTAAGTTGTTTTCCTTTGTAATCCACAACCCTCCCTCCCTTTCTTCAAAATGGGAATATACACACTTAATTTGAGACATTTCAAATATCATTTTTATAAAATTCCACTAACTACACTCTCCATCAATCAAATATCATTTTTACCCACTAAAGTCTCATCTCATTAGTTGAAATACAATATGGACACTTAATTTGAGACATCCCAAGATTCTATTGTGGACACTCAATATGGGACGGAGAGAGTAATATTTTTCTACATCTAAAAATAAAAATCTAAATAAAAAAATATTACTAAATAAGGAATTATTTGATTTTTTTGAAATACAAAAGTGCTCACCTGTGGTTTTGTTTTATTATATAAAAGATTAGTAAGATTAGCTTCAGATTATATTTTTGATATTTTTTCATAATAACATTTTTATTATTTATAAATTTCGTCGACTAACAAAGTACTCAAAAGTCTCAAAGGTTGAATTATTCAACGGTGGGAATACGACAGTTTGCCATGCATGGATTCTCAATTTGTTTACATGCATGTAGTTGATAGAATAATTTTGATCCAAATCTTAATTTTATACAGCTACAATTTAATATATAATTAAAAAATGCAAGAATTTTAGCTATATAAGGGATTGGATGTCTCTTCAAAAAACATAACTCAAATCCCACTTCTTGTAGTAGAAATGGGAACGATGGCCACTTTTGTTGTAACACTTGTTATTGTCTCTTTAAGCTTGCCTTCATTGACGAGTGCTTCCCCAGTTTACCCGTCTCCGCCACCTCCCCCAGTTTACGCATCTCCCCCACCTCCCCCAGTTTACGCCTCTCCCCCACCTCCCCCTGTTTACGCCTCTCCCCCACCTCCCCCAGTTTACGCATCTCCGCCACCTCCCCCAGTTTACGCGTCTCCGCCACCTCCCCCAGTTTACGCGTCTCCCCCACCTCCTCACCATTAATTAAAGCGGGACTATCGTATGCGATCATGGTAATTGCTTGTTTCATGTACGAGACCTTATTTTATTGAGTACATTATATCAATTATGTAACTGTAGACACACTACTAAATTCTGTGTTACTAATTATTCTATTCTTTCAGATTTAAAGACAGACGCATTAATAAGATTATATTTCGAGCTTCTTAGATGAACAATAAACATGCAAGACAAAGAAGGGTAGAAAGTTGTACGGAAAAGGGTTGAATTGTAATCGTTATGATACTTGTTTTTTTTACTAAAAGAAGTTCAGTTTCATTGTAATGATATAGTTTCTGTAAAATTAATGCAAATTTATTAATACGAAAAAGTCAAATTTTTAGGCTAACCCATGTCAAACAGCTCTACCATTGAAGCATTTTAAGCCAAGCTATAAACAAAATTCAATCTTTACTTAGTGTTTTAGAAGTTTACCCTAACTCTCTTCAAGACATGATCCTTGTCAGAGAGAGTCCCTCTTCGAACTGACCATGGCACCTCAACTTTCACAAGAGCGGGAGCCAGCCCACCAGTCTGTTTCAGTAAATTGGGAATAAAAAAGAAACATATTCAATCACAATTCATAAAAAGTTAAGAGAAAAGCTTGTATAAATTATAAATTATGTTACTGAAGAACTCACCCCTTGGTTAGCCGCTTGTCCTCTAACATACTGTGAGTTTGGTTCCTGCCTGTTATCGAACAGGTTAACGTCCCGATTATCTCTACCAACATCCCAAGACTGCACTTCCACAGGAGGAGGAGCTCTGCCACGCCAGTCACGGGTATCAGGCTTGGTGAAACGTGCCTGAGGCTGAGCTGGCACCTGCAAAAACATTAAACATTAGGAAGAATGAGAACAATAATTTATAAAGAAAAAAACACAGTAAAACAACAGATGATTTTGGTTGTATTTCTTACAGTTCCTTCAGATTTGGTCCAGCTTTAGGTCCTACCAAAAAGTTTAGTTTGTAGTATATTCTAAAGGCAATAAGAAGCCAATGTGTAAAATTAATTATCCATTGACCTTGACTTGCAATGTCTCTTTTTTCTTTGCATCAACATCCTCAAGGACCTCAACACCAACTTAATCTCTAACTTTAACCTCAATTATATTCTTCTTGGATATCAACTCGCTGTATTAATCTCTAGCTTTCTCGAATATGTCCATAACTTTCTAGTCCACCTACTTCTCAAGCCTTTTAGAGACAAAAGTGTTCTTCTGGCCATTATAATTGAGTATATATAAGGTTTAAGTGTTGTTGTGGGCTATAAATTCGTTTTGTATAAGGAGTTCTGCAAGTTTATCAAAAATTTACACTCGAGTCCAAAAGTATGAAAAAAACTAAAAAAAATACAAAAACTTGTGTCTTCACCTATACGGCTCCATATGTTCAGCTGTAACCTGATCATCCACATGGCATCTGTCTTCTCTTCCTCTTCTGCAACTGCACAAATTAAAATAGCAATCTAATAATAAAAAAACAGTCCATACCATGGTTCAACACAATCGGTTTCAATTTTACATTAACAACCTTAAAGACACTTCGAACATCAAAAAAATAAAGATCATTCATTACCAGACAAAGGTCATTTAGCAGCAAATACTGTTTCAGAATATTTTTTTTTTTTTTTTTTTTTTTTTTTTTTTTTTTTTTTTTTTTTTAAGAAAAAAAGAATCTTGAGGGTGATATATGGATTATGATCGACTTATATCACACACATCACTCAGGTCGTTACTCGTGACAAATATAGAGCCTAACAAAGACAAAATACACTTTTGTCATAATAAAAAAAGTATCCATGGAGATTTGCAAATTCTCAGTATCAAGGTGCAAAGTACCCATCTATAGATTCTAATCAACCTCATTGGTTTGTTTTGGTGGGCTTAATTATCTCTAGTTCTTTACAACTTATATTTACTTGATAAACATCACTTACATTCTTCTCTTCATATATAAAACCTACCAAAACTATAATTTGACTGAAGATATTAGGTTGATCAGTCTATAAGTATCAAGTTTGTTGGGCTCAATTATCTTTACAACTTTTGGCTCCTTCGTATAATACGGAGCACTTTTGACTTGTCACTATGTTGTTTATGCATTGGAAGACTAATTCTTATAACTAACTTTCGTTATTTTATTGTTTACAAATGGTGCCAAACCTTGATACGTACAAGATAAGATCCAAAAGTTTGTGAGATGTCTCCTAAGATTCGACCTAATTGTGTTGCCAAAACTTAATAAATTGTTTAATTTTGAGTATCATTAAGAAATTTCTCCAAAAAAAATGGTTGAATACTTTAACTCAAGTTTACATAAGCATAATAATTGAAAATCTTTCAAATCCAATTATAACGTGTTTGATTTCAACATTATTATAGAATTATAACATTCCACACCATTAATGAACTTTGGGCCAGGTTTTGAACGCATACTCCCTCATTGCAGATGTCTCTGTGGGGCCGAGAAAGGGAAGGATTTTTGAATAAATAGGTCTCCCCCCGGTTCTCAGAATAGTTGAACATTGCTTGTGACTGATAGTTTGGGAAGGGTCAGTCGACACCATAGATTTATGGAGCTGGAATTTCTCCGCTAATTTATACCTTCGGAGGATAATGAAAACTCTCTCTTATAGGTTAAAATATTTTGTCAATAAAGTTGAAGCATTCTCATGTTGTAGAGTATTGAGAAATGATAAAGTTCTAAGAATTAATAAATATTTTGGCAATAAAGTTGAAACATTCTCATGTTGTAGAAGTATTGAGAAATGATAAAGCTCTAAGAAAGTCAATAAATATCATTAGTGTATAACAATTGAATGTTACACTTAATTTTATGGATTTTGCTAATTATAGCATTAGTGTTATGCTTAAATGTAAAAAAGATGTATGAATTCATTTTTTTCATGAATACATGATTTCAATATCTACGATTAAGGTACTGATTTTTAATATGATTTGGAGAAAAATAGAGTGTTTTCATACATGAAAATGTTTTTAAATATGTTAAGTCTAATATTAAATTTTATATCTAAGCAAAACCCTAATTGTATTACAATCTTTTTTACATAGAAAGCGTTTAATACCATGTCTTTGTAAGCTTTTTTAATCGTCGGTAGGAAGATTTTTACAAAATGTCATTATAAAGACATTTAAGAAAGATGTGATTGCTTTAAGGATAATCGTGTTTATCATTTGTTTGTTTATGGTCAGTGAATATGGAGTGGATTGGAACATATTGGCTACCTCATGTATTACTACCTTTGACTCGTATCCAAATTTTGCCAAGCAGTAAAACAAGACAAGATACAAAAGTTTGCAACATGTTTCCTCACACTCGACCAAATCACCTAAACATGCGCTCAAATTTATATGGATTAAATATAAGGGTTTTGCTAATGACAGCCCTAACGGCTGTGATTAAGAATACAATTTTTATTACATGATTACAATGAATGATTATGATTGGATGAGAATTCCGAAAAAAGCGGAGACAATCCTTAAAAACACGGATTTACAACCAACACTTGATTGATGATTTAGTTTCCAACAACCAATTGTAATAAAAATTCACTTCTTAACCACAGCCGCTGTCATTAGCAAAACCCTATATATAAGGCTATGCACAGTCGTGACCCGGGTCATCCCATGCCACATCAGCTTTCTCTCTCCGATGGCCAGACACGACCAAGTTGCCACAGTCGATGACCGAGTTTTTTTTTTTTTTTTTTTTTTAAATTTAAATATTTTAAACAACAAATTTAAAATTCCTTAAAAAAAACATTACAATACTAAATTCAAATAAACATTAAAAACATTACGTAAATTATTCAAATAACATTAAAAACATTACAAAAATTGTTCATCGTCATCGTCACTACCGTCTTCGTCTTCATTCTCTTGATTGACTTGATTTCTACGATTTCTCCAAATGTGTTCGATCAAATCAGATTTTAAGTGTAGATGAGTTGATGAGTCCTGGAGCTCCTTAGTAACTTCTAAAGATTCTTCATGCGTTCTTAAGGGATCGTGATCACGGTGGCCCTCATCTTTGAACCATATAGGACATATCGCCCGCTGCTTGTGTTGAATGATCATATTATGTAATATGATACATGTATATATAATATCTTGGAGATCCTGTTTATACAGCCCTCGAGCCGGAAGTTTAAGCATTTTTCACTTCTTCTTCAACACGCCAAAAGCCTGTTCCACATCTTTCCTTGCTGCTTCGTGCTTCCTCTTGTACAATATTCTTTTTTCATCACCTGTGGGAGGATTTGAAATGGACTTAATATGAACAGACCATTGTGGATGTATCCCGTCAGTAAGATAATGTCCCTTTTATAATGTACATCGTTAGCCTCGAATTCAAGGTCTGGTGCTCTCCGTAAACTCACTCATAACTTCATCATCGTCGGAAGACGAAGAACCAAAAAAGAGCTCGTAAGACATAATTAAAAGAATGTGTTTGAAGGTATTGATAGAAATGTTGTTTGAAATTGTGTGTTTAGAAGTGTGTTTGAGGTTGGTATTTATAAGGTTGTAAAGTGGTAAAGTTTTTTTTTTTTTTTTTTTTTTTTTTTTTTTTTTTTTTTTTTTTTAATTTAGTGTCTCACAATCGGTCGAATTTTAGACCGATAGCTTCTTATTTTATTTTATTTTATTTATTTATTTATTTTTTTGCTCCTCGACCGACATTTGACTAAATCCCCACATTGGCCATGACCGATTTGAATATCGGTCACCCTTGAGCTTCGACCGATGTTTTCAGGGCCACCGTGCCTAGCCTAATGGTGCTTGAAAAGCATATAATTTATGAGTATTGATTGACATGTCTAATTGGCTAATTTGTATGTATAATTATATGCCTAAACGTGCATGATAGCATTTTGTTGGTGACAGCACATGGACCTACAATTTCACAAACTACTAAACCACTGTCACATCCATTTAGACACAAAAATAGTCACATGTTTAGATCTTTCAATCATTTTTCATAAGTTATTGTTTTTTTTTTCCCTTTATCCTTTTTGATATAATTTACTACTAAAAAAACATATGGGACATGTTCAACATCAAAAAGCTTGCACTGTTTTTTCGCACTTAGGCGCAGTGCGTGTCATTGGTAATGATTTTACTACGGTGCCACAAATTCGTAAGTTGGTCCTAAGTAATCGCTGTTGTTCACATTCTGTCTCATAAAAAGAGCCAACATTTGGTAGGGATGGAACATGTTTAATTCGAAGAGCCAGTGAATTTGATGATCTCCCTACCGGAATGGCTATGCTAAGGGCGTTTGGCCATGCCTTGGGGATACTTATTGATCTCAAAATGAATATGACTATATTCGACCCCTCCAATAACATTGCTCAAGTTCCGTCCATGTTATTCATGGAAGAGGGGCTCTAAGCGTTTACGAGCGAAGACATGTCAGAGTGAAAATCCCTAACATTGTTAAACGTAACTACGTAAGTATATGTGTGCACGAGCCTATGCATTTCGGGTTAACAAAATAATTATTTTTTGTGAACGAAAAAAGCAAATGTCACACATGAATAATGAGTTTCAACTGAAAATCGGTAACATAAGTTATATGTTTTTGCTTGGTGAAAACGCATGACAAGTACACTTCTAAAGTTCTAATTAGTATTTTCTAAAACTAAAAACATATTTGTAACACTCTCCATTGGATCATGTAATTCCTCCCCAAAATGAAACAAAGTTTGAATGATGAGAGAGATTTATCATTTTTGGGGCTTTTTCCAATAATATTATGCGAATTGACAAATAAAGCTTTTATGGTTATATTTAATGAACAAAAATATAATATTTATTTATATATAAAAATTGGCTGGAAGAAATTAAATTTATGATAGATATGTTGTGAAACAATAAAGTAAAGAAACAACAAGAAGATAGGGAGAATGGAAGAGAAAGATAGAACATGTTATTCGTGTGTCTTCACATTACATTAGGTGTCTTTATTTATAGAGACCTTAACATGAATGGTATTAAGTACAATATTGGATGTTACAAGACTAATTATAAATATGGATATGGAGGTTACTAGTTAGGGTATATGAATGTGATGATGAATGTGTACAATCATTATAATAAATATTCATAACATTCCCTCTCGATTGTACATCATTCAAGATACGTTTTGGATACCGCCTCATTAAAAAGTTTGCTAGGAAAAACCCCAATGGGAGAAAAAACCATAGCTAAGGGAAAAAGAGTGTAGTGCATATTATTCCCCCTCATAATCTCTTTACTTGAGCTCACTGAAACGCCGCATTCCGATGCCATATACCAATTTCTTAAATGTTGAGGTAGAGAGTGCCTTGGTAAATAAATCTGCTAGATTGTCGCTTGAATGAATCTTTTGAACAATAATATCGCCATTCTTTTGTAAGTCATGAGTAAAAAAGAACTTCGGTAAAATGTGCTTGGTTCTATCACCTTTAATAAACCCTTCCTTCAGTTGAGCAATGCATGTTGCGTTGTCCTCATGTAAAATTGTTGGTCCCTCATTTCCCGCATAAATACCACAACATTCACCAATAAGTAGTATAACATTTCTTAACCAAACACATTCTCGGCTTGCTTCATGGATGGCCAAAATTTTTGCATGATTAGTTGAAGTGGCTATGATTGTTTGCTTTACGAAACGCCATGAAATTGCAGTACCGCCATGTGTGAATACATAACTAGTTTGAGACCGACCAATATGAGGGTCAGACTTGTATCCTGCATCTACATATCCAACTAAATTTGTTTTGGATGAGGTAGTAAAATATAAGCCCATGCCTTTTGTACCTTGAATATATCCCCCTTGGATGTCTATTTGAGGATTATGCCTCGTTAAAACCTTACTAGACAAAACCCTGTGGGTACAAAACCGCGGTAAAAGGAAAAAGAGTGAAACGCGTATCTTCTCTCCCCCTGATGATCACATTAGTTAAGCACATTAAATTAGTGAAATGCACCTTGAAGTGTCTTGATAGAATCACATGAATAGATATTCTCTACAGTTTATTCGCATATCCATTTTAAGGATTAACATACGTCATACATCTCATTCAAGTATATCATCATACTTCACAAGTTATTAATTGCCAACAAATTCAAAGTGAAAGATATATTATATCATGTATGACCACTAGCGAGAACTTTAATCATTTCATACGCATTTTCGTATCACATTTTTAAATCGATTTGTGATCGTCATCTTTATAAATCAAGGGGGTCTTTTCAATATCACGTGACATCATAAGCGCGAGAGTTGTTTATGCATATAAAGATATAACTTTGTGTTTAGTTTTCATGATGTACACAGATTTCATCCTTAAGATTAATTCCAGAACTAAGAAAAACTTTGTCTTTTGTTTCAAATTCAACTTCTATGCATTCAATCGCCTTTATAATCATATAATCAAATTGTATGAAACTTAAAATATATTCAAATCTAGATCTCTTTGTAAAGTTTCATAAGCAAACAAAATCCTTTATTTGGCACACTACTATACACTAAGGCGATTATAACACATATGCTCAAAGCGTGATTAATTCAATACAATCAAGTAGTATTCTCGAGAATTTTTCTTATATGCTTTAAGCGTTAAACATCACTTGCATGATTCATGCAATTTATATGCATTAATAAAATATCAATATCACATGAGCTCTATTCATCTACCTTTTAGACGCACATCGATTACTTATTATATTAGCAGACATATAAATATTATATACATTATTGATCCACCACATGAGAACATATCACCTTATGATCATTTCCATGTCTTTACGAAAACATTGCGTGCCATTAGTTATGCCTTAAATACGAAAATTTCAATATTGTAATTTTGCTTTCTCATAAAAACCAGTGCATATCCAATAATTTTACACGTTTATATGTACGGACTTCAAGTCCCAGTAACCATGACTCGTCATAAGAGACTTCACTCTTTCATTACTTCTTTGCGTCTTTACATCTTTTGGCCACTTATTTATACATCTGCACCTCCTGCAGGTATGCTTCCATGATCCTCACCTTGATTATAGCGCTATCTTATTTATTTACAAATCATATATAATAGTACTATCAACGTCGATTCATTACTTTTCGATTACACACTTTACTAGACATTATATTATATCATTTGTTGAGATCTTATATACTTTCATTCACCCGGGAATTTTCAAGAACCATCATGTCTAGTGTCTCTTTAAGAGACTATGGGGTCTTTATTACCTCGATTCGACCATATTAATTTTCTTGCTCCATTTCATTTATTCATTCGAGGACTTTTACTTGGAATCGATTAGTCTATCATGCTGCAGCCATGCCATAGACTCACTATCAATCATTGGTTGTCATGTTGGGACATACATTATAATTGGAGCACTAGCAGCGTATATATGATCTAGTAACTTCTTTAGGTCACTAAACATGTCTGGCAAGTACTAGATCTGGAATATAAATTGTCCCTTAAACTTCTTTAGGTCACTAAACATGTCTGGCAAGTACTAGATCTGGAATATAAATTGTCCATTAAACTTCAAGTTCATATTCATTAGTGTGAGGATCAACATTTATATTATCATAATTCATTCCAAATTTCTCGCTGCTCATTCTCCCCCTGAATGAATTATCAATTTCAACATCCCCAAATTTGTGTGCGTTGTGGTGGATTTACAATATAGGTTCCGCACATTTACAGAAAACTTTATATCGGAAACATATGGTTAATGACCAATACCATTCTAATGGGGAGGATTCATATAGATTGTTGGTAAGATGCGAATTCATATTTTTAACATGCCCCATAAACTAAGAGTTTTGTTCTCACAATTATTGGCTTTGCAATCAACTGAAGACATTTTATAAACGTTTCAACAAAAGCAATTCACGTATGAACATGGGATACGTAAAGTTCAACACTTATTCCAATAATTTCCCAACATATAGAAGTATTCACCACCATTTCCAAAGATACAATCTGGAAACCATGCTAGCGTTTAATAAGACGAGCCATTAATCACGCTAACCTTAAGTTGCGTATTTGATGATCATTTTGACGATGCATCGATTTTAAAACTCAAAATGATCCACATGACAGATGTATAGGCCTACATACATCCACTTTATATTCTTTCTGAAACTTTATAGGACAAAGTCCTTACTTCAATATGCTGGTGATATATGAACAATTAACTTCCATCGAGAACAATCAATTTTATCTTCGAAGAAACTTATAGTTCTTCTATACATTTCGCATTATCATTGACCCGGGATGGTCCAACCGGTCATGCCAATTACTACAATAATCTTGGCTCATAAACATATACTTTATGACCACTTGTGCTTCAATTGCACATTTTTTCTCCAATTAGCTTTTTTATGTCTTTCTCATAGTTTTGTATATAATATTCACATTAGCTTATAGCATTATCAAATAGCACAATCTATACTAATAAAGTATGTTATTAATCAATCAATCATCACACAAGCAAATAAAACTATATTAGAAATAAATCACATATATAAGACATAGTCAATAACATAATTTGAGTTACCATATACATCCGTATTAAAATATATTAATTATTCTTATGCAACCTTCACAAGCTATGCAACATTTACAATATTTCTCGTTATTAACATTTTCACAAAAGTGATTCTCAGATTCACAATAACACTGTACCTTCACATAAAGAAACATACAACTATCTGTGTGGCCAAGGTCCCTTTTAGGCTTTCACAGCCAATAACCATACTTGTTCATAAAGAAATATTTACTGTACCTTCACATAAAGAAATATTTACTCCATAAAGAAATATTTACTCCATATCTCAATACTACATATAATGGAGGAAGCACTCTCTCTCCAAAATTTTAAGACTTACAAGAAATTAAGCATGGTTTACAACACTTTAATGCACACAATTTTTAGACTTACAACAAAATAAGCATAGTGTACAACAAAATAAGAATGGTGTAATTTTCAGACTTATTTTCAGACTTACAACATTAATGCTATTAAAGTGGTCAATGTTATTAATGACTATAATGACTACTACTTACAAGAAAAGAAACATAGTGTACAACACTTTAATGCACATAATTTTCAGACATACAAGACAAGAAGCATATTGTACAACAAAACACCACATTAATGCTATTTAATGTAGTCAATTAATTAACTGGTCAATAAATACAATTAATACAGTTATTAAAACACCCCTTACATAAGAAATTTTAAATTATCAAGCATATTGTACAACAAAATTAAAAACAATTCCTGCATTAAATTTCACTAATACAACTAATAAAGTACATTATACAAATATTCAAGCCCGAACGGGCAACGGGCCAAATGGGCTTGAGCCCGAACCGGTGCAGGCCAAACGGGCTCGAGCCCAAACAGGCACGGGCCAACGGGTTCGAGCCCGAACGGGCACGGGCTATAAGAAATTCTTGATATCCGTAAATTTATTGTCAAAAATAACATAATAAAATAAAATACATGATTCACCGAAAAATTTTATTTCAGGGTATCCGCCGCCGCAACGCGCGGGTACTCTGCTAGTTTCAATAAACATAAAGAAATATTTACTCCATAAAGAAATATTTACTGTACCTTCACATAAAGATTCACAATAACACTGTACCTTCACATAAAGAAATATTTACTCCATATGTTTCAATAAACATAGGGCTCTACTATACCCACGGGGGACAAGGGTGGCAGAACCTTGTCTCCCCCATTTTTGTCCCTTTTTTTTTTTCTGCACTGTCAGTTTCTGTTCCGTATTTTTGACAGTTTTTAGCGTTTGACATATTAAACTTTATATTTTTTGTTCCGCACTTTCAGGTTTATAGCTTTTTGATATAAACAAAATTATATAAATAAAAAAAAAAAAAAAAAAAAAAAAAAAAAAAAACTTATTTTTTTTAGCCCCGTGAGAATAAAAAAATAGCCCCCGTGGGACTAACCCACCCATAAACATAAACAATATTCAACAATATTTAGAGGTTTCTTTTACAGCCAATAACCATACTTGCTCATAAACATAGTATGAGAAGTTCAATATGATATCCAAACAATCTTCAACATATATCAGATTCAGAGGCAACAATAACAAGCTTAATATCCTCATATACATATAAACAATATTTAGTATTTGATCTCATGGATTCCTCAAATCATCTAAATACAAACACATCTAATTAACTATCAAACAATAAATCGATACTACCAAGTACTAGTAATACGGAAGTACAAGTGTGAGATAGACATTGCATTATAATATATTTCAAATAAAATTAGTCTTCATAAAGTTAACTTTAAATCTATAACATGTATTCTAACATTTAAAGAATGCATAATGGGTCTTTTTAGTGGTGTCTAATGCCCGAAATGTAAATTACGAAAAATTTCATTATCCTTAAGCATAGAGGTACAACGCAATCATGGTGATTAAAACAGAGATTAGATATCCAAATGCACAACCAAAATATGTATCATATTTATACTCCGCTAAACATGATAAAACAAATATTGCATGTGTAGGCCTTAAACTCACTTATATAAACAACAAAATCTATTTTTAAGACTTTATTGGAAACCACGATATTAGTGTATTTAATATTCCAAACAATATTGCAATCATTTACTGTGTAGAAAAATAACGGAGATGATATTGATTAAAAATCATTAATGTTATATCCGACGTTAATCTATGCAATGATGTAACTTAGGCAATGTAAATTAATTTTGATACTTTGGTCCGTATGTAAAAACGGTGCAATGTATTCTCCCCCGAGAATTTAGAAATTAAATAATCAATTGAAAACGGGGCTATGAAAACTCACCTGATGCAATAGCTATGATAACAATAGTGAATATACTGAAATGAGACGCGATCCCTAGCCGCAACCTAATATGAATAATATGATCTAATGTAAGTCATGAATTTATGCTACACACGCAAATACGTATGTTATCGATACCACTCGTGAATTTTGGAAATAAAGTTTATCGTCGAAAAAATATATTTTTGACGTCTCGTTAAGCTATAAAACACTTTTCGGGTAAATACGTTGTAACGATATCCCACGATCGTCGTTTGGTGATTTATTGGGAAAATAGAGTTTTCCGTCGTAATTTAATACTATTTCACAACTTATAAAGATGACCAAATGGCCTCGCAAAACTAGTCATAAAATGGTGTATATTGAGTGTTAATAAATAAGCTCAGCATTTTTAGAAACCTTGTAACAATATCTTAAATTCGTATCATCGAACTTTTGTCCATACGAGTCTCGATCAATGAGAAAAACGGCTCTCAACATGGTGTCTTGCAAAAACAGTTTTAGACTTAGAGATATTTTAATGAAAAGCTGATAAAATGTTTGGTGAATCGTCGGTTTTCAAACGCTCGTATCTTGGTCGTTATAAGCTCGTTTTCTACGTTATTTATGTCCTCGGCTTCGTCTCATAGCTAACTAATAGATTTATGATAAGTCGGCTTGTCTAGTTCGCGTCCAACGCCTCGTTTTACCCATTGAAATTCGTGTGACAGCACGCAAATTTTCAGAAAAATAGTTTTCGTCGTCAAACTTAAAATTAACGTATCTTTCTCGTCGTAAGCTCGTTTTTGCTCATTCCAGCGGCCACGGTTTCGTTTTTGAGAGTATTTTCTAAATATGTAAGCCAAAATATCCTATGACCTACTGAGTTTTCCAGAATTCACAAAAATGGACAGAACCTTTTCTATAACTTGTAAAAATCAATTTTTCTAGTTCAAGGCTTGTTCAAATCACTTCCAATCAACACCAAGCTATTCTAAAACCTACCATACACCTTTTTAGGGTGTCATGGGTTCCTAATCTTCACTAAAAGTGATGGAGTTCATAAGGTTACAAGTAAAAATCTCTAGTTCCATTTTTAGTGGGAAAATAAATATTAAGTGGTATATAACATATTTACATTTGCATGATTTGCTATTAGAACATCAATATAGATCAAATGAAGGTATAAAAGAGTAGAAAATTTATTTAGACACTTACTTGATGTTTTGATGAGTTTTGGAGCAAAATACTTAAGTAATCCTTGAGGTTTTTATTTCAAAACCTTAACTAGGATACAAATGGGACTAGAAATACTTGATCTTGAAAATTTTTGTGAACTCTTGCTTGTTCTTGTGTTCTTGGCCGATCATATAAGGAAGGAGAGGAAGAGAGAAAAGTTGCTAGTTTATTTTGGTTAAATGAATGTGTAAGTGAAATATTTGCAAGTTATATCTAGTAGCATTAATTTTAGTCATGACAATCAAGTGATTTCAAGAATTTAGGGGGGGGGGGGGGCATGGGGCGGCAAATGGGGGAAAGTTGGGAGGGGTTGTGGCTAATTAAGGGCACTAGGAGTGGGCAGACTTGAATTTATCATACCTCCCAAATTCAACCAATAAACTTTAGCCAACTCATTCCCATAAATTCTCATCCCTCCCAACATAATTCACTGGCGCCCGATAAATTCTCATCCCTCCCAATTTTTTTTTCCTTTTTTCTTTTTAATATTTAAACTAAACAATTTTTAATAACAACATACCATTTCATTAATACATAAAAAAAAGTCCATTACATGATAAAAATAAAAATACGACAAAGTCCATTACATGATAATAGAAATTAAAACTAGAACTAATAAATATCTAGAAATTACATGGCCAATCATATTTTGCCGCGAGTTGGCGTTTTTTGTTCTTTACCCACTCCAACATAATCGGATCTTCGATGTGGTCATGCGGCTCCATGTAGTACTTGAAGTCTTGCCTCTCGGTCTTGTTAGTAGCTTGTTTAATTTGGATGTCAAAAAGAACTTGTGTCTTCTCCGTGATACTCTCCATCATTTTTGCCTTCATTTCCGCATATGAGTTGACGGTCTCAACAACAATATCCGCCTTTGACGAATTTTTATCAACCTTTTTTTCCCCCTTTTTTGGACGCGTGGGGGTTGAGTCCTCATTCAAATCCGGGATGATAGTATTGGGATCGTTGCTATCCGTCTCATAGTTCCCCCCTCGGACGACTTTCTTCGCTTGTAGGAATGTGTGGAAGATGTTTGTTCTTCCCATTTAGCTTGGCCTTTGACCACCGTCCATGCCGCTTGGTGAGTAAACGGTTTTCGCGTTTTCGTGCTAAAATCACTCAAAGCGTTCTTCATAACGTCTATATCATTGCATCCGCTCTCCCGTAGACGAGCCTACAAGTATGAAAACAAAACGTATTAATAAAAAAAAGGACCGAATTTTAAAAAAATATAATTTAAAACCGAATTTAAAAAAAATACCGATTGGTGGTACAAGCCGTTAAATACACCCATGGCCGCGTTCATTAGATTCCACTTTGTGTTTAAACTATGATGAGTTCGAGTTGTTCCATTCATGAGTGACGCGAAATGCTCTAAAATCCTTTCCCAAAACTTGTCTCTATGTTGTTCATTCCCGACTACTCTACATGTCGAGATATGAATCCATGCCTTAGCCAAAGCTTCTTCTTCCTCTTGAGACCAAGGGATTTTATCCGCTCGTTTCTTCAATTTCTTTGTCGGAACATCTTGCACTTCTTGAACGTCATCATCTACAAAATAAAACCGAATGTAAAAAAGTAAAAAAAAAAAAAAAAAAAAAAAAAAAAAAAAAAAAAAAAAAGAAAAAACCGAATATCTTAATAACCCCCCCCCCCCCCCCCCCCCCCCCCCCCCGGGAATATCTTTAAGAAAAAAATAAAGAAAAAAAAGGCGAATGTAAAAAATAAAAAATAAATAAACCGAATGTAAAAAACAAAAAAAAATTACCGTTAGGAAGTTCTTGTGTTTCGGGAACAACTTCATCTCGATAGTTAAGCATCGGATCAAAGTCAAGCTCCGCTGTTTGATCGATCACGTATTCCCTTGGTTGCATCGGTGGTTGTGGGTAGTAAGATTGGGGAGTCGGTGGTTGAGGGTAGTAAGCTTGGGAGTCGATGGTAGAGGGTAGTAACCTTGGGGAGTCGGTGGTTGAGGGTAGTAACCTTGGTGACTCTGTGGAGGAGCAACTTGATTTCGAACACCTCGGCCTCGACTTTTGGACCCGGATGAAACATTTTTTATTTTTCTTGAATCTATGGAAGTGTTTTAGTTGTTGTGTGTGTTTTGGGGTTGAAAGGATATATAGGAAAAATAAAATAGGGAATTTTTTTTTTTTTTTTTTTTTTTTATAACTAGAAGTTGGCTAGATTTTGAATATTTTGAACAAAAAACGGTCTAATACAACGGTCATATGCACATTATCACCACCAGTATATATTACCGTCCATCATAAATTTTTGGCATAAATTTGATGCCGGCGGCGGTGTTACCGCCGGTATGCCCCATAAATTCATCCATACCGTCCACCACTCCTAGTGCCCTAAAGAACTTGTCCCCAAAGTGTAAGATTTTGTTAGTTTAAGTTGTGCATTAGGTGTTACCGGGTACCGAGTTAGCTAGAAATAAATCTTGACGGAATAAAATAAAGTATGACGAAGTTGTAAAAATTATAATATCACATTCCTTGCAAGAATCGGGTGTTCAATTAGTTATCGTGTTGAAATTTCGCAAACCGTCGTAGTTATAAGTTTTTAACGGTACATATAGTAAATAATTTCAAAACACAGGGTAAACTAATAATATAATTTTTATATCATTATAATAAGTATGAAAATATATTAGGATCACAGTCGGGAGTGTCGGGTATATTATTCGTAGTAATGACTGAGTGGTAGCGTTTATTTAAATAAATAAACATATGTTAATTGAAATTATGCAATCTCGTGCATGACCTAATATGATGATGATGTTACTGATGATATGTAGACTACTTAGTCTATATGACGTGTCCTTAGTGATGTTGCATGAATACGCAGCTAAACCATAATGGTTACGCGAATTTGAATATTCGTAAACCTAGTTTACGCAATGATGAATGATAACCATGAATAGTGATTTTTCTCTAGGAAAGAATAGTATTTCGTAAATAGTAAAATTTTTAAAAACATCTAAAAGTCGTAAACTGACTTCAAAAACGATGAATAGTGAAATGATGAATAGTAAATGATAAATAGTAACCCGTGAATAGTAAATTCTCGAGGTTTGGAAATGACCTAAAATTACGATTTGTCACAGGAAAACACTCTTGTTTTTCACAAAATGTTTTGTGAAAAATAAGCAAAACAGAGATCGCGTTCAAATCAACGTTTTCCAACAAAATATTTTGCAAAACACAAAATCCCTATTTCCTAACTAAACAAGGAAAATCATAAAACAAAATTAAGTTGTTTTCCTTGTTTTCCTTTGCAATCCATAACCCTCCCTCCCTTTCTTCAAAATGGGAAATACAAACATCAACTAAACGCGTTTTCTATATTTTCAAGTGTTTTGTAGAGATAAATTTTCCTTCTAAATTTTTACAAAACTAGAAATAGAAAACAAGAGAATTTTTTCTCTAACTAAACACACCCGCTTTTACTCCCTCCGTCCCATATTAAGTGTCCACTTTCAAAATACACAAAGTTTTAGAAATTTCACTAACTACACTCTCCACCAATCAAATATCATTTTTACCCACTAAAGTCTCATCTCATTAGTTGGAATACAATATGAACACTTAATTTGAGACATCCCAAGATTCCATTGTGGACACTTAATATGGGACGTGTTAGACCCGTATCCCGGTTACGAGTAGGCCCCACCCTAGATGAAATATGCTAAGGTTGGATGTAATTGGTTGGTCAACGAAGTTACGTGGAAAGTCAAACCCGATGGTCAAACTAGTAGTCAAAGTATGACTCATGTAGTAATATGAAATGTGATGTATAAACTAGAAGGGCCTAAGTTGTCAAGTGTTAAATATGTGTTATAAGTTAGTTGTGGCTAAAAGAGGATAAAAGAGACTTGAGGGACCATTCTTGCCAATAGCCCAAAGATCCACCTAACTAGTTATAACTAGCTAATTCTAGAGATATCCACAATTATTGAGAGGTGATGAAGGCCGGTTCTATAGGAGAAAAAGAGAGGGAAAAAGTGAGGTGATGATCCAAGAAGATGAAGATGATCAAGTCTTAGTATTTATGACCACCCTTTTCTATGATCATTATCAAGTAAGTATGTATGTTCTTAATGTTAATGAAGTGATAGATTATGAGTTAAGTGGGATTTCACCATATGATCAAGATATGATCATATGATGATGTAGGATGGTAGATGAGTATGTTTGATGGGTTATGTTAACCCTTGTTTATGTTATTGATTGTTATGTTATTAGGGTTTGATATGTTGATGATGATGATGGATAATAGTGGTGATGATGATGACTTTGATGTTGTTAGCTTGGACCAAGGTAAGTAACTCTCCCTAAAACATGTGTTATGTATGTATTTATCATATATGTGTTATGCTTGTGTAAGAATAGGAGACTTGGATTTGGAATGGTTATGGGTTGGAAATAGGTGGCTAGTGACTTTGGCTAAGAGTAAGTTAGCTTGATGGACTTGGACTAGTTAAGGTATGTTGTTAATTATGGTTGTGATAAATGAATGTGGTTATGATATGAAGTTGTGTATGATATGAGTGGTATGTAGTAGTTTAGCGGCTTTTATATGATTATGATGCTTATGTGAAAGTATGTGTATGATATATGTTTTATGATGGGTTACTTACTAAGCGTAAGCTTATTCTTTTAGTTGTCAACGTTTTGTAGGTTAATGGCGATGAGGATAACTTGGCTTGGATTATAGCATAGGGATTTGGAAGCGGATTTGGGAGATAATAAGCATAGGAGCTAGGTAGAATACCGAGCTCGAGTCAATGTTGTACCCCCGAGAGTCTCTTTTATGAGTCCTATAATGTGTGTCAAAGTCGTGTAATGGTTTGGTGGTCTAACGATGTGTCGAGAGTGTTTTAGGTGTTTATAGTAAAAGTTAAAGGGGTGTTTGGTTTATGTGTGAACATACCCATTTTGGGTTGTAAACGGGTCAAGTGCCCTTGGAAAACATTGGTTATGTTAATGTAATGCTTTTGGTAAAGTTTGGGTGGTTAACGGTGTGTCCAAGTGCGTTAAGTGGTTTATAGTGAATGTTTAAAGGGGGTGTTTGGCAAAAGGGTAAATGTACCCATTTTGATGTGTAGACGGGTCAAGTGTCGTTGGAACATGTTTGATATGTTAAATAAATGAAGTTGGTCAAGTTTGGTGTAAAACGGAAGTGGTATAAGTGGTTTTGTCATGAAATGGGTCAAAATGGGTTTTTAGTGGTGAAAACTGCAGATTTGTTCTTGATGGCCTTCTTGACGGCGTCCCCTTTTAATCGTCCAAAAATCTTCTGGCCCGTCAAGGTCTGACGGCGTCACCATTTTCTTGACGGCGTCACAGTTTGTTGGGCAGTTTTCGAAAAATCATATCTTTTAATCCGTAAGTCGAAATGGGTCGTATGACCTATCGTTTTGAAGGTAATTGAGTCTACTTTCATCTAAAAATAGTTTCAAGGTCTGAAAGTTTATAGATTTTTGTCAGTGGTCAAAAGAGTAAGCAGGTTTCCGTAAAAGTGAGTCGTTTCTGTGTAAAAAGTTTTAAATTTTGGTCTAAGCGGGCACGGGGTGTTACAACTTGGTATCAAAGCTTCGGTTTAAGTGAATTAGGTTTCCTTTAGGTTGCCTAGACTTAAACCACTCGTAGACGCGTTAAGTTAAGTTTGAGATAGGTGGGCTAATAGTTTGTGAGTTATAGGATGTGGATGTAGAGTTTGAAACGAATGATGTGATCGTTATATGGGTAGTATGATGGGGACTTAGGGATGTGTCTTATGTGATATATGGCATGGGAGACTTGACGTGTGAGTGATAGGATTACCGTGCACCTCGGGCTGTCTCGGTAATTATTATATGATTATGTGATTGTGTGCTTTGGTAGTTAGCGAGGGCGAATAGGTGTTGTAAGTTGTGTGGTGGTTGTAAGAAATGTAACTAATAAGGAAAGTGCATGGCTCGTGAGCTAGGAATGACCAAAGTATGGTCTTATGAGTAGTTATACTTAGTGTGATGATCCTTAATGAGGTATTAGAGATGGGTTAGTAGAGAGTCAAGTATTAGGAGCGTGATTATGAATGTGTGGTAACGTTGAATGTGTGTAGTGAAGAAATGATATAAATATATGCATAATAAGTTTGTGATGAACTTAGTTACAAATTGAGAAAAAGGCATAGGGGTTGAGTAAATAATGAAATAGAGCGAAATTTCTTAAGTGATAATAGCTAAAATGAGATGAATATGTGTGAAGCTAAGGTGTTGTCATGAAATAATTATATTACGGCTAAGGCGATTAGCTGTAATCATTAATAAATAATGAGTGTGTTGTAATGGATGATCTATGTAAGGTCTACATGTAAAGGAAGCGAGTGAGACTAAAAGAAGAGAGATAAGATATGGAAATAAAAATGTGATGGATTAAAAACGTAAGAAAGAATGAGAGGGGTATGTGTGAGATAAAGGCGTTGTTCTAAAATTATCATATTACTACTAAGGCGATTAGCGGTAATTACTATAATAAACGAATGTAATAATGTGTGTTTGTGGTGCTTATGGCTTGGATCCGATGTTAAAATGTGAAAGTGGTAAAGTGATGAATGTAATGATCCTTCGGGATGAATGTTAAATGTGGTATCCATCGGGATGACCAAGTAAAGGAATGTTAAGGAATCCTTCGGGATGAATGTTAAAGATCCTTCGGGATGAAAAGTGTTGCTTTCACCGGCAAGGGGTTGCCTACATCCATGGCATATAAAAGTATCCCCATGATGAATGTGATAATGTGAAGGATCCAAGTCTAAGAAGAGTAAAAATAATGTAATAAAAAGAAAAATGATAAAATAATAAAGGTTAGATTGGGAATTAGGAGTCGTAGTGTTATGTCGGGAGTGCATAACCATGAGTTTATATTTCTTGATTTACATCGATTGGGACGCCTCTCCATGTAAATGAGGAATTATAAACGAGTGGACTATGTGTTGCCGACACGGCACGAGTAGGGTTAGAGAAGTAGAAAGCGAGAGTTTAGAATTCGTAGAAATTTTAAGGACTAAGATAGGAGGATTAGAATTTGACCATGGCTTTAGTTGAGACTTAGAAGGACCTTGATGGGATGAAGAAATTGTAATGATGATAGGATGGGCCTTGCGGTGTGGTGCAAAAGAGGATGAATGAAGACAAAAGAATGTGAACGTATTAGCCGGGTGTGATCATGTAAAGTCAAATAGTGCGAGTTTCTTAAGTATCGAGTAGTCAAGAATGAGGGTAGAGGATAAAGCGAGTGAAATAATGATGTGCGGTAATAGGGCGGATTAGGATGAGGATTGACAATAATAAGTAAGTCTTGTATTATGTAAAATCTAAGCGAGAGTTGTGTGGTATAAAAGTAAGCGGGGGTAATGCAGATTAGGGCATGTGATGCGTTATAGTATGCACAGAGTTGTGAGGTTACTTAAGTCGTTGAACTAAGTAACTAGAGATTAAGGTGTTAGGAATGAGATGAGTTAGGTGACTAAGTTTTGGTTAGAAATAGAACGACAGATTTCGAGGACGAAATCTAAATAAGGGGGGTAGAATTGTTAGACCCGTATCCCGGTTACGAGTAGGCCCCACCCTAGATGAAATATGCTAAGGTTGGATGTAATTGGTTGGTCAACGAAGTTACGTGGAAAGTCAAACCCGATGGTCAAACTAGTAGTCAAAGTATGACTCATGTAGTAATATGAAATGTGATGTATAAACTAGAAGGGCCTAAGTTGTCAAGTGTTAATTATGTGTTATAAGTTAGTTGTGGCTAAAAGAGGATAAAAGAGACTTGAGGGACCATTCTTGCCAAAAGCCCAAAGATCCACCCAACTAGTTATAACTAGCTAATTCTAGAGATATCCACAATTATTGAGAGGTGATGAAGGCCGGTTCTATAGGAGAAAAAGAGAGGGAAAAAGTGAGGTGATGATCCAAGAAGATGAAGATGATCAAGTCTTAGTATTTATGACCACCCTTTTCTATGATCATTATCAAGTAAGTATGTATGTTCTTAATGTTAATGAAGCAATAGATTATGAGTTAAGTGGGATTTCACCATATGATCAAGATATGATCATATGATGATGTAGGATGGTAGATGAGTATGTTTGATGGGTTATGTTAACCCTTGTTTATGTTATTGATTGTTATGTTATTAGGGTTTGATATGTTGATGATGATGATGGATAATAGTGGTGATGATGATGATTTTGATGTTGTTAGCTTGGACCAAGGTAAGTAACTCTCCCTAAAACATGTGTTATGTATGTATTTATCATATATGTGTTATGCTTGTGTAAGAATAGGAGACTTGGATTTGGAATGGTTATGGGTTGGAAATAGGTGGCTAGTGACTTTGGCTAAGAGTAAGTTAGCTTGATGGACTTGGACTAGTTAAGGTATGTTGTTAATTATGGTTGTGATGAATGAATGTGGTTATGATATGAAGTTGTGTATGATATGATTGGTATGTAGTAGTTTAGCGGCTTTTATATGATTAAGATGCTTATGTGAAAGTATGTGTATGATATATGTTTTATGATGGGTTACTTACTAAGCGTAAGCTTATTCTTTTAGTTGTCAACGTTTTGTAGGTTAATGGTGATGAGGATAACTTGGCTTGGATTATAGCATAGGGATTTGGAAGCGGATTTGGGAGATAATAAGCATAGGAGCTAGGTAGAATACCGAGCTCGAGTCAATGTTGTACCCCCGAGAGTCTCTTTTATGAGTCCTATAATGTGTGTCAAAGTCGTGTAATGGTTTGGTGGTCTAACGATGTGTCGAGAGTGTTTTAGGTGTTTATAGTAAAAGTTAAAGGGGTGTTTGGTTTATGTGTGAACATACCCATTTTGGGTTGTAAACGGGTCAAGTGCCCTTGGAAAACATTGGTTATGTTAATGTAATGCTTTTGGTAAAGTTTGGGTGGTTAACGGTGTGTCCAAGTGCGTTAAGTGGTTTATAGTGAATGTTTAAGGGGGGGTGTTTGGCAAAAGGGTAAATGTACCCATTTTGATGTGTAAACGGGTCAAGTATCGTTGGAACATGTTTGATATGTTAAATAAATGAAGTTGGTCAAGTTTGGTGTAAAACGGAAGTGGTATAAGTGGTTTTGTCATGAAATGGGTCAAAATGGGTTTTTAGTGGTGAAAACTGCAGATTTGTTCTTGATGGCCTTCTTGACGGCGTCCCCTTTTAATCGTCCAAAAATCTTCTGGCCCGTCAAGGTCTGACGGCGTCACCATTTTTTTGACGGCGTCACAGTTTGTTGGGCAGTTTTCGAAAAATCATATCTTTTAATCCGTAAGTCGAAATGGGTCATATGACCTATCGTTTTGAAGGTAATTGAGTCTACTTTCATCTAAAAATAGTTTCAAGGTCTGAAAGTTTATAGATTTTTGTCAGTGGTCAAAAGAGTAAGCAGGTGTCCGTAAAAGTGAGTCGTTTCTGTGTAAAAAGTTTTAAATTTTGGTCTAAGCGGGCACGGGGTGTTACAGGACGGAGAGAGTAATATTTTTCTACATCTAAAAATAAAAATCTAAATAAAAAAATATTACTAAATAAGGAATGATTTGATTTTTTTGAAATACAAAAGTGCTCACTTGTGGTTTTGTTTTATTATATAAATGATTAGTAAGATTAGCTTCTGGATTATATTTTTGATATTTTTTCATAATAACATTTTTATTATTTATAAATTTCGTCGACTAACAAAGTACTCAAAAGTCTCAAAGGTTGAATTATTCAACGGTGGGAATACGACAGTTTGCCATGCATGGATTCTCAATTTGTTTACATGCATGTAGTTGATAGAATAATTTTGATCCAAATCTTAATTTTATACAGCTACAATTTAATATATAATTAAAAAATGCAAGAATTTTAGCTATATAAGGGATTGGATGTCTCTTCAAAAAACATAACTCAAATCCCACTTCTTGTAGTAGAAATGGGAACGATGGCCACTTTTGTTGTAACACTTGTTATTGTCTCTTTAAGCTTGCCTTCATTGACGAGTGCTTCCCCAGTTTACCAGTCTCCGCCACCTCCTCCAGTTTACGCATCTCCCCCACCTCCCCCTGTTTACGCGTCTCCCCCACCTCCCCCAGTTTACGCATCTCCGCCACCTCCCCCAGTTTACGCGTCTCCGCCACCTCCCCCAGTTTACGCGTCTCCCCCACCTCCCCCAGTTTACGCGTCTCCACCACCTCCTCACCATTAATTAAAGCGGGACTATCGTATGCGATCATGGTAATTGCTTGTTTCATGTACGAGACCTTATTTTATTGAGTACATTATATCAATTATGTAACTGTAGACACACTACTAAATTCTGTGTTACTAATTATTCTATTCTTTCAGATTTAAAGACAGACGCATTAATAAGATTATATTTCGAGCTTCTTAGATGAACAATAAACATGCAAGACAAAGAAGGGTAGAAAGTTGTACGGAAAAGGGTTGAATTGTAATCATTATGATACTTGTTTTTTTACTAAAAGAAGTTCAGTTTCATTGTAATGATATAGTTTCTGTAAAATTAATGCAAATTTATTAATACGAAAAAGTCAAAATTTTAGGCTAACCCATGTCAAACAGCTCTACCATTGAAGCATTTTAAGCCAAGCTATAAACAAAATTCAATCTTTACTTTGTGTTTTAGAAGTTTACCCTAACTCTCTTCAAGACATGATCCTTGTCAGAGAGAGTCCCTCTTCGAACTGACCATGGCACCTCAACTTTCACAAGAGCGGGAGCCAGCCCACCAGTCTGTTTCAGTAAATTGGGAATAAAAAAGAAACATATTCAATCACAATTCATAAACGGTTAAGAGAAAAGCTTGTATAAATTATAAATTATGTTACTGAAGAACTCACCCTTTGGTTAGCCGCTTGTCCTCTACCATACTGTGAGTTTGGTTCCTGCCTGTTATCGAACAGGTTAAAGTCCCGATTATCTCTACCAACATCCCAAGACTGCACTTCCACAGGAGGAGGAGCTCTGCCACGCCAATCACGGGTATCTGGCTTGGTGAAACGTGCCTGAGGCTGAGCTGGCACCTGCAAAAACATTAAACATTAGGAAGAATGAGAACAATAATTTATAAAGAAAAAAACACAGTAAAACAACAGATGATTTTGGTTGTATTTCTTACAGTTCCTTCAGATTTGGTCCAGCTTTAGGTCCTACCAAAAAGTTTAGTTTGTAGTATATTCTAAAGGCAATAAGAAGCCAATGTGTAAAATTAATTATCCATTGACCTTGACTTGCAATGTCTCTTTTTTCTTTGCATCAAGATCCTCAAGGACCTCAACACCAACTTAATCTCTAACTTTAACCTCAATTATATTCTTCTTGGATATCAAGTCGCTGTATTAATCTCTAGCTTTCTCGAATATGTCCATAACTTTCTTGTCCACCTTCTTCTCAAACCTTTTAGAGACAAAAGTGTTCTTCTGGCCATTATAATTGAGTATATATAAGGTTTAAGTGTTGTTGTGGGCTATAAATTCGTTTTGTATAAGGAGTTCTGCAAGTTTATCAAAAATTTACACTCAGAGTCCAAAAGTATGAAAAAAACTAAAAAAAATACAAAAACTTGTGTCTTCACCTATACGGCTCCATATGTTCAGCTGTAACCTGATCATCCCACATGGCATCTGTCTTCTCTTCCTCTTCTGCAACTGCACAAATTAAAATAGCAATCTAATAATAAAAAAACAGTCCATACCATGGTTCAACACAATCGGTTTCAATTTTACATTAACAACCTTAAAGACACTTCGAACATCAAAAAAACAAAGATCATTCATTACCAGACAAAGGTCATTTAGCAGCAAATACTGTTTCAGAATTTTTTTTTTTTTTTTTTTTTTTTTTTTTTTTTTTTTTTTTTTTTTTTTAAGAAAAAAAGAATCTTGAGGGTGATATATGGATTATGATCGACTTATATCACACACATCACTCAGGTCGTTACTCGTGACAAATATAGAGCCTAACAAAGACAAAATACACTTTTGTCATAATAAAAAAAGTATCCATGGAGATTTGCAAATTCTCAGTATCAAGGTGCAAAGTACCCATCTATAGATTCTAATCAACCTCATTGGTTTGTTTTGGTGGGCTTAATTATCTCTAGTTCTTTACAACTTATATTTACTTGATAAACATCACTTACATTCTTCTCTTCATATATAAAACCTACCAAAACTATAATTTGACTGAAGATATTAGGTTGATCAGTCTATAAGTATCAAGTTTGTTGGGCTCAATTATCTTTACAACTTTTGGCTCCTTCGTATAATACGGAGCACTTTTGACTTGTCACTATGTTGTTTATGCATTGGAAGACTAATTCTTATAACTAACTTTCGTTATTTTATTGTTTACAAATGGTGCCAAACCTTGATACGTACAAGATAAGATCCAAAAGTTTGTGAGATGTCTCCTAAGATTCGACCTAATTGTGTTGCCAAAACTTAATAAATTGTTTAATTTTGAGTATCATTAAGAAATTTCTCCAAAAAAAATGGTTGAATACTTTAACTCAAGTTTACATAAGCATAATAATTGAAAATCTTTCAAATCCAATTATAACGTGTTTGATTTCAACATTATTATAGAATTATAACATTCCACACCATTAATGAACTTTGGGCCAGGTTTTGAACGCATACTCCCTCATTGCAGATGTCTCTGTGGGGCCGAGAAAGGGAAGGATTTTTGAATAAATAGGTCTCCCCCGGTTCTCAGAATAGTTGAACATTGCTTGTGACTGATAGTTTGGGAAGGGTCAGTCGACACCATAGATTTATGGAGTTGGAATTTCTCCGCTAATTTATACCTTCGGAGGATAATGAAAACTCTCTCTTATAGGTTAAAATATTTTGTCAATAAAGTTGAAGCATTCTCATGTTGTAGAGTATTGAGAAATGATAAAGTTCTAAGAATTAATAAATATTTTGGCAATAAAGTTGAAACATTCTCATGTTGTAGAAGTATTGAGAAATGATAAAGCTCTAAGAAAGTCAATAAATATCATTAGTGTATAACAATTGAATGTTACACTTAATTTTATGGATTTTGCTAATTATAGCATTAGGGGGGGGGGGGGGGGGGGGGGGGGGGGGGGGGGGTGGTTGAAAGTTTACCAACTTTTGCCAAATTGCCACATCATCATCTACCAATCACAACCTTCCAACTCAAAGTTTACCAAACTTTACCAAAATGGTGGCGGCGGTCACCAAAGTTTACCAAATTTTTTTTTTTTTTTTTTTTTTTTTTTTTTTATTTTTTAAATATTTTTAATACATAAAACAAAAACTATAAAAAATTAAAACACACATTTCATTGAAATTAAAAAAAGTTCATACAATATAATCTAAAACCAAATTTTCCATCCGTTCTTCTTCGCAATTTCCCGCTTGTCGTCAAGAACGGCTTTCAAGTGCTCTTCGGTGGTAATGTGATCATGGGGCTCGTAAAAAAACTTCACCTCGCGTTGTCGGTTCTTGAACTTTGCCCCGTCGAGTTGCGTCGCCAACAAATCCGCCGCCAACTTGTCCTTCTCGCGTTTCTCGTGCAAAAATTGTTGCTTGCTTTTTGTGTACGAGCTAATGTCTTCCGCGGCACTTGAGATCGAAGTGAAGGATGTGGGTTGCTTTTTCTTTGACTTCCTTGAATCATAAGCAGGGATGGGGTCTTCATTCATGTCGGGCAAGATATTCTCGTTGCTTGCGGATTCATACTCTCCCGACTTTCTTTTCCCGCTTGTCCTCGAACCGCCAACTTGTTGAAAACAATCTTGCTCGAGCCACTTGTCATGCCCTTTCACAACATCCCACGAAGCAACATGACCGAACTTTTTTTTTGTTTTTGTTCGGTAATCGGCGAATGCAACCTTCATTACATCCAAGTCGTTACACCCGCTAGCCTTAGCACGATCCTTCATGTAAAAGATAATTGACATGTTAAAAAAAAAATACTAGACATTTAAAAAAAAAATACGAGACATGTAAAAAAAAATCCGAACTTGTAAAAAAAAATACCGCTTGTTGGTAAAAGCCGTTAAAAAGTCCCATGGCCGCGTTCATATTCTTCCACTTGGTATACAAGCCATGAAATGTCCGTGTAGTTGATCCAAGAGTTGCCGTGTAATGCTCCAAAATCCGGTTCCAAAAACTATCGCCCTTTTGATCATTACCGAATTTTTTACATTCGGATACTTGAACCCATGCTTTCGCCAATGCAACCTCTTGCTCTTGCGTCCAAGTTTCACGCGGCTTTTTTGTACGAACCTTTTTCTTGCCCCTTGCATCCACTTCTTGAACTTCTTCATCGTCGTCTTCGTCTTCCATTTCTAATAAAGTATAAATTGTAACAAATTATAAAAACAAGACATAAAAAAATAAAAAAATAAAATAAAAAAAAAAAAAAAAAAATTACGAGACATGGAAAAAATAAAGGAAAGAAAATATACCAAACGAGTTTGGTTCTTGTGTCTCGGGTACGACCTCATCATCTTCACGATTGTTAAAAATACCAAGTTGGTCGAAATCCATCGACCTTGAGATGTTGTAGAGTTGTGGATTCATCGGAGGATTGCCCAAAAACATTGGATGTGGAGACGCGGGTTGTGGCACATAATATTGATTCGGGGATTGTTGCGAAAATTGATTTGGGGATGGTTGAGATGATTGAGAAAATTGATTTGGGGAAAGTTGAGAATAGAATTGATTTGGAGATGGTTGAGAAAGTTGATTTGGAAGAAAATTTTGTGGTTGCGGATAACCCGATCGACTAGGTTGGGATCGGGTTTGTTTGTGGTTAGCTATTTTTTTTGACTTCCTAGAATCCATAGGTAAAATTGTATGTGGAATGGTAGAATTTTTTGTTTGGGGAAGAAGATTGTAACTTATGTATATATAAGTAAAAAATAAGGGAATTTTTTTTTTTTTTTTTTTTTTTTTTTTTTTTTTTTTTTTTTTTTTTACAAAAGGCCAAACGGTCATTTTAAAAATTTTTTTGACCGTTACTTGGCTTCCTCTCCAAAATTTCAATCGGCAATTATAGCCGAAAATGATAGTTGCCGAAATTTGCCGAATGCCGGCAATGGGTTTGCCGAGATTTGCTGATCAATGCCAAGGGTTTGCCAACTCCACTCCCTCCCCTCTTAGTGTTATGCTTAAATGTAAAAAAGATGTATGAATTCATTTTTTTCATGAATACATGATTTCAATATCTACGATTAAGGTACTAATTTTTAATATGATTTGGAGAAAAATAGAGTGTTTTCATACATGAAAATGTTTTTAACTATGGTAAGTCTAATATTAAATTTTATATCTAAGCAAAACCCTAATTGTATTACAATCTTTTTTACATAGAAAGCGTTTAATACCATGTCTTTGTAAGCTTTTTTAATCGTCGGTAGGAAGATTTTTATAAAATGTCATTATAAAGACATTTAAGAAAGATGTGATTGCTTTAAGGATAATCGTGTTTATCATTTGTTTGTTTATGGTCAGTGAATATGGAGTGGATTGGAACATATTGGCTACCTCATGTATTACCTTTGACTCGTATCCAAATTTTGCCAAGCAGTAAAACAAGACAAGATACAAAAGTTTGCAACATGTTTCCTCACACTCGACCAAATCACCTAAACATGCGCTCAAATTTATATGGATTAAATATAAGGGTTTTGCTAATGACAGCCCTAACGGCTATGATTAAGAATACAATTTTTATTACATGATTACAATGAATGATTATGATTGGATGAGAATTCCGAAAAAAGCGGAGACAATCCTTAAAAACACGGATTTACAACCAACACTTGATTGATGATTTAGTTTCCAACAACCAATTGTAATAAAAATTCACTTCTTAACCACAGCCGCTGTCATTAGCAAAACCCTATATATAAGGCTATGCACAGTCGTGACCCGGGTCATCCCATGCCACATCAGCTTTCTCTCTCCGATGGCCAGACACGACCAAGTTGCCACAGTCGATGACCGATTTTTTTTTTTTTTTTTTTTTTTTTTTTTTAATTTAAATATTTTAAACAACAAATTTAAAATTCCTTAAAAAAAACATTACAATACTAAATTCAAATAAACATTAAAAACATTACGTAAATTATTCAAATAACATAAAAAACATTACAAAAATTGTTCATCGTCATCGTCACTACCGTCTTCGTCTTCATTCTCTTGATTGACGTGATTTCTACGATTTCTCCAAATGTGTTCGATCAAATCAGATTTTAAGTGTAGATGAGTTGATGAGTCCTGGAGCTCCTTAGTAACTACTAAAGATTCTTCATGCGTTCTTAAGGGATCGTGATCACGGTGGCCCTCATCTTTGAACCATGTAGGACATATCGTCCGCTGCTTGTGTCGAATGATCATATTATGTAATATGATACATGTATATATAATATCTTGGAGATCCTGTTTATACAGCCCTCGAGCTGGAAGTTTAAGCATTTTCTACTTCTTCTTCAACACGCCAAAAGCCCGTTCCACATCTTTCCTTGCTGCTTCGTGCTTCCTCTTGTACAATATTCTTTTTTCATCACCTGTGGGAGGATTTGAAATGGACTTAATAAGAACGGACCATTGTGGATGTATCCCATCAGTAAGATAATGTCCCCTTTTATAAGGTACATCGTTAGCCTCGAATTCAAGGTCTGGTGCTCTCCGTAAACTCACTCATAACTTCATCATCGTCGGAAGACGAATAACCAAAAAAGAGCTCGTAAGACATAATTAAAAGAATGTGTTTGAAGGTATTGATAGAAATGTTGTTTGAAATTGTGTGTTTAGAAGTGTGTTTGAGGTTGGTATTTATAAGGTTGTAAAGTGGTAAGTTTTTTTTTTAATAAAAAAGGTTTTTTTTTTTTTTTTTTAATAAAAAGTTTTTTTTTTTTTTTTTTTTTTTTTTAAGATATGAAATGGGTAGTTTTTTTTTTTTTTTTAATTTAGTGTCTCACAATCGGTCGAATTTTAGACCGATAGCTTCTTATTTTATTTTATTTATTTATTTATTTATTTTTTTGCTCCTCGACCGACATTTGACTAAATCCCCACATTGGCCATGACTGATTTGAATATCGGTCACCCTTGAGCTTCGACCGATGTTTTCAGGGCCACCGTGCCTAGCCTAATGGTGCTTGAAAAGCATATAATTTATGAGTATTGATTGACATGTCTAATTGGCTAATTTGTATGTATAATTATATGCCTAAATATGCATGATAGCATTTTGTTGGTGACAGCACATGGACCTACAATTTCACAAACTGCTAAACCACTGTCACATCCATTTAGACACAAAAATAGTCACATGTTTAGATCTTTCAATCATTTTTCATAAGTTATTGTTTTTTTTTCCCTTTATCCTTTTTGATATAATTTACTACAAAAAAAAACATATGGGACATGTTCAACATCAAAAAGCTTGCACTGTTTTTTCGCACTTAGGCGCAGTGCGTGTCATTGGTAATGATTTTACTACGGTGCCACAAATTCGTAAGTTGGTCCCAAGTAATCGCTGTTGTTCACATTCTGTCTCATAAAAAGAGCCAACATTTGGTAGGGATGGAACATGTTTAATTCGAAGAGCCAGTGAATTTGATGATCTCCCTACCGGAATGGCTATGCTAAGGGCGTTTGGCCATGCCTTGGGGATACTTATTGATCTCAAAATGAATATGACTATATTCGACCCCTCCAATAACATTGCTCAAGTTTCGTCCATGTTATTCATGGAAGAGGGGCTCTAAGCGTTTACGAGCGAAGACATGTCAGAGTGAAAATCCCTAACATTGTTAAACGTAACTACGTAAGTATATGTGTGCACGAGCCTATGCATTTCGGGTTAACAAAATAATTATTTTTTGTGAACGAAAAAAGCAAATGTCACACATGAATAATGAGTTTCAACTGAAAATCGGTAACATAAGTTATATGTTTTTGCTTGGTGAAAACGCATGACAAGTACACTTCTAAAGTTCTAATTAGTATTTTCTAAAACTAAAAACATATTTGTAACACTCTCCATTGGATCATGTAATTCCTCCCCAAAATGCAACAAAGTTTGAATGATGAGAGAGATTTATCATTTTTGGGGCTTTTTCCAATAATATTATGCGAATTGACAAATAAAGCTTTTATGGTTATATTTAATGAACAAAAATATAATATTTATTTATATATAAAAATTGGCTGGAAGAAATTAAATTTATGATAGATATGTTGTGAAACAATAAAGTAAAGAACAACAAGAAGATAGGGAGAATGAAAGAGAAAGATAGAACATGTTATTCGTATGTCTACACATTACATTAGGTGTTTTTATTTATAGAGACCTTAACATGAATGGTATTAAGTACAATATTGGATGTTACAAGACTAATTATAAATATGGATATGGAGGTTACTAGTTAGGGTATATGAATGCGATGATGAATGTATACAATCATTATAATAAATATTCATAACATTCCCTCTCGATTGTACATCATTCAAGATACGTTTTGGATACCGCCTCATTAAAAAGTTTGCTAGGAAAAACCCCAATGGGAGAAAAAACCATAGCTAAGGGAAAAAGAGTGCAGTGCGTATTATTCCCCCTCATAATCACTTTACTTGAGCTCACTGAAACGCCGCATTCCGATGCCATATACCAATTTCTTAAATGTTGAGGTAGAGAGTGCCTTGGTAAATAAATCTGCTAGATTGTCGCTTGAATGAATCTTTTGAACAATAATATCGCCATTCTTTTGTAAGTCATGAGTAAAAAAGAACTTCGGTAAAATGTGCTTGGTTCTGTCACCTTTAATAAACCCTTCCTTCAGTTGAGCAATGCATGTTGCGTTGTCCTCATGTAAAATTGTTGGTCCCTCATTTCCCGCATAAATACCACAACATTCACCAATATGTAGTATAACATTTCTTAACCAAACACATTCTCGGCTTGCTTCATGGATGGCCAAATTTTTTGCATGATTAGTTGAAGTGGCTACGATTGTTTGCTTTACGAAACGCCATGAAATTGCAGTACCGCCATGTGTGAATACATAACTAGTTTGAGACCGACCAATATGAGGGTCAGACTTGTATCCTGCATCTACATATCCAACTAAATTTGTTTTGGATGAGGTAGTAAAATATAAGCCCATGCCTTTTGTACCTTGAATATATCCCCCTTGGATGTCTATTTGAGGATTATGCCTCGTTAAAACCTTACTAGACAAAACCCTGTGGGTACAAAACCGCGGTAAAAGGAAAAAGAGTGAAACGCGTATCTTCTCTCCCCCTGATGATCACATTAGTTAAGCACATTAAATTAGTGAAATGCACCTTGAAGTGTCTTGATAGAATCACATGAATAGATATTCTCTACAGTTTATTCGCATATCCATTTTAAGGATTAACATACGTCATACATCTCATTCAAGTATATCATCATACTTCACAAGTTATTAATTGCCAACAAATTCAAAGTGAAAGATATATTATATCATGTATGACCACTAGCGAGAACTTTAATCATTTCATACGCATTTTCGTATCACATTTTTAAATCGATTTGTGATCATCATCTTTATAAATCAAGGGGGTCTTTTCAATATCACGTGACATCATAAGCGCGAGAGTTGTTTATGCATATAAAGATATAACTTTGTCTTTAGTTTTCATGATGTACACAGATTTCATCCTTAAGATTAATTCCAGAACTAAGAAAAACTTTGTCTTTTGTTTCAAATTCAACTTCTATGCATTCAATCGCCTTTATAATCATAGAATCAAATTGTATGAAACTTAAAATATATTCAAATCTAGATCTCTTTGTAAAGTTTCATAAGCAAACAAAATCCTTTATTTGGCACACTACTATACACTAAGGCGATTATAACACATATGCTCAAAGCGTGATTAATTCAATACAATCAAGTAGTATTCTCGAGAATTTTTCTTATATGCTTTAAGCATTAAACATCACTAGCATGATTCATGCATTTTATATGCAATAATAAAATATCAATATCACATGAGCTCTATTCATCTACCTTTTAGACGCACATCGATTACTTATTATATTACCAGACATATAAATATTATATACATTATTGATCCACCACATGAGAACATATCACCTTATGATCATTTCCATGTCTTTACGAAAACATTGCGTGCCATTAGTTATGCCTTAAATACGAAAATTTCAATATTGTAATTTCGCTTTCTCATAAAAACCAGTGCATATCCAATAATTTTACACGTTTATATGTACGGACTTCAAGTCCCAGTAACCATGTCTCGTCACAAGAGACTTCACTCTTTCATTACTTCTTTGCGTCTTTACATCTTTTGGCCACTTATTTATACATCTGCACCTCCTGCAGGTATGCTTCCATGATCCTCACCTTGATTATAGCACTATCTTATTTATTTACAAAATCATATATAATAGTACTATCAACGTAGATTCATTACTTTTCGATTACACACTTTACTAGACATTATATTATATCATTTGTTGAGATCTTATATACTTTCATTCACCCGGGAATTTTCAAGAACCATCATGTCTAGTGTCTCTTTAAGAGACTATGGGGTCTTTATTACCTCGATTCGACCATATTAATTTTCTTGCTCCATTTCATTTATTCATTCGAGGACTTTTACTTGGAATCGATTTGTCTATCATGCTGCAGCCATGCCATAGACTCACTATCAATCATTGGTTGTCATGTTGGGACATACATTATAATTGGAGCACTTGCAGCGTATATATGATCTAGTAACTTCTTTAGGTCACTAAACATGTCTGGCAAGCACTAGATTTGGAATATAAATTGTCCCTTAAACTTCTTTAGGTCACTAAACATGTCTGGCCAGTACTAGATCTGGAATATAAATTGTCCCTTAAACTTCAAGTTCATATTCATTAGTGTGAGGATCAACATTTATATTATCATAATTCATTCCAAATTTTTCGCTGCTCATTCTCCCCCTGAATGAATTATCAATTTCAACATCCTCAAATTTGTGTGCGTTGTGGTGGATTTACAATATAGGTTCCGCACATTTACAGAAAACTTTATATCGGAAACATATGGTTAATGACCAATACCATTCTAATGGGGAGGATTCATATAGATTGTTGGTAAGATGCGAATTCATATTTTTAACATGCCCCATAAACTAAGAGTTTTGTTCTCACAATTATTGGCTTTGCAATCAACTGAAGACATCTTATAAACGTTTCAACAAAATCAATTCACGTATGAACATGGGATACGTAAAGTTCAACACTTATTCCAATAATTTCCCAACATATAGAAGTATTCACCACCATTTCCAAAGATACAATCTGGAAACCATGCTAGCGTTTAATAAGACGAGCCATTAATCACGCTAACCTTAAGTTGCGTATTTGATGATCATTTTGACGATGCATCGATTTTAAAACTCAAAATGATCCACATGGCAGATGTATAGGCCTACATACATCCACTTTATATTCTTTCTGAAACTTTATAGGACAAAGTCCTTACTTCAATATGCTGGTGATATATGAACAATTAACTTCCATTGGGAACAATCAATTTTATCTTCGAAGAAACTTATAGTTCTTCTATACATTTCGCATTATCATTGACCCGGGATGGTCCAACCGGTCATGCAAATTACTACAATAATCTTGGCTCATAAACTTATACTTTATGACCACTTGTTCTTCAATTGCACATTTTTTCTCCGATTAGCTTTTTTATGTCTTTCTCATAGTTTTGTATATAATATTCACATTAGCTTATAGCATTATCAAATAGCGCAATATATACTAATAAAGTATGTTATTAATCAATCAATCATCAAACAAGCAAATAAAACTATATTAGAAATAAATCACATATATAAGACATAGTCAATAACATAATTTGAGTTACCATATACATCCGTATTAAAATATATTAATTATTCTTATGCAACCTTCACAAACTATGCAACATTTACAATATTTCTCGTTATTAACATTTCCACAAAAGTGATTCTCAGATTCACAATAACACTGTACCTTCACATAAAGAAACATACAACTATCTGTGTGGCCAAGGTCCCTTTTAGGCTTTCACAGCCAATAACCATACTTGTTCATAAAGAAATATTTACTGTACCTTCACATAAAGAAATATTTACTCCATATTTCAATAAACATAAAGAAATATTTACTCCATAAAGAAATATTTACTGTACCTTCACATAAAGATTCACAATAACACTGTACCTTCACATAAAGAAATATTTACTCCATATGTTTCAATAAACATAAACAATATTCAACAATATTTAGAGGTTTCTTTTACAGCCAATAACCATACTTGCTCATAAACATAGTATGAGAAGTTCAATATGATATCCAAACAATCTTCAACATATATCAGATTCAGAGGCAACAATAACAAGCTTAATATCCTCATATACATATAAACAATATTTAGTATTTGATCTCATGGATTCCTCAAATCATCTAAATACAAACACATCTAATTAACTATCAAACAATAAATCGATACTACCAAGTACTAGTAATACGGAAGTACAAGTGTGACTGTGTGAGATAGACATTGCATTATAATATATTTCAAATAAAATTAGTCTTCATAAAGTTAACTTTAAATCTATAACATGTATTCTAACATTTAAAGAATGCATAATGGGTCTTTTTAGTGGTGTCTAATGCCCGAAATGTAAATTACGAAAAATTTCATTATCCTTAAGCATAGAGGTACAACGCAATCATGGTGATTAAAACAGAGATTAGATATCCAAATGCACAACCAAAATATGTATCATATTTATACTCCGCTAAACATGATACAACAAATATTGCATGTGTAGGCCTTAAACTCACTTATATAAACAACAAAATCTATTTTTAAGACTTTATTGGAAACCACGATATTAGTGTATTTAACATTCCAAACAATATTGCAATCATTTACTGTGTAGAAAAATCATTAATGTTATATCCGACGTTAATCTATGCAATGATGTAACGTAGGCAATGTAAATTAATTTTGATACTTTGGTCCGTATGTAAAAACGGTGCAATGTATTCTCCCCCGAGAATTTAGAAATTAAATAATCAATTGAAAACGGGGCTATGAAAACTCACCTGATGCAATAGCTATGATAACAATAGTGAATATACTGAAATGAGACGCGATCCCTAGCCGCAACCTAATATGAATAATATGATCTAATGTAAGTCATGAATTTATGCTACACACGCAAATACGTATGTTATCGATACCACTCGTGAATTTTGGAAATAAAGTTTATCGTCGAAAAAATATATTTTTGACGTCTCGTTAAGCTATAAAACATTTTTCGTGTAAATACGTTGTAACGATATCCCACGATCGTCGTTTGGTGATTTATTGGGAAAATAGAGTTTTCCGTCGTAATTTAATACTATTTCACAACTTATAAAGATGACCAAATGGCCTCGCAAAACTAGTCATAAAACGGTGTATATTGAGTGTTAGTAAATAAGCTCGGCGTTTTTAGAAACCTTGTAACAATATCTTAAATTCGTATCATCGAACTTTTGTCCATACGAGTCTCGATCAATGAGAAAAACGGCTCTCAACATGGTGTCTTGCAAAAACAGTTTTAGACTTAGAGATATTTTAATGAAAAGCTGATAAAATGTTTGGTGAATCGTCGGTTTTCAAACGCTCGTATCTTGGTCGTTATAAGCTCGTTTTCTACGTTCTTTATGTCCTCGGCTTCGTCTCACAGCTAACTAATAGATTTATGATAAGTCGGCTTGTCTAGTTCGCGTCCAACGCCTCGTTTTACCCATTGAAATTCGTGTGACAGCACGCAAATTTTCAGAAAAATAGTTTTCGTCGTCAAACTTAAAATTAACGTATCTTTCTCGTCGTAAGCTCGTTTTTGCTCATTCCAGCGGCCACGGTTTCGTTTTTGAGAGTATTTTCTAAATATTTAAGCCAAAATATCCTATGACATACTGAGTTTTACAGAATTCACAAAAATGGACAGAACCTTTTCTATAACTTGTAAAAATCAATTTTTCTAGTTCAAGGCTTGTTCAAATCACTTCCAATCAACACCAAGCTATTCTAAAACCTACCATACACCTTTTTAGGGTGTCATGGGTTCCTAATCTTCACTAAAAGTAATGGAGTTCATAAGGTTACAAGTAAAAATCTCTAGATCCATTTTTAGTGGGAAAATAAATATTAAGTGGTATATAACATATGTACATTTGCATGATTTGCTACTAGAACATCAATATAGATCAAATGAAAGTATAAAAGAGTAGAAAATTTATTTAGACACTTACTTGATGTTTTGATGAGTTTTGGAGCAAAATACTTAAGTAATCCTTGAGGTTTTTATTTCAAAACCTTAACTAGGATACAAATGGGACTAGAAATATTTGATCTTGAAAATTTTTGTGAACTCTTGCTTGTTCTTGTGTTCTTGGCCGATCATATAAGGAAGGAGAGGAAGAGAGAAAAGTTGCTAGTTTATTTTGGTTAAATGAATGTGTAAGTGAAATATTTGCAAGTTATATCTAGTAGCATTAATTTTAGTCAAGACAATCAAGTGATTTCAAGAATTTAGGGGGGGGGGGGGGGGCGGGCATGGGGCGGAAAATGGGGGAAAGTTGGGAGGGGTTGTGGCTAATTAAGGGCACTAGGAGTGGGCAGACTTGAATTTATCATACCTCCCAAATTCAGCCAATAAACTTTAGCCAACTCATTCCCATAAATTCTTATCCCTCCCAACCTAATTCACTGGCGCCCGATAAATTCTCATCCCTCCTAAATTTTTTCTTTTTTCTTTATATTTAACTAACAATTTTTAATAAATCATTTCATTAATACTAAAAAAAAAGCACTTACATGTTATAATAAAAAAACAAAGTCCATTACATGTATAAAATAGAAATGATATAATAAACTAGAACTAATAAATATCTAGAAATTACATGGCCAATCATATTTTGCCGCGAGTTGGCGTTTTTTGTTCTTTACCCACTCCAACATAATCGGATCTTCGATGTGGTCATGCGGCTCCATGTAGTACTTGAAGTCTTGCCTCTCGGTCTTGTTAGTAGCTTGTTGAATTTGGATGTCCAAAAGAACTTGTGTCTTCTCCGTGATACTCTCCATCATTTTTGCCTTCATTTCCACATATGAGTTGACGGTCTCAACAACACTATCCGCCTTTGACGACTTTTCATCAACCTTTTTTCCCCCTTTTTTGGACGCGTGGGGGTTGAGTCCTCATTCAAATCCGGGATGATAGTATTGGGATCGTTGTTATCCGTCTCATAGCTCCCTCCCTCGGACGACTTTCTTCGCTTGTCGGAATGTGTGGAAGATGTTTGTTCTTCCCATTTAGCTTGGCCTTTGACCACCGTCCATGCCGCTTGGTGAGTAAACGGTTTTCGCGTTTTCGTGCTAAAATCACTCAAAGCGTTCTTCATAACGTACATATCATTACATCCGCTCTCCCGTAGACGAGCCTACAAGTATGAAAACAAAACGTATTAATAAAAAAAAGGTCCGAATTTAAAAAAAATATAACTTAAAACCGAATTTAAAAAAAATACCGATTGGTGGTACAAGCCGTTAAATACACCCATGGCCGCGTTCATTAGATTCCACTTTGTGTTTAAACTATGATGAGTTCGAGTTGTTCCATTCATGAGTGACGCGAAATGCTCTAAAATCCTTTCCCAAAACTTGTCTCTATGTTGTTCATTCCCGACTACTCTACATGTCGAGATATGAATCCATGCCTTAGCCAAAGCTTCTTCTTCCTCTTGAGACCAAGGGATTTTATCCGCTCGTTTCTTCAATTTCTTTGTCGGAACATCTTGCACTTCTTGAACGTCATCATATACAAAATAAAACCGAATGTAAAAAAAAAAAAAAAAAAAAAAAAAAAAAAAAAAAAAAAGGCGAATGTAAAAAATAAAAAATAATTTAACCGAATGTAAAAAACAAAAACAAAATTACCGTTAGGTAGTTCTTGTGTTTCGGGAACAACTTCATCTCGATAGTTAAGCATCGGATCAAAGTCAAGCTCCGCTGTTTGATCGATCACGTATTCCCTTGGTTGCATCGGTGGAGGTGGTTGAGGGTAGTAAGATTGGGGAGTCGGTGGTTGAGGGTAGTAAGCTTGGGGAGTCGATGGTTGAGGGTAGTAAGCTTGGGGAATCGGTGGTTGAGGGTAGTAACCTTGGTGACTCGGTGGAGGAGCAACTTGATTTCGAACACCTCGGCCTCGACTTTTAGACCCGGATGAAACATTTTTTATTTTTCTTGAATCTATGGAAGTGTTTTAGTTGTTGTGTGTGTTTTGGGGTTGAAAGGATATATAGGAAAAATAAAATAGGGATTTTTTTTTATTTTATTTTTTTTTTTTTTTAAACTAGACGTTGGCTAGATTTTGAATATTTTGAACAAAAAACGGTCTAATACAACGGTCATATGCACATTATCACCACCAGTATATATTACCGTCCATCATAAATTTTTGGCATAAATTTGATGCCGGCGGCGGTGTTACCGCCGGTATGCCCCATAAATTCATCCATACCGTCCACCACTCCTAGTGCCCTAAAGAACTTGTCCCCAAAGTGTAAGATTTTGTTAGTTTAAGTTGTGCATTAGGTGTTACTGGGTACCGAGTTAGCTAGAAATAAATCTTGACGGAATAAAATAAAGTATAATGAAGTTTTAAAAATTATAAAATCACATTCCTTGCAAGAATCGGGTGTTCAATTGGTTATCGTGTTGAAATTTCGCAAACCGTCGTAGTTATAAGCTTTTAACGGTACATATAGTAAATAATTTCAAAACACAGGGTAAACTAATAATATAATTTTTATATCATTATAATGAGTATGAAAATATATTAGGATCACAGTCGGGAGTGTCGGGTATATTATTCGTAGTAATGACAGAGTGGTAGCGTTTATTTAAATAAATAAACATATGTTATTTGAAATTATGCAATCTCGTGCATGACCTAATATGATGATGATGTTACTGATGATATGTAGACTACTTAGTCTATATGACGTGTCCTTAGTGATGTTGCATGAATACGCAGCTAAACCATAATGGTTACGCGAATTTGAATATCCGTAAACCTAGTTTACGCAATGATGAATGATAACCATGAATAGTGATTTTCCTCCGGGAATGAATAGTATTTCGTAAATAGTAAAAATTTTAAAAACATCTCAAAGTCGTAAACTGACTTCAAAAACGATGAATAGTGAAATGATGAATAGTAAATGATAAATAGTAACCCGTGAATAGTAAATTGTCGAGGTTTGGAAATGACCTAAAATTACGATTTGTCACAGGAAAACACTCTTGTTTTTCACAAAATGTTTTGTGAAAAATAAGCAAAACAGAGATCGCGTTCAAATCAACGTTTTCCAACAAAATATTTTGCAAAACACAAAATCCCTATTTCCTAACTTAACAAGGAAAATCACAAAACAAAATTAAGTTGTTTTCCTTGTTTTCCTTTGTAATCCACAACCCTCCCTCCCTTTCTTCAAAATGGGAAATACAAACATCAACTAAACGCGTTTTCTATATTTTCAAGTGTTTTGTAGAGATAAATTTTACTTCTAAATTTTTACAAAACTAGAAATAGAAAACAAGAGAATTTTTTCTCTAACTAAACACACCCGCTTTTACTCCCTCCGTCCCATATTAAGTGTCCACTTTCAAAATACACAAAGTTTTAGAAAATTCCACTAACTACACTCTCCACCAATCAAATATCATTTTTACCCACTAAAGTCTCATCTCATTAGTTGAAATACAATATGGACACTTAATTTGAGACATCCCAAGATTCCATTGTGGACACTTAATATGGGACGGAGAGAGTAATATTTTTCTACATCTAAAAATAAAAATCTAAATAAAAAAATATTACTAAATAAGGAATTATTTGATTTTTTTGAAATACAAAAGTGCTCACCTGTGGTTTTGTTTTATTATATAAAGGATTAGTAAGATTAGCTTCAGATTATATTTTTGATATTTTTTCATAATAACATTTTTATTATTTATAAATTTCGTCGACTAACAAAGTACTCAAAAGTCTCAAAGGTTGAATTATTCAACGGTGGGAATACGACAGTTTGCCATGCATGGATTCTCAATTTGTTTACATGCATGTAGTTGATAGAATAATTTTGATCCAAATCTTAATTTTATACAGCTACAATTTAATATATAATAAAAAAATGCAAGAATTTTAGCTATATAAGGGATTGGATGTCTCTTCAAAAAACATAACTCAAATCCCACTTCTTGTAGTAGAAATGGGAACGATGGCCACTTTTGTTGTAACACTTGTTATTGTCTCTTTAAGCTTGCCTTCATTGACGAGTGCTTCCCCAGTTTACCCGTCTCCGCCACCTCCCCCAGTTTACGCATCTCCCCCACCTCCCCCAGTTTACGCCTCTCCCCCACCTCCCCCTGTTTACGCGTCTCCCCCACCTCCCCCAGTTTACGCATCTCCGCCACCTCCCCCAGTTTACGCGTCTCCGCCACCTCCCCCAGTTTACGCATCTCCGCCACCTCCCCCAGTTTACGCGTCTCCCCACCTCCCCCAGTTTACGCGTCTCCACCACCTCCTCACCAATAATTAAAGCGGGACTATCGTATGCGATCATGATATAGTTTCTGTAAAATTAATGCAAATTTATTAATACGAAAAAGTCAAATTTTTAGGCTAACCCATGTCAAACAGCTCTACCATTGAAGCATTTTAAGCCAAGCTATAAACAAAATTCAATCTTTACTTAGTGTTTTAGAAGTTTACCCTAACTCTCTTCAAGACATGATCCTTGTCAGAGAGAGTCCCTCTTCGAACTGACCATGGCACCTCAACTTTCACAAGAGCGGGAGCCAGCCCACCAGTCTGTTTCAGTAAATTGGGAATAAAAAAGAAACATATTCAATCACAATTCATAAACAGTTAAGAGAAAAGCTTGTATAAATTATAAATTATGTTACTGAAGAACTCACCCCTTGGTTAGCCGCTTGTCCTCTACCATACTGTGAGTTTGGTTCCTGCCTGTTATCGAACAGGTTAAAGTCCCGATTATATCTACCAACATCCCAAGACTGCACTTCCACAGGAGGAGGAGCTCTGCCACGCCAGTCACGGGTATCTGGCTTGGTGAAACGTGCCTGAGGCTGAGCTGGCACCTGCAAAAACATTAAACATTAGGAAGAATGAGAACAATAATTTATAAAGAAAAAAACACAGTAAAACAACAGATGATTTTGGTTGTATTTCTTACAGTTCCTTCAGATTTGGTCCAGCTTTAGGTCTCACCAAAAAGTTTAGTTTGTAGTATATTCTAAAGGCAATAAGAAGCCAATGTGTAAAATTAATTATCCATTGACCTTGACTTGCAATGTCTCTTTTTTCTTTGCATCAACATCCTCAAGGACCTCAACACCAACTTAATCTCTAACTTTAACCTCAATTATATTCTTCTTGGATATCAAGTCGCTGTATTAATCTCTAGCTTTCTCGAATATGTCCATAACTTTCTTGTCCACCTTCTTCTCAAACCTTTTAGAGACAAAAGTGTTCTTCTGGCCATTATAATTGAGTATATATAAGGTTTAAGTGTTGTTGTGGGCTATAAATTCGTTTTGTATAAGGAGTTCTGCAAGTTTATCAAAAATTTACACTCAGAGTCCAAAAGTATGAAAAAAACTAAAAAAAATACAAAAACTTGTGTCTTCACCTATACGGCTCCATATGTTCAGCTGTAACCTGATCATCCCACATGGCATCTGTCTTCTCTTCCTCTTCTGCAACTGCACAAATTAAAATAGCAATCTAATAATAAAAAAACAGTCCATACCATGGTTCAACACAATCGGTTTCAATTTTACATTAACAACCTTAAAGACACTTCGAACATCAAAAAAACAAAGATCATTCATTACCAGACAAAGGTCATTTAGCAGCAAATACTGTTTCAGAATATTTTTTTTTTTTTTTTTTTTTTTTTTTTTTTTTTTTTTTTTTTAAGAAAAAAAGAATCTTGAGGGTGATATATGGATTATGATCGACTTATATCACACACATCACTCAGGTCGTTACTCGTGACAAATATAGAGCCTAACAAAGACAAAATACACTTTTGTCATAATAAAAAAAGTATCCATGGAGATTTGCAAATTCTCAGTATCAAGGTGCAAAGTACCCATCTATAGATTCTAATCAACCTCATTGGTTTGTTTTGGTGGGCTTAATTATCTCTAGTTCTTTACAACTTATATTTACTTGATAAACATCACTTACATTCTTCTCTTCATATATAAAACCTACCAAAACTATAATTTGACTGAAGATATTAGGTTGATCAGTCTATAAGTATCAAGTTTGTTGGGCTCAATTATCTTTACAACTTTTGGCTCCTTCGTATAATACGGAGCACTTTTGACTTGTCACTATGTTGTTTATGCATTGGAAGACTAATTCTTATAACTAACTTTCGTTATTTTATCTATACTACCTTATAATGTATTTAGGACATCTATATTTAGAAGTCTTAAAATGTTTAAGACCAAAAACATTTCTTTAATAGGAAAGATGTATACACATATAATTAAAAGCCTAGAAATTTAAGTGTCTTTAAAAAGTATGGGTTGTTACAAGTATAGCTTTCAATGCTTGTAATCTTTTAATACTTACAAGAAAAGAAGCATAGTGTACACCACTTTAATGCACACAATTTTTAGACTTACAATACAAGAAGCATAGTGTACACCACTTTAATGCACATATTTAAAAAAAAAATTAAAAAAAAAAAAAAAAAAAAAACATTAATGCTATTTATTGTAGTCAATTAATTAACTGGTCAATAAATACAATTAATACAGTTATTAAAACACCCCTTACATAAGAAATACAAATTATCAAGCATATAGTACAACCAAATTAAACATAATTCCTACATTAAATGTAACTAATACAAATAATAAAGCACATTATACAAATATTCAAGCCCGAACGGGCAACGGGTCAAATGGGCTTGAGCCCGAACGGTCACGGGCTAAACGAAATTATTGATATCCGTAAATTTATTGTCAAAAAGAACATAATAAACTTCAGGATACCCGTCGCTGCAACGCGCGGGTACCCTGCTATACTTTATAATGCATTTGGGACTTTTCGAAAAAGGAAGGCTTAAAAAATTCAGATTCAACACTTGCTTATAATGGAAAGAATTATCTTACTTTTGCTATGAAATCAATACATACACATAAAATAGAAGTTACATTACATTATGAAAATTAAATGACTTGTAACAGCCCATTAATACCATAAAATAGCATTTATATTTTATAAACCGAGTGCTTTTTTTTTTTTTTTTTTTTTTTTTTTTTTTTTTTTTTTCTTCTCAATTTTAGTATTAAATGGTAATTCAAATTATTAACAATTAAGAAGATATCAATATAACATTAAGTAAATAATAATAATTAAATTTCGGTTACACAACTATTGAAGCACATTAATTCGTCAGTTAAAAATTTTAGTATAAAAGGATCATTTTTTCTACCAAGACAAAAAATCACACTAATCATATACATCTCACACTACGCTCCACATCATATACATCTCAAAAGTGCGAATCGAACCCTCATCCTATTAGTTGAAGCACCTTTAAAAATGTTAAGGGATTGTGTGGGCTAAATTTGACGTCTTTGATAATGTTGGATAGATATGGTGGCTACAATGATGGTAGATGCACCAGTGGATTAGTGGAACTCGTGGTGGCGATTGTTGTTTTCGTGTTACTACAATATACAATATCTGCACGAAGGTCTTTATATAGCGATTGATCAACCATATATCAGTTTATCATGGTGCCTAGCAAGTCTAATGTTCAAATGTTGTTAGAAACATGAAACGAGATATTATTTGAGTATTGTATATCCTTTTGTATGCATGTCGTTTTGATTTAATCGTCTATGCATGCCAATAATACAATAGTATTTTGGGACAATTTCTGGTAGCATTAGTGAAAAACTTAAATCATTTTATGCGTGAAATTAACTATGTCTGTCATGTTGGTCATCTCTTTTATATTGATTTCTTCGTCTTCTGATTTAGCATATGAACCAATGTTAGTATTTCTTGTTTCCTCATTTTGAACATATGCAACTTAACAGTCGAGACAATAATTGTAAATGGGGTGTTTTACATTGTTGTAAATTGATTTATTGTGGAGAGTGATAGTTGTAAACTATGATTAAAATTGTCATGTTGCATTATTGCTATGGAAAATGCATAAATATTTTTAGATACTTTTAGATAGACCTTTGATCAAAAGAGAATTACGCGCCGCCGAAATTTAGTTAAAAACTAGACACTGTTGCCATTAGGCGTGGGTATTCAGCTATCATTGTTATTGCTTAAAGTTATTTTAATTTAAATTATCATTCATTTGTACGGTTATTGTTAAAAAAAATGTGTTACCGAACAACATTTGCTCGCCTCAAAATATAGTCACAGGGTACCCGCCGCCGCATCGCGCGGGTACCCTGCTAGTTGTTTACAAATGGTGCCAAACCTTGATACGTACAAGATAAGATCCAAAAGTTTGTGAGATGTCTCCTAAGATTTGACCTAATTGTGTTGCCAAAACTTAATAAATTGTTTAATTTTGAATATCATTAAGAAATGTCTCCAAAAAAAAATGGTTGAATAATTTAACTCAAGTTTACATAAGCATAATAATTGAAAATCTTTCAAATCCAATTGGGGTAACCTTTAAAAAATGTATCGAACTTTACGTGAAAATCGGTTTTGTGTAGCCAACTAAATTTTTTTAGGAAAAGTGCACTTAAGTCCTCAAAATTCACCAAAACATGCATTCTTTGACATTCTTTTCCGGTTGCAGGTTTTTTTTATTATTAAACACAAATTTTATTTTTGAAATGACCATGTTGCCCCTTATTCTTTGGAAAATTGCAGCCAAGGTCCTAACAGTAAGTTACATAAATAGTCTCTGTCGTTACGCTAAATTGCGTCCAAGGTCCAAAATCATTTTTTTAGAAAATTATATATTTTTTCCAAAATAATATTTTTTTCAGAAAATTATATTTTTTTGGGAAAAAAAAATTCGGAATTTTTTTTTAAAAATTATTTTTCCGAAATTTAAAAAAAAAAAAAAAAAAAAAAAAATTCCAAAAAATAATTTTTTTCGAAATTTTTTTTTCCGAAAAAAATTTATTTTTTTAAATTTTCTGAAAAAATTTTTTTTTAATATTTTTTTTTTCAAAAAAATAATTTTTTTTAGAATTTTTTTTTCCGAAATTTTTTTATTATTTTAAATTTTCCGAAATTTTTTTTAAATATATTTTTTTCCAAAAAATATTTTTTTTTCGGATAAATATTTGTTTTTTTTTAATTTTCCGAAAAAAAATTTTAAAAAAAAATTTCCAAAAAAAATTTTTTTTCGAAATTTTTTTTTTCCGATAGATATTTGTTTTTTTTTAATTTTCTGAAAATAAATTTTTATATAAAAAAAATTAGAATTTTTTTTATATAAAAATTTATTTTCGAAAATAAAATTTTTTTCAGAATTTTTTTTTCCGAAAATTATTTTTTTCATTTTTTAAAAATTATTTTAAAAAAAATTCCTAAAAAAGTTATTTTTCTAAAAAAAATTATTTCCGAAAAAAAATATTTATTTTTCTAAAAAAATCTTGATTTTGGACGTTTTTCGCAATTTAATGTGACGAGAGGGACCATTTATGTAAATTGGGTTTGTTGGGTAAATATGGGGAAAAAAAATGGGAAACCTGCTGACTAGGCATGTGACCTGCTGTGCAGGTCACATGTTACATAAATAGATGCATTTTTTGAAGTTCAATGCTCTTTTCCTTAAAAATTTTAGTTCGTTACACAAAACCGATTTTCACGTAAAGTTCGATACATTTTTTAATAGTTTCCCCAATCCAATTATAACGTGTTTGATTTCAACATTATTATAGAATTATAACATTCCACACCATTAATGAACTTTGGGCCAGGTTTTGAACGCATACTCCCTCATTGCAGATGTCTCTGTGGGGCCGAGAAAGGGAAGGATTTTTGAATAAATAGGTCTCCTCCCCCGGTTCTCAGAATAGTTGAACATTGCTTGTGACTGATAGTTTGGGAAGGGTCAGTCGACACCATAGATTTATGGAGCTGGAATTTCTCTGCTAATTTATACCTTCGGAGGATAATGAAAACTCTCTCTTATAGGTTAAAATATTTTGTCAATAAAGTTGAAGCATTCTCATGTTGTAGAGTATTGAGAAATGATAAAGTTCTAAGAATTAATAAATATTTTGGCAATAAAGTTGAAACATTCTCATGTTGTAGAAGTATTGAGAAATGATAAAGCTCTAATAAAGTCAATAAATATCATTAGTGTATAACAATTGAATGTTACACTTAATTTTATGGATTTTGCTAATTATAGCATTAGTGTTATGCTTAAATGTAAAAAAGATGTATGAATTCATTTTTTTCATGAATACATGATTTCAATATATACGATTAAGGTACTGATTTTTAATATGATTTGTAGAAAAATAGAGTGTTTTCATACATGAAAATGTTTTTAAATATGGTAAGTCTAATATTAAATTTTATATCTAAGCAAAACCCTAATTGTATTACAATCTTTTTTACATAGAAAGCGTTTAATACCATGTCTTTGTAAGCTTTTTTAATCGTCGGTAGGAAGATTTTTATAAAATGTCATTATAAAGACATTTAAGAAAGATGTGATTGCTTTAAGGATAATCGTGTTTATCATTTGTTTGTTTATGGTCAGTGAATATGGAGTGGATTGCAACATATTGGCTACCTCATATATTACCTTTGACTTGTATCCAAATTTTGCCAAGCAGTAAAACAAGACAAGATACAAAAGTTTGCAACATGTTTCCTCACACTCGACCAATTCACCTAAATATGCGCTCAAATTTATATGGATTAAATTTAAGGGTTTTGCTAATGATTAAGAATACAATTTTTATTACATGATTACAATGAATGATTATGATTGGATGAGAATTCCGAAAAAAGCGGAGACAATCCTTAAAAACACGGATTTACAACCAACACTTGATTCTGGATGGATGATTTAGTTTTACAACCAATTGTAATAAAAATTCACTTCTTAACCACAGCCCTTAGGGCTATCATTAGCAAAACCCTATATATAAGGCTATGCACAGTCGTGACCCAAGTCATCTGCTGCTACATCAGTTTTCTCTCTCCGATGATCAGACACGACCAAGTTGCCACAGTCGACGACCAAGGTTTTTTTTTTTTTTTTTTTTAATTCAAATATTTTAAACAACAAATTTAAAATTCTTTAAAAAAAAACATTACAATACTAAATTCAAATAAACATTAAAAACATTACGTAAATTATTCAAATAACATTAAAAACATTACAAAAATTCTTCATCATCTTCCTCATCGTCATCATCACTACCGTCTTCATCTTCATTCTCTTGATTGACTTGATTTCTACGATTTCTCCAAATGTGTTCGATCAAATAAGATTTTAAGTGTAGATGAGTTGATGAGTCCTGGAACTCCTGAGTAACTACTAAAGATTCTTCATGCGTTCTTAAGGGATCGTGATCACGGTGGCCCTCATATTTGAACCATGTAGGACATATCGCCCGCTACTTGTGTCGAATGATCATATTATGTAATATGATACATGTATATATAATATCTTGGAGATCCTGTTTATACAGCCCTCGAGCCAGAACTTTAAGCATTTTTCACTTCTTCTTCAACACACCAAAAGCCCGTTTCACATCTTTCCTTGCTGCTTCGTGCTTTCTCTTGTACAATATTCTTTTTTCATCACCCGTGGGAGGATTTGAAATGGACTTAATAAGAACGGACCATTGTGGATATATCCCGTCAGTAAGATAATATCCCCTTTTATAAGGTACATCGTTAGCCTCGAATTCAAGGTCTGGTGCTCTCCGTAAACTCACTCATAACTTCATCATCGTCGGAAGACGAAGAACCAAAAAAGAGCTCGTAAGACATAATTAAAAGAATGTGTTTGAAGGTATTGATAGAAATGTTGTTTGAAATTGTGTGTTTAGAAGTGTGTTTGAGGTTGGTATTTACAAGGTTGTAAAGTGGTAAAGTGGTAAAGTGTTTTTTTTTTTTTTTTTTTTTTTTTTTTTTTTTTTTTTTTTTTTTAATATGAAACGGATAGTTTTTTTTTTTTTTGAATTTAGTGTGTCTCACAATCTGTCGAATTTTAGACCGATAGTGTTTTTTTTTTTTTCTTTTTATTTTTTTTTTCCTCGACCGACATTTGAATAAATCCCCACATTGGCCATGACCGATTTGAATATCGATCACCCTTGAGCTTCGACCGATATTTTCAGGGCCACTGTGCCTAGCCTAATGGTGCTTGAAAAACATATAATTTATGAGTATTGATTAACATGTCTAATTGGATAATTTGTATGTATAATTATATGCCTAAACGTGCATGATAGCATTTTGTTGGTGACAGCACATGTACCTACAATTTCACAAACTACTAAACCACTGTCACATCCATTTAGACAAAAAAAAAATAGTCACATGTTTAGATCTCTCAATCATTTTTCATAAGTTATTGCATTTTTTTTTTTTTCCTTTATCCTTTTTGATATAATTTACTACTAAAAAAACATATGGGACATGTTCAACATCAAAAAGCTTGCACTGTTTTTTCGCACTTAGGCGCACTGCATGTCATTGGTAATGATTTTACTACGGTGCCACAAATTCGCAAGTTGGTCCTAAGTAATCGCTGTTGTTCACATTCTGTCTCATAAAAAGAGCCAACATTTGGTAAGGATGGAACATGTTTAATTCGAAGAGCCAGTGAATTTGATGATCTCCCTACCGGAAAGGCTATGCTAAGGGCGTTTGGCCATGCCTTGGGGATACTTATTGATCTCAAAATGAATATGACTATATTCGACCCCTCCAATAACATTGCTCAAGTTCCGTCCATGTTATTCATGGAAGAGGGGCTCTAAGCGTTTACGAGCGAAGACATGTCAGAGTGAAAATCCCTAACATTGTTAAACGTAACTACGTAAGTATATGTGTGCACGAGCCTATGCATTTCGGGTTAACAAAATAATTATTTTTTGTGAACGAAAAAAGCAAATGTCACACATGAATAATGAGTTTCAACTGAAAATCGGTAACATAAGTTATATGTTTTTGCTTGGTGAAAACGCATGACAAGTACACTTCTAAAGTTCTAATTAGTATTTTCTAAAACTAAAAACATATTTTTAACACTCTCCTTTGGATCATGTAATTCCTCCCCAAAATGCAACAAAGTTTGAATGATGAGAGAGATTTATCATTTTTGGGGCTTTTTCCAATAATGTTATACGAATTGACAAATAAAGCTTTTATGGTTATATTTAATGAACAAAAATATAATATTTATTTATATATAAAAATTGGCTGGAAGAAATTAAATTTATGATAAATATGTTGTGAAACAATAAAGTAAAGAACAACAAGAAGATAGAGAAAATGGAAGAGAAAGATATAACATGTTATTCGTGTGTCTTCACATTACATTAGGTGTCTTTATTTATAGAGACCTTAACATGAATGGTATTAAGTACAATATTGGATGTTACAAGACTAATTATAAATATATTAATGTAATGATGAATGTGTACAATCATTATAATAAATATTCATAACATTCCCTCTCGATCCTACATCATTCAAGATACGTTTTGGATACCGCCTCATTAAAAAGTTTGCTAGGAAAAACCCCAATAGGAGAAAAAACCATAGCTAAGGGAAAAAAAGTGCAGTGTGTATTATTCCCCCTCATAATCACTTTACTTGAGCTCACTGAAACGCCCCATTCCGATGCCATATACCAATTTCTTAAATGTTGAGGTAGAGAGTGCCTTGGTAAATAAATCTGCTAGATTGTCGCTTGAATGAATCTTTTGAACAATAATATCGCCATTCTTTTGTAAGTCATGAGTGAAAAAGAACTTCGGTAAAATGTGCTTGGTTCTTTCACCTTTAATAAATCCTTCCTTCACTTGAGCAATGCATGTTGCGTTGTCCTCATGTAAAATTGTTGGTCCCTCATTTCCCGCATAAATACCACAACATTCACCAATATGTAGTATAACATTTCTTAACCAAACACATTCTCGGCTTGCTTCATGGATGACCAAAATTTTTGCATGATTAGTTGAAGTGGCTACGATTGTTTGCTTTACGCCATGAAATTGCATTACCGCCATGTGTGAATACATAACTAGTGTGAGACCGACCAATATGAGGGTCAGACCTGTATCGTGCATCTATATATCCAACTAAATTTGTTTTGGATGAGTTAGTAAAATATAAGCCTATGCCTTTTGTACCTTGAAGATATCCCCCTTGGATGTCCGTTTGAGGATTATGCCTCGTTAAAACCCTGTGGGTAGAAAAACGCGGTCAAAGGAAAAAAAGTGAAACGCGTATCTTCTCTCCCCCTGATGATCACATTAGTTAAGCACATTATGTAACACCCCCTAAATTATAGTTAACAGCGGAAGACTAATCGGGGTATTACGGGTAGAATCTTTGTCATAATAATAGAAAACGGCTCAAAAGAGGCGTTTTAAAAGTATTTGTTATTCAAACAAAAGTTGAAGTACAAAAAGTGAAAATATCATAGTTGAAACATCCCACAAAAGGGTGTAGTAGTTTAAAAGTGAATGACATGATTTATTTTACACCACATTGAAAACCCTGAGTTTATTGCCCGCTCCGTGCCTTGTCTGCTCCGCTAATTACCTGAGATAAACATGCTAAAAGTCAACAAAATTGTTGATTGAAATCATAGAGTTTGTAATAATAATGAGTTTGGAAACACAATTAGTGATTGCATGTGTATTACAATCATGTTTAAAATGGTGATATTGCAGTTGTATATATTGCCCTAAGTCTCATGACACGCAAACGTTAACAGTGTAGTAACCGGTGTGGGGCCCTCGTGTAATAGGTGTTTTGCCATTGCCTATTTCCTTCAAATATAGTGCATTGCGACTAATCCGACTAGCAACTAAGGCTATTTGTCAAGGCATTAGTGGAATAGGCAGTCAGCCTCCAATAGATCTATTCACTATATTCGCGTTCACTCGCAAGTGATTAATGGTTCATGATGTGAGGGGCTTGTGGTAATAGAGTAACTTAGTCAATATCATATCAGGTGAAGCATACAAAAATACTTGAAAATACGTGTGTATTTTAGTTTGTAGCATGAATCTCCCCCATAGAGTGTAAACTTGTTAAATAAGTAAAAGTGGGGCTATGACTCACCTTATGTGTAACTGGCAAGGTGGAAATGTGAAATCAAGTGAAATTACGGAAACGGATCCAACACATGACTTGGATAATAGTGAAGTCTGAGAAGTTGGTATTTGTGACTTAATATGAATAGTGAGTGTGAAAACGAGTAACGGATAACGATTTGGTGTGTGATGAGTGTGAGTGTTAAGCTTAAAATGCTTAAAGTTCAAAAATAATATTATACATAATATTATCATGTTTTTATGTCATTGATTCCATAAATATCGTTTCCTCGAATGTGGTTTGAACGAAACGTTAAGTTAATCGTTAGAATTCGTTATATATAAATATAAACGTAATGTGTTTAAATATGGTACGAAACGTAAAAATGCACGTGAGTGAGATGAGAAATGTAAAATATGCAATAGAAATGAATATGAAGTAAAGTTACAGTTTGGTCCTTGTACTTATACCAATTTTACATTTTTTACCTTAACGGTGTTAGTTTTGCACCATTAGTCCTTGGTTAACTTATTGTTACATTTTTTGTCCAACAATTCCCAAAATGACATTCTAAGTCACATGCTTACAATTTTAACAATATATACCCTCAAGTTAATAAATTAACAGTTTACCACATAATTTTATAAAGTTGGTAGTTTTAACCCGATTTGGAATATTCTTTGCAAAACAAGTCCAAATTTTACAAAAAGAGGGTGATAAGTTTTCTGAGAGTTTTTATAACTTTACAAAGCTCATTTAAGTTAATTCCAACTGCTTATAAATCAAAGTGCTTATTTTTAAGCTAAATGGGCTATAACGATTTCAAATAAAAGCCCATTAACGTTTTTCGATTCGAGGTGTTTTAGGAAGTAGTGGGCCTGGTTTTGGGCTTGTTTAATGAGCCTAAAAATAATACAAAAGAGCTTATTTCATCAGCTTATCGATATAGCTTAATAACTGCTTATTGGTCTTTAAGCCCAATCGGTAAAAATAAAGAGTTTTTGGTCAGTCCGAGTAGCGTTTAGTTTGTGACTTTTAAAGGGCTTATAAGAGCTTATTAGGGGAAACTTATAAAAACAACTTATTAGGTGAGCTTATTTAGAATTGAGATAAGCAATAAAAATGATATGGTGTGTGTATGTATCCGATTTTACATGGCCATTTCTTAGTCGATATTACACGGTTCAATAATATAGAAAAATGACATAATATGAGTTATGATATATGCGATTTCGACAAATGATAAAATGAAGTGCGAAAAAGCAATAAAATCAATATGTAAGTGTCGAGTAGAGGTAAAACACAAGTTTCTAGCCATCCATGAAGGAGGTCAATGCATATAAACGTAAAATGAATAATAAGAACTCGTAATAATGCATTAAACGTAATATACGATCGAAAAAATATAAGAACTATGCATGAGATGATAATAATCGATAAGAATGAATTGAAAAGGGTTTTGGAAGACTCATAACACCAAAGAGGTGGAGTTATATGTTAGAATGGACAAGAACACGGTTAGGATTTATGTAACACGCTAGAACCGATCACAAGGATTCGAATGAGTGCTAAACGCCTAGATAATGGCTCGAACAAAGGGAGAATGCTTCTGCTTCTTGAGGACTCGGCAAAGGGAGATACTTGAGAGAATATGAGATATAGCTTGTGTGTATGAAAGGGATTAAATGTGCATGTATATATACATGTATTATGGCTCGATATATAGTATAAAATTCACACAAGTTGGGTGATTTGATGTTTAGCAGGAGATAAGGGAATAACACTTGAGTATCTAGTAGCTTTGGAGGGGGTTTTGGTGTGGTTTGGTTTAAAACACAAGTATGTGTTATACATGTATCGTTCGACATATATCATGGGTCCAAAACAACTTTTAACGTGCAATATTGTGGGAAAAGGTGAGAAACATGTACGTGACTTCATTTTCGATCATAGAATATCGAATATGCTAGGGAAAAATAAGTTGTGTCGAGTTGGATAAAAACGGGTTAATCATTGAGTGAGATTATACATGTCTCGATGGGGTTTTACTTTGGCTCTTGTTCGGGGATCAAACGTTCGATATGGAAAATGAGATTCAACATCCTAATTATTTGGTGGGTGAGGATTCGAGATGAGTAAAATGTCATATAACTTGTGTGTCGAAATCGAAAGAAAACGGGGCAAAGTAAATGGTGTTCGATCGGTTGTTATATAAGATTTAATAAAACTAAAAACATTGGGTTGGGCTTTTGAATAGTACCAGGCCAAAAAGTTAGGCTAGAAATAGTGTGGTGATCGTTTGGTTTATAAGGGGTGTGTTGGTTCCGTTGTGGTCCGTGTTTGAGCTCGTTCCAATGTGTATGTAATGTAATAACAAAATTTTAAATTTTGACCATAAAAATGGTTAATTGAACTGTATTAGAAATTCAATACTTGATTAGCAATGTACAAATTACTGGAGAATTTTACAGATTGCTACAGTACCTACCCGTCAAACAGAATTCCGTCCCAGAATTTAAATCCAAGATAGTTTTTATGGGTGACTATGGGAATAAATGGGGGTATTTGTCGCGAATTTGATCTTCACGTTCCCATGTGTACTCTGGTCCTCGTTTGGAGTTCCATCGAACTTTGACAATGGGAATACGGTTTTGCTTAAGTTGTTTCACCTCCCTGTCCATAATTTCTACTGGTTCCTCTGTGAATACGAGTTTTTCATCAAGTCTGATTTCTTTCAGTGGGATGACAAGAGTTTCATCTGATAAACATTTCTTTAGTTGTGAAACGTGAAATGTGGGGTGTACTCTACTGAGTTCTTCTGGGGGCTCAAGTTTGTAAGCAACTGGACCAATCCTTTCAAGGATTTTGAATGGTCCAATGTACCTGGGATTCAACTTTCCACGCTTTCCAAAGCGTACCATTCCCTTCCATGGGGAAACTTTTAACATAACCCTGTCACCAATTTGAAATTCCATGGGTTTTCGTCATACATCAGCGTAACTCTTTTGTCTGTCACGAGCAGCTTGTAGTCGTTGCCTGATTTTAAAAATCTTTTCTATTGTATGGTTTATCAGTTCTGGTCCTTTGAGTTGTATGTCACAAACTTCTGTCCAACAAACAGGCGATCTGCACTTTCGACCATAAAGTGCTTTAAATGGTGCTGCCTTGATGCTGGCATGGTAACTGTTGTTGTAAGAAAATTCAGCCAATGGCAAGTGTTTATCCCAACCTTTTCCAAAGTATATCACACATGCTCGGAGCATGTCTTCTAAGGTTTGGATCGTTCTTTCACTCTGCCCATCAGTCTGAGGGTGATAAGCGGTGCTCATATCTAGACGCGTACCGAGAGCTTTTTGTAGAGTTTGCCAAAATCTTGAGGTAAATCGGCTATCTCTATCTGAGATAATGGAGATTGGAACTCCATGTCGAGTTACTATTTCCTTAAGATACAACTGAGCGAGGGTGCTCATCTCGTCAGTTTCCTTGATTGGTAGGAAATGAGCGGACTTGGTGAGACGATCAATGATGACCCAGATGGTGTCTAATCCAGTTGACGTCTTTGGTAGTTTAGTGATGAAATCCATGGTAATTCTTTCCCATTTCCATACTGGTAGTTCAGGTTGTACAAGCAATCCTGACGGCTTTTGACTTTCCGCCTTGACTCTTGAACAAGTCAAACATTTCCCAACATACTCAGCGATGTCGGCTTTCATGTTTGGCCACCAATAAATCTTTTTGAGATCCTGATACATCTTTTCAGAACCTGGGTGAATAGAGTACTTGGATTTGTGGGATTCATGCATGATGAGATCTCGAATACCTCCGTAGAGAGGAACCCAATATCATTCTTTGAAACACAGCATACCGTCTGATCTTTTTACAAAACCATTTTCATTCTCTGGCATACCGTAAATCTTCTCATGGGGTCTTTTTTCTTCTTTGAGAGCTTCTGATTGGGCTATGAGGATTTGTGATGGAAGGGGTGAATAAATGGTCATTCCTAGAGATCGGACTCTGAGGGGTTTGATTCTTTCTTTTCTGCTCAAGGCATCAGCCACAACATTCGCTTTACCGGGGTGATAGCGAATTTCACAATCGTAATCATTGAGCAATTCTAACCATCGGCGTTGTCTCATGTTCAACTCCTTCTGATCTAGGATGTGTTGAAGACTCTTATGATCGGTGAAAACCGTGCACTTGGTACCGTACAAGTAATGTCTCCAAATCTTAAGAGCAAAGACTACTGCTCCTAATTCCAGATCATGAGTGGTGTAGTTTTCTTCGTTCTTTCTGAGTTGTCTAGAAGTGTAAGCTATCACTTTGCTTCTTTGCATTAACACTGCACCTAAACCGTGATGTGATGCATCATAATACACCACGAAGTCTTCACTTCCTTCAGGTAGTGCTAAGATGGGGGCTTCACAGAGTTTCTATTTTAAGAGTTGAAAAGCTGACTCTTGTTTTTCTTCCCAGATGTACTTCTTGTTTTTCCGGGTCAATTCGGTCAAAGGCTTTGCAATCTTTGAAAAGTCTTCTATGAACCTTCGGTAGTAACCAGCGAGACCTAAAAATTGATGAATCTTGGTTGGGGTTGTAGGAGATGCCCAACCTTTAACCACCTCGATCTTTGCAGGGTCTACGTGGATACCTTGACTGTTGATGATATGGCCAAGAAATTGTACCGTGGGAATCCAAAAATCACATTTGGAGAATTTTGCGTACAACTTTTCATTTTTAAGCAACTCCAGAATGGTTCTCAAGTGTTCAGCATGTTCTTCTTTGCTGCGTAAGTAGATTAAGATGTCATCGATGAACACGATCACGAATTTTTCCAAGTAGGGTTTGCATACTCGGTTCATCAAATCTATGAACACTGCGGGTGCATTGGTAAGACCAAATGGCATTACTTGAAATTCATAATGCCCGTATCGTGTTCGGAAGGCTGTTTTGGGAATGTCTTCTTCCCTGACTCGTAGCTGATGATATCCAGATCTCAGATCGATTTTTGAGTAAACACTTGATCCTTGCAACTGGTCTAATAAATCATCGATCCGGGGCAACGGATATCGATTCTTTACAGTGAGTTTGTTCAGTTCCCTGTAATCAATACACATTCGGAAAGTTCCGTCCTTCTTTTTGACAAATAAGACCGGTGCTCCCCAAGGTGATGAACTTGGTCGGATAAAACCTTTATCTGACAGCTCTTTCAACTGCTCAGACAGTTCTTTCATTTCGGAAGGTGCTAACCGATAAGGTGCTTTAGCAACTGGTGCTGCTCCAGGCACTAAATCAATTTGAAATTCTACTTGCCGAACTGGTGGAATACCGGGCAAGTCTTCCAGGAATACTTCAGAAAATTCCTTGACAACAGGCACTTCTTCGAGTTGTTTCTCCTTCGTTTCATTCTCCGTCACTTGAATCAAAAATACATGACATCCTTTGTTCAGGTACTTCATTGTTTTGATATATGAGATGATGTTGAGTCGGGTTTTGTTGTGATTGCCACGAACGATAAGAGTTTCTCGATTAAGTGGGATTTGGACAACCTTCTCGTCACAAATGACTCTGGCGTGGTGCTTGGATAACCAATCCATGCCAATAACGACGTCAAAGCTACCGAGTTGGATAGGCATGAGATCAATGGGGAAAGGTTTGTTTAGAAGTGTTAGGGTGCAACCTTTGATCATCTTGTTGGTGCCTATGAGGTTTCCGTTAGCTATTTCGAATTCATAGGTAGTGTCTAATTCTACAGGGGTAATATTAAGCAATGAAGCAAATGAGGTAGACACAAAACTCTTATCAGCTCTAGAATCAAATAATATTTTAGCATTGTATTGGTTCAGTAAGAAAGTACCCGTGACGACGCCGGGTTCCTGTGGTGCGTTCCCGTCACCAAGCACATATGCTCTCCCGCGAGCAACGTTGTTTGGATTTTGTTTTGGGCAGTTGTTCTTGTAGTGTCTTTTTTCACCACAACCGTGGCACACTACTGTTATGGGCTGTGTGTTTACACTTGTGGCTCGGCAGTCAGTGGTCTTGTGACCCACTTTTCGACAATTGTTGCAAACTGCACGACAAGGTCCAATGTGATGTAATTTACATTGGTTGCACTGGGGTTGGGTTCCGACATAAGCTTTCTCTCCGGTGGGTGTAGCAACATAAGCTCTAGCAGCTTCTTGTCGGCGATTCTGTTGGTGGTGGTGTTTGTTGCGGTTCTGTTGGTAGTTGTGGTTACGGTTGTTGTTGTTGTTGTTGTTGTTGTTGTTGTTGTTGTTGTTAGGGTTTCTATTGTTGTTGTGGTTGTTGTTGTTGTTGTTGTGGGTGGTGGTTCCACGATTATCCAGACTTCATTTGTGTTCATTGTTTGCGGAGGTAGAACTCCGTTTGATTTCTCTTTCCAATAACCGTTGAGCTATGGTGATAGCTTCCTCAAGAGTTGCCAGTTTTGATGAGGTAACGTTCCCCTCGATGTTTCGAGGTAGTCCCTCAACGTACTTTTCCAGTGCTTTTCAACATCGGGCACCATAGTTGGACATAGTACCGACAGTTCTTGGAACCTTCGGTTGTAGGTTCTTAAATCGTTTCCCCTTACAATTAACTGGTGGAATTCTTCCTCCAGTTTCCTGATTTCTGTTCGAGGACAGTATTTCTTTAGTAGTTTAGTTTTCAGTTCGACCCAAGTCATACGATACGCTTCTTCCATACCCATGGTCTGGGCTGTAGCGTTCCACCATGAGGCAGCATCTTCCAGAAGTGTTCCTGTAGCAAAGGTAACCTTGCTATTATCTGGACAGTTGCACCGCATGAATACCATTTCAGCACGCTCAAACCACTGAGCTAGTCCGGTGACTCCTTCGGAACCTTTGAAATAAATGGGCTGACAACCCATGAAATCTTTGTATGTGCATTTGCAAGACGCAAATGCCTCGTTTTCAGTTGTGGATCGGTTGTTGCCTTGTTGGTACTCGAGCGGGCCGCTTGAGTCTCTAGAGCTGCTGCAACACTATCAGCTACCAGTTTCTGGATAGCTTCAGGAGTCATAGCTGTTGCGGGAGTGGCAGTTTCCTGGTTTCTTGTGCGAGGCATTTTTCTGTTAATACCACAAGAAAACACAGATTTAGAGTCTACATAATGACCATGTTAGAATACATTGAGTAATAGGGAATTTGTATACAATTCCTAACAATATTGTCACAATGTGAGATTATAACCAACTGAGAATCATATAATCACGACATGTTTGGGGTACTATCGTAAGTAAATGATCAATTCTTGGTGTAGGATTGCTAAGGAACAAAGTGATTCATCATCTACAAAAGCTGAAGTTCAGCAACTTTCTCTTCATTCATCAAGTTTCTTTTGAAATTTTTCTTATTGTGTGTTTGTATTTACATCCCATTTGATTTATTCAAAGAACCATAAGAATCACAAGTAACATCACGACATGTCTGAATACAATCACAATACACATGGACAACCACAGTAGCATAAATCAACATCAATATATAGTAAATCACAATCAACAACGTTTATTAATAACTTGAATCAATTTTGTTAAATAACAGAATGATTACAAGGTCCTTTATTAATGCCACATGCGGCAGGCTAAGATGCCTCAAAACTATACAGATGTAAACTATGTCTAGCTGCTGGAAGTCTCGTCCATGGGCCCTGTGAGCTGTGTAATCTGATCCAGGGGCCTCTGTATGTCAGTCTGATGTTGGACCTGCATGTCTTCCACGAGGTTCTCTAAGGTGTTGGCTCTGAGGCGTGCTTCCAAGGCTTCCACAATATGTCTCTGTCCCTCCTATAGTGAGACTGTTATGTGGGTGTGTGTCTTGGACATCTCTGGCCGTATCCTAGTCAAACCGTCCTGAAGCTCTATCTTGTCGGATATGATGCTATGTAGAGTGTCGTTGACCGTCTCGGGGTGGTCCAACGGTGTCCTGTCAGCTATACCTAGGAGGGTATCGATCTGCTCCTCATGACGCTCCAGACGCGTCATGATAGAGGATGGGGTAGGTGTGCGGGCTACTGCTGCCCGTGAGCTCTCTCCAGTCTCGAAGACTCGAGCTGGAGGAGTGAAACCAGGTGGAAATGGTAATGATGGTGAGGGTGAATGACTGGGACCTGATGTACGAGCCCGGCTTGAAGAGGGTAGATCCTCTTCTGGAGTCGGCTCCCGCTGGTGGGGTGTAAATGGATAAGTCTAGGTGAGTTGGTTGAATAGGTGGTCGGGTCTAACCGACGGTAGAGGTGGTGATGATCGTAGTGGGTTTGACACGTACTGATACTCGAGCGATGATGGCGGTGTCATCCCGATCATATCTAGGGGTGAAGCAGGGGAGTATGGTGGATATGGTGGTATAATCAGCATAGTAGGTAGGCGTACCCTCAGGCGAGGTGTATGTATCCTAATGCAACCGTTGGGGTGACTCCTAAATGGTGTCATGAATGGTTCAGGCTCATATGGTTCTAAAATCCTGATTTGTTTGTACCGGGCTACCGGTGCAGGTGGGGGTGGTGGAGTAGTTAAAGGTGTGTCTGACTCTTCTGTCGGCAACCATTGCCGAGTCTGCATGTATTGGTCGTCAGTAAGTGGGGTGTATATGGGAGAAACTGGTCGGTTCTCCGGGTATGGTGGTGAGATATGTGCCCGTCTAGCTAAAACATACGGGTCTTCCGATAAAAGGGGGGTATGGGTTACCTATAGCAATAAGTGACATGGGTGGTGTGGTGACAACTTCACCCTCCTCAAAGGGCTCTGTTTCGTCTAAAGGGGTGTTCGACACTGTAGCAACTGAAATGCTGGGAACTAACGGTGAGGTGATGGATGATAGGGTGTCCTCGGATTCCATATCCGATGATGAGGTACTCAGGTGTGAGACTGTAGACATGGTACTGTAATAACCCGTAAATAGTAATTGTAAGCAATCAACATAATCATGTGAAAATCAAGTGTGTGAAGATTAGTGTAAAATAATCTTAAAAGGTAATATATTGAGCACGGTGTTATGCATGCACGGAGGGTGTAAAGTGGTATGGTGTAAAGTCATTCATTTTGAAAGTGTAATTATAGTCCAATGTTTGAAAACATTTGGTTCCCTATAATTATGTCTCTGATGCCAATCTGTAACACCCCCTAAATTATAGTTAACAGTGGAAGACTAATCGGGGTATTACGGGGAGGATCTTTGTCATAATAATAGAAAACGGCTCAAAAGAGGCGTTTTAAAAGTATTTGTTATTCAAATAAAAGTTGAAGTACAAAAAGTGAAAATATCAGAGTTGAAACATCCCATAAAAGGGTGTAGTAGTTTAAAAGTGAATGACATGATTTATTTTACACCACATTGAAAACCCTGAGTTTATTGCCCGCTCCGTGCCTTGTCTGCTTCGCTAATTACATGAGATAAACATGCTAAAAGTCAACAAAATTGTTGAGTGAAATCATAGAGTTTGTAATAATAATGAGTTTGGAAACACAAGTAGTGATTGCCTGTGTATTACAATCATGTTTAAAATGGTGATATTGCAGTTGTATATATTGCCCTAAGTCTCATGACACGCAAACGTTAACAGTGTAGTAACCGGTATTGGGCCCTCGTGTAATAGGTGTTTTGCCATTGCCTATTTTCTTCAAATATAGTGCATTACAACTAATCCGACTAGCAACTAAGGCTATTTGTCAAGGCATTAGTGGAATAGGCAATCAGCCTCCAATAGATATATTCACTATATTCGCGTTGACTCGCAAGTGATTAATGGTTCATGATGTGAGGGGCTTGTGGCAATAGAGTAACTTAGTCACTATCATATCAGGTGAAGTGTAACACCCCAACCCGGCAAGGGTAGAAGCATCACATTATGGTGACAAATCAAAGCATACATACATAATCACAGCGGAAGCCAATAAACATAATCATTAAATAATCCAAGTCAACATGACTGGAATTCAATACATAAGTCTCAAATGAAAGAAATAAATAATCCCAAGGAAATACATAACGAAATAGATCCAATATCAAAATACTGAATTAAATGGTAAGACTAGGGTAGGACATCATCTAAGGCAAAAGCTCCCACTAACTCTCATCCCAAGCATAAATCCATCTCCCAGCTAGATACCTGCCGCACACGGAAAAGAAAACGTGCGGCTGAGCTTACAAAGCCCAGTGAACAGATACATAATACAACAAAGATAATGAAACAGAAACATAATGAAGCACTGGGAAATGTCATAAGGTATAATCAATGCAAGAAGATATAGAAGATATATAGGATAGTCATCCACCACGAGCCCATACTCAAAGTCATATCTCAACATCATAATACTCAAAGTCAAGATCTCACAATCAGAGGGGATACCTCTTAGGCAACCAGATAATATGAGGGGTGTCCTCATGTATCAAAAGGGGTGGAGTGATCAGCTCCCATAAATGTGAAAGGCGTGTATAGCACACATGCACCAGTCACCTCAAAGTCATACTCAAAGTCATAGTTAAATCCACTAAACATACATGCCTAGGATTGCAATCCATACGCCCCCACTCAAAGTCATCTCAAAATCATAATACTCAAAATCATAATGGCCATATCATAATATAAAAGGGGACGGCATGAGAAATCACTCCCCCACACAGGAGTCATGCCAGTGGTGCATCACAGACATGGCCAGGTTACCTTCCTGGCTAGGAAACAAAAGGTGGCTCGGGTATCAAACTAAGAGTCAGGTCTCAAAATCATGCAAACGGGTTCATCTCAAAGTCATATCAAAGCATATCTCAAGGTCATGTCAAAAGTAAATCTCAAAGTCATATGAAAAGGTTCATATCAAAAGGTTCATAGCAAAAGGGTCAAAGCAAAGGTTCATAACTCAACATCGAAGCATAGGTGATAAGACACCCTTACTAAAAAGGGTAGAGTATCCGTACCTTATGTCGAAAGCAAAAATAGAAACAAGCACAGAAATGGGGGAAAGCTCAAAGTCTCTCCTTCTTCACACCTAGAGGAGTAGAAGGGGATTACAAATCATTCTTAATTAATCATCTTTCCATTTTAAGTAACTTTCCCTTTTTAGTAAGTTTCCACTTTTAGAAAGTTTCCATAATTAGAAATATTTAGTATATGGCTTAATTTGATTACCATTTGCTGGAAATAAAGTATCTTTATCATATTTACACTTTTGGTCCTTAAGGTTTTCATAATTTACATTTTACACCCCTTAGTTACAAAAGTTACACTTTAACCCTTCAATTATTCATAGTTACACATTAGCCCCTTATTTTATCAAAATTTCTCCATGAACACTTATTTTATCATGTTGTAAGAAAGTATCCACAATTATTCATGATTCACACATTTAGTCCCTCTAGTTATCAAAATTACATATTCAGTCCTTAAACTTACAATTTCAACATTTAATTACCAATAGTTACATGTCAAGCCATTAAATTATCAAAATGACACATAATTCCCTGAATATATTTATTTATTCAAAACAGCCCCAAGTTTCTAGAATTTACAAGTTTGGTCCCTCTATTTTAATAAGGTTACATATTAAGTCCTTAAAATTTACATTTAAATCATTAATTAATAATAATTACATATTAGCCCAATAAATATCCAAATTTTCACATTAGTCCCTGAATATCATTAATAACACAATTCGACCTCAACTTTTCAGAAATTACATGTTTAGTCCTTGTATTTAATTAATTTCCATGTCGTATTAACATTTACAATTTAATTCATTATATCACGAATTTTACACATAGGCCCCTAGTTCAATAATTTTTACAGATTATACATGATCTATTATAACATGACAAAAATAGCCCATGAGTTTTATTATTGACAAAACACACCCTTTCATATTTATTTAGGAATCGGTAAATACAATTTTTAATCAATTAAAACCCTAGCCGACCCCAATCATTGAGCAATCATATCAACATCATTTATATTCATTATTAATCAGATCTAAACCTTTTTTTTTTGAACCCTAGTTCCACGCTAAGTATTTTTGCCCTTATTTCTCTTTTTAGCCGATTACAATCTAATTCACCAAAAATAGTTTTAAGCTTCAATAAATCAAATAAGCATTTTTCTAGTGTTATATTATGATCATAGAGCCCACGAAAATTATTCATTTGTCCAGGAAAAATCGCATGCATGATTTCTTAATTTAATTCGATTTAGGGTTTCTAAGGCACAATAATTATCATACGAATTTATATACAATGCATGGACCATTTTTATTATTTTTCTCACGTTAGGTATGATTAATAGAAGCTGAGAAAAATACCAGGGAATTTTTAGAACGAGTGGAAGAGTGTTGCACGATTTATTGATTCTCGGCTAGAACTTTCGAACCACAAGAATTTACCACGGCTTCAAACGGGACCAATTAACCTTGTACACATTTTTCCCAGATCACACATAATGTAAGAACTCCAGGAAAATTAAGAAACGAATTTTTACACGATCGAATGAATTGTTTGGGAATATATTACCTTTCGAGTGATTATAAAGAAGAAAATCAATAGCTCTTGATCTAGGCTTCTAAAAATCGACTTGCTATTTTTCTAAACTCCTTAATGATGCAATGAACTCCAGAAAATTGTCCTTGGCTTATGGGAGTGATCGAATGAATTTTTGGAGAGGGTTTTTGAATTGTCGGCTAGAATGAAATTAGGTTAAATCAAAGAAAATGTTAGGGGTAACTATAAAGAGTAAATGGCCGAGCCTTAAGGAGGTAAATGAGCAGGAAATTCGGTTCTATTAGCTGGAAATATTAGTTACCAAGTTTAGGATTTAATTTGTATTTATCTTGTACCTTTAAATGTATTTTAATTACTTTAATTATGTAATATTTAACATAATTCGGCCATACAATATTTTGAGTGAAATAATGCACTTTTGGACTTGTAAAAATATTAATAACATGATTCATAATTATTTCACTTGATTTGCAGTTCGTTTCCAGAGGTTCGGGATGAATTCGGGACTTTATAATGCTTTTATTCATTTATAAATGTTACGGGGGTAATATGGTAATTTTGCCACTTGTGTAAATGTTAAATGAGATTGTCAAAATTATTTGGGATCATAACATGTGCATTGCCAGAAGTTTGGAATTTATTTGATACATTATAAGCTTTTAATTAACTTTTAAACTAGCAGGGGCATTTTGGTAATTTTACATGCTTTATAAATTTTAGGTGTTACAACTTCTTCCCCTCTAAAAAGAAAAATTTCGTCCCCGAAATTTGCAAAGAATCAGAATGAAACGATTCAGGAACAAGATAGAGACATACCAGAATCAGAAAACAAAATGAGGATAGCTAGCTCGAATAGACTCCTCGGTCTCCCAGGTAGCTTCCCGCTCTGGGTGGTTCCGCCAAAGAATCTTAACAAAAGGAATGACTTTACGTCTCATAACTCGCTCTTGGCGATCAAGAACAGCTTCCGGCTCCTCCGGAAGAGACATATCGGGCTGAATCTGATCAAGAGGGTAAGACACCACATGCAGAGGATGATAATTGTATCCCCTCAGAAGAGATACATGAAAGACGTCGTGAACATGTGATAACTGCGGAGGAAGAGCCAAACGATACGAAACTTCTCCAATACGATCCAAAATCTCAAACGGTCCAATGAATCGAGGACTGAGCTTGCCCTTAATCCCAAAACGTTTAACCCCTCGGAACGGCGAAACCTTAAGAAATACCCGATCACCAACACGAAACTCCAAGTCACGCCTATGCTTGTCAGCGTAACTCTTTTGACGAGCCCTAGCTTCCTTTAACTTCTCCCTAGCAACATCCACTTTCTCAGTAGCGATCTGGACTAACTCCGGTCCCTCAATAACGCGTTCACCTACCTCGTTCCAACAAACCGGAGCCCTACATTTCCGACCATATAACATCTCGAAAGGAGCCATACGAATACTCGCGTGCCAACTGTTATTATATGCAAACTCTACCAAACACAAATAATCGTCCCAGCTACCAGTCCACTCTAAGGCACATGCCCTCAACATGTCCTCTAAAGTCTGAATGGTCCTCTCCGACTGACCATCCGTCTGAGGGTGAAAAGCGGTACTGAACTTAAGGCGCGTATCCCATGCCTTATGCAATCCCTTCCAGAAGCGTGACGTAAACCGAGGATCCCTATCTGATATAATAGCCGTAGGCATGCCATGAAGCCTAACGATTTCCTGCTGAAATATGTCCGCCAATTTACTAACACTGTAGTCCACACGAATAGGGAGGAAGTGAGCAGACTTGGTTAGTCGATCGACGACCACCCAAATCGCATCATGCTTCCTACGAGTAAGAGGTAAACCAGTCACAAAATCCATGGAAATTTCCTCCCATTTCCACTTCGGAATCTCCAACGGCTGAAGCAACCCACTAGCTCTCTGGTGTTCAATCTTGACCTGCTGGCAAGTCAAACACTTAGACACAAATGAAGCCACATCCTGTTTCATACCGCCCCACCAGAAGTGCTGCTTAAGGTCCCGGTACATCTTGGTAGAACCAGGATGTATGGTGAAAGGGGAACTATGAGCCTCTGATAGAACAGCCTCCTTAAGCTCAGGATCGTTGGGAACACAGAGACGATCCTCAAACCACACTACACCGGAATCATCAACTCTAAACTCTGATTGCTTGCCGTCCTCAACATTTTGAACTATAGCCCACAACTCACCATCCTCCTTCTGAGCCTCCTTAATTCGCAAGATAAGATTGGACTCAACCGTAAGGCTAGCCCAATAACCGCCGTGACCACGAACACAAAACTCCACATCAAGAAGCTCTAAATCATGCAAAATACGAGGCTCAAACTCTAAACTCGCGATCATACCGGATTTCCTACTCAGAGCATCAGCGACCACATTCGCCTTACCGGGATGGTACTGAATATTAGCATCATAATCTTTCAGAAGCTCCAACCAACGTCTCTGCCTCATATTCAACTCTTTCTGGGTGAAGATGTATTTAAGACTCTTATGATTGGTGAAGATGTCACAAGTCTCCCCATACAAATAATGACGCCAAATCTTTAGCGCAAAAACCACAGCTGCTAACTCTAGATCATGCGTCGGATAGTTCACCTCATAAGGCTTCAGCTGCCTCGAAGCATAGGCGATCACCTTACCATGCTGCATCAAAACGCATCCTAAACCTTTCTTCGATGCGTCGCTATAAATCTGAAAACCGCCGGAACCCGATGGAAGAGTTAAGATAGGTGCCGACACTAACCGCTTCTTCAACTCCTCAAAACTACTCTCTCGATCATCAGTCCAAATAAACTTTTCCCCTTTCCTCATCAACTGTGTCAACGGCAAAGCAAGACGCGAAAAGCCCTCAACAAATCTCCTATAATACCCAGCGAGACCCAGGAAACTCCTCACTTCCGTCACATTTGTAGGTCTTGGCCATTTTGTGATAGCCTCAACCTTTGCCGGATCCATCGTGATGCCGTCTGCAGAAACAATGTGACCCAAGAAAGCCACTCGATCCAACCAAAACTCGCACTTCGAAAACTTCGCATACAATCTCTGCTGTCGAAGAATCTCCAGAACCACACTAAGATGTTGCTCGTGCTCCGCCTCGGTTTTAGAGTACACAAGGATATCATCTATGAAGACAATGACGAACTTATCGAGAAATTCATGGAATACCCGGTTCATTAGGTCCATAAACACAGCAGGAGCATTGGTCAGACCAAAAGGCATAACCAAGAATTCATAGTGACCATACCGAGTGCGAAAGGCCGTTTTGGGCACATCCTGCTCCCTCACCCTAAGCTGGTGATATCCAGACCTCAGATCAATTTTAGAGAAATGCCTCGCTCCTTGCAACTGGTCGAACAGATCATCAATGCGAGGAAGAGGATAGCGGTTACGAATCGTAATGCGGTTAAGCTCCCGATAATCGATACACAGACGCATGCTCCCGTCTTTCTTCTTAACAAACAACACGGGAGCACCCCAAGGAGATACGCTCGGACGAATAAAACCGTTTTCCAACAGTTCTTGCAATTGCTCCTTTAATTCCTTTAATTCAATCGGTGCCATACGGTAAGGAGCCTTAGATATGGGTTCAGCACCCGGAACCAGATCAATGCTAAATTCGACTTCCCTGACAGGAGGAATGCCAGGAAGTTCATCCGGAAATACATCAGCGAAATCGCGCACAGTACGAATACTATCAATGCTAGGAACATCAACAGAGGTATCTTTAATAGAAGCAAGAAAACCAAGACAGCCATGCGAAATCAGAGTCCGGGCTTTCATAGCCGAAATAATCTTTACAGATTTCAGAGGTTGGGAACCAGAATAAACATAATCAGGATGGTGAAGATCACCAAAGATCACCTTACGTGCATAACAATCAATGTCGCCTTATGAGCAGCTAACCAGTCCATGCCCAGAATAATATCAAAATCAACCATGTCAATGGGAAGAAGGTTCGCAGAACGAACACGATCATCGAAACGGAGAGGGCACTTAACATACTCAACATCAATAATCACATGAGTTTTCATCGGGGTAGCAATAGATATACGATTCATTAATTTTGTGGGTTTAATGTTTATTTTATTTGTAAGTGAAGTGGATATGATAGAATGTGTCGCACCGGTGTCAAATAAAACAAAAACAGTACGATCTCCAATATGTAGAAAACCCGTAATAGTACCTGAGGTGCTAGCCGCCTGATCACGAGTCAAAGAATAAACCCGTCCCGAAGTAGGAGCTGTCCTAGAATCAACTTTGGGTTCACCAGCATTCTTCCTAGGGCAGTCCTTGACTTTGTGCTGATTAGATCCACACCAGAAACAAGCACCAGAAGCTTTGTAACACGGACCTGGATGCGACTTCCCACATGAAGCACATGTAGGAGGAGGAGGTAGAATCTCATCAGCCTTCTTCTGACCTGACGATCCCGACTGCTGATACTGCTGAGAATCCCTGCGCCTATTATTACCACCCTGACCCTGACGGTCACCACCATACCGGCCATAATCCTGACGACCCTGGTTCCTAGAATCCTGTCTCCTATAATCACCACCTCGGTCCTGGCGACCCTGCTGATCTCGTCCATAGTCCTGACGGCCCCGAAAATCCTATCTCTGGTCCTGACGACCATGACCCCGAGAATCCTGCCTTTGGTCCTGCCGACCCCGAGAATCTACCCGGTTACCATCCCTATCACGCTTATTAGACACCCTGTCCGCATGCAACAACTCGATGTTACGCGCGCATCCTGAACACTAGCCACATCATCAAATGGAGTGTTAACGATCCGGTCTAACACCCATTTCTTAAGAGCCCACTTGAAGTGACGAGCCTGACGAACCGAATCCCCAGTAACCTCTGGCCCCACGAAACTAGCCAGACGTAAGAAACGCTGCATGAAATCTCCAGAAGACTCATGGTCACCCTGACGAATAGACCCGTATTCCCTCTCATACCTCAGCTGCTCTGCCATAGGAATGTACTGCTTATAAAACGCCTCAATAAAATCTGCCCACGAACAAGTCTCAGCAAAATCATCCCCTTTTGCCTGAACAAGAGCAGTCCACCAATTCTGAGCATCACCCTCTAGTTTGAACGTGGCCAAACGAGTTTTAAACTCATCATCACATCCCAGAACACGGAACAACTTCTCGACGTGCGTAATCCAATCCTCCGCCTCATGGGGAGTAACAGCGGACCTGAAGGTGAGAGGCTTTAGCTTATTAAACCTCTCGATCCACACGTGGATACCAGCTGGAGGAGCAGCGGGTGGAGCAGTGGGTTGAGCATCACCACCACCACCACCTCCAGAAGGACCAGCCCCATTCCTGATATTATTGGTGACCTCAGTCACCACTCGCGGAAGAGCAGCAGCCACAGCAGCGGCTATCATCTCTTCAAAATTAGGGCCATCATCCCCATTAGAGTACTGAGTAAAGCGAGTGTTCACCATCTGAACGATTACAAAAAGGATTAGCAACAACAATAAGGGAAATAAGCACGAAATGGAAGACGAAACAGAAACCTATGCCTACCCAAAGCCTCACCAGTCAAAACTTAAAACTTAAGGGTCAAATCCTATGGTCCACATGTTTCACAGGCCAAAGCTTATGTACGACAGGTCGCAGCCTGGGCTCTGATACCATAATTGTAACACCCCAACCCGGCAAGGGTAGAAGCATCACATTATGGTGACAAATCAAAGCATACATACATAATCACAGCGGAAGCCAATAAACATAATCATTAAATAATCCAAGTCAACATGACTGGAATTCAATACATAAGTCTCAAATGAAAGAAATAAATAATCCCAAGGAAATACATAACGAAATAGATCCAATATCAAAATACTGAATTAAATGGTAAGACTAGGGTAGGACATCATCTAAGGCAAAAGCTCCCACTAACTCTCATCCCAAGCATAAATCCATCTCCCAGCTAGATACCTGCCGCACACGGAAAAGAAAACGTGCGGCTGAGCTTACAAAGCCCAGTGAACAGATACATAATACAACAAAGATAATGAAACAGAAACATAATGAAGCACTGGGAAATGTCATAAGGTATAATCAATGCAAGAAGATATAGAAGATATATAGGATAGTCATCCACCACGAGCCCATACTCAAAGTCATATCTCAACATCATAATACTCAAAGTCAAGATCTCACAATCAGAGGGGATACCTCTTAGGCAACCAGATAATATGAGGGGTGTCCTCATGTATCAAAAGGGGTGGAGTGATCAGCTCCCATAAATGTGAAAGGCGTGTATAGCACACATGCACCAGTCACCTCAAAGTCATACTCAAAGTCATAGTTAAATCCACTAAACATACATGCCTAGGATTGCAATCCATACGCCCCCACTCAAAGTCATCTCAAAATCATAATACTCAAAATCATAATGGCCATATCATAATATAAAAGGGGACGGCGTGAGAAATCACTCCCCCACACAGGAGTCATGCCAGTGGTGCATCACAGACATGGCCAGGTTACCTTCCTGGCTAGGAAACAAAAGGTGGCTCGGGTATCAAACTAAGAGTCAGGTCTCAAAATCATGCAAACGGGTTCATCTCAAAGTCATATCAAAGCATATCTCAAGGTCATGTCAAAAGTAAATCTCAAAGTCATATGAAAAGGTTCATATCAAAAGGTTCATAGCAAAAGGGTCAAAGCAAAGGTTCATAACTCAACATCGAAGCATAGGTGATAAGACACCCTTACTAAAAAGGGTAGAGTATCCGTACCTTATGTCGAAAGCAAAAATAGAAACAAGCACAGAAATGGGGGAAAGCTCAGAGTCTCTCCTTCTTCACACCTAGAGGAGTAGAAGGGGATTACAAATCATTCTAAATTAATCATCTTTCCATTTTAAGTAACTTTCCCTTTTTAGTAAGTTTCCACTTTTAGAAAGTTTCCATAATTAGAAATATTTAGTATATGGCTTAATTTGATTACCATTTGCTGGAAATAAAGTATCTTTATCATATTTACACTTTTGGTCCTTAAGGTTTTCATAATTTACATTTTACACCCCTTAGTTACAAAAGTTACACTTTAACCCTTCAATTATTCATAGTTACACATTAGCCCCTTATTTTATCAAAATTTCTCCATGAACACTTATTTTATCATGTTGTAAGAAAGTATCCACAATTATTCATGATTCACACATTTAGTCCCTCTAGTTATCAAAATTACATATTCAGTCCTTAAACTTACAATTTCAACATTTAATTACCAATAGTTACATGTCAAGCCATTAAATTATCAAAATGACACATAATTCCCTGAATATATTTATTTATTCAAAACAGCCCCAAGTTTCTAGAATTTACAAGTTTGGTCCCTCTATTTTAATAAGGTTACATATTAAGTCCTTAAAATTTACATTTAAATCATTAATTAATAATAATTACATATTAGCCCAATAAATATCCAAATTTTCACATTAGTCCCTGAATATCATTAATAACACAATTCGACCTCAACTTTTCAGAAATTACATGTTTAGTCCTTGTATTTAATTAATTTCCATGTCGTATTAACATTTACAATTTAATTCATTATATCACGAATTTTACACATAGGCCCCTAGTTCAATAATTTTTACAGATTATACATGATCTATATAACATGACAAAAATAGCCCATGAGTTTTATTATTGACAAAACACACCCTTTCATATTTATTTAGGAATCGGTAAATACAATTTTTAATCAATTAAAACCCTAGCCGACCCCAATCATTGAGCAATCATATCAACATCATTTATATTCATTATTAATCAGATCTAAACCTTTTTTTTTTTGAACCCTAGTTCCACGCTAAGTATTTTTGCCCTTATTTCTCTTTTTAGCCGATTACAATCTAATTCACCAAAAATAGTTTTAAGCTTCAATAAATCAAATAAGCATTTTTCTAGTGTTATATTATGATCATAGAGCCCACGAAAATTATTCATTTGTCCAGGAAAAATCGCATGCATGATTTCTTAATTTAATTCGATTTAGGGTTTCTAAGACACAATAATTATCATACGAATTATATACAATGCATGGACCATTTTTATTATTTTTCTCACGTTAGGTATGATTAATAGAAGCTGAGAAAAATACCAGGGAATTTTTAGAACGAGTGGAAGAGTGTTGCACGATTTATTGATTCTCGGCTAGAACTTTCGAACCACAAGAATTTACCACGGCTTCAAACGGGACCAATTAACCTTGTACACATTTTTCCCAGATCACACATAATGTAAGAACTCCAGGAAAATTAAGAAACGAATTTTTACACGATCGAATGAATTGTTTGGGAATATATTACCTTTCGAGTGATTATAAAGAAGAAAATCAATAGCTCTTGATCTAGGCTTCTAAAAATCGACTTGCTATTTTTCTAAACTCCTTAATGATGCAATGAACTCCAGAAAATTGTCCTTGGCTTATGGGAGTGATCGAATGAATTTTTGGAGAGGGTTTTTGAATTGTCGGCTAAGAATGAAATTAGGTTAAATCAAAGAAAATGTTAGGGGTAACTATAAAGAGTAAATGGCCGAGCCTTAATGAGGTAAATGAGCAGAAAATTCGGTTCTATTAGCTGGAAATATTAGTTACCAAGTTTAGGATTTAATTTGTATTTATCTTGTACCTTTAAATGTATTTTAATTACTTTAATTATGTAATATTTAACATAATTCGGCCATACAATATTTTGAGTGAAATAATGCACTTTTGGACTTGTAAAAATATTAATAACATGATTCATAATTATTTCACTTGATTTGCAGTTCGTTTCCAGAGGTTCGGGATGAATTCGGGACTTTATAATGCTTTTATTCATTTATAAATGTTACGGGGGTAATATGGTAATTTTGCCACTTGTGTAAATGTTAAATGAGATTGTCAAAATTATTTGGGATCATAACATGTGCATTGCCAGAAGTTTGGAATTTATTTGATACATTATAAGCTTTTAATTAACTTTTAAACTAGCAGGGGCATTTTGGTAATTTTACATGCTTTATAAATTTTAGGTGTTACATGAAGCATACAAAAATACTTGAAAATACTTGTGTGTTTTAGTTTGTAGCATGAATCTCCCCATAGAGTGTAAACTTGGTAAATAAGTAAAAGTGGGGCTATAACTCACCTTGTGTGTAACTGGCAAGGTGGAAATGTGAAATCAAGTGAATTTACGGAAACGGATCCAACACACGACCTGGATAATAGTGAAGTATGAGAAGTTGGTATTTGTGACATAATATGAATAGTGAGTGTGAAAACGAATAACGATTTGGTGTGTGATGAGTGTGAGTGTTATGCTTAAAATGCTTAAAGTTCAAAAATAATATTATACATAATATTATCATGGTTTTATGTCATTGATTCCATAAATATCGATTCCTCGAATGTGGTTTGAACGAAACATTAAGTTAATCGTTAGAATTCGTTATATATAAATATAAACGTAATGTGTTTAAATATGGTACGAAATGTAAATATGCACGTGAGTGAGATGAGAAATGTAAAATATGCAATAGAAATGAGTATGAAGTAAAGTTACAGTTTGGTCCTTGTACTTATACCAATTTTACATTTTCTACCCTAACGGTGTTAGTTTTGCACCGTTAGTCCTTGGTTAACTTATTGTTACATTTTTTGTCCAAAAATTCCCAAAATGACATTCTAAGCCACATGCTTACTGTTTTAACAATATATACCCTCAAGTTAATAAATTAACAGTTTACCACATAATTTTATAAAGTTGGTAGTTTTAACCCGATTTGGAATATTCTTTGCAAAACAAGTCCAAATTTTACAAAAAGAGGGTGATAAGTTTTCTGAGAGTTTTTATAACATTATAAAGCTTATTTAAGTTAATTCCAACTGCTTATAAATCAAAGTGCTTATTTTTAAGCTAAATGGGCTTTAACGATTTCAAATAAAAGCCCATTAACGTTTTTCGATTCGAGGTGTTTTAGGAAGTAGTGGGCCTGGTTTTGGGCTTGTTTAATGAGCCTAAAAATAATACAAAAGAGCTTATTTCATCAGCTTATCGATATAGCTTAATAACTGCTTATTGGGCTTTAAAGCCCAATCGGTAAAAATAAAGAGTTTTTGGACAGTCCGAGTAGCGTTTAGTTTGTGACTTTTAAAGGGATTATATGAGCTTATTAGGGGAAACTTATAAAAACGACTTATTAGGTGAGCTTATTAAGAATTGAGATAAGCAATAAAAATGATATGGTGTGTGTATGTATCCGATTTTACATGGCCATTTCTTAGTCGATATTACACGGTTCAATAATATAGAAAAATGACAAAATATGAGTTATGATATATTTGATTTCGACAAATGATAAAATGAAGTGCGAAAAGCAATAAAATCAATATGTAAGTGTCGAGTAGAGGTAAAACACAAGTTTCTAGCCATCCATGAAGGAGGTCAATGTGTATAAACGTAAAATGAATAATAAGAACTCGTAATAATGCATTAAACGTAATATACGATCGAAAGAAATATAAGAACTATGCATGAGATGATAATAATCGAAAAAAATTAATTGAAAAGGGTTTAGGAAGACTCACAACACCAAAGAGGTGGAGTTTTTACGTTAGAATGGACAAGAACACGGTTAGGTTTTATGTAACATGCTAGAACCGATCACAAGGCTTCGAATGAGTGCTAAACGCCTGGATAATGGCTCGAACAAAGGGAGAATGCTTCTGGCTTCATGAGGACTCGGCAAAGGGAGATACTTGAGAGCATATGAGATATAGCTTGTGTGTGTGAAAGGGATTAAATGTGCATGTATATATACATGTATTATGGCTCGATATATAGTATAAAATTCACACAAGTTGGGTGATTTGATGTTTAACAGGAGATAAGGGAATAACACTTGAGTATCTTGTAGCTTAGGAGGGGGTTTTGGTGTGGTTTGGTTTAAAACACAAGTATGTTTAATGCATGTATCGTTCAACATATATCATGGGTCCAAAACAACTTTTGTAACACCCCCAAATTCATGATTTGCAGCGGAATGGAATACCAGGGGCGCTACTGCCATAGCATCACAGTTACAGTTATATTGAACGACCTAAAGTGTCATTTTAAAAGTACATCATTTGATTTCATAAAACATTCAGAGTTTACAAAAGATATGTCCTAAAAGATAGTCAAAGTTTACGGAAATAAGTATGTTACAACCAAACGATAATTTAAGTGCATAAAAATCCAAAATGAGACGCGTCATCTCCGTGACTCCGTGATATGATTCCATGCATGCCATGATATGCTTACTTTAATTACCTGAAAATACATTGCTAAAACGGTCAACAAAAATGTTGGTGAGTATCATAGGTTTATGTAAATGTTCTGTACGGCTACCACAAGTATAAGGTTATGTATGACAATGTCGCCATATAAAAATGATACAATTGCTATAAGCTCATGACCCCGAAGCTAGACTGATTATGATGTTCGCCCCAACAGAGTGTTTGCCAAACAACTCTAATTATGATATTAAATGAAATGCATCCGTTTGACCAGTTGGATCTACCAACCCGGATGGAGGAGTCACCCTCAATAGATCTATTCACTCACTCTTGCTTACTACGTAATTAACGGTTCATGATAAAGGAATGGGGACATTAACATGGCAATGAGGTAACTTAAGCAATGTAAATGAATTTGACATACTTGGGCTCGTAATAAAATGATGTGCAATGTATTCTCCCCCGAGAGTTTAGAAATGAAATAATTAATTGAAAACGGGGCTATGAAAACTCACCTCAGAGTAAATGATGTTAGGGATATAATGAAATCGCTGGATAAGCCGGGAGAATCTCTACGAGCAACCTAGAAATATGATGTCGTGTCTTAGGTTCTAAAACAACAAAGTGAATATTTAAACATGCCATATATAGTTTATATATCTCGTACTACTGTTCAGGCCATCATAATCCAGAGGTCATGCAGTAAACGTTCGAGGAGCTAGGACACTTTAATTCGTAAATCCAGCAACTCGTCGATACGTTCACCCAAATGAAACCCCTCACATGAAGCTCCCTACTAACATAGTATTTATACGTGAAACATATATTTTGGTTACTTGATTATATGACATATTAAGAGTCTATAAATACAATAAATAAATTAACAAAGTTTATAAGTATTTAAATAATTTAGAGTCTTATAATTACTTACCTTTATTTAGAATGCCTGAGTATTATAGAAAAGGGAATATAAGTGGAGCTTCGACGTAGAATTTGTATTCTTCAAAAACCCGAGGCTACTTGAAGATTATAACATCGCCTTATTGAAAACCAGAAGCTATTTTAAGATAATAACAAAGTCTTTTTGGAGACTTGAAGTTATTTGAAGATTATAATGACTCTTTCTTGAAAACTCGAAGAAAATAAGATCAAATGCTAGCTTTTCTCAAGAACACATGAACTTTCTTACAAAATATAAGAGAAGTGCCTTTGGTTTTAGGTATTTGAAGATATAAGAAGGTGTGGTGCAAGGACTTATGAAGTTTTTAGCTTGGTATTTATAGGAAAAATTTAGGAGTTAACTATATATTAGATTAATATTTAACCATGGTTAAGTTTACACTTGTAAACATCCTAGAGATCAATGGTCAAGATCAATACACATGCCCTTGGTTCCTTCCTTTATAAGCTTCATGAGGCTTTCATGAGAAGCTTGATAAGTTTCTTGCATTATCTTGATTTTATGGATTCAGTTTTGTCCCGGTAATTGTTATCGTTAAGTCGTTAAGTCATGAAACGTAAAATCGGGCATCGTAAAAATACGAAACTTGTAGAAATGATTAAACTTTCCAATATACTCATTATTATCTTATAAAATTGAGTGATAACTTTAATGGGTCGCGAAAACGCTGATAACGCTGGAAACGTAGGTTTAAAACGCGTTAAACGTAAAATGTACGAAAGTTGCGTTAAACGGAGAAAAGAAAAATGTAACTTTTCTAATATGATAATAATGAATTAAAATGGCCTATAGTGTCTAGACTGGGCTCAGTCTAGTGTCGGTTGGTGTTAAATGCTCTTTAGAACTAAAACCGTAAATGTTAAAAATCAAGGAATGATTTATAAAATCAATGAATGATTTTTGGTCAAAGGAGGAGGGAAGAATAATTTGACTTTTCCAATAATATAAAAGCTTCTAAATGCCTTAGAAAATATGGTGCAGGTATAGGCTAAGGTTGCGGATAAGTAAAAGTGCTTAAAACGCAAGTTTAGTTCTGTAAGACACATGTTGGGAATTAGAATTTGATGATTACAAAACAAGAGGGACTAATATTGACAAAGAGCTAAACTTCAATGCTGGTAGAATATTCAGGAAATCAGTTTAATAGATTAGGAAGATTTCATAATATTCTGTCTTATCCCTTGTAAACCCTAGCATTCTCTATTATATAAAGAGATGCAGGGTATTTAGAATAGTATGCTAGAATACTAGAACTCTGATGAAGCGAAAAGTGTACCGCTTTTAAGGGGTCATTTAAGCCTTAAATCGTATTTATTTGATCAAATATTGCCCTAAATCGTTCATTTTGTCATTTTAGGTACTTTTGAGGAGAAATCTGGAAAAGGAGGCATTTTGGACGTTTTTGGAGCATTAAAGTGAAGAAAACGGCAAAGTCTCAAAAATCGGCTAAAAGTTACTCTTGACGGCGTCACAATTAACTCTGGACGGCGTCATGCCTTGGCAAGAAAAGTTGGACGTGAAATTTACTCATGGCGGGCCAGTGAAAATAGCATGTGAATTCTGACGGCGTCACGCTTTAACTTGATCGAGGGCGTCACGGCTTAAATCATAAGGGGACGGCGTCACGTTCATGGTTAGACGGCGTCAAGCCTTGATAAGCCAGAATGAATTTTTGAAGAGCTAAAGAGGGACGGCGTCAAGAAGGTCATCCGGGAACCCTAAAAGCGGCGAGGTGACGGCGTCACACTCCATAAGGTGACGCCGTCAGATCCAAAAATCTATATATAGTTTTCTAATTTTTTGTCATTAAGGAGAGCTTAGTGTGTGGAATTTTGGGATAAAACCCTAAGACGATTTTAGCTACTTTTTCAGGGCTTTTTGCCTTAAGATCTTCCATGTTTCATTGAAAGATAAGTTATCAATTAATCATTCAATATGTCTATGTGTTGTTTGATTCTATCTTATTCTTGTCTTTTGTTTAACATGTTAGGCTAAATTTATCTTGTGTTTGCTTAGATCTAATGAAACCTAGCTATTGATTATTGGTTGTTAGTGTGTTGTTAGTTGTATTGGATGATTGTTTATCTATGTTAGGCTTAAGAAAACTGGCTAACTTCCTATTCGGTAACTTGCTTGAACGTCTTAAGAAACATGAACCAAATGCGTACTAAAGGTTTTTATGGCTGTATTTAATGCACAAGCGAATTCTAGTGATCCCATGTTAGGAGCTTCCTAGCCGGCTCGACATAGGAGTGAAGTAGGAGCTTGTAGAGTTGGGGAAGTAAGTACGCCACCCCACGAATGGTATTAAGGAATACACCCGTCATCCACGCGAATAATACACACTAATTAACCGGTAAAAGATAGTTAGGGAGTAAGGAAATCTAAGTAAACACATTTCTCTACACATAAGTTTCTCACCACATTTTCATTTTTGTTATTTTATTTTATTTGCATCCGTAGTAATTTTGGGTTAGTTGACTAGCAACTAATTCCGCCCACTCCTTCAAAACCCGAGATTTTACTTGCTTTCATAAAAACTATAAAAACATAAAAAGAATCTTCCTCAACCCTTAGACCTAATTAGAGTAGCCTTTCATACCTAACGAACACTATTCCCTGTGGAGAACGATCAATCCCCCGTACTTACCACTACACTATACTACATCGGTCAGGTACACTGCCTGGTGGGGTTGTAAGCCTCTTGAGATCCCTCGAGAGGTAAAACCTGTTGTAAGGTCGCAAAACCACGCAATCAAACTCCTATGAGAGTCGTCTAGAAAAAAGTTAGTGTGTGTGTCAAGATGTAGTCGACTAAAAGAGTTCATTCTGTTCTAGGCGTCAAGTCTTAGTGTAGATGCCTAGGGTTTGTAAGTTTGTTAGTGGTAGAGATGATGGCGAAGAACAACCTTATTCAATAATAATGATTATTTTGTGTTTATCCGCTGCGTATGTATCATTGTTATTGTTCCTAGATGGGCTAAAGATTCTTTAACAATTGGTATCAGAGAGGGTTGTTCTCGATATCTAGGACCTACAAGGTTGTTCGTTGTTGAAGAAGAGCAGATTTGGAAAAGAGTTACTGTCGACAGAAGCAGGTTTTGAAGAAGGGATAACTGGTCGAAAAAGGTTTACGGTAAAGAATTAATTATATTATTATGTTTGTCGTATTTCCCACTTGTTGGTTCCTTTCGATTTACAATTTGAAGATTATCCTCGTACTAATTAATTATCATGGGTCGGTTGGATATAAGGTTTTAATTGTTGATATTAATTGCTGATTGTGGGGTCAGTGATTATTAATTCTGGCTTGTTTGTTATTAATTCTGGTGGAGCAAATCGTTTGTAAATCATTAATTGATGGTCAGTGATTCATGAATTCAGTTTGTTAATACACATGTGGTGAAAGTGAATTATTAATATTACCTCGTATTGATTGGTAATAAATTGATTGTTTGTGGGGCTGTAATTGAATTTATTGTTGACGTATAATGTTGGTTGAAGCATATTGAGTAATTCAGTGTATGGGATTTCTTTGTCGCTTATGGTTCATCAATTAAAGGGTTTTTTCGATTATATATATTTTTTTGCTGCTGTACGTGTCGTGAAGAGGATTGTGGGACAGAATTAATGGTCATAGGGCAGTGGAGTGGTTCATTGTCAGAGCTTTGGCGTAGTTAAATTCGTTGATTGATAGATCATACGTAGTATATCTTAATAGTAGTCAAAGCTGCTGCTGTTGAATATTAATACTGGTCAGTTGTGTGATTAATTCTGGCGGTATACTGTTAATTCTGGTTGTTGGTAATTAATTCTGGTCGGTGGAATATTAAGTCTGCTCTCGGTGTTCATTAATACTGCTTGGTTTCTTAGTTAATACTGCTGGAACAGTTTTGGATCACGGTTTATTCTTTAATATTTTATGGCTCATTTTGGTGATTATTTGAAGAAGACGATTGATCATGACTTAATTGATGTTGTAGTTGAGTTTCACAGTCAGCGTTCTTATCATATCTCAAAGTGGGTGTTACACTTTGGAGATAACTTGTTTGGGCGTTAATGCGGTGACAAATACTTAATAAATCTAGCAAAGTGTGTGATCTATTATCTAGGGTGCTTAATGCTCACATTTGCTATCACTTAAAGGAGTTACGTTGTAGTGCTCAGTGTCTCATATAGTTGAGGATTTATCAAGAGGTCCTGGTAGCCTACTTCTAGGGATGAGTTTGGAGTCACGTGGATAGTGCAAGACATAAGACGCAAGTTTGGGAAATTCAACTTCTTCATCAAGTTCGTTGTGCTCGGTTTTCTTCATCAGTGATTATTTCATAGAGCCTACAGAGTTCGTGATTCAAGAGATGGTAAACATGCTTAGTTTCAGGGGAAGCTTATTGATTAATTGTTTAACCATCTACATGCACCACTTAAGGGGAAGCATTTTGATTCAAGTTGCATTGAAGACCCCTATTCGATGATTACAAAAAGGGGAAGAAGATTGTTGCAGCTTGTTATTCGTGGTGACATGTTCAAGTCAAGGGGAAGCAATTGAAGATTGTTTTGTAATATCAAATAGGGGAAGATTGTTGGGAATTAGAATTTGATGATTACAAAATAAGAGGGACTAATATTGACAAAGAGCTAAACTTCAATGCTGGTAGAATATTCAGGAAATCAGTTTAATAGATTAGGAAGATTTCATAATATTCTGTCTTATCCCTTGTAAACCCTAGCATTCTCTATTATATAAAAAGATGCAGGGTATTTAGAATAGTATGCTAGAATACTAGAACTCCTATGAGAGTCGTCTAGAAAAAGTTAGTGTGTGTGTTCTAGGCGTCAAGATGTAGTCGACTAAAAGAGTTCATTGTGTCTAGGCATCGAGTTCCTACAACGGATGCCTAGGTTTTGTATTGTTAGTGTTAGGAGATGATGACGAGGATTCCGATGTGCATCTTATTTTGATCATTATTATGGTGTTTATTGTTTATCCTAGATCAAGGTCTAAACAGCCTAGAGTCCAAAACGGTCCAAGAACTTATTTGATTATGGCGTACATAAGTTCAACACATGGTCAATTTGGTAACATTTTAACTTAATTATCAAAAATTCCCTAATTGATTGTGAGTGTACTAAAAATTAATCTGATGCGAGGAAAATTGTCGCAGTTGGTTTTCGTTATGCACAGGATGTTTAAATGACGTTTAAACCAAACGTATAGTTTCTTAATAACTTTTGCGAAAATGACCCGATGAGCGTCAAACTTTCACTTTGTCATGGAAATATTTTAACTTACGAGGATATGAAATAAAAAATTTGGAAATGAATAGTGAAAGTGAATAGTAAAAATTTCTGGAATAGAATTTAACCTGAAAATGCGAATTGTTACAGTCTCTACCCCTTAAGGAAATCCCGTCCCGGGATTTAATTCATGTTAGATGTTTGAGTGGTTTCGGTGAAGAGGTGTAGTTACTTGCCGCGAATGGTTTCTAAGGTAGTTAGCGATATAATTTGATTCGTCGTGTGGGTTGAGTATCATTTTAATTTCTTGAAATATTCGTGAAAAGTTATTTGTAATAAGATTTTATAAATAACTGCTCCCAACATAACATGATTCCTCCTGAATTATACATAGGTAATTAGGCTATGTATATTTGAGGACTAATAATGTGATGCTTGGTTTAGTCGACGTGGTATTAGGTTTTTCAAAAGTTTTAGATGGTATGTTGTTGCGAAATAATTGAAAATTGGGCAAATGGAATAGGAAATGAAATAAACGAAGGTTGTGATTATTGTGGAGATGATAAAAGATAGAGATTTCATTAGATAAAAAGGTACATGATACAACGAGGTTACAAGAAAGTACTTAAGATAGACTACTTAAAGAAATACAACCCTAGAGGGCTCCGTATATGGTTTATTATTAAGGCAGAAGTTCCTTGTTCTTAAACATTGTTGTCGTCCTCAATGTTGTTGATGTCCTGGTAACCTCCTCCTCCGATGATATAAGCTCTTCCACGAGCTATTCCACCTTGGTTCCCATTCCCTTGATTTCCTTGTTTCGAACATTCATTCTTAAAATGTCCACTCTCTCCACAGCCAAAACACGCCACTAAAGGTCTCTGATTTCCAGCAGTGAGTGGGTACTTGCACTCTCTAGTCGAGTGACCAATTCTCTTACAGTTGCCACATGGAGTAGGGCAACGACCAGGGTTATGGTGACTTTGACACTTGTTGCATTTGGGTAAGGTACCAGTGTAACCCTTCTTTTCAGTTGGGCCTGCAGCATAGGCCTTAGCAACTTCTTGTCTCTTTGGTGGTTGTTGAGTAACATTGCCACCTCGATTGTTGTCCCACCCTCTCTTGTTGTTGTTGTTGTTGTTGTTGTTGTTGTTGTTGTTGTTGTTGTTGTTATAGTTGGTGTTGTTGTTTCGGTTGTTGTTGTAGTTGTTATTGTTGTTGACAGTAGATCCATTCTTCACCACTTGAGCCATAAGCTTTTGAGTCATTCTGATAGCTTCGTCAAGTGTGTGTGGATCAAAAGAAGTTACATCCCCTCGGATGCTTTGTGGCAGTCTACCCATGAAGTTTTCCAACAACTTCTCGTTATCTGAAACCATAGTTGGACATAGCGCGGCCAACTCTTGAAATCTCCTAATGTAGGTCTCGATATCATTACCTATGGTCACCAATTCATAAAATTCTGTCTCTAGCTTCTTCACTTCGGTGCGTGGACAATACTTCTTAGTCAATAGCTTTTTGAATTCTTCCCACGTGAGCTTGTAAGCGTTTTCCATACCAATAGGCTGTGCATAAGAATTCCACCATGACATAGTGATGCGTGGGTTTTGCAACCTTACAACAGGTTTTACCTCTCAAGGGATCTCAAGAGGCTTACAACCCCACCAGGCAGTGTACCTGACCGATGTAGTATAGTGTAGTGGTAAGTACGGGGGATTGATCGTTCTCCACAGGGAATAGTGTTCGTTAGGTGTGAAAGGCTACTCTAATTAGGTCTAAGGGTTGAGGAAGATTCTTTTTATGTTTTTATATTTTTATGAAAGCAAGTAAAATCTCGGGTTTTGAAGGAGTGGGCGGAATTAGTTGCTAGTCAACTAACCCAAATTACTACAAATGCAAATAAAATAAAATAACAAAAAATGAAAAGTGGTGAGAAACTTATGTGTGGAGAAATGTGTTTACTTAGATTTCCTTACTCCCTAACTATCTTTTACCGGTTAATTAGTGTGTATTAGTCGCGTGGATGACGGGTGTATTCCTTAATACCATTCGTGGGGTGGCGTACTTACTTCCCCAAACTCTACAAGCTCCTACTTCACTCCTATGTCGAGCCGGCTAGGAAGCTCCTAACATGGGATCACTAGAATTCGCTTGTGCATTAAATACAACCATAAAAACCTTTAGTACGCGTTTGGTTCATGTTTCTTAAGACGTTCAAGCAAGTTACCGAATAGGAAGTTAGCCAGTTTTCTTAAGCCTAACATAGATAAACAATCATCCAATACAACTAACAACACACTAACAACCAATAATCAATAGCTAGGTTTCATTAGATCTAAGCAAACACAAGATAAAATTAGCCTAACATGTTAAACAAAAGACAAGCATAAGATAGAATCAAACAACACATAGACATATTGAATGATTAATTGATAACTTATCTTTCAATGAAACATGGAAGATCTCAAGGCAAGAAGCCCTGAAAAAGTAGCTAAAATCGTCTTAGGGTTTTATCCCAAAATTCCACACACTAAGCTCTCCTCTAATGACAAAAAATTAGAAAACTATATATAGACTTTGACATCTGACGGCGTCACATTATGCATTGTGACGCCGTCACCTCGCCGCTTTTAGGGTTCCCGGGTGACCTTCTTGACGCCGTCCCTCTTTAGCTCTTCAAAAATCCATTCTGGCTCATCAAGGCTTGACGCCGTCGGACCTATAACGTGACGCCGTCCCCTTATGATTTAAGCCGTGACGCCCTTGATTTAGTTAAAGCGTGACGCCGTCAGAATTCTCATGCAAACTCACTGGCCCGTCATGAGTAAATTTCACATCCAACTTTTCTTGCCAAAGCATGACGCCGTCTGGAGTTAATGTTGACGCCGTCAAAGGTGACTTTCAGCACAATTTTGAGACTTTGCCGTTTTCTTCACTTTTATGCTCCAAAAACGTCCAAAATGCCTCCTTTTCCAGATTTCTCCTCAAAAGTACCTAAAATGACAAAAGGAACGATTTAGGGCAATATTTGATCAAATAAATACGATTTCGGGCTTAAATGACCCCTTAAAAGCGGTACACTTTTCGCCTCATCAAATACCCTTACACTTGAGATTTGCTTGTCCTCAAGCAAATGCGCTTTTATTCTAATCAAAATACAAGTTAGGGGTCATTTAATGCAAACATAAAAGTAATTACAAAAAATAATCGTTCCACTTCAATCATAATAAGCACGGAGATTACATACTAGCACCTCACAAGTAGTGTTTAGATACTCACATCTCTCAAGTGTCATCAAAATAAATCTCATAAATGAAAACGGATAATATCTCTCACTACCTGTCATAGCAAATAGATTACCATAGGCTTGGGAAAGGATCGAAAACCTCCTCCACTAGGCGTAAGCACCTAAGATAAACTATCAAAGAGGGCTTTTAAATGGGTTATAACGTTAGGTGTAGGGAAAAGGAAAACACGGTTTTGTTGGATAAGGGATATTTTACTGGTGGCTAGTTAAAGATCTTGATCAATCACATGTACTATACAACGTTGCTAAGCCAAGACTAGACTCGATCTTAAGCTAGAAACAAAATAACATAAACATAAAATAAACATAAAATAAAACGGGATGGTAGTCCGTATGTTTTTTCTATTTTTCTTTTTCTCATTTTTTTGTATTTTTCTTTGATTTTTTTTTTTTTTTTTTTTTTTTTTTTTTTTTTGCATACACTTTTACCCTACCATCCAAAATAATACATCATAGGGGCATTGCATCCCCTTACACTTGAACTTTTACATAACTTTACAAATAACTATTCTAATGACTCGAATTAAGATAATTGAAAAACTTGGAGTACTTTTAAAACATTTAGCACATATGGGGGTAATAAATGATGTTCTTCCCCATTACTCCATTACACTAGTACTTTACCCATGAGTCCCAATCGTCCCAAAACAATATGTACAAGGATATGACTCGACTTAGCAACCATGTAATCAATTAGATAATTAACTTGGGTTTAAACAAATGTTGTCACAATAATGCACTAAAGATGAGTGCATACAAGGTAGGCTAAGGCGATTTGGGTGTACATTTAAGTGGGGTGTAACAAATTCTTCCTTTAAGTAAAATGCTTAAAGGTCGAAACGAAAAGATAGGCTCTAAGGGGTGTACTAGGGGTATCGTGTACTAAAAATGAGTACAACGCAAAGGGTGTGGGAGAATTACTTGACCAATGTAGCCAAAGTAATTATAACAAAAACACAGGTGTAAAACATGGGTTAATCCTAATGCCTCTTATCATGTAGTAAATCTAACTACACGAATGTAGTCTCACTTGTGGCCTCGGAATGGTCCTAACGCAAGTTCTAGAATCTAAGTGCTACCGGTACACACATCATAGCATAAATGCTTTTCCTACCAATTCTAGGGGCGAACCTCACATATTTGGGGGTGGAAAATTTTTTAGTGGTACGGTTTTTGTGCTAGTCATATAACTCCTATCCATGAGACGCTCATTAAGATCAAAGTTTCACTCTTATATGTTGTAAAAAATTTTAAATTTGGCACTAAAATTACCTTAACAAGTATTTCTCTCAGTTTTATTACACATCTACTATTAAACAAACAAAAATCAAGCGCAATTGTATTCTCTAAAATCGTACTTTTACCCTCCCCTTACACTTAAGATGAACATTGTCCCTAATGTTCAAATAACAAGATGTAAAAGAAAAAGTAAAAGAATGAAATCAAATACTCCCCTGATTCGCTCGTTGGATAATGAAATTACACGGTTAAATCTTCCTCCAAAGAGAATGTTGAAGCTCCATGACTAATGCATCGCCATAAGCTTGATTCAAAACATTTCCTTGTCCAAAATAACCTGTTGAACCTGAGAAAACAAACACGAAAACCTGCATAACATCGGCGGGATAAAATCTATATATAAGGATATAATGCTTGTGGAATGATAACTTTGCAGATTCCTGGAGATTATAAGTTGGAGATTTTAATAAAAACTTTTTAAAAACAAAAATTTCAAAAATTTCTGAAAATTAAATCTGACGCCGTCAGGTTATAACCCCTGACGCCGTCAGAAATGACCTGACAAAAATTTTCGTTTTAAGTTTCCGGAAAATTTCTGGAAAAACCTTTACCTTACTTCCTGGAAATCCTGCAAAACATCATTATGACTCGATACAAGCATTTGACTCAAACACATACGAATATGTATGTTAATTTATTATTATTACGATTCATGTTAATTTGTGTTCTAATAAACCGATTTAGATTTCCCTTACACTTATCTTTTGCAAAATACCTTTATATGTAGTTAAGACGAAGTTAAAAACAAAATAAAGCATTTTCACAATTTAATTTTTAACATGAATCAATAAGAATAAAAATTAAACATACATACGGAAACAAATAAAAACAAACAAACAAACAAATAAACACACAAAGCAAATAAAACAAATAAAGCTTGGGTTGCCTCCCAATAAGCGCTTGTTTTTGTTCGAGTCACGAGCCTGACTCTACCCTTATTTAACAAAAATAGGGGAGGTTTTCCCTACACTTAGGATTAAGTGCGGGTGAAAGTAGCGATACACACCCTTAGGGTGTGAATATGCCACGTGAGGTGAAGGGGGTGAGTGAATGGCTTCCTTCATCCTAAAACTACCCGGATAATTTTGGTTGATGGGTGGGTCGGTTCCTCTTTTTTCTCCTAGATGTAAATCTAAGGATGAAAAGTTCTGTAAAGGTTGAGGTTCCAATTCATCAACACTAGGAAATTCCCTAGAAATATGAGTAAGGTCATCACTAAAAGTGTGCAAACCTATATCCTCTAGTTGTGCTTGGTCCAAGGGTTCTACCTCCATCGGGATTCCTAAAGTTTCTTCTACTTCTTCCGGGTAAGTCACGGGCGGTGTGGGTGCCTCAAATGATGGTTGAGTATTTTGTGGGCTTATGGTGTTTACCTCATCATTCCACGTGTCAAGATCACCTATATCCTCATCAATTGTTTTCTTAGGTAGTGATAATAACAAACCTAGTGCTTCATCCAACTTATGGTTTATGGATACGGCTCTATCCACAATTCCTTGGCAAACTAGGTCGCTTTTCCTATTAGCCTCACTAAAACAAGATCCTAAACATGGAGGTTGTTCATAAGAATCTATCCTAGGTGAAGGCTCATATGATTCATAAGTGTCTCTAAATGAGGTATTTTGAACTTCTTGGTGTTCTAGCCACTCAACCATATCTTGCAATCTTAGAACTCTAAGTGAAAAGTCCATTTGAAGCAAATTACAAACAAAATCACAAAGAAAAGATAGACTACGAGAAAGCTACAAAATAAAAAGAAAATATCTCACTAGATAGGAATCTAATGAGTAGACCTAATAGAAATAAATTTCAACCTAAGCAATAACTACTCCCCGGCAGCGGCGCCAAAAACTTGATGCGTGGGTTTTGCAACCTTACAACAGGTTTTACCTCTCAAGGGATCTCAAGAGGCTTACAACCCCACCAGGCAGTGTACCTGACCGATGTAGTATAGTGTAGTGGTAAGTACGGGGGATTGATCGTTCTCCACAGGGAATAGTGTTCGTTAGGTGTGAAAGGCTACTCTAATTAGGTCTAAGGGTTGAGGAAGATTCTTTTTATGTTTTTATATTTTTATGAAAGCAAGTAAAATCTCGGGTTTTGAAGGAGTGGGCGGAATTAGTTGCTAGTCAACTAACCCAAATTACTACAAATGCAAATAAAATAAAATAACAAAAAATGAAAAGTGGTGAGAAACTTATGTGTGGAGAAATGTGTTTACTTAGATTTCCTTACTCCCTAACTATCTTTTACCGGTTAATTAGTGTGTATTAGTCGCGTGGATGACGGGTGTATTCCTTAATACCATTCGTGGGGTGGCGTACTTACTTCCCCAAACTCTACAAGCTCCTACTTCACTCCTATGTCGAGCCGGCTAGGAAGCTCCTAACATGGGATCACTAGAATTCGCTTGTGCATTAAATACAACCATAAAAACCTTTAGTACGCGTTTGGTTCATGTTTCTTAAGACGTTCAAGCAAGTTACCGAATAGGAAGTTAGCCAGTTTTCTTAAGCCTAACATAGATAAACAATCATCCAATACAACTAACAACACACTAACAACCAATAATCAATAGCTAGGTTTCATTAGATCTAAGCAAACACAAGATAAAATTAGCCTAACATGTTAAACAAAAGACAAGCATAAGATAGAATCAAACAACACATAGACATATTGAATGATTAATTGATAACTTATCTTTCAATGAAACATGGAAGATCTCAAGGCAAGAAGCCCTGAAAAAGTAGCTAAAATCGTCTTAGGGTTTTATCCCAAAATTCCACACACTAAGCTCTCCTCTAATGACAAAAAATTAGAAAACTATATATAGACTTTGACATCTGACGGCGTCACATTATGCATTGTGACGCCGTCACCTCGCCGCTTTTAGGGTTCCCGGGTGACCTTCTTGACGCCGTCCCTCTTTAGCTCTTCAAAAATCCATTCTGGCTCATCAAGGCTTGACGCCGTCGGACCTATAACGTGACGCCGTCCCCTTATGATTTAAGCCGTGACGCCCTTGATTTAGTTAAAGCGTGACGCCGTCAGAATTCTCATGCAAACTCACTGGCCCGTCATGAGTAAATTTCACATCCAACTTTTCTTGCCAAAGCATGACGCCGTCTGGAGTTAATGTTGACGCCGTCAAAGGTGACTTTCAGCACAATTTTGAGACTTTGCCGTTTTCTTCACTTTTATGCTCCAAAAACGTCCAAAATGCCTCCTTTTCCAGATTTCTCCTCAAAAGTACCTAAAATGACAAAAGGAACGATTTAGGGCAATATTTGATCAAATAAATACGATTTCGGGCTTAAATGACCCCTTAAAAGCGGTACACTTTTCGCCTCATCACATAGCGTCATCAATAAGTGTACCGGTAGCGAACTTTACCTTGCAGTCATCTGGACAATTGCATAGAAGAAATACAGATTCTGTCTTCTCAAACCAACGGATCATAGCAGTGGCTCCTTCTGTGCCTTTGAATTTTATGGGATCGCCGTTCTTAAAGTCCTTGTATGTACATTTACGAACATTAGTACCATTAGCCAGTCTGGCAGCTTCGGCTGTTTCCGCCTGAGAAGTGGCTTCAGCAGCCCGAGTAGCCACGGCCTCTCATTCCGCTTCTAGTGCTGCCGCTATACTATCCGCAACAAGTTTTCGGATAGCAGCTGGTGTCATAGTTGGAGTAGCTTGCTTTGGCGGCATAATTCTTCAAAATCGTAAGAGATAACAATAATGAGAACTCGTAAGTAGAAACGATCATCATGCACAAGTACATACAACCACAACATGTATAACTAAAATGAAATCACAACGAGAATCAACCATGAAATATCATAATTATAATCACAACACACATGAATATAATACATGAAAATTTCGGCCTACATGGACCGATATCATAGATAGCACAACCATATCCACATAGTAGAGTCAACACTTGATTCATTTGTTTGTACAACAAACAAAAGACTACAAGTTCTTTAAACTATGTCACACACCTCGTGACTAGGATAATAATAGTAGTAAAAGCTAATATGATATAAGTCTAATCTAGGCATCTCCTGGTGCTCCGCCTGATGATGAAGATGAGGATGATGATGATGGTGTATGGAATGCAACCCTCTTTCGCGCTGTCATGCGGCATCTGAGAGGATAATATGGAGTAAACACTCTGGGACGACCAATAGTGTTAGGGGTAAGTGATGGTGGTGGTAGTGCCCGACGAAAAGGTATCGGCTGTCCTGGCCGAATGATAGGGATAGCTCTAGCCTGATGGGATGGGTATCTGAAGACATCTCTGTGACGATCGACGTGAAATGAAAGTAAATAACCCGCATAATGTATGTATGAAACCGCATGTATAGTGAATATGCACTTATGATAAAATGATGAGATGCTATGATGATGTGGTTATAGTCTAGGGTCCATGATACAACCTAGTTCGCTATAACCTTAGCTCTGATGCCAATCTGTAACACCCCCAAATTCATGATTTGCAGCGGAATGGAATACCTGGGGCGCTACTGCCATAGCATCACAGTTACAGTTATATTGAATGACCTAAAGTGTCATTTTAAAAGTACATCGTTTGATTTCATAAAACATTCAGAGTTTACAAAAGATAGGTCCCAAAAGATAGTCAAAGTTTGCGGAAATAAGTATGTTACAACCAAACGATAATTTAAGTGCATAAAAATCCAAAATGAGACGCGTCATCTCCGTGACTCCGTGATATGATTCCATGCATGCCATGATATGCTTACTTTAATTACCTGAAAATACATTGCTAAAACGGTCAACAAAAATGTTGGTGAGAATCATAGGTTTATGTAAATGTTCTGTACGGCTACCACAAGTATAAGGTTATGTATGACAATGTCGCCATATAAAAATGATACAATTGCTATAAGCTCATGACCCCGAAGCTAGACTGATTATGATGTTCGCCCCAACAGAGTGTTTTCCAAACAACTCTAATTATGATATTAAATGAAATGCATCCGTTTGACCAGTTGGATCTACCAACCCGGATGGAGGAGTCACCCTCAATAGATCTATTCACTCACTCTTGCTTACTACGTAATTAACGGTTCATGATAAAGGAATGGGGACATTAACATGGCAATGAGGTAACTTAAGCAATGTAAATGAATTTGACATACTTGGGCTCGTAATAAAATGATGTGCAATGTATTCTCCCCCTAGAGTTTAGAAATGAAATAATTAATTGAAAACGGGGCTATGAAAACTCACCTCAAAGTAAATGATGTCAGGGATATAATGAAATCGCTGGATAAGCCGGGAGAATCTCTACGAGCAACCTAGAAATATGATGTCGTGTCTTAGGTTCTAAAACAACGAAGTGAATATTTAAACATGCCATATATAGTTTATATATCTCGTACTACTGTTCAGGCCATCATAATCCAGAGGTCATGCAGTAAACGTTCGAGGAGCTAGGACACTTTAATTCGTAAATACAACAACTCGTCGATACGTTCACCCAAATGAAACCCCTCACATGAAGCTCCCTACTAACATAGTATTTATATGTGAAACATATATTTTGCTTACTTGATTATATGACATATTAAGAGTTTATAAATACAATAAATAAACTAACAAAGTTTATAAGTATTTAAATAATTTTGAGTCTTATAATTACTTACCTTTATTTAGAATGCTTGAGTATTATAGAAAATGGAATATAAGCGGAGCTTCGACGTAGAATTTGTATTCTTAAAAAACCTGAGGCTACTTGAAGATTATAACATCGCCTTCTTAAAAACCCGAAGCTATTTGAAGATAATAACAAAGTCTTTTTGGAGACTTGAAGTTATTTGAAGATTATAACGACTCTTTCTTGAAAACTCGGAGAAAATAAGATCAAATGCTAGCTTTTCTCAACAACACATGAACTTTCCTACAAAATATAAGAGAAGTGCCTTTGGTTTTAGGTATTTGAATATATAAGAAGGTGTGGTGCAAGGATTTATGAAATTTTTAGCTTGGTATTTATAGGAAAAATTTAGGAGTTAACTATATATTAGGTTAATATTTAACCATGGTTAAGTTTACACTTGTAAACATCCTAGAGATCAATGGTCAAGATCAAGACACATGCCCTTGGTTCCTTCCTTTATAAGCTTCATGAGGCTTTCATGAGAAGCTTGATAAGTTTCTTGCATTATCTTGATTTTACGGAGTCAGTTTTGTCCCGGTAATTGTTATCGTTAAGTCGTTAAGTCATGAAACGTAAAACCGGGTATCGTAAAAATACGAAACTTGTAGAAATGATTAAAATTGTCAATATACTCATTATTATCTTATAAAATTGAGTGATAAGTTTAATGGGTCGCGAAAATGCTGATAACGCTGGAAACGTAGGTTTAAAACGCGTTAAACGTAAAACGTACGAAAGTTGCGTTAAATGGAGAAAAGAAAAATCTAACTTTTCTAATATGATAATAATGAATTAAAATGGCCTATAATATCTAGATTGTGCTCAACCTAGTGTCGGTTGGTGTTAAATGTTCTTTAGACCTAAAACTGTAAATGTTAAAAATCAAGGAATGATTTTTGGTCAAAGGAGGAGGGAAAAATATGTTGACTTTTCCAATAATATAAAAGCTTCTAAATGCCTTAGAAAATATGGTGTAGGTATAGGCTAAGGTTGCGGATAAGTAAAAGTGCTTAAAACGCAAGTTTAGTTCTGTAAGACACAGGTCTATTTGGTAACATTTTAACTTAATTATCAAAAATTCCCTAATTGATTGTGAGTGTACTAAAAATTAATCTGATGCGAGGAAAATTGTCGCAGTTGATTTTCGTTATGCACAGTATGTTTAAATGGCGTTTAAACCAAACGTATAGTTTCTTAATAACTTTTGCGAAAATGACCTGATGTGCGTCAAACTTTCACTTTGTCATGGAAATATTTTAACTTACGAGGATATGAAGTAAAAATTTCGGGAATAGAATTTAACCTGAAAATGCGAATTGTTACAACTTTTAACGTGCAATATTGTGGGAAAAGGTGAGAAACATGTATGTGACTTCATTTTCGATCATGGAATATCAAATGTGCTAGGGAAAAATAAGTTGTGTCGAGTTGGATAAAAATGGGTTAATCATTGAGTGAGATTATACATGTCTCGATGGGGTTTTACTTTGGCTCTTGTTCGGGGATCAAACGTTCAATATGGAAAATGAGATTCGACATCCTAATTATTTGGTGGGTGAGGACTCGAGATGAGTAAAATGTCGTATAACTTGTGTGTCAAAATCGAAAGAAAACGGGGCAAAGTAAATGTTGTTCGATCGGTTGTTATATAAGATTTAATAAAACTAAAAATATTGGGTTGGGCTTTTGAATAGTACCAGGCCAAAAAGTTGTGCCAGAAATAGTGTGGTGATCCGTTTTGTTTATAAGGGGTGTGTTGGTTCCGTTGTGGTCCGTGTGTGAGCTCGTTCCAATGTGTTTGTAATGTAATAACAAAATTTTAAATTTTGACCATAAAAATGGCTAACTGAACTGTATTAGAAATTTAATACTTGATTAGCAATGTACAAATTACTGGGGAATTTTATAGATTGCTACAGTGCCTACCCGTCTAACAGAATTCTGTCCCGGAATTTAAATCTAAGATAGTTGTTATGGGTGTCTATGGGAATAAATGGGGGTATTTATCGCGAATTTGCTCTTCACGTTCCCATGTGTACTTTGTCTTTAGTTTTCATGATGTACACAAATTTTATCCTTAAGATTAATTCCAGAACTAAGACAAACTTTGTCTTTTGTTTCAAATTCAACTTCTATGCATTCAATCGCCTTTATAATCATAGAATCAAATTGTATGAAACTTAAAATATATTCAAATCTAGATCTCTTTGTAAAGTTTCATAAGCAAACAAAATCCTTTATTTGGCACACTACTATACACTAAGGCGATTATAACACATATGCTCAAAGCGTGATTAATTCAATACAATCAAGTAGTATTCTCGAGAATTTTTCTTATATGCTTTAAGCATTAAACATCACTAGCATGCTTCATGCATTTTATATGCAATAATAAAATATCAATATCACATGAGCTCTATTCATCTACCTTTTAGACGCACATCGATTACTTATTATATTACCAGACATATAAATATTATATACATTATTGATCCACCACATGAGAACATATCACCTTATGATCATTTCCATGTCTTTACGAAAACATTGCGTGCCATTAGTTATGCCTTAAATAAGAAAATTTCAATATTGTAATTTCGCTTTCTCATAAAAACCAGTGCATATCCAATAATTTTACACGTTTATATGTACGGACTTCAAGTCCCAGTAACCATGACTCGTCATAAGAGACTTCACTCTTTCATTACTTCTTTGCGTCTTTACATCTTTTGGCCACTTATTTATACATCTGCACCTCCTGCAGGTATGCTTCCATGATCCTCACCTTGATTATAGCGCTATCTTATTTATTTACAAAATCATATATAATAGTACTATCAACATCGATTCATTACTTTTCGATTCCACACTTTACTAGACATTGTATTATATCATTTGTTGAGATCTTATATACTTTCATTCACTCGGGAACTTTCAAGAATCATCATGTCTAGTGTCTCTTTAAGAGACTTTGGGGTCTTTATTACCTCGATTCGACCATCTTAATTTTCTTGCTCCATTTCATTTATTCATTCGAGGACTTTTACTTGGAATCGATTAGTCTATCATGCTGTAGCCATGCCATAGACTCACTATCAATCATTGGTTGTCATGTTGGGACATACATTATAATTGGAGCACTAGTAGCGTATATATGATCTAGTAACTTCTTTAGGTCACTAAACACGTTTGACAAGTACTAGATCTAGAATATAAATTGTCCCTTAAACTTCAAGTTCATATTCATTAGTGTGAGGATCAACATTTATATTATCATAATTCATTCCAAATTTCTCGCTGCTCATTCTCCCCCTGAATGAATTATCAATTTCAACATCCCAAATTTGTGTGCGTTGTGGTGGATTTACAATACAGGTTCCGCACATTTACAGAAAACTTTATATCGGAAACATATGGTTAGTGACCAATACCATTCTAATAGGGAGGATTCATATAGATTGTTGGCAAGATGCGAATTCATATTTTTAACATGCCCCATAAACTAAGAGTTTTGTTCTCACAATTATTGGCTTTGCAATCAACTGAAGACGTTTTATAAACGTTTCAACAAAAGCAATTCACGTATGAACATGGGATACGTAAAGTTTAACACTTATTCCAATAATTTCCCAACATATAGAAGTATTCACCACCATTTCCAAAGATACAATCTGGAAACCATGCTAGCATTTTATAAGACGAGCCATTAATCACGCTAACTTTAAGTTGCGTATTTGATGATCATTTTGACGATACATCGATTTTAAAACTCAAAATGATCCACATGGCGATGTATAAGCCTACATACATCCCCTTTATATTCTTTCTGAAACTTTATAGGACAAAGTCCTTACTTCAATATGCTGGTGATATATGAACAATTCCTTACTTCAATATGCTGGTGATATATGAACAATTAACTTCCATTGAGAACAATCAATTTTATCTTCGAAGAAACTTATAGTTCTTCTATACATTTCGTATTATCATTGACCCGGGATGGTCCAACCGGTCATGCCAATTACTACAATAATCTTGGCTCATAAACTTATACTTTATGACCACGTGTGCTTCAATTGCACATTTTTTTCTCCGATTAGCTTTTTTATGTCTTTCTCATAGTTTTGTATATAATATTCACATTAGCTTATAGCATTATTAAATAGCGCAATCTATACTAATAGAGTATGTTATTAATCAATCAATCATCACACAAGCAAATAAAACTATATTAGAAATAAATCACATATATAAGGCTGCCCACAGAAGGGCACCTCGATCGAGTGATGATCGATTAGGTCAATCGATTACCTTGCTGTGGGGATTGAATCGCAGCAATCGATCCCTCCTACTTGGTCACCTTCACGATCGACAATCCCTCATTTTTTATGTGTATATTTATTAAATATAAAGGTATTTTTGTGGGGTATATTTTTTGTAGTGTAGGTCGTCTTACTGGGGCACCTAATCGCCTGTAGGTCGCTGGAGAGAGAAAGCTGACGTGACAGAAAAAAATTGGGGGATTGGGTTGCCTTACTGTGGGCAGCCTAAGACATAGTGAATAACATAATTTGAGTTACCATATACATCCGTATTAAAATATATTAATTATTCTTATGCAACCTTCACCAACTATGCAACATTTACAATATTTCTCGTTATTAACATTTTCACAAAAGTGATTCTCAGATTCACAATAACACTGTACCTTCACATAAAGAAACATACAACTATCTATGTGGCCAAGGTCCCTTTTACAGCCAATAACCATACTTGTTCATAAAGAAATATTTACTGTACCTTCACATAAAGAAATATTTACTCCATAAAGAAATATTTACTCCATATTTCAATAAACATAAAGAAATATTTACTCCATAAAGAAATATTTACTGTACCACGTTTTAGTTAAGTGGCTTGCATCTCAATTCTATTATGACATCATGATCTCAAAGATTCAGACATGCATATCAGTGTTGTATGGTACTCGAGATACAATCGTGTTGTTATCTACTTATCTCTGAACTTAACTTAATATATGATCCATGCATCCTGTTAAACATTTAATTCAGTAATATAGATTGTCATTTCATCCTCTTAAAATTAGTTACGCCCTGTTGGCAATGGAAAAAAAAAGGCCCGCCCGCAACGCGGCGGCCGTCGCCATTCTCGTTTACAATATTTCTCGTTATTAACATTTTCACAAAAGTGAATAACACTGTACCTTCACATAAAGAAACATACAACTATCTATGTGGCCATGGTCCCTTTTACAGCCAATAACCATACTTGTTCATAAAGAAATATTTACTGTACCTTCACATAAAGAAATATTTACTCCATAAAGAAATATTTACTCCATATTTCAATAAACATAAAGAAATATTTACTCCATAAAGAAATATTTACTGTACCTTCACATAAAGATTCACAATAACACTGTACCTTCACATAAAGAAATATTTACTCCATATGTTTCAATAAACATAAACAATATTCAACAATATTTAGAGGTTTCTTTTACAGCCAATAACCATACTTGTTCATAAACATAGTATGAGAAGTTCAATATGATATCCAAACAATCTTCAACATATATCAGATTCAGAGGCAACAAGCTTAATATCCTCATATACATATAAACAATATTTAGTATTTGATCTCATGGATTCCTCAAATCATCTAAATACAAACACATCTAATTAACTATCAAACAATAAATCGATACTACCAAGTACTAGTAATACAGAAGTACAAGTGTGAGATAGACATTGCATTATAATATATTTCAAATAAAATTAGTCTTCATAAAGTTAACTTTAAATCTATAACATGTATTCTAACATTTAAAGAATGCATAATGGGTCTTTTTAGTGGTGTCTAATGCCCGAAATGTAAATTACGAAAAATTTCATTATCCTTAAGCATAGAGGTACAACGCAATCATGGCGATTAAAGCAGATTAGATATCCAAATGCACAACCAAAATATGTATCATATTTATACTCCACTAAACATGATAAAACAAATATTGCATGTATAGGCCTTAAACTCACTTATATAAACAACAAAATCTATTTTTAAGACTTTATTGGAAACCACGATATTAGTGTATTTAATATTCCAAACAATATTGCAATCACTAAATTCTTTACATTTTACTGTGTAGAAAAATAACGGAGATGATATTGATTAAAAATCATTAATGTTATATCCAACGTTAATTAGAAAAACACATATGTAGATATACATAAAAGATTGAGTCGAGTTATTTTAGAAACCAAACATTCCTCACATACCAAGGGACTCATCCCCACCATCCATCTAAAAAGAAATCAATGGTTGAGATTAAAAGCATTTAATATTTCACCCATTTTTTATAATTTAAATATCTCTTAAACCGTTAATCGTTAAGCGAAAATAATTACACCATCGCGACAAGCATTTAATTATCTTTCTATAGACGGGCATTTTGATATACTTTCGACAAAAAAAAAAAAAATCATTTTTTTCACGTTTTTTTTCGTAGCCGAAAAAATCATATATGATATATATGATATATCATATATGATATTACATATAATATCATATATGATATATCATATATGATATATCATATATATCATATATGATATATCATATATATCATATATGATATGTAATATCATATATGATATATCATATATGATTTTTTCGGCCACGAAAAAAAAACGTAAAAAAAATGAAAAAAAAAATTGTCGAAAATATATCAAATTGCCTATCTATAGAAAGATAATTAAATGCTCGTCGTAACGGCATATTTTTTTTCGCTTAACGATTAACGGTTTGAAAGATATTAATATTTGAAAAAAAAGGATGAAAGTGGGTTTTTTAAATTGTTGGGATTAATCTCATCCATTAGATCAAATAAAGATGGAGGGTGGAGATTAATCCCTTGGTATGTAAAAAAAGTTTGGTCCTCAAATGATCTTAAATCTAAAAGATTTTGGAGGTGATGCAATGTATATTTTATTTTCTTTTCATTGAAAAATATTCTTAGATGTAAAATTTCAATAGCAAAACTGTAAAACAGAAACTTACTTGCATTATCAAATACGACCCAACACTTCATAAAACACCATCACATAAAAATTATTTTAATTTGGCCAAATTTATAATTACTAAACTAATTCAACCTAAAATAATCCCATGTCAAAACAAAAACAAAAAAAAAAAAGGGTCTAAACTATCATCATCTATTACCCATAATAACAAATTCTAATCACATCTAATAGTAAAATTTTAACTTCCAGTTTCATGTGTTTCTTCATTACCGTTCGTACGACTTATCCTAAAAATACCCATCAATGATTATTTCTAAAATAAACACAACCATCAATATTAAACAACCATGACAATAATATTTAAAGGGATTTTCTAATTTGTGCCACCATGACACTTGTTTAAAAGCATTAATTGAATTAAATTATTCCCTAAAATAGAATTATTTCTAAATAAAACAAAGTTAATCATAGTAATTAAGAGAGAATTAGGAAACTATTAATGTAAATTAACATCTAAACATTGTAATTTAAATTAATTAATTGTCCTTTAACAAATGTCATAATGGCACAAGTTAGAAAAAGTCATATTTAAATTGGCCAAACGGGAGCATATAACGATTTGCTTTTTAGATTGTACAAAACATAATTTACATCGACACATCAAAAACACTAATTAATGCAAGTTTCTTATCTACCTATGTATTACTCCATTATACAGACCAGAAGAGTACCCGTGCGTAGCAACGGTTTTTTATTGCGGCAGATAGTTTTAGTGATAAAAAAAGTTTATAGGTTATAAATGAACAATAATAAAAGAGTCAATTCCGTAAATGGACTAGTAGCCCGACGGGGGTACCTTTTTTAGACGGTAATCTTTTTTCTTTTTTTTTCTCAAACTAGACATGAGCTACTTTGGATCTGAGCTAGTTAGTTAAAATCATGACACGTGTCCCATGTAGAACAATTTAATCATTAGTATGCCTTGTTGTAAATTACATATATACCTTCTTATTCATTTGTGATTACATATATACCAACCACCCACCACCACCATTCAAACCCACTGATTTCAACCTCTTATCTCAAAGTAGCTCATGTCTAGTTTGAGGGGAAAAAAAAAAAAGATTCTCGTCTAAAAAAGCACCCCCATTGGTAGCCTTGTCCATTTACATAATTGCCTCATAATAAAAGTTTGAGAATTTGGGGATTAAACATAATGTTTTGAAACCCGATTCGACCCGGGCGGATCAACCGGTTGAACCGTTCCGGTCGAAAAAATGGGTCAAATTAAACCGGGTGAACCCGCCGGGTTGGGTCGAAAAAACTGGTCAAATTAAACCGGGTGAACCCGTCGGGTTGGGTCGAAAAAACGGTCAAATTAACCGAGTCAACCCGCCGGGTTTGAAGCGACCCGGGTCAACCCGGTTTTCGATGTGTATTAATAGTGTGTTAATAGTTTCCAACTTTGCATATGCTTTCCGAAAATAATATAAAGACGTTCCTAAAATATTTTAAGTTTCTCTCACATTTGACCATTTTCAACTTTCAACATTTCACATTTAACCATTTTCATTTTACTAGACAAGTACCCGTGCATAGCAACGGGATTTTATAGCAACAGATCGTTTACTGATAAAAAAAAAGTTGATGGGTTATAAACGAAATATAATAAAAGTTTGAAGATTTTGGGATTAAACATAATGTTTTGAAACCCGATTCGACCCGGGTGGTTCAACCGGTTGAACCGTTCCAGTTGAAAAACGGTTCGATTTAAACCGAATCAACCCGACGGGTTGGGTTGAAAACGGGTCAAATTAAACCGGGTCAACCAGCCGGATTTGAAGCGTCTCGGGTCAACCCGGTTTTCGATGTGTATTAATAGTTTTCTTTTGAAATATATGTTTTCAACATTTTCTTTTTTAGTTTCAACTTTTCACTTTTTACTTTTTGGTTTTTCCTTTATATATAGTATAGCAGGGTACCCGCGCGTTGCGGCGGCGGTTACCCTGTGACGATTAACAGGTGTTGGGAATTAAAACACTTAACAGTTAGTACTGCTGCATATTACACTAACAGTACTAACTGAGTTAGTACTGCCAGAAGATATTTTGTACAGCTGAGTATGCTGAATGAAGATTTGTACTGCTTAAGGGATAAGTACATGTAAAGAGTTATGTATAGAAGATATTTGGGATATATCTTATATAGTTAGACTTATACGAATATTCTGCATGTTTAGAATATTGATAGTTATCTTGTAAATGACTCCTTGTGTCTATAAAAGGAGGTCCTAGGTTAGATCTTTAAGAGTGTGTTTTGTTATGCTTCAAGGTTGTAAACCCTAGTGATATTAAGGGTGACGGATCAACAACCCTGGTTGAGTCCCGTCACACACCCACAAGTTCTTCAAGTACTCAATCAGCCTCACAACCTACTTCATCACCCTATAGGAGTTCATCTGGACAGGAATCTAGTGTACTTCAGCACAGAGTTTCTAATTCATCCCCAGTAGCAGATGAGGTTGTCCTAGATAGAATGGTAAGGGCTACCACTACTATGTCTAGCTTAGCAGCAGCACATGCCAGTGACAACATCAGTAAGACCCAAACCATGGAAACACCTAATGTACAAAGTTCTCATGAACCTAGTACAAGTGGTGGACTCCCCAGCCAAATGGAAAATATGGGGGAATTGCCCCATGATTCACCTCTCCCAGGAGGTAACACACCTGGAAGTGATGAGGGCAGAGTAAAACTTAATGAATTGATGGAACTTTGTAGAAATTTGTCAACTAGGGTCACTGGCTTGGAGAAAGAGTTGAAGGACACTAAGCAGTTGTATGGTACTGCTTACAAGAAACTTATTGCAAAGGTGAAGACACTACAGAACCAAGTCAAGTCCCTCAAAGCCAAAAGAAAAGCCAAAATTGTAGAATCCTCAAGTTCAGAAGATGACAGCTCTGATGATGATATGGGTGATGATTCTTCCAAACAGGGGAAGAAAATTGCCAAGATTGATGAAGATCCTAATGTTTCCTTAGTTCAAGAGGGTGCTAAGACTCAGGGGAGGCAAGGTGAAGGTATGGATGAAACAGGTGAAGGTACTGCTCTTCAACAAGTTAGTACTGCTGGTTTAGCTGGTGCATGGGATAGTACTGCTAGGGCAGTTTATGTTAGAAGACAAAGAGCAGACAAAGGGAATAGTAATATGATTGAAGAAGAGCCACCAAAGAAGGTAAAGAAGAGTGTTCTTACTCAAATTGATTATGATGCAGAGGTAGCTTGGAAAGCACATGAAGAAGAAGTTACAAAATTTCTTGAAGAACAAAGATTGTCAAGAAAAGCATCTGAAGCACAAGAACTATCTGATGCATTGTTGGCTACTAAGTTACAAGAAGAAGAACAAGCTAGGATTCATGATGCTGCTCAAGTTCAATGCTTAATTGATGCAGATGATGTGCTAAAGGCAAGGCTTGGAGAACTCAGAGCTGATGAAATGTTATCTATTGAAGAAAAGTCAAGACAATTAGCTGAGTTAATCAACTCAAGAAGAAAGGCTGCTGCATAACTAAAAGCACAAGAAAAGAGGAGTAAACCACCTACTCAAGCTGAACAAAGAACCACCATGATTCTTTACATGATGAACATGGCTGGATACACAAGAAAGTATTTCCAAGGAAAAAGTTTTGAGGAGATCAAGTATGAATTTGAAAGGGTGCACAGAAGAGTGAACACATTTACTCCAATGGGTACAGAAGAGGCGAGCAGAGCTACTAAAAGAGCATGTATACATTTAGAACCTGAATCCTCAAAGAAATTTAAGATTGGAGAAGGTGTCTCTGCAACAGAAGAGGAAGAAGAAAAAGAAGAGGAGTTAACTGATGAGAGACTTCAACAAATGATGGTTGCCATTCCAGAAGCTTTGAATGTTGATCCAATACAGGCTAAGTACCCGATTATTGACTGGGAGATTCACACAGATGAATTTGGGAAGGCTTGGAAGATCATAAGAGTTGGTGGACATTCTGAAGTTCACAAGCATTTTGAAAACATGCTTAAGGCATTTGATAGAGAAGACTTGGATAAGCTATGGAGTTTGGTTAAGGAGAAATTCAGGTCAACAGATCCTTCAGATAACAAAGACAAAGAATTATGGGTTAATTTGAAGAGGTTATTTGAACCAAATGCTGAAGATACACTATGGAAGTTCACATATGGAGTTCATAAGTTAACTTGGAGATTGTATGACACATGTGCTGTTCATCATGTGTATACAACTGCTGGACAAGATGTCTACTATCACAACCCGCAAAAATTTCAGGTCAATACTATTCACCAAACTCGAATTTACTTTCTTTACATTTATTTGAAAACAATTTACGTAAGACTTTTTACTTGAACCAACGTGAAAGCCAAGAATAAATTCTAAGTGCACTAAGACTTAAGTTAAATTTAGTCCACAACGCTCCAGTATCTTGCTCCTGCTCTATTTCACAATTCTAAACCATAAAATAAATTTCTATTCTTTAGTTACTTATGGTTTTAAATTCAACAAACATTAATTGTTATTTAATATTTAACACCCGACATACCCGATTCTCTCAACGATTATTTTTATCGTATTTTCATACTTCCAAAATTATTACAAAAGTTCCAAAAAATATTTTCTGACACCCAAAGTAATTTCTTTACAACTTACGTTTAATTACGTATAACTTTCGTTAAGTACCGAAACAATAACCAATACATATTTTTAACACCCAATACCTACAATATATATATTTTTGTATCAAAATTACACAAATACTTCCAATTTTAATCCATGGCCGACCACCCCCCCCCCCCTTGCTTTCTCCATAATTAGTAAGACACATCTGACATAATGATGATATTAGCCACAAAGTGTGTTAGCTTTTTCTACTTTTGTGGCTAAGCCACCAAAATGTCTCCATGTCCCCCCCCCCCTAGCCTCCTAACCGGCCACCCCCCTCCCTTGACCAAATCATGAGATTTTGACTACCTATTGCACCCTTGACCAAGTTCCACTATAAATAGATTATCTTAGTTCAAATATTGCACCACTAGTTTAGTTAAGAAAAAAATATATATAATCCCTATCCATCTCTACATACAAATCGACACACTTAGCAAGGAGCAAGAAGGAGAAAGTTTGTTGTGGCAAGGATCAAGGTTATTAGGGCTTATTAACAAGGGTTTTAGAGCACAAGTCTTGTGGTTAACTAGTGATTTACAACACTCATTTCACAAATCATCTTCGTAAGTAAATTTACTAATACTTCATGGGTTTTTTTTTTTCATTTTATGTGCTTGTCAAGTTTCATTACTCATTATCACTTGGAACACGTTAATAACAAGTTACTTTTATAATGATCCTTTAGTAAAGGTTATGTTTGTAACAATATGTTGTTACAAGGAAACTAACTAGAGAAACTATCCATAAAAATGGTGGTAACAAACCTTATAATTATGTAGAGTAATGAACTTGTGTAGTTAGTCATGCTTGATGATTTAATACATGGACTTTGGATGTTGCTAGATTTATGTTTAGACCACTATTGTTATGTTAGAAAGTTGATGGAGGATCTAGGATGAGATTTGGAAGTTGTGGTTAATTTGTTATAACAACTAGAAGGTTAGAAAATAGTTTTTGACATTTATAATATATAATCTGTCCAACTTTACACAAACTGGGAAAATCAGTAGCTTAGGGACATTAATAGGCTAGAAATATAGGAAATAGACTTAATAACGGAAACGTGGTCGCTTGAATGAGTTAAAACGGGTCTATAACGAAAAAGATACGTTATTTTCAAGTTAAACGACGAAAATGACTATTTCTGAAAAAGGACATTCTGTCCAGATTTTTAGCAATAGAAAACTGAGATGTAAATGATGTTTAGGCTAGCCGAGACCTTGAAAAGCCTAGAGTACACTTAAATACCTTCGCGTGGATAGGTTAAACTTAAGAAACGGAGTTACGACGCAAAAGATATGGCTAAAAGAATGTTTGCGGCAACATATAAATTTTGACAGCATGTTATTTGGCTAATAGAAAGCTGATGAAATTTTTAAGGATAGATTTTAGACAATTTTGAGTATATATTGGTTAAAATGAAGTAAACGAAAATGGTAGGACCATGTGTAAACATATTAGATGCGTTAGAGAATTATGAAACCTATTAATGCGACAATTAAAACTTGGTTATGAAATAAACAAGTTATGTTTCTAAAAGTGGTAATTTCTAATAAAGGATCAAAATGACATAATGATATTTTGACAACAAATGTTACAACGACATGTACAAGTGATAATGTAGAGTAAGACTTGCATGTTTGACCTTGTTTTCAAAACCTAAGACATATGTATATTTAGGTCGCGATTAGAGTTATTGGACCTATATTGCCGTTTACATAATACCAAACGAGATTTGTTTTGCTAAGGTGAGTTTCATAGCCCCGACTTTTACATTGTTTATACATGATTTCTAAACCCTCGGGGTGGGAATACACTGCTTGTTTTTACATACGGACACAAGTACTAAAACTGTTACTTTGCCTAAGTTACCACATTGCCATTAAAGTCCCCTTTTGAATCATGAACCGTTAATTACTTGTAAGCGCGGATGTTATGAATAGATCTATTTGGGTTGACACCCCATCCGGGTTGGTCGCGCCAACTAGGTAAACGGACGCATATCATTCAGATTATTTCCGAGTGTCTGGCAAACACTTATTGGGGCATTGTTATTATTGTGCTTAATTGCATACGAGTACGTCGAGCTTCAGGGTCATGAGCTTAGGCATTGTATATATTATTTTTGGCTGTGACATTATATTTGTTGTACTGTCTTGCTATTGAAATCTTGTGGTCTGCCTTACTGTTTATTTAAACCTATGACTCTCACCAACATTATTTGTTGACCCTTTTAGCGTGTATTCTCAGGTAACTAGGTGATGTTGATACACCTTTTGTATGGAAGCACTTCGAGTCACATTTTGGATGCACATCATGATGGAGATTTTCTTACATTATTTAGCGTTTGGTTATGTATTTAAATCATACATTTTGATGGTGAACTCTGATAACTATGTTTTGTAAACCTTAACTTTAAATCAAACGCTTGTTTTTTTAAAACGACTCACTTAGAGGTCGTTCTTTATTCCTTGTACTTTGTGACCGAGAACATCACGCCCACGGAATTCCATTCCGCTGCAAACACAGATTTTGGGGGTGTGACAGATTGGTACCAGAGCCAAGGTTATAGAGAACTAGGATGCATCATTGACCCTAAACTATAACCACTAGGTCACGATACTTCACAATATCATGATGTGCTTAGGATTGCGAAATATGTTTTTATTCACTTATTTTATATAAGTCATTTATACTTATACATATTTATATTGACCTGATTTACAGTGATATGTCTTCACCCACCGATCCTATCATTCTCGATTCTGATTTGGATATGGATGATTTATCATCATCCACTATTCCGGTGACGCCAGTCATTCCTGTTCCCGTACCTTCTGGCGATGAGTCTGCTGAGACCGAGCCATTCGAGGATGCCCAGACTGTGTCTACACCACCTGTACCATCACCACCCATTGCACCTGTTCCTCCAGTACCATCACCACCAGCCTCACCACCAGTGCGCCGTGTTAGGCGTGCTCCTGTTGTGCGACCAGATCAGATCCCAATTGGTCGTCGCTACCGATTACATGAGACTGGCCCTGTTATGCTCCGCATGGCTAGGAAGAGGGTCCGACCTCAACCCAGCCATGTACCAGCACCCATTGTTACTCCACCTCATTATCCCATCACCACCATCATCTCCACCACCACCACCAGTTACTTACCGTCAGACTACCACAGTTCCCTTACCATCACCATCTAGAGATGTTTCTGACACCCTGCTACCGCCTCGTAAGAGGGAATTTACCATGGTTCCTTCTCCTTCAGATCCCTATGTTATGGCTGCTGCTGAGGCCTCCGCTCGACGCGAGGTTCACAGACGGGTTGACGCCCGCAGATGGTCATTTATTCCGCCTGTTCTCAGTAGGTGGAGGTACGATGAGGGTACTCCTCGTGCTTGGGAGTTAGGAGAGAGCTCGGAGATGGCTGCTGCTCGTATTCTACCGGTTACCGGTGAGCCGATCCATCATACCATACCACTTCTGATTGCCAGGATGGTCCGTCATGAGGACCGTATTGGCCGGATATTTGATCGTCTCGATGAGGTTCCCCTAGAGCGCATTGAGACCTTGGAGACTCAGTTGGAGCACCAGATCATTGGCCACTCCCGGATTGCTACTCTTGAGCGTTTCGTGGAGGATGAGCAGGCACGCCGCCGCGACCAGGATGAGTTGATTGCTAGTCTCCGTGATCAGATCAGAGATCTCCAGCGCCGTCTTGATGGTGCCCCTGGCAGCACCTAGACTAGATTTGTATCATAGTTATCTTTTGTATGTATATCCTAGCCACGGGGTGTGTGGCATTAGTAGTGACGCTTGCGATCTTTTGTTAGTTGTACAGCAATGTAGCAAGTTATGTCAGGATGTATTATATCGGTCGATGTGAACCGAGACTTTCCTTTTGTATCTATGTATGTTGTGATGTATCTATCTATGTTGTGATCTTATTATGGTTGTCGTGATTTATTCTTATTGTGGTTGATTATTATCACGCCATATTCTTATCGTGCTTTATCATTATCGTGATGTATTTTTATCTTGTTGTGGTTGTACCTACTCATGGTGAAAATATGTTATGATTGTTGTGATTATCATGGGTTGTTCTTATCACGTCATATTTCTATCATGATCTATTTTTGTCATGATTTATTCCTATATTGTTGTGGTTGATCTTGTTGTGATTTTCACACGTCATGGTTGTATATATATATATATATATATATATATATATATATACACTTGTGATGACCTTTGTTACTTATGGATCCTAATTATTGTTGTTTCTTGTGATTAGAAAAACAATGCCGCCTAAGAAACAAAGCATGAGTACAGCCGAGATCGATCGACTCGTTGCCCAACGGGTTACAGCACAGGTTGCTGCTGCTATGGCTGAATATGAGAACAATCGCAACAGTGGTAACGGAGGAGAAGCTAGTGGAACGGCAACCAGGGGTGAAACCACAACTCGTGGATGTACTTACAAGGAGTTTTCGGGTTGCAAGCCGCAGACTTTCAGTGGCACGGAAGGAGCTGTCGGTTTAGTACGATGGTTCGAGAAATTGGAAGCGACTTTCCGTATGTGCAACTGTGCGAAAAACTGTAAGGTGAAATATGCTACAGGTACCTTGTTGGATGGTGCCTTATCTTGGTGGAATGCTTATGCCCAATCAGTGGGAATTGATGCTGCTTTTGAATTACCATGGGCTGAGTTTAAGGAAATGGTAACTGCTGAGTACTGTCCGAGAAATGAAGTTCAGAAATTGGAAGTTGAATTTTGGAATTTAACAGTGAAAGGGTACGACATTGCAGCTTATACCCAACGATATCATGAATTGGCTACTCTCTGTCCTGAGATGGTTTCTACTACCCAGAAAAAGATTGAAAGGTACATTTGGGGTCTTCCATCTTATATTCAAGGAAATGTTACCTCTTCTAAGCCGAGTACTCTGGATGAGACAATCCGAATGTCTCACAATCTGATGGATCAAGTTGTTCGAGCCAAGGCTGCTCGAGATAGCAATAACAGTAACCGCAACAATAACAACAACCGCCACCACAACAGCAACAACAACAAGAGAAAGTGGGATTCTAATCAAGGAGGAAATGCTACTCAGCAACCCAACAAAAGGCAAGAAGTTGTTAAGGCTTATGTTGCGGGCCCGACAGAGAAGAGAGGTTATAAAGGAAATCTTCCTAAGTGTGACAAGTGCCAACGTCACCACAATCCAGGATGTTGCCCTACTCCATGTGGCAATTGTAAGAAAATTGGGCACTTAACCAAAGACTGTAGGTCTCCTACTACAGCAACAAATCAAAGGGTTCCTGGAGCATGTTTCGGATGTGGCGAAACAGGACATTTCAAGAAAGAATGCCCGAAGGAGAAGAATCAGGGAACTCAGAATAACGGAGCTCAGGGAAGAGTTTATAATCTCAGAAACAGGGAAGCTACTGAGGACCCGACTGTTGTCACGGGTACGTTCCTTCTCAATGATCGTTATGCTTCAGTTTTATTTGATTCGGGTGCCGATAAAAGTTTTGTGTCTACTACTTTTGCTCCTCTACTTAATATTGCACCGACCATCTTATACACCACCTACGACATTGAATTAGCAAATGGTAACCTAGTTAGCTCCAACACCATAATCCGCGATTGTACCTTTAATTTCCTAAATCATCCATTTAACATAGATCTTATCCCTATCGAACTCGGTAGTTTTGACGTCGTAATTGGTATGGATTGGTTATCTAAAAACCAAGCTAGGATCATTTGCGACGAAAAGGTTGTTCATCTCCCTTTTAATGGTGAAACCTTGATCATCCGTGGTTAACGAAGTGGAACCCGACTAAACATCATCTCGTGTGTCAAGACTGAAAAGTATATAAAGAAGGGATGTTATGCTTTTCTAGCACATATAACCGAAAAGAAATCGGATGAGAAACGATTGGAGGATGTACCGATTGTCTGAGATTTTCCGGAAGTCTTTCCTGAAGACTTGCCTGGATTACCGCCTACCCGTCAAGTGGAGTTCCATATAGATTTAGTGCAGGAGCAGCACCAATAGCAAAAGCACCTACCAGACTAGCACCATCAGAGTTGCAAGAATTGTCTAAACAGTTGCAAGAGCTATTGGACAAGGGATTCATTAGACCAAGTTCCTCGCCTTGGGGAGCACCGGTCTTGTTTGTGAAGAAGAAGGATGGATCATTCCGAATGTGCATAGATTATCACGAGCTGAACAAGTTAACGGTAAAGAACCGTTACCCACTTCCAAGAATCGACGATTTGTTTGATCAGTTGCAAGGTTCCAGTTTTTACTCAAAGATTGATTTGAGATCTGTTATCATCAACTAAGGGTTCGGGAAGAAGATATTCCGAAAACGGCTTTTAGGACTCGTTATGGTCATTATGAGTTTCAAGTGATACCGTTTGGATTAACTAATGCATCGGCCGTATTTATGGATCTCATGAATCGTGTGTGCAAGCCGTACCTGGACAAATTTGTAATTGTGTTCATTGATGATATTCTAATCTATTCCAAAAGCAAGGAAGAGCACGAAGAGCATCTTAAGACGATCTTAGAATTGCTCAAGAACGAGAAGTTGTACGCGAAGTTTTCTAAGTGTGATTTTTGGATCCGAAGAGTACAATTTCTTGGACACGTAATTGACAGCCAGGGATTGCATGTTGACCCAGCTAAGATCGAGGCTATTAAGGATTGGGAAACGCCCAAGACTCCCACCGAGATTCGTCAATTTCTAGGTCTTGCCGGATATTACAGAAGGTTCATTGAGGGTTTCTCGAAGATAGCGAAGCCTTTAACCAAGCTAACGCAGAAGAAACAGAAGTACGAATGGGGAGAGAAACAAGAGTCTGCCTTCCAGTTGTTGAAGCAGAAACTTTGCAGTGCGCCGATTTTGGCTTTACCCGAAGGAATGGAAAACTTTGTGGTTTATTGTGATGCTTTGCAACAAAGGACTTGGAGCTGTGTTGATGCAGAATGAGAGGGTTATAGCTTACGCTTCCCGACAACTCAAAGTTCATGAGAAGAATTACACCACTCATGACTTAGAGTTAGGAGCAGTTGTCTTTGCGCTAAAGATTTGGAGACACTACCTCTACGGTACAAAGTGTACAGTGTACACCGACCACAAAAGTCTTCAACATATCTTAGATAAAAAAGAGCTTAATATGAGGCAACGCCGTTGGCTAGAACTACTTAGTGATTATGATTGCGAGATTCGATTTCATCCGGGTAAAGCGAACGTAGTAGCAGATGCCCTTAGCAGGAAAGAGCAACTTAAACCTTTAAGAGTAAGATCATTGGGTATGACCATTAGTTCGCCTCTTCCATCCAAAATTCTTGAGGCCCAGGCCGAAGCACTTAAGACAGAGAACCGACCGAAGGAGAACATTGATGGTATGCCAGAAAGTTCAAATGGTTTCTTGAGAAGATCCGATGGGATGCTATGCTTCAAAAATAGGAGTTGGATACCATTTTTCGGTGGCTTACGAGAGTTGATCATGCACGAATCACACAAGTCGAAATACTCCATACACCCTGGTTCCGAAAAAATGTACCAGGATCTTAAAAAGCTGTATTGGTGGCCGAATATGAAGGCCGACATCGCTACTTATGTTAGCAAATGTCTTACTTGTTCCAAAGTGAAGGCCGAATACCAGAAGTCGTCTGGTTTACTACAGCAACCAGAGATTCCTCAATGGAAATGGGAGCGTATTACCATGGACTTCATCACTAAACTTCCTAAAACTCCGAGCGGTCACGACGCGATTTGGGTGATCGTTGATCGTCTCACCAAATCAGCTCACTTCTTGCCCATTAAAGAAACCTACAAGATGGATAAGTTAACCAGAATCTATATCCAGGAGATTGTCTCGAAACATGGTTTACCAGTTTCAATCATTTCGGATCGAGACAGTCGATTCACTTCAAGATTTTGGGAATCGCTTAATGATGCCTTTGGAACCCGTCTCGACATGAGTACAGCCTACCATCCATAAACCGATGGTCAGAGTGAGGACTATCCAAACACTCGAAGATATGCTTCGTGCCTGTGTGATTGATTTCGGTAATAGCTGGGATACTCATTTGCCATTAATTGAGTTTTCCTACAACAATAGTTATCACTCAAGTATAAAGGTTGCACCATTCGAAGCACTCTATGGTAGGAAGTGCCGATCACCAGTCTGTTGGGCTGAAGTCGGAGATGCTCAACTTACCGGTCCAGAAATTGTTCACGAGACAACCGAGAAGTAGGGGTGAGCAAACAAAACCGAAAAAACCGAAACCAAAAAAACCGAACCGAAAAAACCGACCGAAATTAAAAACCGGTGGTTTGGTTTTTAATTTTTCAAAAACCAAAAAATGTGGTTCGGTTTCGGTTTTCGTCCAAAAACCGAACCGTAAAAACCGAACCGAACTGATTTTATTATATAATAATATATAAATAATATAATATGAATAAATAACTAAATAAATCAAATTTATAAATTCATATTCATTTTTTGGGTGGATTTATAATATATTTATCTTAACGTTTATGTTTATATATGTGTTTGTCGTGTCGTGCGTTTACTTGAGAATATATCAATAAATATATGACAATGATCATACTATGTGTATGTTCACTTGCATGTGTGTGTGTCTCATCTATATGTGTGTAATTGTAGAATTATGCAATAAACATTATTATGCTTAGATTGGCAAAAAAAAGTAAAGAAGAATAACTAATTTTCTATGTAATACAAGTTTGTTGGTATAAATTTGTCATGCCCAAATATAAACGGTTAAAAACCGAAAAAACCGAAAAACCGAACCGAAACCGATAATAAACCGAAGAAACCGAACCACCAAAAACCGAACGGTTTCGGTTTTGGGTTCTATAAAAATCGAATATTTCGGTTCGGTTTCGGTTTTAGCCAAAAACCGACCCAAACCGAACCATGCACACCCCTACCGAGAATATTGTTCATATTCGAAACCGGTTAAAAACCGCCAGAGACCGCAAGAAAAGTTACGCCGATGTGAGACGTAAGCCCTTAGAATTCAAAGTTGGAGACATGGTAATGTTGAAGGTATCGCCTTGGAAAGGGGTGATACGATTTGGGAAACGCGGAAAATTGAACCCTAGATGTATTGGACCATTTAAGATCCTAGCAAGAATCGGTCCAGTGGCATACAGACTTGAACTCCCGCCAGAGCTTAGTAGTGTGCATAATACCTTTCATGTTTCTAATCTTAAAAAGTGTCTATCCGACGAATCCCTCGTCATTCCATTAGAAGAGATTCAGCTCGATGACAAGCTTAATTTCATCGAAGAGCCAGTAGAAATTATGGATCATGATGTCTAGCGATTAAAGCACAGTAGAATTCCTATCGTCAAAGTTCGCTGGAATTCTCAACGTGGTCCCTAGTTCACTTGGGAACGAGAAGACCAGATCTGTCAAAAATTTCCGCATCTCTTCACCGACAACACTCCAATGAACAACACTGGCTGAATCTCGAGGACGAGATTCATTTTATGGGTGGTAGACTATCACAACCCGCAAAATTTCAGGTCAATACTATTCACCAAACTCGAATTTACTTTCTTGACATTTATTTGAAAACAATTTACGTAAGACTTTTTACTTGAACCAACGTGAAAGCCTAGAATAAATTCTAAGTGCACTAAGACTTAAGTTAAATTTAGTCAACAACGCTTCAGTATCTTGCTCCTGCTCCATTTCAAAATTCTAAACCATAAAATAAATTTCTATTCTTTAGTTACTTATGATTTTAAATTCAACAAACATTAATTGTTATTTAATATTTAACACCCGACATACCCGATTCTCTCAACGATTATTTTTATCGTATTTTTATACTTCCAAAATTATTACAAAAGTTCCAAAAAATATTTCCTGACACCCAAAGTAATTTCTTTACAACTTACGTTTAATTACGTATAACTTTCGTTAAGTACCGAAACAACAACCAATACATATTTTTAACACCCAATACCTACAATATATATATTTTTGTATCAAAACTACACAAATACTTCCAATTTTAACCCATGGCCGCCCCCCCCCCCCCTCTTGCTTTGTCCATAATTAGTAAGACACATTTGACATAATGATGATATTAGCCACAAAGTGTGTTAGCTTTTTCTACTTTTGTGGTTAAGCCACCAAAAATGTCTCCATGTCCCCCCCACTAGCCTCCTAACCGGCCACCCCCCTCCCTTGACCAAATCATGAGATTTTGACTACCTATTGCACCCTTGACCAAGTTCCACTATAAATAGATTATCTTAGTTCAAATATTGCACCACTAGTTTAGTTAAGAAAAAAAAAATATAATCCCTATCCATCTCTACATACAAATCGACACACTTAGCAAGGAGCAAGAAGGAGAAAGTTTGTTGTGGCAAGGATCAATGTTATTAGGGCTTATTAACAAGGGTTTTAGAGCACAAGTCTTGTGGTTAACTAGTTATTTACAACACTCATTTCACAAATCATCTTCATAAGTAAACTTACTAATACTTCATGGTTTTTTTTTTCTTCATTTTATGTGCTTGTCAAGTTTCATTACTCATTATCACTTGGAACATGTTAATAACAAGTTACTTTTATAATGATCCTTTAGTAAAGGTTATGTTTTTAACAATATGTTGTTACAAGGAAACTAACTAGAGAAACTATCCATAAAAATGGTGGTAACAAACCTTATAATTATGTAGAGTAATGAACTTGTGTAGTTAGTCATGCTTGATGATTTAATACATGGACTTTGGATGTTGCTAGGTTTATGTTTAGACCACTATTGTTATGTTAGAAAGTTGATGGAGGATCTAGGATGAGATTTGGAAGTTGTGGTTAATTTGTTATAACAACTAGAAGGTTAGAAAATAGTTTTTGACACTTATAATATACAATCATTCCAACTTTACACGAACTGGGAAAATCAGTAGCTTAGGGACATTAATAGGCTAGAAATATAGGAAATAGACTTAATAACGGAAACGTGGTCGCTTGAATGAGTTAAAACGGGTCTATAACGAAAAAGATACGTTATTTTCAAGTTAAACGACGAAAATGACTATTTCTGAAAAAGGACATTCTGCCCAGATTTTTAGCAATAGAAAACTGAGATGTAAATGATGTTTAGGCTAGCCGAGACCTTGAAAAGCCTAGAGTACACTTAAATACCTTCGCGTGGATAGGTTAAACTTAAGAAACGGAGTTACGACGCAAAAGATATGGCTAAAAGAATGTTTGCGGCAACATATAAATTTTGACAGCATGTTATTTGGCTAATAGAAAGCTGATGGAATTTTTAAGGATAGATTTTAGACCATTTTGAGTATATATTGGTTAAAATGAAGTAAACGAAAATGGTAGGACCATGTGTAAACATATTAGATGTGTTAGAGAATTATGAAACCTATTAACGCGACAATTAAAACTTGGTTATGAAATAAACAAGTTATGTTTCTAAAAGTGGTAATTTCTAATAAAGGATCAAAATGACGTAATGATATTTTGACAACAAATGTTACAACGACATGTACAAGTGATAATGTAGAGTAAGACTTGCATGCTTGACCTTGTTTTCAAAACCTAAGACATATGTATATTTAGGTCGCGATTAGAGTTATTGGACCTATATTGCCGTTTACATAATACCAAACGAGATTTGTTTTGCTAAGGTGAGTTTCATAGCCCCGACTTTTACATTGTTTATACATGATTTATAAACCCTCGGGGTGGGAATACACTGCTTGTTTTTACATACGGACACAAGTACTAAAACTGTTACTTTGCCTAAGTTACCATATTACCATTAAAGTCCCCTTTTGAATCATGAACCATTAATTACTTGTAAGCGCGGATGTAATGAATAGATCTATTTGGGTTGACACCCCATCCGGGTTGGTTGCGCCAACTGGGTAAACGGACGCATATCATTCGGATTATTTTCGAGTGTCTGACAAACACTTATTGGGGCATTGTTATTATTGTGCTTAATTACATACGAGTACGTCGAGCTTCGGGGTCATGAGCTTAGGCATTGTATATATTATTTTTGGCTGTGACGTTATATTTGTTGTACTGTCTTGCTATTGAAATCTTGTGGTCCGCCTTACTGTTTATTTAAACCTATGACTCCCACCAACATTATTTGTTGATCCTTTTAGCGTGTATTCTCAGGTAACTAGGTGATGTTGATACACCTTTTGTATGGAAGCACTTCGAGTCACATTTTGGATGCACATCATGATGGAGATTTTCTTACATTATTTAGCCTTTGGTTATGTATTTAAATCTTACATTTTGATTGTGAACTCTGATAACTATGTTTTGTAAACCTTAACTTTAAATCAAATGCTTGTTTTTTTAAAACGACTCACTTAGAGGTCGTTCTTTATTCCTTGTACTTTGTGACCGAGAACATCACGCCCCCGAAATTCCATTCCGCTGCGAACACAGATTTTGGGGGTGTGACATCTACATGCTGGTAGAGAAAGAATATCCATTGTCAAAAGGGATTATAACTTTGATGCTGTCTAATAAACTAATGGTGGATGAAGAGACAAAAATGGCAAGGGAGCTGCTTAGGAAGATATTCATTGAGGCTGAAGAAACAATGGCAAGAAGATAAGTGTTTAGAAGAATTCCCTCAAGATCAAGGTTGAAGATTTAATTCAAGAAACTTGCTGATTTGGAGGTAAATCACACGTCAGGATCCGTTGCTCAAACCGAATCACGCCAAGTTTAATGGAGGATTTTTGGGAATTAAAACATTTAACAGTTAGTACTGCTGCATATTACACTAACACCTTTTGTATGGAAGCACTTCGAGTCACATTTTGGATGCACATCATGATGGAGATTTTCTTACATTATTTAGCCTTTGGTTATGTATTTAAATCTTACATTTTGATTGTGAACTCTGATAACTATGTTTTGTAAACCTTAACTTTAAATCAAATGCTTGTTTTTTTAAAACGACTCACTTAGAGGTCGTTCTTTATTCCTTGTACTTTGTGACCGAGAACATCACGCCCCCGAAATTCCATTCCGCTGCGAACACAGATTTTGGGGGTGTGACATCTACATGCTGGTAGAGAAAGAATATCCATTGTCAAAAGGGATTATAACTTTGATGCTGTCTAATAAACTAATGGTGGATGAAGAGACAAAAATGGCAAGGGAGCTGCTTAGGAAGATATTCATTCAGGCTGAAGAAACAATGGCAAGAAGATAAGTGTTTAGAAGAATTCCCTCAAGATCAAGGTTGAAGATTTAATTCAAGAAACTTGCTGATTTGGAGGTAAATCACACGTCAGGATCCGTTGCTCAAACCGAATCACGCCAAGTTTAATGGAGGATTTTTGGGAATTAAAACATTTAACAGTTAGTACTGCTGCATATTACACTAACAGTACTAACAGAGTTAGTATTGCCAGAAGATATTTTGTACTGCTGAGTATGCTGAATGAAGATTTGTACTGCTTAAGGGATAAGTACGTGTAAAGAGTTATGTATAGAAGATATTTAGGATATATCTTATATAGTTAGACTTATACGAATATTCTTCATATTTAGAATATTGATAGTTATCTTGTAAAGGACTCCCTGTGTCTATAAAAGGAGGTCCTAGGTTAGATCTTTAAGAGTGTGTTTTGTTAAGCTTCAAGGTTGTAAACCCTAGTGATATTAAGATCACTCGTATTATTTGCTTAATAATATTGAAGCGTTTTGGTTATAACTGTTTCATAAATTACTGTTTCATTGATCATTGTTTATATTATTCTAATCACTAAAAAGTAGATTCCGCATACTTTTTAGTGTGCAGCAAAGTTTCAAATAAGCTCAACAAGATCTGTTTTAGGACTCACAACCGGAGAAATAGATCTCGATGAGACCTGATTCACCAGTTTGTATCGGTTTCAACGGGTCCTCTCTGGTTCGTTTTCAGATGGCTTTTATTGGTTAGCCGAACCGGTGGCGACACCAGTTCTCGGTTGAACCCGTTGGTCCGGTCCGGTTTTCAAAACTATATGTACCATCAACTTGTTAGCTTGTATGAAGCTTTGTGTGTTTTATTAATTTGTATAATGTGTATAATAACATGTATTTTTCATTTTACGGTGTTTTAAAAATAACATTAATTAGTGTGTTTAATTATTTTATATTTTGGATTATGTTGTAGCTTGTTTAAATTGTACATTGTGAAAATTTTATTGTACTTTTTAGTAAGGGGTGTTTTAATTGGTTGTTTTTAATTTGGTAGATATGCTTTTAATTGGTTGTATAATGTGAATAAATTATTATACTTTTAAGTAATGAGTTGTTTTAATAAGAGTATTAATTGCACTATATATTTCTCTCATATTTGACTTTCAACATTTCACTTTTTAAGATTTGACCGTTTTTCTTTTATATGTAATATAGATATAGATTAACTAGAATCCAAATTAGTGCTTTATTGTAAGCTTTTTTTTTTTTTTAAGTAATACACAAACTATTTGAAAGTTAAAGAGCAGATATAATCAAACATTTTTTATTTTTTTTAGAAAAAATTACACGGATGGTCCCTGTGGTTTACCCTGATTTCAAGTTTGGGTGCTATTTCAATTTAATTACGCCAGAGGTATCTAATTTGGCAAACGTTGCACAAGTTTAGTACCTATCTTGGATGGGCGTTAACTTTCTCCGTTAAATGTTTGCATCGTTAGTCCCTCCGTTTGTTTTGTTTGCATAGTTAGTCCCTCCGTTAGTATTTTCGTCTGACTTTTAACTTTTTCGTCCGATTCTTTACGTTTTCGTATGAATTTTTACGTTTTCGTCCGATTCTTTAAGTTTTCGTCCGAATTTTTACATTTTCGTCCGATACTTTACGTTTTCGTCCGATTCTTTACGATTTCGTCCGATTCTTTACGTTTTCGTCCGAATTTTTACGTTTTCGTTCGAATTTTTACGTTTTCGTCCGATTCTTTACGTTTTCGTCCGATGCTTTACGTTTTCGTCCGATACTTTATGTTTTCGTCGGAATTTTTACTTTTTCGTCCGAATTTTTACATTTTCGTTTGAATTTTTACGTTTTCGTCCGATTCTTTACGTTTTTGTCCAAATTTTTACGTTTTCATCCGAATTTTTACGTTTTCGTCTGATTTTTTACGTTTTTGTCCAAATTTTTACGTTTTCGAACGAATTCTTTACGTTTTCGTCCGATTCTTTACGTTTTCGTCCAAATTTTTACGTTTTCATCCGAATTTTTACGTTTTTGTCCGATTCTTTACGTTTTCGTCCAAATTTTTACGTTTTCGTCCGAATTCTTTACGTTTTCGTCCGATTCTTTATGTTTTCGTCTAAATTTTTACGTTTCCATCAGAATTTTTACGTTTTCGTCCGATTCTTTAGTTTTCGCATTTAGTTTTCGTCCAATTTTTACGTTTTCGTCCGAATTCTTTACGTTTTCGTCCGATTCTTTACGTTTTCGTCCAAATTTTTACGTTTTCATCCGAATTTTTACGTTTTCGTCCGATTCTTTACGTTTTTGTCCAAATTTTTAAGTTTTCATCCGAATTTTTACGTTTTCGTCCGATTCTTTACGTTTTTGTCCAAATTTTTATGTAAAGAATCGGACAAAAACGTAAAAATTCGGACGAAAACGTAAAAATTTGGACGAAAACGTAAAGAATCGGACGAAAACGTAAAAATTCAGATGAAAACGTAAAAATTTGGTCGAAAACGTAAAGAATCGGACGAAAACGTAAAGAATTCGGACGAAAACGTAAAAATTTGGACGAAAACGTAAAGAATCGGACGAAAACTTAAAAATTCGGGCGAAAACGCAAAAATTTGGGCAAAAACGTAAAGAATCGGATGAAAACGTAAAAATTCGGATGAAAATGTAAAAATTTGGACGAAAACGTAAAGAATCGGACGAAAACGTAAAGAATTCGACGAAAACGTAAAAATTTGGACGAAAACGTAAAGAATCGGACGAAAACGTAAAAATTCGGATGAAAACGTAAAAATTTGGACGAAAACGTAAAGAATCGGACGAAAACGTAAAAATTTGGACAAAAACGTAAAAAATCAGACGAAAACGTAAAAATTCAGACGAAAACGTAAAAATTTGGACGAAAACTTAAAGAATCGGACGAAAACGTAAAAATTCGGATGAAAACGTTAAAATTTGGACGAAAACGTAAAGAATCGGACGAAAACGTAAAGAATTCGGACGAAAACGTAAAAATTTGGACGAAAACGTAAAGAATCGGACGAAAACGTAAAAATTCAGATGAAAACGTAAAAATTTGGTCGAAAACGTAAAGAATCGGACGAAAACGTAAAGAATTCGGACGAAAACGTAAAAATTTGGACGAAAACGTAAAGAATCGGACGAAAACTTAAAAATTCGGGCGAAAACGTAAAAATTTGGGCAAAAACGTAAAGAATCGGACGAAAACGTAAAAATTCGGATGAAAACGTAAAAATTTGGACGAAAACGTAAAGAATCGGACGAAAACGTAAAGAATTCGACGAAAACGTAAAAATTTGGACGAAAACGTAAAGAATCGGACGAAAACGTAAAAATTCGGATGAAAACGTAAAAATTTGGACGAAAACGTAAAGAATCTGACGAAAACGTAAAGAATTCGTAAGAAAACGTAAAAATTTGGACAAAAACGTAAAAAATGATCGAAAACGTAAAAATTCGGATGAAAACGTAAAAATTTGGACAAAAACGTAAAGAATCGGACGAAAACATAAAAATTCGGATGAAAACGTAAAAATTTGGACTAAAACGTAAAAATTCGAACGAAAACGTAAAAATTCGGACGAAAACGTAAAAATTTCGACGAAAACATAAAGAATCGGACGAAAACGTAAAGAATCGGACAAAAACGTAAAGAATCGGACGAAAACGTAAAAATTCGAACGAAAACGTAAAAATTCGTACGAAAACGTAAAGAATCGGACGAAATCGTAAAGAATCGGACGAAAACGTAAAGAATCGGACGAAAATGTAAAAATTCAGACGAAAACTTAAAGAATCGGACGAAAAAGTTAAAAGTCGGACGAAAATACTAACGGAGGGACTAACGATGCAAACAAAGCTAACGGAGGGACTAACGATGCAAATATTTAACGGAGAAAGTTAACGCCCATCCAATATAGGTACCAAACTTGTGCAACGTTTGCCAAATTAGATACCTCTGACGTAATTAAATTGAAATAGTACCCAAACTTGAAATCAGGGTAAACCACAAGGACCATCCGTGTAATTTTTTCTTTTTTTTAATACCTACTGAAGAAGGGTGTTATGCATTACGTACCTTTTGACATAATATGTTATTTGAAAGCCAAACCTGGATTAAATATATAGCAGCTGTCGACCTCTTTTGTTCGTAAATTTTTCATACTTTAATTAGATATCGCAGCTGTCGATCTCTTTTCTTCGTAAATTTTTCATACTTTAATTAGATATCGAAAATCACTTTTAGAGTGTGCTGATAACGTGTTGTGAAAGAATAAAGTAAAGAACAAACAAGAAGATAGAGAAAATGGAAGAGAAAGATAGAATTTGTTATTCGTGTGTCTTCACATTACATTAGATGCCTTTATTTATAGGGACCTTAACATGAATGGTATTAAGTACAATATTGGATGTTACAAGACTAATCATAAAGATGAAGGTTACTAGTTAGAAGATATGAATGTGATGATAAATGTGTACAATCATTATAATAAATACTAGATATAATGCCCGCGCACGCGCGGGGTTTTTTCTAATCATTTAAATAAATTATTATTTTTAATTTCGGGTTTTAATTATTATAACAGGACATTCAAAATCATTGTACTTTGATTGAGGTATTGAATTAAGGTTATTTACGAATGTAGTGGGTTTTAATATTAATTAGATTTGGAGGAGATGTTCTTGCGTCAATGATTGTGCGTGAATGAATGATAAGAGATCGAGTTTGATTAATGGAGGAGGAATTTGGGAATGTTGGGACTTCAAATATTTAGTGGGAATGATACTGAATTTTAAGTTTCAACTCAAATCTTTGAAAAACTTGCTCCACCGTTTTCAAGTTTTAATTTTTTATATTTTGACACATATATTTTTGTAAGTTTTTATTGAATGATTACAAATCACATTCTTTTTTTTTGTAGAATATAGATAAATTTAGAAGTATTTAGGCTTTTCTTATTTAATATTTAAGAAAATAATAATAATAATAATTTGATTATTACTTAATAAGGTATGATTTGATTTTTTTGAAATGTAAAAGTCCCCACTAGAGGTTTTGTTTTATTATATAAAAGATTCATAACAAGATAGTAATTATTATTTAAGATACATGTATATAATGCATGTTATAACACTTTCAAGACAACCCTAAAAGCAATTTTTATCAATTTTCCTTAGTTAGCCTTCACGACAAAAATTTACCACGCTCATATTGTTTATTAAAAAGAGCTTTTGTATACAAACGTTATTACTCAAAAGACCCTTCTCTCGAAGTTGCGCGACACCGTGTAAGCCGAACAACCCTCAAAGAGCCAAAACGAAATGAACAACTTGGTGCATAAATTATTGCCAAATGTTTTATTACAATTCATTCAAACTAAAGTAAATGAAACCCTTGTGTTGCAAGAAGACATATAAGAAGAGCTCACGTATGTAACTGATTATTTTACCCAAAAACAAACAAATACGCAAAAGCAGTTTAGATAACACAAAACTGATCCCACTTAAAAATTTCAAAACCTTTAAAGTAGGGGTGTTCAAAAATCGGGTAATATCCACAGAAACTGAAAATCGAAACCGAGTCGAACCAAAATATGGTTTTGGCAAAATGTAAACCGAACAGAATCAAAAACCCAATTCATATAAATATATATTTTTTTACATAATTATATACATAAAATTTTATTAAAACTTTTTCTTAGTATAAATATAGCATCTTTTTAAGCTTGAAGAAAACTTTTTGCTAAAAGAAACTATATAATTAAATAGGAAAAAATATAAATTGTGTAATTCTGGTTATTCGGGTCAGCCAAAATCCGAACTGAATTTAAATTCGGTTTAATTAATTTTGAATTCGGTTCGGTTCGATTTTCAGTTTTATCATGATCAAAAATATTTAATCGAAATTATTTAATCGAATAAGCTGAGCAACCCGATAACCAAACTGATAAATACCCGATCTGTAAACCCAATTGTAGCCCAACAAGGAAAAGCCCATTTGAGCTCCAAGATCTTAGATTCATTAGCCCAAATCATAGTCCCCCTGTTTTGTCTTCTCCGACCTTAAACCTTCAGCCGACCACCGGATTTCATTTCCGATGATGTTTTATCGGTCACTTATAGTTGACCCAACAAAATTTACTATATTCTTAATGACCCATTAACATATCATTAGCTTAACAACAATGCCATTGATTAGATTATATAACCATTCATCAAACCCCCTTTTTTTGCCACTTAATTTGCTCAACTATAAATGGGTTTCCACCTTTTCATCGATATCGAACCCGAAAACCGGTTTATGTTCTGTTTGGTTTGTTAAAGTAGTATGCACACTATATGTTCGACGAAATGCCTCACTAAAAAAAGAACCCTTTTCGCGCTATTTACGCAACAATTTGGAATTTGGCAATGTGTTTAGTGTTGTCAAGTATATGAGTACTAATTGGAATGACCCGCGATTAGTTTTCGGTTTTTTGGAGTATAGTAAGAATGTTTTGAGTGTAGATCATGATATTGAGACGTATAAGTATGTTATAAGGTCTTTTTGTCGAGTGGGCGATTTTCGTGTTTGTGATGATGATATTGTTATATTGGTTAATGATGTAATGAGGCGTGCTGTGTTGTTGTTGCGAGGAAATGAGGTTTTGGGTTTTTTGATTACGACGTTTGTTGATGTTGGTAAGTTTGAGCTTGCTAAACGGTTGGTTATTGAGTATGATGAGTTGGTTATTAGTTGCTTAGTGATTAATAGGCTTTTGAGTGCGTTAGTGAAGAGTAGTGTATGTCGGGTGGATGAGGTGGTTGATTTTTTTGAAAACGTTGTTTTGAGATCACGGGTTTGTTGTGTTGATGCTTGTAGTTTTAATATACTCATTTCAGGTTTGTGTAGGGCTAGGGAGGTTGACAAGGCTTTCGTGTTTTTTAACCGAATGAGGGATTTTGGTTGCTTGCCTGATTCGGTTACGTATAATACTCTTGTGAATGGATTTTGTCGATCTGGTAATGTTGATAAAGCACATGAGTTGTTGAGAGAAGTTTGTGAGGTAGATGGATGTTCACCTAATGTAGTGACGTTTACTTCAGTTATATCCGGATATTGCAAGCTAGGTAAGATGGAAGAGGCGTTGGTTTTGTTTGATAATATGATTGGTCGTGATATCAGACCTAATGCTATTACGTTTAATGTCATTATTGATGGTTATGGAAAGATTGGCAACATAAACTCATTAGTAAATATGTATGAAAAAATGCTTGAATTTGGTTGTCGTCCTGATGTTATCACCTTCACATCTATCCTTGATGGCTATTGTCGTATAGGAGATTTGCACAAGGGCTTAGAAATTTGGGATGAGATGAATAGAAGAAATTTGTATCCTAACATATATACATTTTCAATTCTTATTAATACTTTGTGTAAAGAAGGTAGATTCACTGAGGCACGTGACCTCTTAAGACAACTGAAACACAGAGGCGATATTTTCCCGAAAGCATTTATTTACAACCCTGTAATTGATGGTTTTTGCAAAGCAGGCAATGTGGACGAGGCTAATTTGATAGTTAAGGAAATGGAGGAGAAAAGATGCAAACTTGATAAGTTGACATTTACCATTTTGATTATCGGGCATTGTGCAAAAGGGCGAATGGTTGAAGCAATAAGTCTTTTTGACAAGATGATGTTAGTTGGTTGTGCCCCAGATTTGGTTACTGTAAATTCATTGGTGTCACGCCTGTTAAAGGCTGGGATGCCCAAAGAAGCTTTTGAAATAAGGAAAGCTGCATTGGGCGTGCGGGTCCCTCAAATCGAAGCTTTGTATAGGAAAAATGTGGATATCCCAGTGGCTGTGACCGTGTGACTGATGTGCTTTTAGAAGTTGCATTGGCCGTGCGGGTCCCAGAAACCAAAGCTGCATTGGGCGTGCGGGTCCCACAAACTGAAGCTTTGTATGGGAAAAATGTGGATATCCCTCTGGCTGTGACTGTGTGACTGATGAGGCTTTTAGAAGTTGCATTCAGACCTAGCAAGGTAATCGGTGGCATGCAACAGAACTAACGCATCAGGTGCACACATTATGAGTATATAAAAGCATATTATTATATTTGGTTGTTACCCTCTATTAATTGGTGTTTAAACTGTTAATGCACTAAAGTGATCGTCATGGGTTTTATCTAGTTAAAATGTTGGATTTCAGGCTGTTTCAAAAGACAATCAGGTGATAGGTCGATCAATATTGACTTACTATACTTTCGTTTTTTATTTTTTTGGAGAAATACCATCTTTGAAACTCTGAAAATTTAGATGATATAAGAACTAAGACTTTGACAACTGAACCAAGCCTGTATTAAACTTACGCAAAAACAGTAGTGTTGTGTGCCACTATTGTCAACTCCTGTGACAAGTTGTGCTGCACTTTTGGTGTCTTTCATACTTCACTAGAACAGTCTAATGTGCTTCTAATGGTATTCTTTTGCTGCGTTATGAAATCATTGATCTAATGTGCTTCACTTCTTATTTTTTGTGTGATGCATCCATTCTACCCATAAGTTTTTATTCGAAGTTCATGTTTTACATGTGCCATTACTCTAGTTTCAGGAATTAACAATTTTAGTACTCCCTCCGTCCCAATTTATTAGTCCATGTTTCTATTTTGGGTTGTCCCAAAATACTTGTCCACTTTGATATTTTTACCAATAAAAAAAACTTTGGTTGGTTGAGATGATATGATTAGTGAAAAATGTAGTTAGTGGAAATTTATTAAACTACGTGCAATTTGAAAGTGAACTTTTAATTTGGGACGAAGGGAATATAAATCAAGGGAAATATGGCTGTTGGATATATGGAGCATGATTATACCCTTGTGACTTGATTAGAACTTCACTCATCTATCCCTAGCTTTGAGCTACTCATTATCTGGTTCCGTTTCATTAATCTCATTTAACATTTGAAAACTCACATCCAAAGATTCCCATAGTATGATATGAATAACTATACTTTATTTGAGATATAGTTATTGATATCCGGTTCGCAGCAGTGCACTTAATACTTCTTTTAAAATTGCTTTCTTATTAATAAACAACTTGTATTCATCTAACATTTCTGAACAGAGCTTTCATTATTAAAACAGTTTCCTCATTTTTATCATCCCTGTAATGTAGTTTCTTATTGCTTTCAGGTATTAAGCCAAATGGCATATTTAAGGCTATCAGTTGGTCGCAGCCACATACCCTGTGTTCCAAGGTTCGACTGCTCACTAGTAAACATATTCCTTAATTACTGTTCTTGCCATAAATGTGGTTACTAACAATTGCTACTATATGGCAGTGATGCAGCGGGCTCATTTATTCACATCATGGGCTACTACATAAATCGTTCAATTATCCTAACTCTTGCTGTTGGTAATCCTTCTTTCCAAATTCACATATACACATGAAGAGATAATAATGCTTGGACAAAATTTTCCTTTTTTATAAAAAGATTACGTGAAAGAAAACATATCACATGTTGTGTGACTGTATCATTGATAGTCATATATCCTCTATTTTGTATTTTATAAAGAAAATGGAGTTTTTACTAAAAACGAGGTTCAAAGGAGCTATATTTACCCTTCAAATCTCGCTTATTGTAGCTTGAATGTAAAAAAATGAAATACTTTTTTTCATTGTTTGTCTATCTATTATTATGGAGAATTCAGCTTCTGAAGCATGGAATTGTCATTTTTAACCTCCGAGTGTTTCTCTAACAGGTCAAGTCAGAAAAAGCGTCAAGTCTTGTTTGCTTTTTCAAGAGAGATGGTGGATGCAGTTTCCAACTACAGCATTTATCAGGATATATTTGTATCAGAAGACTTGGTGCTGGATGGGAATCAGTACATTTTTGGAACTAGCATTCCCTAATAGCCATCAGTTGATAGGCAAGGTGACATACACAGCTAGCGTGATACTTCAATGGAAAGGGTGGGTTGTTTTGCTTTTGTGGGACTTACATTAAAACGCTTACAATAGAAATGTACTATGGCCATTTCCCATTACTTTATAAACACGATATAGCGATCCATTTAAAGACTAGGTTGTCATCCATTTTTACTGATTATGCATCAAATTGTGATGAATATGACAATTAAAACATATATTTTTTTAATAAATGGATGAATGATGATGTATGAAGCTATTCACTGTAAAAATGATGATAGCAAATTGCATGAAATAGAAGAATTTTTAGATTTTGTTGCTATCTAGCATAAAGAAAGTAGATTGCCTAAAACGGAATTTGGTCTAAAGTAATTTCTATTGTGTCCCTTCACCCGTTTGGTATTCTGTAAGTATGTGTTAAAACATACAAATATGGACCCACTATAGCGTATCATGTCATCAGATGATATGTATTCTAGTATTTCTTATCGGGCATGCGTTATTCCTTTTGTTTCCAATTGGATTTGAAATGTGTGCTAAAATTCTGAACTTTCATCAACTGCAGGTGATAGATGAATGTGCTCCAGAGTCCAGATTTTCAACCTCATAAAGATGGACATGAAAAAGATCTAGGGGTGGTTGACGCGCAAATAACCACAGGATTCACCACGTCACCGATCCTTTCGAGCAAAGAAACAAAGAGGTTGATGTATCTGATCGATCTATTCCACTTTTTGATCATTTTTGTATTCATTGTGGCCTTTGCCTATTGAGGAGTATTCATTATATCCTAACAAGGGTAAATTTGTTCTATTTGGTCCAACGTTTTTGATCGATAGGATGCCTAATAAGGAATGGCATTAGTAGATATTATTACACTTTTTTCAGAAGTTATACAGCAACAAGTATGCCTATGTAAAGTGTACAAAATACCACATACAATATATACACAGATGTGCAATACTGTCGGTTCAGTTGTAATGAATATTACGAGCAACTAGTTTGCTTTGCTAATACTTTTAGTTGATCTCATTGAGTTTTGGCTGGAGACATTACGTCTTGTGTTGGAGGACACTGTCTGTCATCAAAGTATCACTCAGAAGCGATACATTTTGTTGTACCAAATTCGAGATAAAATGATCTGTTGCAGATACAAATAACCCAAGTCAATATCACATTTGCAACAAAGAAATGTAATGATACAAATCTAATCTTTAAAAAGATATATGAAAAGATTATAATTAACGTCATTAAGAAAAGCTTAACCTATAACTGATCTGATCTTTTTATTGTGTTCTTATAAAAAAAATCATAACCTCAAACATTGTTATGTGGGTTTCTAAAAAATCCATATAACATCCTAAGAATAGGATAAAATACAGGATACAACAAAACAAAAAGAGTTTTAACTTGACCGAATTATATTCAGAATTGCGCATGAATCCTGACCAGAAGCAAAGAGTCAAAGGGAGTGTCAAGTCGCCACTCCCTTTGTTTTTTGCTAAGGGGTCTTCCTTTCCCTGCCTTTTCTCGATTGACCCTAACGTCTGCTAAACCCCAGGTACAACATTTTGCTTCCAAGTCGAAAGATTCAAGCCTTAAAACACCGTCACGCTCAGAGGATGGTGTGGCATCATTTTCTACTGGTGTCATGTATCTTACATACATAGGACGATCTTTGAATCTTTCAAGATCTTCTGGAATTCGTACGACCCTCTCAAGTCCGGGTGAGGATACCTATCAAAAAAGAGAAAATTCTTAATACATAATTCATTTGTCTATATGCAGTATTATTTTCTTCTTTTCTATTTTGTAGAACTTGTCTTCATTTACATTCCCAATAGGTAAATGAGACTCAAAATTACATCCTCGGGTCTCTAAAACAACCGTTTTTCGTTGTTCAATTTAGTTTGTTTTGATCTGTCTCAAACACTTACCTGTGACACGTTGCCCAACCTACCCAACCTGCCTGACCCACCCATTTTGTAACCTATAGATAATATGAAGGGGAAGTACCTCGAGCAATATATCAGGAATAGATCCAGCAATCTCAGCCTCATTCAGCCGCTCTTGGTATGCTTTTGAGAAAGCTTCAATATCCTCCATATCGGGAGAACCAGACCTGCAAAACATTTTTAAGTTATTTAACATGCACAAAAGACAAGTTTCAATTAGTGGTAAAAGCTAAAGTGCATTACGGAATTCTTTTTTCCTGAAAATAAAAACAAAAGAAAAATTATCATATTGATTGTTGTTGCTAGCGCTAATGGTCTGTTTGGAATTTTGTTTGCAACTCATAAGTTTCTAGTGTTTGGATAAACATTTTCTGCCGCTGCTTCTTACAGATAACCACTTTCATTCCTAGCTGCAGCAACAAAACTAATAATCGAAGCCTCAAAGGATAAGTTTTGAATAATCAGAACTTGCCAAACACACAAAGTCTCGAACAACTCTTACAGCTTTATACAACAAAATCAAATCCAAAAAGTATCTCCTACATCCTGGTTTATTATACTCTATAATCATTATCTGGTTTTGGTTATTCTAAATAAATGACCACTTCAAAACGCACATCCAAATAAAATAAGCATGCGTACTTGTTTGTAAGCCTCTCAATGCGTACTCGAACTGCAGAGTTTTGTAATGTCTTAAAAGCATATATTCCCAACTCTCCATCAAAAGACAGTAAAACTTGTTCAGCGATCATTAACGCTTCTTTGTCCCATGTGGTACCCGCTAGAGAAATTCCTCCTCCTCCGCCTCCATCCCCTGCCTTCATGTTTTTTTTTAAGGAAACAAAAAAAATAATAAAAATAAATAATCAAACATCAATATACAATATGAATTGCTAATAAGTTTTTAAACCTATTCAAAGTATTGCAAATTTAGTAAAACACTCACTCTAGGGTCCGCATCTTCGTCTAAGTAATCATCTTCAAAGTCATCGTCCTCATCAAATTCCTCTAAATTGCCATGATAGGACAAAGAATAATGAGTTAACTCTTCATATAAACAGAACAAAGATACATTCAAATTAACATAAGATCAAAACATATACATAAGAACTGTGTCCATTTTACCAATTAATCATTCGTCAAACTAATGCTAAGAATGTGTAGCTATTTAGTGCCAAGAGAATATGACAATCACCAAGGACTGAAGAAGGTGTCTGGATGCAGGTTTAAACTAAATATCACTTGCGCATACAACCAAAACTTAGCTAGGGACTCGTTATTATTCAGTACCAGATTGTCCTAACTTTTAAAGCAATCAAACGATAATCAAATTGTCAGAGAATCAACTGTAACAAAAGGGGCAAGAGATAGTGTTTGGATTTGCTTATGTTTTTTGATAATCAGATAATAAGTTGTTTGAGTGTCCAGCATGTTTCGATTACTTTTGTCGCAGCTACCTGGTTATTCAAAATTAGTTAATTCAGGCCTACATAACCAAATAACAAAAATGAATATCAAGTGGTGTTTGGGGTTGCTTATAACTGTTTTACAAATAAGCAGTTACCAAACTGCTTAAAGAGTGTTTGAGATTGGTTATTACAAATAAGCAGTTATCTAAGTGTTTGAGATTGGTTATTTCTTTCTGCAAATTTATAAGCAGTCAAGCAGTTTGATGCTTCTGCTTATCTGCCTATTCGGGGTGAAAAAAGCAGAATATAACCTAAAAACCTTTAAAATATCTATGCAAAAGAGCTCTCTCATTATTTTTATAGCCAATTATTGCATTTTTTTTACATTATTTAGCAGAATAAGCAAATTCAAAACTATAGTATTTCCTAAACTGCTTATACCAAAGTCTTTATCTACACTCCAATAAGCACATAATCTGATTTAACTAATAAGCAAATGAGCACTGAAAATAAGCAATTCCAAACACCCAACAACACATTTTCACAAAATCACAAAAACCAAATCCAAAATCCAATATTAAACAATACCATCATCACCAAACTCATAAAACTCATCACCATCATCATCTTGTGACACTTCATCAACAATAGAAGGACTAATAACTGATTCTTCTTCCTCAAAAGATGGGTTCTTCTTCTTTTTGGCGGGAACACATACAATATTGCATCTAGTGGTTCTGTTATTAAATGATGAAAATGAACTGAAATATGGGATTTTGTTGAGTTTAAGGTTTATGGGTTTTGTTGTATGTGATGATGATGATGTGTTAAAAGGATAAAGGGTGAGTAGTAAAGTGGATTGAAGGTTTAAGGTTGAACAACCCATTTGGTGGAACTAGTGAATAAGTCCACTTGTTTTTTATCATGGTTTTGTTGCTACAAATACAAATAGAGTTGAACTGATTAAGAGCATCTACAATGCATCAAGTGTTATACAATGCATCAAGTGTTATATAGCCTGCTTACGACTTATTTGGTTTTGAGTTTATGTTTCACAAGTTTATTTTTTGTTGGGCTTATTTTGAAACTTTTCTGCTTATATAAGTTCATTATGTCATAATAAACTTTTATAAGCCGAAAAGTTTTAAAATAAGCCAAAAAGAATGAGCTTATAAAACATAAGCCCAAAATTAAATAACCCATAATCCGGCTATATAAGCCGAAACAAACACTCCCACATGGCTTAAAATTTTACAATCTTTTTATACCTTGTTTTTTAGCATCATTTAAGGAATTAAATGAAAGAGAAATATAAAAAAAATTATGTTCGAGCGTATATCACTTAGGAGAAAAAAAAAGGGAAAATATTGAAAAAGAAAAGTGATTTTGTTAATTTTGAATTAAAATATTTTCTTTCAATACATGTTATTTGTTTTTTACTATGCTGCAATACAACTTAATTTTACAATGCTCAAAATTTATCTTGAATCACATTGCTTTAACTAGATGAGAATGTGACATATTATCATCTTGATCACCCATCGCTCAAACTACTACGATCGAATATCATCCACCAGAGGTAAAAAGGAAAAATTTTGAGCAATGAAAAAATCGTGAAACGACATTGCAAATAACTATCCGTTGTGGCAGCTTTGTGCAAGTATCAGTCATATATATACTAGAAGGGTATCCTCGCAATGCGGCGGCGGGTACTCGGTGACTATTTTTATGACGAGCAATTATTTTTCAGGGGTCCGGTTGTGGAGGGGTCTTGTGGTGGCGGCAATGACGATGGTGGCGAAAGTAAGTGAGCCGAGAGACTGAGAGAATCTGTCAGTGGGTTGTGTGTATTTTTTTATGTGTTTGGTGTGTGATAGGCTTATGTGCACTATGTATACTTAATGTTAGGGCAAGACTTGATTTTAATGGGCTGTTACAAGTCTTCATATGGTTTAAATGGGATGCATCAATATTTGAGGACGTTACAAGCAAGTCTGTCAAGATCGCGATCCCGCGCAAGATCGTTTTTGTCTTTGCAAGATCGAGATCGTAGGATCGGATCGAGATCCTACGATCCTACCAATTTATCATAATTTATAAGCAAATGATAAAATAGTCAAACTTTCTATATTTCTACTATTCATGAGATGTTCTCTACCTACTCTTCATCTTTATTCAATTACAACAGCCTATGAAAGTTCAATACTCCACGTGTCAAAAAGATACAATGCCAAAACTCACCTAAACACAATAGACAAAAAGATAGACTCCAAGTTCAATACTCCACGTGTCACACCATACAACGGCTACAAATGTAACACCCCAACCCAACAAGAGTAGAAGTATCACATTATGGTGACATATCAAAGCAAACACAAACATATGACTTAAATAATACAAATGAATTTCAAAGGTTACGAAGGGAAAATTCTGAAATACAAGGGATACAAAAGAAACTAAAATAAATGCTAAGTCTAAAAATGTAAAGCTCTTCTAGTCATCTCTAATCCGAAATAACTATCAAGGCATAGTCTTCTAAGTCCAAAGTACTCTCCACCCATAACCCAGCTTCCAACTAAAACCTGCCGCAGGAAAAGTAATGCGGCTGAGCTTAAAAAGCCCAGTGAACAGATATGTGTATAGAATGAAACAAAAGATAAAGAACAAACATATAAATATGGTGCGTTGGGAAAGAAAACATAAGGTATAAATGAATGGATATCAAGAGTAAGAAAAAGGTTAGTAATCTACCACGAGCCCAAACAAATCAAATCAAATATCATAGTAACCATAGAGGTGCGACCTCTCAAATATGTGAAGGACGTGTATTGCACACATCATCAATCACCAAAACAAATCATATAATATAACAGATACAGATACAAATACAGATCAGATCTAGGATGCATCCATACGCCCCTGCAGACAAATCATAATCATAATGGCCATAACAGATAACAAATAAGGGACGTGATGGGTCATCACTCCCCCACCCTAGAGTCATGCCATTGGTGCATCAATGACACGGACATGGAACCCCTATGACTAGTGAAATGGCTCGGGTATCAAACTGAGAGTTAGATAACATATCATAATCAGAGTGTCATACCAAAAAGGTTCATATTAAAAAGGTTCATAACAGATGGTTCATATCAGAGATTTATAACAAAAGGATCATAGGAAAGGTTCAAAGTAAAGGGGATCATAGCAATGGCATCAATTCAGAAACTAACAGATCAGAAAATGAAAAAGATCATGAGAAACCTTACAAAGAAGGTCAGAATATATGTACCTTATTCAATAGCAAAAGCAAATAAAGATAGATGGATTCAAAGACACATAATCACTCCCGCTTCCCGGAACCTATACGAATTAAATACCAAGTATTACTCTTAAGTTCATATGAATTAGGTTCCCATAATTAGTATCTTAGGTTACTTATAACTTAATTAGGGTTTTAAATCTTAGGTTTACATTTAATACTGCACCAATCATGACATAAGCCACTTTAGGTTTTAAGGTATCTTAATTGCACATTTAAGGTTGTATTAATGATAAAGTACTTTTAGGTTAAAGCATATTAATGATAATTAGGTTTTAAACACTTATTAAGCCCTAAGAAACTTTTTTCAGCTTTTAACCCTAAACAGATCACATTTTGTCTAATTTATGAAACACATTAGATCTCAGAGATAAAATCCCCAAAATTCCCATAGCTACTTCAATGTCTTAAGTATTTTATGTAATTTTTCCAGATTTTATTAAGTAGTATAAGTACGAATGAAAAATCAATTTCCACAACATGTTCCCGAATCGGATCTGATGAAACACCCGAAAAGTTTGTATTTCTTTTCCCCATCTAGAAAATTTATAAAATTCTACAAACATTCCAGTAATTACTAGACATATTAAATATTACTCAGTTAAAAGGGAACCTTCTAATTCGACATGGTTTGCAAATGAAAAATAAAAAACACGGACTATTTTTCCAGACATACGAATTCAGTTTGACACTTGAATTTGTAAAATCGAAAAATGTATCTTCCCGACCTCTAAAAATTACAAGGCTTATTTTTTCAGAAAGCTCTTTTCTTGAATTTAGTTTTAGACTCCAGAAACACCCAAATACACTTAACCATCATCAAGATCCAATCGAATTAAGTTAAACAAATTTCCTGGACAGAAACTGGTCTATTATTTTATGTACTCGATTTAGGTTTTATTATGCCAACGATTAATCCCTTTTATACAAACGATTATGCATGATATAAAATAGTTATAGGTCGATTCTTATGTGATTTAAACATGTGTATAATGATCAAAACAAAACAGCAACTATAGGTCGATATATAGGGTTTTTCAGATTGTGATTTTATGTGGAACTTATGATTTCATGCAGATTTCTTCTATGATTTTATGTGTTTAGTTAATTCGACAAGAACATCAAATAGAAGCAAGAATCAAACAAGAAGAGTGTATTGAACAAGGATGATACGATTACCCTTGTAGTGTGATCAAAAGAGAAGGAAGAACAACAAGATCGAACACCAAAATTCCCAGCCGAAAACCCTTTGTTATACCCTTCGAATGGCTGCCAAGGAACCCACGATCGAACCACCACCACGAACTGTTGTAGAACCACGACAAAGCCACCAAGAAGAAGCACCAAAGCGCCTCCTTTGCTGCTGAGTTGAACCGAACAGGAAGAGAAAAAAAAAAGGAGAACAGCCGAGCCTTTTTTTTTTAGCTTTAGGGTTTGTAAAAAAAATATTTTCGGTATATAAAAAAAATAATGGGAACCGACATTTAAGAGGGGAGAATTGGGCCAAGGTTTGTTTGGTATTTTCATGTGTTTAAGGCCCAAAGATTGTGTGCTTGTGTGACAATTAAATTCGGCCCAAGGAATCATATAAGGAAAACGTGTCAATGTTTTTTTTTTTTTTTTTTTTTTTAAAGTAGTAGCTTCATATGTTGAAGTTTGGTATTTTCTTATTTAAGTCATAACTTAAAGTTTTAATAATCTTATTAGTGATTAAAGGATTTAGTCATTTAGGTTTTTGATTTCATGATGTTCTTATAGATTCAAGATTATAGGGGCAAATTAGGAATTTCAAATGTTTCAGATTTTAGGGTTTTACAACTCTTCCCCTCTAAAAAAAAATTTTCGTCCTCAAAAATTGAAGTGAAACGAAGCGGAAAACACAACGGACAGTGAACGAAAATGTGAACGACTTGTTTCTCATGACCCTATCTTGTTGAATTAAAATAGCTTTGGCTTCTTCAGAAAAAGACATACTATACCGAATCCAGATCAAAAGAATAAAATACCAAACGTGACAGATGATAATCGTCTTCTCTCGGAAGAGATACATGGAATACGTAGGATTTGACGGATATATCGTCCGTGGAATTTGATTAAGCGAATCAGATGAGAATATATCGAAAGCTCTACAATGGGACCTAAGATTTGTATCGGAAGTATTGAGGTCAGCAAACGCGTGTCGAGAATCCAAACGTATCAAATTGTATAACGGTGAAGGCAGATTAAGCGAATAGGTAGAATGAACCTAAAGTCTCACTAACGCAGAAAATCTCAAACAACTATCAGAAATTCTAAGGCGTCTAAGGCACTCCTCGAAATATCTTATGCTCACAATAAGTGCACGTTATATGATGTAAGTATTATCACGTTGGCCAGACGTCATAATACTAGCATCATATGAATATGCCCTCATGATGACCATACTTTATCTCAAGTCGTGAAATGACACTTATCTTAACCCACCTAATCCTTCTACATTCTCAGAGGTCATCAAAATCAACATCATTACTAAGAGGAGAACGAAACTACTCGTAAGGGTAACGGAAATCCTAGAATATCTATCAGAATTAATTTACACCGTTAATAGCGTCAATCATTCATCACTCACCGAAATCAACACAGCCAATATAAGTGGTTGCTTCAAAATCCGCCCATTCCTAAACATAAACTCCATGTTCCTTCCACAACGCATAACAAAACCATCATCCAACATACGCAGAATGAACACAGAACAGAATTACTAATAGAGAACCCAAATCACTCAAGGAATCTTATCATCAGGTAACGGAAGCTTAAGTAGGTTGAGAGTCATCAAAGCAAAAGTAGAACGAAGTAGATTGTTAAAGGTCACATATTGGATATGGTAGTCCATGGTAGCTTTACGAAAGCTATCCAATCCATAACCAAAAGACCTCAAGGTCAATTATATCAAGAGTAAACAGATCCGTAGAACGAATACGGTCGTTAATCTAGACGGATAGTTCATATATCAAGGTCAAGTACATGGTTCATCATTGTTTTGAGATAGATAAGCAAACAGTTCAAGGTGTTGGAATTTTGTTTAGCTTTTTAGCATAAGTGGCAGGTAGGGTGTGTATCAATAGTAATACGAACATCGTATAACTGTCAAAAGTGAGATGCATGGAATATTAGTTATCAGCATCATCATGCTCAGCTAACAATTCCATACTAAGATAGTATTTACATCATATCCTTCCAAAGGAAATGGTTGGCAGGCAAGGTTCGTCATTCAAAGGGAGGGAACAATACTTCCTATATCCGTGGTTGACTACCGGAGTGCTCATAGTAGTAGTAATGGATTATGCTGAGTTAAGTAGTATCAGATGATACATTTATATCCAGCATAAATAATGAATTCATAGAATGTGTCAAACACATTGTGGTCAAATGATCTTCGGGATGGTCGGAAAAGTATTAAACCGTTTATCACACAATTTGTAAAAAAAATGGAGATCAGAATTAGAAAGTGAAACTTAAATGGTGTAAGATATCCATGTGGTTCCCGAGGTATTTCAATCTTACTTGGTTACTAAACTTAGGTTGCAAAACCTTCTAGCTCCTGAAACAATATACTTATAAGGCATAGTTAAAGGTAGAAGCACGAATCAGAGTGATGCGGAAGAAATGATACTCACATAGATGTCCTAGTCTACCCATTCCTCACCGGTCATAACTTATGTTCCTATGGGGAGATCCTAAAGCAACTTCACAAAGGTTGTCTTATGAGCGCCTACAGTGGAAACTTAATGGTTCAAACTTCTCAGGTCAATGGTAAATGTATTACAAGTCGCAGCCTGTTCTCTGATACCATAATTGTAACACCCCAACCCGACAAGGGTAGAAGTATCACATTATGGTGACATATCAAAGCAAACACAAACATATGACTTAAATAATACAAACGAATTTCAAAGGTTATAAAGGGAAAAATCTGAAATACAAGGATACAAAAGAAACTAAAATAAATACTAAGTCTAAAAATGTAAAGCTCTTCTAGTCATCTCTAATCCGAAATAACTATCAAGGCATAGTCTTCTAAGTCCAAAGAACTCTCCACCCATAACCCAGCTTCCAACTAAAACCTGCCGCAGGAAAAGAAATGCGGCTGAGCTTAAAAAGCCCAGTGAACAGATATGTGTATAGAACGAAACAAAAGATAAAGAACAAACATATAAATATGGTGCGTCGGGAAAGAAAACATAAGGTATAAATGAATGGATATCAAGAGTAAGAAAAAGGTTAGTAATCTACCACGAGCCCAAACAAATCAAATCAAATATCATAGTAACCATAGAGGTGCGACCTCTCAAATATGTGAAGGACGTGTATTGCACACAGCATCAATCACCAAAACAAATCATATAATATAACATATACAGATACAAATACAGATACAGATCAGATCTTAGATGCATCCATACGCCCCTGCAGACAAATCATAATCATAATGGCCATAACAGATAACAAATAAAGGACGTGATGGGTCATCACTCCCCCACCCTAGAGTCATGCCATTGGTGCATCAATGACACGGACATGGAACCCCCATGACAAGTGAAATGGCTCGGGTATCAAACTGATAGTCAGATAACATATCATAATCAGAGTGTCATATTAAAAAGGTTCATAACAGATGGTTCATATCAGAGATTTATAACAAAAGGATCATAGGAAAGGTTCAAAGTAACGGGGATCATAGCAATGGCATCAATTCAGAAACTAACAGATCAGAAAATGAAAGAGATCATGAGAAACCTTACAAAGAAGGTCAGAATATATGTACCTTATTCAATAGCAAAAGCAAATAAAGATAGATGGATTCAAAGACACATAATCACTCTCGCTTTCCGGAACCTATACGAATTAAATACCAAGTATTACTCTTAAGTTCATATGAATTAGGTTCCCATAATTAGTATCTTAGGTTACTTATAACTTAATTAGGGTTTTAAATCTTAGGTTTACATTTAATACTGCACCAATCATGACATAAGCCACTTTAGGTTTTAAGGTATCTTGATTGCACATTTAAGGTTGTATTAATGATAATTAGGTTTTAAACACTTATTAAGCCTTAAGAAACCTTTTTCAGCTTTTAACCCTAAACAGATCACACTTTGTCTAATTTATGAAACACATTAGATCTTAGAGATAAAATCCCCAAAATTCCCAGAGCTACTTCAATGTCTTAAGTATTTTATGTAATTTTTTCAGATTTTATTAAGTAGTATAAGTATGAATGAAAAATCAATATCCACAACATGTTCCCGAATCGGATCTGATGAAACCCCCGAAAAGTTTGTATTTCTTTTCCCCATCTAGAAAATTTATAAAAATCTACAAAAATTCCAGTAATTACTAGACATATTATATATTACTCAGTTAAAAGGGCACCTTCTAATTCGACACAGTTTGCAAATGAAAAATCAAAAACACGGACTGTTTTTCCAGACATACGAATTCAGTTTGACACTTGAATTTGTAAAATCGAAAAATGTATCTTCCCGACCTCTAAAAATTACAAGGATTATTTTTTCAGAAAGCTCTTTTCTTGAATTTAGTTTTAGACTCCAGAAACACCCAAATACACTTAACCATCATCAAGATCCAATCGAATTAAGTTAAACAAATTTCCTGGATAGAAACTGGTCTATTATTTTATGTACTCGATTTAGGTTTTATTATGCCAACGATTAATCCCTTTTATACAAATGATTATGCATGATATAAAATAGTTATAGGTCGATTCTTATGTGATTTAAACATGTGTATAATGATCAAAACAAAACAGCAACTATAGGTCGATATATAGGGTTTTTCAGATCGTGATTTTATGTGGAACTTATGATTTCATGCAGATTTCTTCTATGATTTTATGTGTTTAGTTAATTCGACAAAAACATCAAATAGAAGGAAGAATCAAACAAGAAGAGTGTATTGAACAAGGATGATACGATTACCCTTGTAGTGTGATCAAAAGAGAAGGAAGAACAACAAGATCGAACACCAAAAGTCCCAGCCGAAAACCCTTTGTTATACCCTTCGAAAGGCTGCCAAGGAACCCACGATCGAACCACCACCACGAACTGCTGTAGAACCAAGACAAAGCCACCAAGAAGAAGCACCAAAGCGCCTCCTTTGCTGCTGAGTTGAACCGAACATGAAGAGAAAAAAAAGGAGAACAGCCGAGCCTTTTTTTTTTTGTAGCTTTAGGGTTTGTAAAAAAAATATTTTCGGTATATAAAAAAAATAATGGGAACCGACATTTAAGAGGGGGGAATTGGGCCAAGGTTTGTTTGGTATTTTCATGTGTTTAAGGCCCAAAGATTGTGTGCTTGCGTGACAATTAAATTCGGCCCAAGGAATCATATAAGGAAAACGTGTGAATGTTTTGTTTTGTTTTTTTTTTTTTTAAGTAGTAGCTTCATATGTTGAAGTTTGGTATTTTCTTATTTAAGTCATAACTTAAAGTTTTAATAATCTTATTAGTGATTAAAGGATTTAGTCATTTAGGTTTTTGATTTCATGATGTTCTTATAGATTCAAGATTATAGGGGCAAATTAGGAATTTCAAATGTTTCAGATTTTAGGGTTTTACAACAAATCCACACTAATTTATCACCATTATCTTTTTTACTTCATACTCATCACTCAAAACACTGTTATTCACATTTCAACTAACAAAAACAATTTCTTAGAGCTCCAGCAACAATCCTCCACCGGACCGGAGCCATCTCCAGCGAGAATTTAACCGAAAAATCTGTTTCACCGCCGTCAACTGGGCTTTTAAATGGCCCAGAAACGCAGATAAATGTCCCAAAAACGTTTCCAGGCGTTTCCAAAAGATTTGAAACGTTTCCGCCGCGTTTCTAGGCGTTTCCCGTTTCCCATTTTCCAGAAACAAGAGCCGGTGAGCACGTAAGATTATACGATCTTACGTGTAAACTCGCGAGTTTACGAACGCTTTTACGTAAGATCGTACGATCCCACCTAAAGTGCGATCCTATGATGAGTTTACACGATTTTGTACGATCTTACGTGTACGATACAAGTATTAAAATTTAAGACATTAATTATGTGTATGCTGAATTTTAATGTTTAGAAAAAGTAACTTCCTTTTTATAGAAGTATTTTTGGTCTTAAAAATTTTAAGACTACTATATTTAAAATGTCATAAACACTTTATAAAGGAGTATATATATATAGGAGTATATATATATATATATATATATATATATATATATATATATAAAACAGGAGGCATTACACGTAGATAATGCCACATAATTATAGTAATGCCACATAATCATAAACTATGCCACTTGGCATTTCTTGCTGCGGGAAAAATCGGACAGAAATAGAAATTATGTTAAAAATTTCTACTTGGTGAGATTCGAACACAAGCCTTGCAACTCAACAAACAAAGAGACCTCAACCTTCTGATCAATCAATCCTTTGTGATATCATTTACAAAACCAATTCCATATGCAATAACAGAATACCAATAAAATCCTCTGCCGATCAATCAATTCCATCTTTAGCACACAATTTTCACCATTGACACCACACAATCACAGCCTCATGATATTCGTTCCATCAATAACCTCAAAAAATACGTTTCATTAAAAAATTTTACCGACGATTTCTAATTAAATAGCAACACTAGATGATGATGATTGAAGTTAAGGTCTTGATGATACTATTGAATCTACAATCTTTAGCCAGGTTTGTTTGATTTTAAATTTGATTTTGTACATGCGATTCAACACAGAATATGAATTTGCTTATTTAAAATTGATTAGTTTTTGTGGCTTCAAATCCACCAGAATTAATTGCGTTCAATTATCATCTAGAATGTTAATTTTACTCACATTTGATCAGTTACTACATCTGTTATTGACAGGTCCAGGGTTATTTTAGGGCTACTTCAGTTACTACATCTGTTATTGACAGGTCCAGGGTTATTTTAGGGCTACTTAGGCAGTTACTACATCTGTTATTGACAGGTCCAGGGTTATTTTAGGGCTACTTAGGTAGTTTTATAAATTTGAACCTTTAATATGGTTTTATACAAGATAAATGATTTTGATGAAATGGAATAGTTGATAGTATGATTTTGATGTATGAAGCTTTCTTTAATAACAAGTTCACAGATGCACTTGTGTTCTATGTTTTTTTGTTACTTTTGCTTCTCGGTTCACCATTTCTTTTCATTTGGGAACTCTTCATTGCCATCCAATCATGTTTCCAACGCGGCGAGGACATGTCCCAAAAAGTGGTTTTGACCACTGGTGCTTCATCTGGACTAGGAGAGGTATGCAAACCTTAATGCCAAAATTTATGTAAGTTAAGCACCAATCTTTTATTAATAGATTGAATATTTCTTTTATTTTTTTATAAAATGGCAGCATATTGCTTATGAATATGCCAAAAGAGGTGCATCTCTAGCGATAATAGCTATAAAAGAACTAGATAGTTGACTTGAGCAAGTAGCTGATAGAGCTCGTCAACTTGGGTCCCCTGATGTTCTTTTCGTGTTTGCTGATGTGTCGAACGCTGAGGAGTGTAAAATGTTTGTGGATCAAACCATTAAACATTTTGGTCGTTGTGAGTATACTGTAATCTCCATAGTTATTAGAGTGCTAGGTTCAGTCGTGCCTTATAAATTTAATAGGGCACGCGGCCTCAGCATATACTCTATAACATCACACCCCCCCCCCTAATAAAATTCCTAAAACACACCACCAAAAATACCCCCGCTCACTCAAAAAATAAAAATAAAAAAACACCTATAACTCAGTTCGATACTGATGGCTTGGGACGAATAACACCAAAGCACCGGTGCAAAAAAAAAATCCCTATGGCATGCCATAGGGCACTGCACTGTGCTCTCTATTAGTTAGTTGGGTAACAAATCAAAACAAGTAATAAGTTTTTGCGGGTCTCATTGGGTTGACGTTTAGACTTTTTTTCCCTACTTGTGGGACTCATTTGACCCTGTTATGGTATGATCCTTTAAAACTCTACTTAACCTCTTCTTTCCTACGAACACAACAGCAATTGATTCATAAAATAATATATGTGCAGGGCATAAACTTTTGGGGATCAGTTTATCCAACTCATTTCGCAATCTCACACCTCATGAAAACTAATGGAAAGATCATCGTTAATGTATCATCGGGAGGAGTATCGAACCCACCAAAATGCAATTTCTACAATGTAAGGATTTAGGAACATGATTCAGTCAACCAGTTAATCTGTGTGTTTCAACTTTCTTTATTCAGCCATGATACTAATTTATGTGCCTACAGTTGGTAAGCTGTTATCGTGTTTGTGTCAACCCGGACCTAAAAAAATCATTATTGAGAGCCCATATCAAAATCGTGTACGGATCATTATGTGGAAAATATTCACGACCGACATTTTTTTTGTCATAACACTACCAAACAGCTTGTTTAATCAAATGAATAAATGATTATCTTATCATTTTTCAACTCTTTTGAGCTGAACCCGGCCTATATAGTTTTAGGATATTAAATAATATTAGATTTCAAATCGGTTTAAAAGTACTCAATTTCATGACAACATGTTTAACATGAACCAACTTGCATAATCTGCTGTCTACCATATTATAATACTAGATCTTCTGAAACAGGACGGGGTTGGTTAGGGTCAAAAGGGTTGGAAAATGACCCGATACCCGTTGAATCAAATGGATTACAAGAGTCAAGTTAGGTAAACCAGTTTGACCTCAACCCGACCTGCACTACTAATTTGTTTTTGCTAACTTTTAATCCAGTAAAATTTGTGGCGGATAGTGTTACTTTATTCATGATAGGTTTGAAGTCTCTCCTACAATAACGATAGCAATCTTAACACTCGGGTTTGTAAATACGAATCTCATTACAGCCAAGTACTCATCAACCAATGGTGTTGGAGCGCATATAAACAAGTTCATACCAGGTTGAGACATTAGAAGGTATGGCATCCAGGAATATTATAGAGGACCTGAGTGGTGATACACTCGATGACCTGCTATTTGAGAGGTATGATCCAAACTATAACCCGTGCAAATTTAGGAGAGTCGCAAAGATGTTTGCTATTTCAAGTGCGATGATCAAAGTTAAGGAAAAAAGCTACCTTTTATCTCCTGATGTCATCTATGGGGTAGACAACTGCCTTCACATACAGGTATCTATCAACCTTTTTAACACTTATCCTGACCTTAGCCAAACAGTAATGTAGTTAACGAGTATGAAAGCTAAATTGCTTGACTATATTGATTACCTGTGACATCGATATGTAATAACCAAAAGAATAACCTATAAATGAACATGCCAAAAGCACATATGTGTTTTGGGGAATACTAAGTTATGTAAATTTACTGTATTTCCTCCATATGTGTTAACGAACTCTTTACTTGCTATATCTTATGATATGCCCAAGTTTTGTCATCCATATCTACACCCAACTTAAAAACGAATCACTAATACTAATGTCATTCCTATCTGTAAGCACTAACCAACTCACCGTCTTTGCTTTACCTTACGGTTTGCATGACAACTAAAATATTATTGCTTTTCTTTGTTTCTTACAGGCATCAAAAGTTAAATTACCTGAATCAGAAGCCACAAGGCCGTTCCAACAACCGATACATGAGGTCAGTTATTGTCATAAAAAGGGGTTTATCATCATGACCTTACACTATGTTCTCCAGTTTTTCAATGGAAGTAAATGGAAGTAAACAAAAAAAAGTCATGTTCTCTAGTTTTTGGTCGGAAGTAAATGAAAGTAAATGGAAGTAAAAGGGAGGGCCACCCTTTGTTTTTTTGTGTCACAACTTTCATCCCATATATGGGATGAAAGTGAAGGAAAGTGAGTGGGTCCCATTATTTTCTTTACTTCCATTTCATTTACTTCCATTTCACATCATTTTCTTTACTTTCATTTCATTTACTTCCATTTCCCTCTAAAATCATACTTGAGAACATAGTAGGTCACTACTCTACTTTCCGATATGGCAGTCTTGGGACATTTATTTATTAACAGATAGGTTTGGAATTCTCTTCTCTTATACTTGTATTACTTTTATATGCAGGTTCATATGGTGAGGTTTATCATGCTGATTGGAATCTTATTACTGAAAAGAATTTTATGGTAGTTAGGCAAAAGTTTAGTTAGACATTTTCACTGAGTGCATAGCCACTGTATAGCCTAAGTATTTGCTATCTCTTTAAACATGAGGTGGCAGTGAAGAAGCTCATTGATCAGGATTTTTCAGGTGCTGCTTTAGCAGAGTTTAAGAGAGAAGTAAGTAAAGTGCCATGAAAGCAGTTTATGATATTAGCCTTTATTAAGTTATTGAGCAAATATATAAGAGGTGTTTTGAACTGCATCATTTACCTATAGCTTTTGTGGATTTCTTTAGTCACAACATGTTTAATCTACAAGAGTGGGAAAGCATGAATACCATCAAAAATGGTAAACCAATGCATGTATGATTGCCCCATCGGTACACCAGGCCACAGTTTATGACTATGGTTCATCCATGAGCCCATCACATTCTACTGACCTCTTTTATGTAACCCTTATGCATTGGTAAATGTTGATAAAATTTCCTCAACTATCATTTCTGATTGCAAATCAACTCAGCAGATAGCCGTACCATCCGGTAAGAATTGCATTACATGCTCATATTTAATACCTTAGCACTTGAAAATAAGCAATTCTGACCGGAATATTTACTTGTCTATAAAATGGATTCTTATGTCTATATCTACTTATTTTGGCAAGTTTACATATTCAGATTGTAATTCTTAATGGGCAGGCGCTCTCAGGAATACAGAAGACGCGGGCTTTTGCGAAGAATAATGGAGGTTTTGTTATAAACAATGAAAGCTTTGCTAGGAACAATGAAGGCTTTGTGAGAATAGTGCCCTGGGTAAATTTAATAGATCTAAGGGTGTACACGTTTTTAGTATGTTTTTGATTAAAATCATAACTTGCTGTTTACTGTTGGTGTTCTGCTCATGGTTGATAATTTACTAATACCGGAGTTTTCAGACAGTCACATGTTTGGAGTGGGAATAGAGAGACAAAACCTCTTGCAAAAGTTGTGTCACAGCTAACACTAAAAAGCCACAGATTTCAAAAGTGCCAACAGAGGTAATAATGTTTTTTTTTTTCCTTTATATTTATGATTTATGATTTAAAAACTGTCCCCATACCAGCTTTCTCATAACATGTCACTGATAAACTTGCCAACATATACTATGACTACTAAAAATTAGGCTTTCGTTTACATCTTATTATATACGTTATGTCGTACATATCGCCTACCAAACCAGCTCCCAACATGTGATGATTTGGCTCAAAGGGCTGATAGCTTGAACTTTTTAGATTAGAGAATAATATAACATACATGCGATTACAGAACATAGGTCATTGTTTCTGATGCAATATCCCAGTGGTCTATTTCAGTTGTATTATTACAGTAGGTAAGGTGGGTGATTAGGGGTGAATTAAGCATAGGTCAAAAAAGGTCCAAGCCAAATCAAGTTACAGTATGTTTTAGAATGGGTCGGCCCACAATGTATTGGATACTATCATATTATTTACATGTTTTAGTGGTGAAAGAGAGTTATATGGCGGTGGTGGAGGTGTGAAAGGCGGAGGCGGGAGATCAAGAGGAGGAGCTGACGGTGGTGGTTTTATACCAACGTGCATGGTCATAATATCTTTTAAGAGATATTTTGGTATTGAGATGTGAAAGTGATATATAGTACTTTATCTTATATGTAGTATATAATCAACTTTTACTGTTTGTGTAAAGTGATTATTTTGGTATCATTTTACATGGTGTCTTTGGATTTCTTATTAAAACTACCACAGTAATATTTTTAATTTTTATTAAGTTGATGTTATTACATTAACCTTTACTGAATTATTGTTTAGTGGTGTTTTTTCTTATTTTACTTGTGACTATAAATGTTTAATTTTTAGTTGAAAAAGTATGTCAATGTTATGTTTTATTTGTTATCATTATCATTAAAATTGTTACTAATTTGATTTTGTAAAAGCTTACAAATTTTATTAATCCGATGATTTAGAGATTGTTTTCTTTTAAGAGGTGTTTGTTTAGAACTTTTAGTTTTTTATATCGAATGAATATCTATTTGTCAAACTATACTTATATTATGGGACAGAGGGACAATAATATCTTAAGAAGTATATAAATAGACCACTTATTTTAAATTAAAAGGTAAAAACATAAAAAAATTGCAATTGTAAATTGTTTTTTTGTCAAATTGTTTAATAATTAATAGCTGTTAACTAATTTTCATGTTTAACGCATTAACAAACAAGTCCTACTTAACTAATACTTTACAAGGAACTTTATAAGTCATGCCCGCCCATCGGGCGGGCTTCGAAATCTAGTGTATATAATATATGTACACACACACACACACACACACACACACACACACACACACACACACACACACACATATATATATATATATATATATATATATATATATATATATATATATATATATATATAGAATCTGGATCGATTGAGAAGGTTTTTATTTTGAGAAGATTGAGAAGGTTTTCAAAAACGATAGATTTTTAACTTTGATTCATGTTTTTCAAGCGTAAAACTCATTTTAATGTGATTAAAATTCAAAATGTGTAAAAAAATTTTGAATCAATGTTAAAAATCTCTCGATTTTGCGATATATGTAGAATACTGAATCATCTGTACAAATTTAATGAATCATCATCATAACTCGATTTTAACAATGATTTGTGAATCAAATTTGTAATTTATAGATTCGATTCACCATAAAATGATGTTTTACTCGTGAATCAAATCAAAAACATGAATCAGTTTGTTCAAACGAAGATTTCTCAATCTTCTCAAAATAAAAACCTTCTCAATGGAACCGTATATATATATATATATATATATATATATATATATATATATATATATATATATATATATATAATATATATATATATATACACACACACACACATATATATATAACCTTGAAATTCAATGGCGGAGCCAGGATTTTGGCATATGGGGGGCAAAAAAATATTGTCGTAAAAACAGCAAAATCAGCCACAAAAAACAGCATTACAGCAGCATCCAAACAGCCTAATTTCAGCATCCAAACACCCTAATTTCAGCATCCAAACACCCTAATTTCAGCATCCAAACACCTTAATTTTACAAAAGAAAAAGATTACATGTTGGGCTCAATTTTGTTGAGGGCAATTTCAGTTTTTGGCTGAGGGTAATTTAAGTTTTTTCCAGCAAAACCCAAAATTTTGCACTATATAAAAAAATTTTGGGCCAATTTGTTGAGGGCACCGCCCCCCTACTTATACACTGCCTCCGCCCCTGCCTTGAATAGGTTTAAGATTTAAAGGGGAACCAATCTCAGGCTTCCATTTTGAAATTTCCAACATTGTTTATCCATCTTTTACATACAAAACACGCTCTTCCACTAAGGGGCGGAGCTAATAGGATGACTAGTGGGTGTTGAGCCACTCTTAATTAACTCACTTTATTCATTAGTTATTCAGTACCATAGCTAATTTCTTAATAACTTTTGCAACCCCCCCAAAACCAAATAGATATGTTAATTATAGTTCAAAAGTGAACAACTTGGACAATCAAATACAACACTAAAATGATTTTATTTTTCAAACTATGATTTTCAAATTTAATTTCTTTTTAGTCATTATGGTGTTAGGTTGAATCATGGTTTGAAAAGAAAAATCATATATACATCATTGAGCGATATTTTTCACTATAGTTTTTACATTAAGTTTGGCCCCTATCAATACGGAACTGCATTCTATCATTCTTCAATTCATCGAATTTTGGATTGTGGGGTCACCATACTTGTATTGGCGATTAAAACACTGTTAATTTCTCCCCCTATATTACCATCACGCAACATGAGTCCACTTCCCATATTAGATCAAACCCCGATTAAACATAGAAGCCTTTTATAAAAGGATAAATTATATTTGAATCCTTATATATATTTACAAAACTAGACGATTACACGTGTATAGAGACAATATTTTATAGTAGTGTCAATTTGTATGTGCAATTTTTTTATTCTATATATATGTGTGGAGTAAGTGAGACCGAATGAAGTTCGTGGTTTAAATTTTAATTAAATATTTAGATATTTAATAAATTGCATTAACTTTTATAAGTATGAGTATTTTATTCAAACAAAATTCCTGGGTTTTATTTTTTTTTTGTTGCAAAAGGGTGAAAATTATATTAATCATCAAAGACAATTTACAAAATCAGCACCACTGGTATGGACTGTTAGAATTTAAATACCATGACAATCATATAAATAAATAATACATACACCAAAGCACGTAGCGGAAGCAAATAATCAATATTTAACATGTAAAGATATTAACCGAATACTAAAGATACGTACCTTTGATCCTAGCAAGAACAAGGATCTAAACTTCAATTCTTCTTCTTCTTAAACAAACAATAGGATTAACGAGAAACCCCTTACCGTTTTGTTTCTCAATCCAGGATGGTATTAACTAAAGTAAGTTAATTACCAAGGTTTTGTACACACGTACTATAACCAATTAATGTTTGGTGCTAGCAAAAGAACACAAGAATTAAACCAAATTATTTGTTTAATACTTAAAAGTCGATCTCCCCCCCCCCCCCAAGAGTGGATCGATCGGTTTTAGTAAATAAAAGGAGAAGAACAAAGTTAAGGTTATAGCAAGAGTGTACAAGATCTAAAACCCTAACCCTTATGCCTTTGTATTTATAGGCTACATATCTTGGAGGACAAGTTGGACCCGAATTGGGTTTAGAAAGCCCCAATCCGATCGGCCTATCCCATATATGGGAATTCTAGAACTTTCTTTCCTCCAAATTTGCACCTATGGTCCTTCCTTTATTTACTAACGGTCGTTAGTCAATTCCGTTAATTACTTAACGTCCGTTAGTCGTTATTTCGTGTCCAAATAATTAATATATATAAATACATAACTGTTATATATATATTAATTATTTACATTAATCATTCATACGTAAAGTGTGCAATCCCAAGGTCCCGAGTTCGATTCTAGTCATACACGATTTAATATTTTTCCACAAACTCTAACAGCTCCCACTTGGAAATCTATTAAAAGGGTAATGACATTGGTTAGCGTCTAGCAACACGCCAATGCCCCCAGTACAACTCAGGTGGGGGTCTCCTGGAAAAACCATTTGATGATTCATCATCATACTCATCCTTTTGTTTCTAATACTACATTAATAAAGATATGGATCTCAGTCATTCTTTATTAATCATTCTGTTTCTCGTTGTTTTTGATTGAGCAAGATTACCAAATCTTCTGAACATATTCAGGGGAGATCTTGGGTGCGGCCGCACAAACATCTTGTCAACCCTACGAGGGGCCCAGCAGTATTAAACTTCAAACAATTTGAAGGAACAAATTCTATCTTGACTACGAGCATATCCCATGAACTTTGCAACAATCCTGAAAACAATCCTTATAGCTACCAGTTACATATAGCGGTAAATTGAATCACAGAAATGCACTACATCCATGACAGTTATCTGGTATCTCAAGTTTGAGGATAACTATATACACATGATTTACTTGATGACAAGATCCATAAAGTAAACTTATGAAGTTAGGATAAGTCCTATATTCAATTCATTGAATATCATGTGAAATTGGCATGTCAACGCATCAATATACTTTCAAGTATATTCTACCAATACTCATATTTGTCTTAATTTAATAATATTCTCATATCATTAATCGACAACAGACAATTTAGAATAACATAAGTTATTCACGGATTTAAACATGCAAATATAGGATACAATCTATTATTAATGAAAACAAACGTACCAAGTACTTTAATTCATTATAAATAATAATTGCTTAATATCCCTTATCCAAATACTAAAATAGATCAATGCATGATAATTCTTATTAATGAATTATGCCTCAAGTCATGTCAAACATACTTGTTGACAAGACATAAATCAACTAATCTTGATCTATCGGAATATTGAGAATACTTATTTCAAGAACTTAATTAGTGAAGTTCTTGTATGTGTGCATTCAACTATCTTGATATTGCCACATAATATTTCATAAAATGCGTGACATCCTCAACTATAAATTTATGACAATTAAACTATCAAACCTTTTATAGTTTAAAGTATTTTAATTCTTTAATGTATAATGCAACTATGCTCACAATTAAGCATAACTAGTACACATAATAAGGATGAAATCCTACCATGACTAGTATTGAGTGTCATCTCAATTTTATTAGCATCATTGTATGCAAACAACAACATGCTCTTTAAAATCCCGTAAACTTTAATATCCATTGTGTAATGTTTGATACCTTCCAATCTTTCAAGATTTGTCGGCTATATCAATTACGCAACAATTTGCCATATGGTTCATACTTAGAATTTAGGAGCAATTCCAGGATGAGGATGTTAATTTTATATCCAACCATATCCATTACACTTAGTTATCTAATAACTTTCAATTAGATATTAATGTTGTCAAATCATCTTTCATTCAAGCATGATACAACAAACAACATGATGTACATGAAAAATCCTTGCGTCAAACTTGGATTTCATTCATGTTATATCTTTTCAAAGATATGTTTCTATTCAGACTTTCTAATAGTATATCATGTTCTATTAGAATCAATTATTTTACCGCTTTGTTTATAACAATAAACATATATTCCAAGGTTGTATGTTTATTTTCTAAATTTTCAAGTGAAGTTTCATTCCAAACTAAGACTTGACATTTAATGTTAATGGAATGTTACATCCTCTATGTTATACAACATATATGAAATAAGAAAATAAATATAACACTCCTACTAGCTTTCAGGAATACTAAGAAATCGTCTTATTTTAATTATAAATCAAAACTGAATTTAATAATTAAACATAAGTGTATCTCCTAGATGCATGCATTAATCCATTCATGAATTATTGCACTTTGTATACTTCCAAAGATTATTTGAATTCAAATACCCCTTTTAATTACTTATCGTCCTCGCACAAGTAATTACTCAAGAAATGATTTTGATATTCCATTGTCAATTTCATATTTATGAAACTAAGAATGACAATTATAATCTTTATACCTTTAATGTGCCTAGAAAGAATTTCAATCACAGTTAATTGCTTAAGTGTGATTAATAATTTTTTCATACATTAAATATGTATACAAAATTTGTCTATATGATTTCTACACAAAGATTTAAACCACTAGGATTTTCATTCCTTTTGAAGAAACTCATCTTTATTCTATAGTGTAACTATAGAGTTCAAGATTAACTAAGTTTTCAAAACTAGTTATCTTTTTTGACTGCATCTAAATGTTCATAGTATGAGTAATTTGTCAAATTCAATATTTGCAATTCATCTTAATGATCAACAGGTTTACCATAATCCTGTAACTCATAATCCTCAACATATTATACAAATATTTGAGATATCCTTGCAGATCTATGAATGAGAATTCCATCATCTTGAGATTTAACATTAACATGTTTAATCCTCATCATGACTTTACTAGTGTATTTTTAGAAGATCATGTATCTTGTAATTTTATCTTTTCAAGACAAAACTCTCACTTGTCTTTTGCAATTTATAGACTATCTATAAATACTTTAGCAAGTAGAGCAACACAAAATTGTTCTCCTTTTGGGACATTACAAATACATATTGACAGTTCCTTGCATTAAGTTTGTTAATAACCTACTCAAAAGCAGTTTAACAAATTCAGAACTTCAATTTTAAGACTTAATGTGATTCATCACATTCCATAATAAATGGTGTCTTATTAGTCTTCTAGGTTGGAGTCTAATTAAGTATATACTACTCAATTTTCTAACCTTGATAACTTTTGGAAGAAAGAAAGATATAGTTATCTTTAATCAAACAATATAACAAGAGTTTGATTTTCCTAACTGAACGTACCATAAACATTATGTATTTCATTAGGATTAATATTGTAAGACAATCTTACAATATGTAAGATAAATATATTTCGTTTGGCTTATCTATTCACCAACTAAGTCAACTTAATGGTATAATAGAATTTCCAAGCCAATTGCATGCTATATAACATAAGTACTTTTCAACTAAGTCATTTATCGTCCATGTCTCAACAAGAAGACATAAACTGTTATAATCCCAATATACGTTATAAATCATTGATCAACTCAATGACTTCTTGTATATGTCTTAATTAAAAAACATAACAAGTTAACGTCTTACTTTATTATAATAATAAGTCTTGTAACCATTAAAAGACTTCATATTTATAGCTTTACAATAAAGTTTAAACATGTATAACTAAAGTAATCCTGAACACCACAATTTGGTTTCAATTGTAATTTCAAGTTAATTTATTACTTCATATATTTATGTCATTCCAAGAATACATAAATATTTAAATTTGAAGTAGTATTAGATTACTTCATTTATTTATGTCATTTCAATAATACATAAATATTTAGTTTGAAGTAGTCTTGTAATCTTTATTGACACTTGTTCTAATAGGTATCTAATTTAGAAAAAGTAATTATCCATGTACGGTCTCACGTAATCATGGAATTACACCTTGTCGTTGTAATCTAGTCAAGGTCTCACTTAAGCTAAATTTCAACAACAAGTGTTTCTAGACTTAGAGGTGTATTAGTCATATATAGAACTTTAGTTTCTTACCTTGCGGTCAAGACAGTTCTTTAAATCATATTCCTATATGTTGTACCTTGCACACAATATAAGATTTCTCCCACTTGTGCATGGAACAACATCATGTACCAGATAAACAACACGTCAGTCATTTGTTTATGTGATCAATATGATTGTGTCATAGATATTAGTAGATATATGACCACTTTGTCTAGTAAGGAAACGTACATGACTATCCTTAAAACCACAAGTGTCTACAATTGGAAAGTAATTATCTCAAGACATTCTAGAGATAATCTGGGTTACTACCAAGATAACAAAGCTTGTAGCTCCCACTGAATTACAGATCATTACATTAATTCATTATTCAGTAATTACAACAAAATGCTCCCACTGGATTTGACAACATTGTAAATGTCTCGTAACCAGTCAAAGCAAATAGTGTGCTATTTAACTTTCCTACACCTTTGAGAAATCACATACGTAACAATTACTTAGGTACTAAAAGAATTTATTCTACTTTGTAAATGATGGACTATCCATCAATGCAAATAACTTGAAAAAAATTGGGCATGCAATTTCTTCCTTAATATGTCTACCATCCCCACAATGGTATGTAGCATCTTTAAGTGGTCAAAGCACAACAACTAGATAAATCATGCTAGTTTGCCTTTTACCAATTTGCGATAACTAGTCTAGCTTCTAATTTAATAACTCATAAAATGTGCAATTTTCTTAACTATTAAAGTTTTGCTATGAGTTATTTCTTAGAATTTAAACAATTCTAATTTTCCTATCATACATTTCTCATTCATTAAAAATAATAGGATTAAGTCTCACTCTTCTCAAAGAAAGTAGACTAGGTTTATTCTTTTAGTAAAGTTGACTCTAGCCAAAAACCCCTACGGGTGTAGATTAATTTACCACTAAAAGAATGCCCCACGTTTACGGTTTTAACGTTGCATAGAATTTACAAAATTCAATTTTAGTATTTTCGATAATACAATCTTTTCAAGAAAACTAGGATCCAACTTTCCATAGTTTCACTACATCAGTTGATCTGCTAGTAGTGAAAGTACAAAGGATGGTAATCTGTTGCATAATAATCGGCAAAACAATTTCCGAATCCTAGATCATTATGGGAATTACATTTGCCAAAAACAATTTTGCAATGTAAGCATGTTTCTTCCCATCTCATGCTTTAAGTTTTAAGGTCTCACTTACAACTTAATTAAGTCGTCTAATTTAGAAACTGCAAATAATCCATGTCACGGTCTCACGCCATGGAAATTTACCTTGTCATTAATATTTAGGTCAAGGTCTCACTTACGCTAAATATTAACTCCAAGTGTCTCTTATAATTAGATAGCATGGACTTAAATTTTAGGGTATTTATTTTGATGTGACAATCAAAATATGTACGAAGAAGCATGCACACATCTTCGTATCATAAGTTTTCAAAACAATTTTATTTACCAATTAAGGCTAAGAGTTAAATCAACAAAGTTTTAATTGAAGTATTGGGTTCACCAATCAAAGAATTACCTCCAATTATCGCCCACTATATCCTACTACTGCATGAGTCATAAAGACCCAAGTTATTCGGATAATTACCACAAAAGTGGCGCGTGGAATTGAGGTCAATTCACCCTTAAGATGATTTTGTACAAAATAATAGCATTACTTGGTAGCTCCAATTAGACGCACAAAGGAGCGGAGAGACAAACGTCCGCCCGAAGGCTAATTATTTGTCTAAACTGGGTGAGCCGTTCACACTATTGGTACAAAACTCATCAGTCAATCAAAAGTTTATGATTCTAAGTCTTAAAAATTATGTTATAAACTATAATATTGCTAGTCTCGCCTGGGAGCAAATTACCGTGCGAAGCGAACCACTGTCGGCACATAAGACTTTGCAATATATAATTTATCACATCAAGGTTTCATAGTTATTAGGTCAATTTATTTTCTATTCCAAAAATAACCCTCTTTTTGCTTACAATTCAACAAGTAATTTAAACAAAAAAAGCAAGTAATTTAATAAAAATAAATAACCACATAATAACTCATATAATCTTAACCATTAAATCATATAGCCACATGCAAATCTTTTGATAAATCCTATTAATAATCTATATGTGAATTATTATGCATATAATTACTAAGACTCCCATTGGTTTTTGAGCTAATGGTACCAATGGACCACATACACCAATCAAGTTGGTTGCGCAAGCCTTATTAAATATATACCACGTTGCACATAAAAGATTCATTAATTTAATTAATTAGGTCTTCCCTAATTTTAGATCTATTTTTTTATTACATGTAGCAAGTAACTTAACAATTAATTACATAACCCTAATCCATGATAAACATGCATGTTTCATCATGGATTAATTTACAAGTCAAGGAACGTAACCCTTTACACACATGTTCCTAATTTTAGGGTTACAAAACTACATTTTTAAATAAAAGGGGATCGAACCCCCCCCCCCCCACCTAACCAAAATTAGGTTTGAAATTTTTTATTGTCTAAAACCCTAAAAAATTAGACTAACAGGTTTAATCCAAATCAAAAATTCGATTTTTATGCGTTTCGGTAATACAATTACATGTTAAACCTGGCTCTTGATGCCACTGTTAGAATCTAAATACCATGACAATCATATAAATAAATAATACATACACTAAATCACGTAGCAGAAGTAAAGAATCAAAATTTAACATGTAAATATATTAACCGAATACTAAAGATACGTACCTTTGATCCTAGCAAGAACAATGATCTAAACTTCAATTCTTCTTCTTCTTAAACAAACAATAGGATTAATGAGAAACCCCTTACCATTTTGTTTCTCAATCCAGGATGGTATTAACTAAAGTAAGTTAATTACCAAGCTTTTGTACACACGTACTATAACCAATTAATGTTTGGTGCTAGCAAAAGAACACAAGAATTAAACCAAACTATTTGTTTAATACTTAAAAGTCGATCTCCCCCCCCCCCCTAAGAGTGGATCGATCGGTTTTAGCAAAGAAAAGGATAAGAACAAAGTTAGGGTTATAGCAAGAGTGTACAAGATGTAAAACCCTAACCCTTATGCCTTTGTATTTATAGGCTACATATCTTTGAGGACAAGTTGGACCCAAATTGGGTTTGGAAAGCCCCAATCCGATCGGCCTATCCCATATATGGGAATTCTAGAACTTTCTTTCCTCCAAATTTGCACCTATGGTCCTTCCTTTATTTACTAACGGTCGTTAGTCAATTCCGTTAATTACTTAACGTCCGTTAGTCGTTATTTCGTGTCCAAATAATTAAATACATAACTGTTATATATATTAATTATTTACATTAATCATTCATATGTAACGTGTGCAATCCCAAGGTCCCGAGTTCGATTATAGTCATACACGATTTAATATTTTTCCACAAACTCTAACATGGACAGACCCATCCAGGAATACAAAATACAAATCTTAGTACTACTCGATACATCATTACAGATACCACTTTCATTCCTAGCTGCAACAACAAAACTAATAATCAAAGCCTCGAAGGATCAGTTTCGAATAATCAGAACTTGCCAAACACACAAAGTCTCGAACAACTCTTACAGCTTTATACAACAAAATCAAATCCATAGAGTGTACAATTGCTATCTGGTGAGAACTCAGAACCTGGTGATGCCGCCTGGTTTGGTGAGTTGCACTAAGTGATCAAAAGATGGGTTCTTCTTCTTTTTAGCGGGAACACATACAATATTGCATCTACTGGTTCTGTTATTAAATGATGAAAATGAACTGAAATATTGGATTTTGTTGAATTTAAGGTTTATGGGCTTTGTTGTATGTGATGATGATGTGTTGTTAAAAGGATTAAGGGTGAGTAGTAAAGTGGTTTGAAGGTTTAAGGTTGAACAACCCATTTTGTTTTGTGAGTGAATATACATACTAGTGAATAACTCAAACTTTTTTATTTATTTTTTTATTTTTTTATGGTTTTGTTGTTGGTTTATTAGGGTTAAAGTTTATAAAATAGAGTCGCACTTTTCAAAAAATTTCAAATTAGGTAACCAATTTTTTTATTATAGTATTTATGTAATAAAATTTTTTGTAATCGGGTAAAATTGCTAATATGATCAGTTGATTATCCATGTCATTAAACTTATTTCCACATTTTTTTGTACTTTCCATGTTGGGAATTAAATATTCAAGATGTTTAATATCGGATTCTACTCTAAGTATAATTCTGCTGATAGTGCAAAATGGTTTCTGCTGATGATGTTGATTCTGCTGATAGAGCATTTCACTCTGCTGATAGGCTTAACAACTCTGCTGATGACTCTGCTGATGATTCTGCTGATAGCGATAGATTGTTCTTGCTGATAATGAACAACTCTGCTGATGGAAGGATAAGACCAAAAAGATATTTATTGTATTTTGGTCAACAATATACGGTAGATAATATCTTACTCCATGTGCTTAGTTAACAAGTTGTATACATAGATACATGTTGTATCTAATGTACTGACACTCAATAGGATAAGTTAACCAAGTAAGTCGGTCAAGACTTTAAGCAATTTGTAAAGATCTTTTGACTATAAAAGAGATCTTAGACTAGTGATATTTAGTGTGTGAAAAATATAGAAGTGTTAAGAGTTAGTCCATGCATACGTTAGAACATGCATAACTGTTAGAACAAACACAAATATATCACAAGTGATAGAAACATAAGATTCAAGGTTGTAACCCTAGTGATATTTCAAGATCACTCGTATTATTATCTTTAATAATATTGAATCGTTTGGTGATAATCTTTATGTGTTCATTGCTAACTAACAAACATAACAATTCCATTTCCATAACATACACAACCTTCTAAGTTTGGTTGAGTGAATTCCGCGCACTTAATCATTTTAACACAACATATCATACACACAAAGTTAGAAGGTTTAACCACCTTAATCGTGTGTCCAGGATCCTAGAAAGTGGTATCAGAGCTAGAGGTTGATATTGTTGTTTTTAGAAGAAACAAGAAATGGATGTACAAGATGTTCAAACAAATGTTGCTGCAAAGTTGCCCATGATCAAACCCAATGAGTTTGAGTTATGGAGGATGAGAGTTGAGCAATATTTTATGGTTCAAGATTATGCTCTTTGGGACATAATTCAGTATGGTGATTCCTTCACTTTAGGCTATTCAGATGTTCTTGTTGAAGGGAAGACAGTTAGAAAAAGAAATACTGGACCAGTCTCCAATGATGAAAAGATACAGAAGAGAAATGATCAGAAAGCACGAAACCTGTTGCTTATGACCATTCCTGGTGAGCAAATGCTATCTTTTAACAAATATCTTGATGCAAAAACTCTTTTTGAAGAGATTTGTGCATGGTTTGGTGGTAATGAAACTACCAAAAAGACACAGAAGACTTTACTAAAGCACCAATTTGAAAACTTTACTGCTTTTAGTAATGAGTCTCTTGATAAGCTATTTTCAAGACTACACAAGATTGTTAGTCAGTTAGCTGTGTTGGGTGTTGAGACTGAGAAGGAAGATCTCAACATGAAGTTCTTGAAAAGTCTACCTGGTGATTTTCATACTCATGTTATTGTCTGGATGAACAAACCAGAAATTGAAACTATGAAGCTTAATGATTTGTACAACAACTTTAAAATTGTTGAACAAAGTCTAAAGAGAGGTGGAAATTATAGTACTAGTTCTGGGAATGCTGCACTCTTATCAGTTCCTAGTGTTAGTCATACAGAGGAGGTAGATGAAGTTGAAAGTGTTTCTAATGTTACTTATGGTGGTCCTTCTACTAGTGTACAAAAGGATATTGCTGGACTTGGTGATCCAACATTTTATGCCTTTATAACCAGTCAAGCTAGTGGTTCTCCTTTAAATCATGAAGACCTTGAGCAGGTTGATGGTGATGATTTGGAAGAGATGGATATTAAGTGGCAAGTTGCTTTACTTAGCATGAGGGCTAAGAAGTTTTGGCAGAAAACTGGAAAGCAAATTACCATAAATGGTAATGATAATGCTGGGTTCGATAAGAAGAAAGTGGAATGTTTTAACTGTCATAGGTTGGGACATTTTGCTAAAGAATGTAGAAGCCCAAGGAAGCAGGATAATAGGAACACTTGGTATAAACAAGAGAGGAATAAGGAAGTACTGGTGGAAGAGCCGAAGGCTATGCTGGCTATTGATGGTATTGGATATGATTGGAGCTCTATGGCTACTGAAGAAGATGCACCACCAAATGTTGCTCTTATGGCCACTGAATTTGCTCTAATGGCTTCTTCTGATTCAGAGGTAGATAATATTCCTACTTGTACTAATTCATGTCCTAATCTTAAAAATTATGAAGACATTAAAAAGAGATTTGATGCTTTTAGAGAAGAGTTAATTGATGCCCTTCATAATTTAGCTAATCACAAGAGGTGTGTAGGAGTTCTAGAAAAACAGATTCTTCATTATAAAAAGAATGAATCTACGTTTACTGATGACTTAAATGCTTTAAAAAGAGGAATAACATTTAGAGATGAACTACTTAATGATCAAAGTAGACAGTTATCTGAAGTCAAAACTGAAAAAGAAAATGTTAAGGTAACTATAGATACTCTAGCACATGCCTCACAAGGAATGAATAAGATTTGGGAAGCTCAGGTAATTGATAAAGCTAACTCAGGTGTAGGTTACAAAACTGTTCCTCCACCATATAGAGGTGTTCCTTCACCTCCAGGTGTTGACCTAGCACATACAGGTTTAGCTGAGTTTCAAGAACCAATCATGGAATATGGTTCTAAGACTAGTAAGAGTCTTAAGGTAGAAAAGATAAGTAAAAGTTTAGATAAAACTTTAACTTATCAGGACAAGGTGTCCTTTGTTAAGAAAGGAGATGCTATAGTTGTTGAAGATTGTACAACTGTTAGTGATGATGAAAAAGAACAGGTTATGTCTAAACCTGAAGTGGTTAAGAAAGTAGGAACAAAGGTTCCTAAGATAGTCAAACACAATACTGATAAGCCTAAATCAAACATTAAGCATGTTAGGCAACCAGTTAGATATTGTGAACAATACAGAACCACCAACAAGCCCAGAGGTAACCAAAGGAATTGGAACAACCTCAAGTCTAACCAATTAGGTGATGACTTTGCTTTTTATAATAAAGCTTGTTACACATGTGGTAGTTTTGACCATCTTGCAGCTTTCTGTAACCAATGGGTATCTGGGTATGAAAACCATAGAGTGAACCTCAAAAGGCAAACCCCTAAATCTCACTTCCACTCTAGTTCTAAGAAATCAAACCCCAGAGTAGTAAAAAACAAGTCTATCTCAAAATCTGATTCTGCTGATAGACCAAATGATCCTGCTGATAGCAAATTTTACTCTGCTGCTCGACCATTTATGAATACTAGACGAGTACCCGTGCATAGCAACGGATTTTATAGCGGCATATATTTCTAGTGATATTTTGGTTAAGTGTTTTGTGTAACGTTTATGCATACAACATAGAATGATCAAAATTTAATTGAAAGATGTTTGAATAACGTATAAAAACATTTAGTAAATTTTTTTAATAAAAATAAAAGAATGCAAAATAATTAATGACAAGTTTTTAATATTGGTCAATTTCTACGTGTATAGTTTTCTTTAAACTTAAAATTCTTAAATTTGATTAATGTGTAATGCTTATAATACTTTTACGAAACAAGTTTAAATAGAAAGTTTTACTCATTGTAATTAATTCTGTTTAAATAGCAAGTTTTAAAATACCATTGATTAAAAATATTACAAACGTCCATCATTAAATTGTTTAATCCTCAAACTTTTATTATTTTTCGTTTACAACATTCATTACTAAAATACCCTTGATTAAAAAAGGGTCACACCAAAACACAAGTTTTATTCGTTTAGTAAACTTTTAAATTTAACATAATTATTGAAAACTGAAAATGACGTGAGGATATTTTATAGATGGTTAGTTTATAAAAACTAATTGAGATTGTGATTTGATTTTGAATTTTATTAAAATTTATATGTAGTTTGTTAATATGCTATGTAGTATAGATTAAGAATGGCAGAAGAAATTCCCTTTAAAAAGAAGCACAAATATCAATCCGAATCGTAAACTTGATTAATGGGAATTGTATTTTAAGCGACACAAATTCGAACATGTCTAAGTTTAACGCCTTTATTCTTCTTCCATATCTCTTCGTATGAAGTATTTGCATAGCATGTACACCATTCTCCTTATTCTTGGGTAATCATGCTTCTAATCAGCAATGAACCTTTTCAAGTAAGGAAATGTGTTTTCATATATTATAATATTGTTATTGTATTGTCCTCCTTATTATGATTTCCATCTAAACGAGTAGGACGACCCCGCCGCGTTGCGGCTTCTATACTTTTGCAACAATCAAGTCAAATTCTTCCACTGCACAATACCATAAGCACTCGAATTACCACACTTCCTTCAGATATATGATTGATACATCATACATGTATTTATGAACTCTATAACTTCAAGATCTTTTATGGTTTTTCACCGAAATGAATAACAATTAACTATCCCCCAAAAATCACTGTGCATTAGTGAAATTGCAAAACATTCTCTGTTCTCTATACAGATAGGTAGTTCGAGTGCATAAAAATCTCTCATACATGATTCTAAAAGACATAATTCGAATCAAACTCTCGTATGCATAATGTTTCTAATTACATATAAGCACTTGGTAAAATAGTCCCCATAACCCGCTCCGGCGGGATTGACAAACATACCGTGGCTGTTGGTGTAAGCGTACATCATCTGAGATATAACAGGTAGGTTCCATTTATGAAGCCGCCTGCTTCCCTTTAGTATCTGTATGATCTTCATCAGAATAGAGCGACACGCGAGAAACCTGCATACACACATAAAGAAGAAGTAAATGACTGTTTGAATCAACTGCATATACCGGTGTGTCACGAAAATGTATATACCTGCATACACACAGCTTCTTACTCATGTAGCATTGCTTTCGTGATACGCTAATGACCGTCAGTATCGAGAAACTTGTTATCATACTAACTCAGAATGACGCTGATCCTGCGATTTAATATATAGTTTGGTCAATGCTAGTGCTAACACATGTTAACAATCGTGGCCTCTAGAAAAAGCATGTGAAATGAAACATTATACGTCAAGTGAGTTCAATACCTCCAGAATCATTGTTGGGATCCAAAAGATTGGTTGTTTGACCAAATGATGTAGTTGTTGACTTCATATCTGTTGCATTATAAGATGCATCAGAAGCCACTATTCCTTGAAATTCTTCACTGACAATAAACGCTGCCAAATCAGTATTGGAACGGGCGCGAAGAAACAAAAAGTTTTTAACATTCAAATTAACTTTCAAATTAATAAATGATGCATCAGAAGCCACCATTGGTTAACCACAATCAGTTTTTAACATTCAAATTAACTAAAACTACCCGTTTACCATTCTTTCGGCCAAACATTAATCTTTTTCACTCCAATTTCACAAAACTTTAATTTTTCTTTAAAAAAAATTTTCTTCTGTAATTTAATCCATTAATTCCATAAAAATTCTTAATTTGCCTAAAATACAAAACATCGTTAACAAATGTGTGAACTTCAACTATAACTAACACTCTGTTTTAGTATAACAGACTCAGCAACATATTGCTGAGAATCATTAACAAATGTAGGAAAAATAATATAAAAAAGGTTACCTAGAGAAGAAAATGTATGAATAACAGACTCAGCAACATATTGGTGAGAATCAGTTTCGCGTGGCAAAGAATTATAGCTATCAGCAGCAGTTTTAGTTGATTGACCATAGGCATGAGTATCTTCAGCAGAACGCACCGTCCCAGATTGAAAGTCAAGAACATCCTGTTTTGGAAACGGCATTGCAGTAGCTTAAAAAACGTTGTAAAATGTCACAAATAAATTTTTTGAAAATAACTATCAAACGCAAAATTATAATAACATACCTGTATGTAGGGGTGTTATCGGGTCGGGTTATCGGGTTAGTCGGGTCGGGTTGAGTCGGGTTTGGATTTTTTAAAAACTCACCCGACACCCGACCCGATAAGGATTCGGGTTATCGGGTTCGGGTGGTAGTCGGGTCGGGTTATGTCGGGTCGGGTGATTCGGGTTATCGGGTGACCCGATTAAGTGGAGGAGATACAGATCAGGCATGGGTTTAACTATATGGTGTTTGAGTGTACTGTGATTTATATTTGATAAAAAAAAGACAAGTAAGTAATCAAGCTGCAACAAACTCTCAAAGAATCTAGAATTCATGATGTAAAAGGAATATGAATGATTTAATTCTTAATAGATTGGTAGCTAGTTAAGTAAGTAATCAATTGTAATTTTAGTTTAGGATAGTTTAAATTTTGACTTTCAGTTTATATAACAATAGTTGGAAAACTAATCTATCTTCCTATCACTACTAATCTATCTTACTATACTACTAATCAAAAGATTTCATGTAGAATTCCTCATCAAACGCATTCTTTTTTCGACAACCAGCAAACATTCAACTTGCAGCCTACTGTGAATGTGATAGTAGCAAACATTGACTTTCAGTTTATATAACAATAGTAGCAGTTTACAAAAGGTAAGTCAAAGTGCAGCCTACTGTGATAGTAGCAAACATCGACAACCAGCAAACATTGACTTTCAGTTTATTCAACTTGCAGCCTACTGTGATAGTAGCAAACATCGACAACCAGCAAACATTGACTTTCAGTTTATTCAACTTGCAGCCTACTGTGATAGTAGCAAACATCGACAACCAGCAAACATTGACTTTCAGTTTATATAACAATAGTAGCAGTTTACAAAAGGTAAGTCAAAGTGCAAATATAGTAGCAGTTTAATTATAGATAAGTCAAAGTGCAAATATTCTAGTGATATTCCAGTAGCAGACTAGCAGTTTACAAAAGGTGTTCACCATTGAACAAATCCAGTAGCAGTTTACAAAAGGTGTTCAACATTGAACAAATCCGGTAGCAGTTTTACAAAAGGTGTTCAACATAGTGTCAATCTTCAACCATTCAAACGCGCACCTTCTTGCTCCATCAACTCTACATAAAGGGACATTAATATATTTAGCGATATATAATATGTATAATATTGTCAAATATATAAGATAAAAGAAGTACCTTTTTCTATTTTTTCAATGGTATCCATATCTTCTTCTTTTTCGGGATTTAAACTTATACGAAGCCAATCTTGAGTACAAACTAAGCATTCGATAGTTTTGTCACCCAAAGAGCTCCGATATGAATCCAACACTCGACCACTAGTGCTAAATACCGACTCCGAAGCCACTGTTGAGATTGGAATGGCCAACAAATCTCTAGCCATTAAAGAAAGAATTGGAAACCTAGGGCTATTTACTTTCCACCATAGCAAAATATCAAAATGGACGCTTTTATCAAAAGGTTCACAAAATTCACCGGTGTACTTATCTAATTCACTAGTTAATGAACTAGATGATTGGCCCATTTTCATCTTACCTCTCAATATATCTCCATGATCAAGTTCGTTGCTAGTATTAGTGGTCCTTGGCCTTTTCCCTAAGGTTGAAGATGAATTAGAAGATGGAGCATGAATACGCACGTAATCGTCATAAAGAAGTTTCATTTTCCCTTTAATGTACTCTTTTTTCTTTACCACAACTGATATGCCTTCCCTTCCGTAATGGTCATCCACAATTACATCCAAAACTTCATACTTGTTCCTTGGATCAAGAATGAAAGCAAAGTACACTAACAAATTCATGTTTTCAACCTCACCATAATATTTTTCATATTTTGGTTTCATCGCCTTAGCAATGTCATAGAGATGTTTATCCGTAGGTGGTTCATCATGAATATCACAATCAAGTTGTGCTCTTAAAAGAGCACGAATTGAGGCTAATTCATTGACTAGTGTATGTGATGTCACATACTTAGTCCCGGAAATTCTCAAAGTTATATCATAAAAAGTTTTTAAAAAATGACACAACCTTTTAGCTTTAACCCAATCTTCCGATGTTGGAACCGAATGACCTTGGTTTACAATATGAAGCCCAAAATCCACATCTTCTAAATCGTACCTAGCAAAAGCATCTTTATATTCATGAGCTACTTCTAACATATTGTAAGTGGAGTTCCACCTAGTTGGACAATCAAGTACCAAACTCTTAGTGCTATCACATCTAGCACTTCGAGCACATCTATTAAACCTTTCAATCCTAGTTCCCGACTTTTTAATCCACTTAACGGCATACCTAATGCTTTCAATCGAATTACCAACATGTTTTATGCCATCTTGCACTATAAGGTTGACAATATGAGCCGCACATCTAATATGAAGCCATTCTCCTGATAACAAACAATCATGGTTTTTTTCAAATATAAGCTTCATAAAACCAATAGCACTATCATTTGAGCTTGCATTATCAACTGAAATAGACAAAACATTATTGAAACCCCATTCATTCAAACAATTCTCAACCCCCTTCCCTATATCAACCCCCCGATGGCCATCAAGAAGACAAAAGTTCAACACTTTCTTGACCAAATTCCAGTTATTATCTATAAAGTGGCCCGTAAGAGCCATATAACTCTTCTTTTTAATGGATGTCCAAGTGTCGGTAGTCAAACAAACCCTACCAATATTTTTCCTAATTGTTTCACGAAGCTTGTTTTTCTCCTTTAAATACATCCCTAAACACTCTTGTGTTATTGCACCTCGACACGGAACATCAAATAAAGGTTGGCTGATTCTTTGATAATACCTAAAACCTGAATTCTCAACAAAGCTAAATGGGAGCTCATCGACAATTATCATGTGTGCTAAAGCTTCCTTACTTTTTTTCTGATCAAACTTCCATGCCATCATCTTTTTTGCATCACCACCCTCAAAAGTTATATTAGTTTGAGAAGTACTTATTTTTTCTAAGTAGGGTTTGCATGTCGTTAGATGATTTATCATATTTTTATTACCATGCTTTCTAGAGTGGCATAAGTAAGTTTTGCCGCAATGTTTACATTTAGCTTTTTTTTTCGATAAGTTTCTCACCTTTTTTAAGCTTTAGTTCTTCAAATTCGTTCCATACAGGTGATGTTTTTTTGCGGCCCTTTCGTTGTTCTACCTCCTCCTCCGTGTCACTGCTCTCAACCTCAACAGGTACTTGATTAACTGAGTTTGATTCCAACATCATCTAACAACAATTAAAAAAACTAATAAGAAAACTAATAACTTAAATATATAGATATGAAAAATAAGCCGAAATTATATAAACTTAAACAAACACCAGCATTATTATTCTATTTGGCGTAATGATTAGGAGTAAAAGAATGGATTTGTCTAACACCATCTAACACCAGCATTATAAACTTAAACAAATAAGCCGAAATTATAGATATGTTTTATTTACCAAAGCCCAAGGATGTGATGCAAGTCATGCAACTATGCGGATTTAATGACTTAATAAAATTATAGATATGTTTTATTTTACCTTTCTTAAGCAAAAAGTCATTATAAACTTAATAAAATCGAGAATGAAGGATGTGATGCAACTTGAAGCTGAAATCGAAAACATCAAGACAATTACCTTTCTTAGAATGATGATGATCTTGTGAGTTGTGAGGGGAAAGTATGGACACCTAAGAGATAAGAGATGATAATGGTTGATTGAATTTTGATGGTTGAGTAAAAGAAAAGATTTGTCAGGGGAGGGAAGGAGGGAAGGTACCACTGGTAACCAAAGTGCATAGGAAATTGATACTACTTGAGTATTAGATATGATATTCGCCGGCCTAAAAAGTACTAATAATTAAAAAAGCAAAGGGTTGTCGGGTCTTATCGGGTTGACCCGATAACCCGATAACAATTTTTATTTAACCCGAAACCCGACCCGATAACGCTATCGGGTTATCGGGTCGGGTCAATTTGACCCGATTAAATTTTTTGACCCGATTAGACCCGACCCGATCGGGTTCGGGTTCGGGTCGGGTTGACCCGATCCGACAGACACCCCTACCTGTATGACCAACGTCATGTAAAACGGATTCAGAAACATCCCACATAACTGGTGTCGAGTGTACGTTAATCACTGATTCACCTTGGCAGAACAAACAATGACGACTATCCACAGCACCTTTGCTTAGTCTGCTGTAACCGTGAATGTGTGCAACTGGAAGCATCTTCCCAGACTCAAAGCGAAGAACCGCTGGTTTTGAAGACGGCATTGCAGCAGCTTAAAAAACATGGCGATGTGTCAAAAATAAAGTATTCCAAAGACCAAAGTAACTATAAAACACAAAACTATAATAAAACACCTGTATGAGCAGCGTCATGTAAAACTGATTCGGAAACTGATTCACAACCATCAGCATCACCTTCCGTTAGTTGACCGCGACCCTCGGTGTCAGCAACTGGAAGCACCATCCCTGACTGAAAGTCAAGAACAACTGGCTTTGGAAACGGCACTGCAGTAACGCACAAAACATGGTGATGCGTCAGAAGTTAAGTATTCCAAAATAACTATAAAACACAAAGCTATAATAATGCCACACCTGTATAACCAACGTCATGTAAAACGGACTGACAAACATCGTGCGTAAACGATGTCGATTGTATGTTACTCACCAATTCACCGAGATTTGACACAGCTTTACCACCATTCTGGCCCCAAACTTTTTGAGCAACAATAATTCTTTTTTTGGTGACCATCTCAGGTTCAGTGTGTACCCCTAAATCAGATACGCAATGGCCAGTCCCTAAATGCAAAAGGTCACAGGACCTGGCGCCACTACTATTCGAAGGAGAGTTTTCTACATCGGTACCTTTCCTTTTTAACACATTAACCGACTACCCCACATAGCCTGAATCGGTATGACATACACCGTCAGACACTGAATCGGTATGACATACACCGTCAGACACTTCCACATCGTCCCTCCGTCTTTTGATATGACTCTCTAACAAAGGCTCCTCCATACATGATCGTTCCCTTTTCAAAACATTTATGGCCTCGTTGGGTGGTTCGGAAGTACTCGAACGATGGTGACACATGGCAACGGAAGAAGATCCAACTATAACCCCACTATGACACCTTATTTTCTCACTTCCATACATGTTGGTCTGGTCGTGACTGAGATTTTCATCAACAACAATCTTTTTCGAAGGCCTAATATCGCAACTACCCAGATGAGCCACATGACTAGATACAGCGACACCTGAGGCTTCAACAAACGAACCTTTCCGTTTCAAAGAAGACTGCCCCATTCCTGTATTTGACTGCCTTGAAGCAATAGCTATCATGAAATGGCGTTAGAGTAGGCGTTAAGCTTCTGTGAATGTTTGTGACATTTAATATCTACATCATAATTGTGCAACTTGAATGCAATAATCTACAATTGCTCTGAAAACGCAAACACCTCATAATAAGAGACAGCTAAAAAACATACCGCCGCTTCTTTAGTTTCAGAATTAGTCCTAGCAAGCATAAGCTGATCTGCTACATCTATCAGTCCATCATAACCCCGCTTCTCGGAATCCCATCCAACTTCCTGCATTCCATTTTCACAACACAATGATTAAAAACACCCAAAACCTCATAATACGACACCCAAAGACCCCATAAAAACTACAATTGTTCTCTGGTTAGTCTTAGGCGTGCTTCCGTTTGCTAGTTTCAACTACGTTGACCATGTTTTGACCCCCCACCGTGGAACATATTATCTACAACTTAAAAACCCCATCGTTAATTATGCACCATAGGTTCATGAATGTGAATATACAAAGTTAATCCGTAAGAAAATAGGACAACTCCTGTTCTTAAAATCCAAAAATACTCAAAAGTCAAAACTGAGAATTCAATTAGGGTTAGTACACTTACATAATCAATTTGATTAAGGCATTCAAATCAATCGCTGCTGCTAATTTTTGGTTTTAATCAATCCACCTCCGTGTGCATATTACATCAACGAAAAGTTAGTTTACAGCTCTATGTCAATCAAAGGTTCTAAAGTATCAAATCAAACATCCAATCAATTCGAAGATGCTCATCTTCCTAAGTTCTGTGTGTTTAGTGTTGTAACTATTCGTCTCCCTCCATTTGTTCAGTTAAACTTAACGTTCGTGTTCATTCAATTTACAATCTGATTTATTTATAATCTGAACTAATAAACTATCATATCAAATCAAATCACATAAATTCTGAGTTCCAAACAATAAAACAAAAAACAGATCAAATAATCACTCACTTTTAGTAGAAGATTCGTACGGATTCGATTCATGAGGCATAGCAGTCGCTCCAACAATTTTAACACTTGAATTATCACCACCTGTATACATTTGCCCAGCACGCCTATCACCACCTCCGAGTGCAACACCCAACTCCGGCTTAACTGCCAAGCTTCCAACCATTACCGTTAACTTAGATCTGAATGGTTTGATCTTTTTGTTTCTTTTGGGTGAGATGGTCGCTTCTGGATATTGAAGCGGTGCAAATGGCGGTGGAAGTCTATCGAAAACGTATATCAAAGAAACGAAAAAGGGCGGGCCAAATTGGGTTACAAAGATCTGAATGGTTTGATCTAGTTTTGAAAACCCTTTTTGGTGGGCGTGGTCTCGGTGGTCGTGTGCTGTGTTTTAGGTTAGAGTGAGAAGGGAGTTGATTTGTGGTGATCGTGTGTGTTTTTTTTTTTAAGAAATGTAAAGCGGAAGTGAAAGGTGGGTGGGTGTTTCAGGGTAGTTTGGGGAATACATTAATTTCAACATCTTGACTTTTTCACTTTTCCTCTTTGACCATACACTCTTTATATGTAGTTAAGATTAACCCAAAATCAACAGCTAAGGGTGCAAAAACATTTTTCAAACATGCACCTACAACTGTTCTAAGTCCCATTCAATCAAAGGCAGTGGTCCATAAACAAATTTGGAGAACAAAGGGTAGAACTACAAAGTTAGCAGATTCTGCTGATAAGTGTGTGGTTCACTCTGCCGATAAGGGAAAAAGGGCAAATGCTGTTAAGGCCTCAGCATGTTGGATTCATAAATCCAATATTGCATCAACTATTCTTAAAAGATTCAATTACATTGATGCAAGAGGCAGATCCAAGTCAGTAATGGCTTGGATCCCCAAAAGAAACTAACACTCTTATTCGTGTGCAGGGACATTCAAATGATCAGGAAGAGGATCAAGGATACTCAGATAGTAGATGTTCTAGGCACATGACAGGCAACATGTCTTATCTTTCAGATTTTGAAGCTTTAAATGGAGGATATGTTACCTTTGGAGGGGGTGTTCGTGGCAAAATTTCTGGTAAAGGTACAATCAAAACCGGAAATTTAGATTTTGAAGATGTGTACTATGTAAAAGAGCTAAATTATAATCTTTTTAGTGTCTTACAAATGTGTGACAAGAAGAATAATGTTCTTTTCTGTGAGACTGAATGTCTTGTACTTTCTCCTGATTTTAAGATGCCTGATGAAAGTCAAGTACTTCTTAGAATTCCTAGAAAGGGCAATATGTACAGTGTAGACATGAAGAATATTATTCCTAAAAAGAATTTAACTTGGCTTGTTGCAAAGGCCACATTGGAAGAATCAATGATATGGCATAGAAGGCTTGGTCATATTAACTTCAAAACCATAAATAAAATTGTTAAGAATGGTTTGGTAAGAGGTTTACCTCACAAAAGATTTGAAAATGATCAAACATGCATTGCTTGTCTAAAAGGCAAACAACATAAAGCCACTTGTAAGCCCAAGATTTTTAACTCTATCAATCAGTCTTTGTTTATGCTGCATATGGACTTATTTGGACCTGTTTCAGTGATGAGCATAATGCATAAGAGATATTGTCTAGTTATTACTGATGACTATAGTAGATTTACATGGGTTTTCTTTTTAGCCACTAAGGATGCAACATCTAGCATCCTTAAGGACTTCATTACACAGATAGAAAATCAAGTAAGCAAGAAAGTGAAAGTCATTAGAAGTGATAATGGGACAGAGTTTAAGAATAGAGTTATGGATGATTTCTACAAAAAAAAAGGTATTAAGAGAGAATTTAGTGTTGCTAGAACACCACAACAGAATGGTGTAGCTGAAAGAAAGAATAGAACACTAATTGAAGCTGCTAGAACAATGTTAGCTGATTCTAAGCTACCAATAAACTTTTGGGCAGAGGCAGTCAACACTGCTTGTTATGTTCAAAATAGAGTTTTAGTTGTGCAGCCTCAAAATAAGACATCATATGAACTTTTTAATGGTAGAACTCCTGCAATAGGATTTCTTAGACCTTTTGGATGTCATGTGACAATTCTCAATACCTTAGACCATTTAGGAAAATTCGATGGTAAGGCAGATGAAGGTTTCTTTGTTGGTTATTCTCTTAATAGCAAAGCTTTTAGAGTTTACAACACAAGAAAAGAAATAGTAGAAGAAAATCTACATGTGGAGTTTTTATAAAACAAATCCAATGTAGAAGGTCAAGGACCAAAATGGCTATTTGATCTGGAGTATCTAACAAATTCAATGAATTATGTGCCTTTTGTTGCAGAAACTAATGATTTTGCAGGTTCTTATACAACAAATGAGGCAGAGTTAGAGAAAGATCAAGATGATGTGATAATGCCAATATGGTCAAGTACAATTGTGGAATCAACTTCGACAACTGATGAACCTTCTTCTAGCAAAGCTAAAGAAAGTGTTGAAGATGAAAGTAAAGAGTATGGAACTCAGGAACAACAAAGTGTTTCTGCTGGTAGTATTTCTGTTGCTGCTGGTAGTATATCTGTTTCTGCTGATGACTCTGCTGATAAGCTTACTGATTCTGCTGTTCGGCCAAATGACTCTGCTGCTGGCCCTTCAGAAACAAAAGAAGCAGAATTCTCAGATAATGAGGTGGATTACAACAATCTTCCATCAAATTATCAAGTTCCTACTACACCACAATCAAGAATTCACAAAGTTCATTCCCTGGAACATGTGATTGGAGATATACAGTCAGGTGTGAAGACAAGACAACAATTGATGTCTTCAGACCAACAAGGGCTTCTTGATGCCCTTTATGCTTCAAAACAACATGAGCTTTCAAACTCTTGTTTGTTTGTATGTTTTCTCTCACAAGCTGAACCAAAGAATATTCTTACAGCCCTAGATGATTCAAGCTGGTTAGAGGCTATGCAAGAAGAGCTTCTTCAGTTCAAGATTCAAAAGGTTTGGGTGCTAGTTGTTTTACCTACAGGTGTGAAGGTAATTGGCACTAGATGGGTTTTTAAGAACAAAAGGGATGAAAGAGGAATTGTGATCAAGAACAAAGCTAGATTAGTAGTGCAAGGGTACACACAAGAAGAAGGGATAGATTATGATGAAGTTTATGCTCCAGTAGCAAGGATTGAGGCAATTAGGCTGTTTCTAGCTTATGCTTCATTTTTAGGCTTCACAGTCTACCAAATGGATGTCAAGAGTGCATTTTTATATGGTAAAATTGAACCAGAGGTGTATGTTTCACAACCTCCAGGCTTCATTGATCCATTACATCCAAACAAAGTGTACAGAGTAGTGAAAGCTCTATATGGCCTTCATCAGGCACCAAGAGCTTGGTATGCAACACTAGCTTCCTACTTATTAGAAAATGGATTTCAAAGAGGAAAGATTGATCAGACACTGTTCATCAAACAGCACAAGAAGGATCTTCTGTTAGTGCAGGTGTATGTGGATGACATTATCTTTGGATCTACTAGGAAAGAAATGTGTTTAGAATTTGAGAAGCTTATGAAAGATAAGTTTCAGATGAGTTCTATGGGAGAACTTACATTCTTTTTGGGTTTGCAAGTTAAGCAATCATCTGAAGGCATATTTATTAGTCAAGACAAATATGTTGCAGAGATACTTAAAAATTTTCAATTTGCTGATTCAAAAATAGCAAGCACACCAATGGACTCTGAGAAGCACCTTCTGAAAGATGAAGATGGAGAAAATGTAGATGTACACAATTACAGATCTATGATAGGCTCTTTGATGTATCTTACATCATCTAGACCTGATATCATGTTTCCTGTTTGTGTTTGTGCAAGATTTCAAGTTACTCCAAAGGTTTCTCATTTAACTGCAGTCAAGAGAATTTTTAGATATCTCAAAGGTCAACCAAGGTTGGGTATATGGTATTCTAGAGAATCTCCTTTTGACTTGGTAGCATATTCGGATAGTGATTATGCTGGTGCTAGCTTGGACAGAAAGTCAACAACTGGAGGATGTCAATTCCTTGGGTGTAGACTTGTCTCATGGCAGTGTAAGAAGCAAACAAGTGTGGCAAATTCAACAACTGAAGCTGAATACATAGCTGCTGCAAGTTGCTCTAGTCAAGTTCTATGGCTTCAAAACCAACTCCTTGATTATGGGTACAATTTCTTAAACACTGTTATTCATATTGATAATAGTAGTACAATTTGTATTATTAAAAATCCAGTGCAACATTCTAAAACAAAACACATTGAAATTAGACATCACTTTATAAGAGACTGCAATGAGAAAAGATTAATTCAAGTTCTTAAAATTGCTTTAGAACATAATTTTGCAGATCTGCTAACAAAAGCTTTTGATGTTTCAAGGTTTCAGTACTTGGTAGCAAGTATTGGAATGCTTAATCTTTAAATTTTCAATATGATGTGTTTTTTTAAATAAATTTTTGTTGTTGCTGCTGATTTATAAGGTACTGCTAATGTATCATAAGGTACTGCTAAAGCACACAAGGTGCTGCTAGTACAAAATTAAAATTGTGTTATTCATATAGTTGGTCTTATGATTATACTAATGCAAGACAAGTACTTTGTACATTGTTCTTTTGGTTTTAGACTAACAATTTCAGGTATGAATATGTAAACACAAAGGATGTTTCAAGTGAAATGGAAACAGCAGAATTGAGATATTAGCTGCTGACCATAATAGGTTTATGATGGATTGAGTTTGGGAATTTAAAACTCCTTAAAACTTCTTTCTTGAAATCTAGTTATGATATTTCACATTGAATTGATGACTTAGTTGATCAGATAGTAACTGATACAACTCACTTTCTATCATTTTATACTTTTAAGTATAATGTCCAAGTCTGAGGACATCTGATAGAAAGAACAACGAGCAAAAGTGAATCTAACACTTGTGTTAGAGGTAACAAATGCCACGAGCTGGAAACCCTGTCAAGAAAATATTTTGAATAGATTTATCTTTACACAGGCAGTTATTTATAACTGAAAAATATTGGTTCTCACACAACCAGAGGTTGCATTAAACCGAAATTATGATTGAGTGTCTGTTATACACTTAATCCTTTCAAAATGGTTGGAAGCAGTATGATTTTTCAATTCTAAAATCATGAACATACTGCTAAGGCAAAAGTTTCTTAAAAAGGATTTTTCAAGGGACTCACAAAAACCATCCATTGATGGACCAAGAGTCAAATGTCCAATGAATCACCTCTCATAGGAGTTAACACACCTAGAAGTGATGAGGACAGAAACTTAAACTTTTGAGGAATTGATGGCCAACATGTACAATATTGTCTGAAAACAAGTTCAAACTGATAGATCAGGTGATATGAAGAAAAGTTCTTTAGTACATAGTGAGATCTTCCAAACAAGGGGAGGATGAAACAAAAGTTATTTGCTTCAGGGGAGGTAACAATCTCAGGGGAGGAAATAATGGCCCAGAAAAGAAAGATAATCCAATATATGGAAGGAGAAGACTAGAGCATACAAGATGATGAGGAGGTTGAAAATGACAAGAACATTCCAAAGGAGAAAGTTCTATCTAGATCAAACGAAGAAAAGTTTCAATTTCACTTCAAAGACATGCTGGTTAGATGATTTCACTTATTGAAACAAGCATCCAAGATACACAGCATCATTGCCTCTTATAATTCCTCCATCCAAGGAAATTGCACCATCTTTTAGTCCAAGATAGGTTCAATATGTTTTGATATTGCTAAAGTCAAAGAAGAGCAAAGTAGATGAATTACTGAGAAGATATTCAATCTTGAAGAACATAAGTGTTTGAAAGATCTTCAATCCAAGATTTAATTCAGAAACATGTTTGAAAGGATTCACATGTTTAGGGGAGGATTGTTGGGAATTAAATATTCAAGATGTTTAATATCGGATTCTACTCTAAGTATAATTCTGCTGATAGTGCAAAATGGTTTCTGCTGATGATGTTGATTCTGCTGATAGAGCATTTCACTCTGCTGATAGGCTTAACAACTCTGCTGATGACTCTGCTGATGATTCTGCTGATAGTGATAGATTTTTCTTGCTGATAATGAACAACTCTGCTGATGGAAGGATAAGATCAAAAAGATATTTATTGTATTTTGGTCAACAATATACGGTAGATAATATCTTACTACATGTGCTTAGTTAACAAGTTGTATACATAGATACATGTTGTATCTGATGTACTGACACTCAATAGGATAAGTTAACCAAGTAAGTCGGTCAAGACTTTAAGCAATTTGTAAAGATCTTTTGACTATAAAAGAGATCTTAGACTAGTGATATTTAGTGTGTGAAAAATATAGAAGTGTTAAGAGTTAGTCCATGCATACGTTAGAACATGCATAACTGTTAGAACAAACACAAATATATCACAAGTGATAGAAACATAAGATTCAAGGTTGTAACCCTAGTGATATTTCAAGGTCACTCGTATTATTATCTTTAATAATATTGAATCGTTTGGTGATAATCTTTATGTGTTCATTGCTAACTAACAAACATAACAATTCCATTTCCATAACATACACAACCTTCTAAGTTTGGTTGAGTGAATTCCGCGCACTTAATCATTTTAACACAACATATCATACACACAAAGTTAGAAGGTTTAACCACCTTAATCGTGTGTCCAGGATCCTAGCACTTTCCATGTAAACATGAGTATAACATATATGAAATGACAAAACTGCCATTTGTTTTCAACCTCATATTTAGCCGCGTAACAATAACCACCATTAACAACACCTACGATCCAACAAATCCATATATGTGATGTTTAGCCATGTAACACATTTGAAGATATAAAAAACACAAAAAGAACACTCATTTTTTTCAGAACTGAATTTTCCTGCCAATAAATCCGACATTAAAATTCTGCAAAAAGCTTCAATTCCTTAGCATTTTCACTTCAATTTCAAAATCCAAACATATCAACTGATTCAGCTATTCATTGTGCATACATTGATTAGCTTAAATTTTGATTTTGAAGAATTTCCTAAAACCCCCCATTTTTGAATTCTTACCAAAACGAGAGTGGAAACATGAGAAATGATGTCAAGATGGACGTTAAAGACTAATATGCTCAAAGTATGCATTAGAGAGTTTCATGATGCTGTGCATATATTAGCCTTTTCTTCACAATTATGAGTTCAGGCTAAAGTGGGTGTTTGGTATATGGCCTTGTATCTTGAGTAAGAGTCTTTTATGAATTTTATCCTTTTTTGCTGATTGGTTCTGAGGTGGAGGTCCAATTCAGCCTACTTGTATAGATTCATAATTGATTCATATCTCATAAAGTAGTGTTTACGTAAGGTATGTAAATCGGTTTAGAGATGGGATGGGAATGGTTTTGTTGTTTGGTTTCCCGTGTTGAACGGTAAGGACCCGATGAGATTGATGTAGATCAAGAAGCTCGGGTAACACTTAAACAAGAACAAACTTCACTGTTGTGAGGCAGTATTTGCCCAAGTGTGTAAAACTTGTATGATGTGTGTTGCTCTCCTTTCATAGAGAGACTTTGTAGGGTTTAGAGATAAACCTTTTGGGAGTGATCGGCTGCCAGGGTGCCAAGTGTCGATCATCCGGGAGCAGACAAGGATGACTTATATCATTCGTCATTTAGCTTGTAGTGGTGTTTGTCGTGTGTCCCCACTATGCAGTATCAGATGGTACATCTTAACCGCTAGTAACAGTTGGGGAGCAGTATCTTTGTCCTTATTCAGTCAGGCCTGAGAGGTCCTTCCAGGCCTATGTGGCATGGGATTTAAGCCGGGCTTTATCAAGTGTTGATTGGGCCTTGGTGATGGGCTTGATTCGAGCGTGTAATTAATGGGCTTGGGCCATAAATATTGATACGCTATCAAGTAGTAAATCTGTCATGTGGAGGATGTGGCTTTGCAACTGAATTGATGAGGCCTTCTTTACCAACTTATAGTTGCTGCTTGGAGCTGGTTAGTGAAGGAAATGTAGTTGGTTCAGTTCGCATAAGCCTTGGGGGTTTGCTTAGTGAAGGAAATGTAGTTCCACTTAGTCCAAATTCAGAGTTGTATGTTTATCTGTAATAAAATGTTGATGGATGCAGTAATTGCTGAAATGTGTCAAGTGGAAATGGGTAGAATTGGTTGTAATTGCTGAAATGTGTCAAGTGGGAATGGGTAGAACTGGTTACGAGACAGAAGCATGAACCATATGCAAAAAAAATTCCATATGTTGAACCATGAACATATGCATAGCCCTCAACCCTGAACCATGAAACATATGCAGAAACATGAACCATGAAACATATGCAGAAACATAAGGGTCGGTACAAAAGATTAATTGTTATAACTATTGCCATCCATATAAAACCAATACATAAACTACTACCATCCAAAAGATCAACTATACTACCAAACACCACAAAAGCTAAAGATAATAGGTTTTTTTGAACTACCACAAAAGTTAAAGACATGACAGTTCAACTACCATCATAAACTGCTCCTACACCATCTTCCTTTTTCCTTTACTGCCTACAATTATGATCAATGCGAAGACCGCTGAAGAGATTCACAAGATGCTAAACATGAAACAAGATTTCAACGCTGAAGATTTGTAGATGTTGCTTGAACTTGATGATTGGGGTTTTGAGTAAATCATACTAGCTAGTAGTATCTTCCATCAGTTGCAATAAGTTTACTTTCTTAATAATTATATTGAGCCTATTTACCTTTTTATCCATTAAGTCGCTTATGGTTATTGATGACTATATGTGTATAGAAGACTTTTATGGAAAATAGGCGATGCTTACTTTTTGTGTTAAATTGGCTTAATTATTAAACAGTTAATTTCATAAATGGTCTCCGTGGTCTGTCGGGTTTAACGGATTTAGTCCCTTTACTTTTTTTAATGGGTTTGGTCCCTGTGGTTGCGACCCGTATCGGGTTTTGTCCCTTGACCAAATTTTCCGTTTATTTGACCGTTTGAAAGGATGAAATGACCAAACTACCCTCATATTATTATTGTTATTGTTATTGTTATTGTTATTATTAAACACTTCAAACCCCCACCTTCATCATCTAAACCCCCACCTTCATCATCTAAACCCACCACCAAACCCTCCCCTACTGTCGCCACCACGCAACGACCACCACCACTACCTAGTGTTCAGTGTTTGGTGTTGGTTTCGAACCAAAAACACTAACCAAATCGAAACACACAACCACACTTGGTCTTGTTTGACCCCGAACTGAAATCCCACAACAACAACAACAACAAAACACAAACACATTCAATCAGATCACAGATCCAGTAATTCATGAACTCAAATTCATTTATCAAAAAGATCTGAACAAAACACAACCACATAAAAAAAACAATCCCACAAACAAAAAAACATGTCAACACTCAAAAACACAAACACACCATCTTGAGTAACAAGCTGATAATCTGTAACACCCTCGGCAAATCCCACATTGGCCGTGACTTGGAGTGATGCTGGGACATATGTTAACATTCGTCTTATACAACAACAACGCATTTTGTGGTCTAACGGTTAATCGCCCATGCGGTTAAGATCGCCCATGTGAGAGTAGTACTGGCTTGGATGACCTGCTGGGAAGTCTTCACATGAGGGCTACAAAAGCAAAGCCGTGAGCCTACCGGCAAAGCGGACAATATTGTGGTATATAAGGCGTGGTGTTACATAATCCGAAGCACTAAGATTAATAAACCAATCCCAATCTACCCATTCCCTCAACAAAATAGCGGCAGCATGAAGCGTATTCGCAACCAATCCCAATCTCCCCCTTCCCTCAACAAAATACCACAATAACAAAAGATCTTGGTGTTTTCTTTCTAATAAAAACCGAACCATAAAAAATTGCAAACCCCTATCTTCATTATAATCACTTCTACCTCCTAATCTTCATCTTCATCTTACCTAACAAATCCACATATTTGTATTTAAATGTTCATCTCAAAAACCCACCACCAAACCCACCCACTGCTACCATCACCATGAAACGGCCACAAAATCCACCCCACTGCTACCATCACCACGAAACCGCCGCCACCAGATCTGGTGTTTAGTGGTTGGCCGTGGTTTTTCATTTTTGTAAAATTTAAGGATATTGGGGGTTTTGTTCAAATTAAAAAAAAAAAAAAAAAAAAAAAAAAAAAATGTTGGAGGGTTTCATGTTTGGTAGGTGTTGGCCGACGATTAGGTGGCAGCGGTGGGGTTGTTTTCACGGCTGTGGTGGTGGTCAGTGGTGGTGTTGGTGTCGGTGGATGGTGGTATGATGTTGGAAGGTGTTGATGGATAGAGAGAAATGATGAAGATGAAGTGTGTGTGTGTTTGATTGAAAAAGATGATTGATTTGTGTTTGTGGGTGTGGTAATGGATATAGAGAATTAAGAGGTAGGTGAAGAGGGTGTGTTTTTAGTTCTGTTTATAAAGAAAAAAAATATAGAGATAAGGTGTGTGTGGCTGGGGGTGATGGTGAGATGGTGAAAAGACACAATTACCCTTCCATATGCACGTCACATGACCAACTAAACAGTCAAACAAACGGAAAATTTGGTCACCACCAGATACGGGTCGCAACCACAGGGACCAAACCCGTTAAAAATGAGTAAAGAGACTAAATTTGTTAAACCCGACAGACCACATGGATCATTTATGAAATTAACTCATTATTAAAAGACTATTTTACGCGCAAAGTGGAGAACATCAACACAATACTTATCGATTTTTGTTTTTTTTTATTATAGTGAACACTCAGCCACAAGTTCACGACCACAACACCCAAATGGTTTCAATTTTTTATTGACTCAGCAATACTTTCAGGTTAACAATTGAACACTTTGATGTTACAGGGGGGCGTGTGGCATGAGAGATTTGTAAAAAGCCCACCAAAAGTTCAAAGCACAAAGGTAGCAAATGGCAATTGTGCAGCGGTGGTGAAGTTTATCGGTAAAAGATGTGTTGTTTACTTGTTTATTTACGATCCAAAAAACATAGATCGAAGATGATGCAAGTCTTGTGGGTTTTTTTTTATGGTTTTTTTTTTTTTTTTTTTTTTAATGGTGAATAAGTCATGGGCTCAACTAGACGTGAAAATTAAGTTGTAAGGAAACCCCACATATCTTGCATTCATCATTAATTCAAATGCAAACAACACCTAAAATTTTATGTCATGTCTTTTTGCCTTTCATCTTTTCCATGTTTAGGTTATGTTGTGTGCCTATAAAATGGTTGGTCTCCATAAAATTTCAGTATGAATAAATTAAAAGTCATTGAGCACTTTGTAGCATTTACTTCATTCATTAGTCAGCAGCAATTTAAATTCATATCAGTGGAATGCTGATTATAATTAGTCGGATACTAATAACACTACTGATGGAAAATCTCGCAAGTTATATCACCCTTTTCATTACACCATGTTTAGTAAGCAATTAACGTTTTCAGTATGTACAATCTAGTAAAACTCAATAAGCATATAATTGCTTTTAATAAAAAATCCCAAACGGCCCCTTAACTACATTTGCATAACAATTAGCATGTCAAGTAACCCGTATTGTATTATCAATCAGTTTTGCAAAAAAAAAAAAGACCTACAAGGCCGATTAATCACCGCCTAGCCGTTAATCGGCCACCAGCCTTATCGATTAAAGCGGACAAAAAAAACCGGTCAACGGTTGTCAACAACAGTCAAACTTGCCTGAAACATGCATGTTCGAGGAAATATGATACTTTGTTGTTTATCCAGAGAAAATATGAAATTGACCTTACATAAAACTAGCACCAATTCGCGTTTTATAAGTTTTGACATAAGAAGTCTACCTAACAAGAAATCACAAAAAGACAACCTCATGGTAAAAAACTGTAAACATCAATAACTTTCACCAGAATTTGTGACATTGACATAAGACGGAGGACCAATCCCATCATACTCTTCCCTATAAATACACAAAATTTCCCGCAAATCATCGATTCAATATTATCAAAACCGAATTTTCAAGAATGACACCAAAACCAAAGAAAGGGTGATTTTAATATCAATAGCTTAATTCCCCCCGATTTTTATAATTCGATTTTGATACTTATTTTTGTGTAATCGCAGGAACAAAGTCAAAGGCAGGCCTAAAGAAGATGAAAACAGTAAGTTTTTTTTTCTTCGTAGCTTTACAATTATAAAGGTTTGAGTATAGTTTATCATGTCATTGATTAACTGTAAATTATATTTGTGTCTTTTAATGTTAAAGGGGTTGTGTCATTGATTAGCTTTACAATTATAAAGGTTTGGGTACACTTTTTGTGGCTTATTTTGAAACTTTCCTGTTTATATAAGATTGTTATGACATACGTAGTAATAAACTTATATAAGCCGAAAAAATTTTAAATAAGCAGAAAAAAAAAAAAAAAAAAAAAAAGAAAACTACATAAAGTATAAGCATGCTATATAAGCTTAAACAAACACCCCCTAAAGTCGCTTTTATTAGTATTAGAATCACTGAAAATAGCTTTGATTTTTACTATGTATCGCACCGGTGTGCTGTTAAAAGGATATAACTATGACTTTTAGCAGGACGATATCTCGTCTGATTAGTATTTACTAAAAGCTTTCGGTACAGTGTGCCATGTCTCAAGCTCGGTGCAACTCTATGGCGCAAGATACCTCACCGGAGTTCGGCTGGTGGGTTGTGGTGCGTAGCCACCAGCCCACGCCATGGGCTTTTTTTTTTTTTTTGGTATGGTTTGTATGGATATGGTATCATGTGAAACTGATAAACACGAAAGGGATATTAGTGTTTCATTTCGTGATTCAAGATAAATGGGTGTTTGAGATTTAGTTTGAGAAAAAGGAGTTTGGGAGTATGGCTGCAAGTAAAGTCGTGTGTGGCTGCGTGTGGAATATTAGGGGGAAAAAAAAAAAAAAAAACTAGGGTAAGTTTTAGGTTAAATGGAGATGGGTTTGGTTACTTAATTAATTGGGCTGTGATTCGGATATTTTTGCATGCCATTAGTTTGGCCGAATTTTTTGTTTTTAGTTTGGCAATTTTTATCCCAATTTTGTTTTTTTTAATGATAAGTTGGGTTAAATTTTAGTGTATTAAGGTTGTGTTTGGTAAAAGTAGCAGTAGCAGTGAGCAGTAGCTGTGAGCAGTAGCCGTGAGCAGTAGCTGTTTTTTAAATAAAAATGTTTGGTAACATAGTTGTAGCTGTATTTATATATATGTAAAATGACGTAAAAGGAAATATACATATTTCAATAGAAAATTGTCTAGGGGGTATTTTATTAGGGATGGGGTGGGGTATTTTAGTCATTGAATATATCCACAGCTCTTGTAAATATCCACAGCTTCAAAAGGAAGCATTGGAAAAAAAACTTTCTTAAAAAATTGCTACAACTCATTGCTCTCTTACCAAACAAACATCAAAAATAAAAAAGCTCATTCTCACCGCTCATTGCCCCAAAAAGCTCTAAAAAACTCCGCGCCAAACATAGACTAAGTGGTTAATGGTAATATTCGGGTCTCGGGTAGGTTTATATGATCCCGAAAACTAGTTTATTTTTATTTTTACATTTAATTTTTATTTTAAGTAATGTGTTTTTTATTAATGAATTTTAATTTTAGTTAAATATATTGTTTTAGTTAAATAAATGAAAGAAAAAAAATTGTGCACTATGCCATCAGAAAACTGGTGTTATGCACCGGTGCCATTGGCAAAAAGTGCTGAGGTGACACCACTTTTCTCGTGCCACCACACTGTATCTAGCCTCTAAAGCCAATATTTGATGCTTGTTGATTAGATTTATAAATACCAAAACTCAAAACAAAAGTTCAATAAGGGTTTATTTTCTCTTCTCTAAATCAGTTGCATCCAAGTCAAGGAAGCCAAGGTCCAAGAAGGTCCAGATAGTTTGTTCCGACCAAGTGCCGTTCCACGTCGGTAAGCTGTATGCCAGGGAGTCTTGTGTTGTGAATAACCAAATCACATATGGATTTGTTAGCCCGATAAGACTGAAATTCACAAGCCAGATCATCTCAGTGGTTCTCGATTTCTGTAAGAAACATGCAGAGACCCGGAATACCAATGATAAGGACGCTCATGAGAAATTGAAGGATTTCAATTCGGAATTTTTGAAAGAGAATCAGAGCATTCTTATTGATCTTCTTCATGTAAGTCTTTTTTTTATTTATTTATTTTTTTCGCTCATGTTTTGTTTTATTGATTATTCATGTGTATTTTTAGTTCTTAAAGTTTTGTTTAATTTATTTGGTTATCTATGCTAGCTAAAATTATTACTATACATATAATTATAAAGTTTCATGTATAGAAAAGCTAAATCCGCCTAGTCCCGATTACTAGCTAGTAGCTAGGCGGTGGTTACTTGACTAGCACAATATCGCCTAACTCTTTTTGCAACTATGATTCGTGTAACGTACCCCATTAGGAAAACCTTCCCTGGCTGGTTCTGAATAGGCGAGTTCAGTAATCAGATTGTACTAAAAACCGAAATTTAAATTGAATTGAATTTGAATGATCTGATTTGAATTCATTACATTGGTTATCGAATTTCTTGGTTTTTCATCAACTCGACTCTAAACCTGAATATATTTTATATTCATATTTATATATATTTTATGTATTGAAGTTTATGTTGATATGTTTAGCGAAAGTAAATAATGCTTAAACCGGAGATGAAGATGTAGATGGAACCATAACTAACTAAAAAAAATATTATTTTTATATGCTGCATGAAGTAGCTAGCATTTGATTTTAAAAGATTATGGAGGATTAATTTTACAAATCTCTTATAAGATATCTATCCATAGGCATCGCCTGATTCATGAATATGTTCATACTTTAATTTGCTTCATAATTTTCTGTTTTTATTTCAGGTTGCTTTGGAACTGCAAATCAAAAGCCTCTTGGACTTGACGTCTAAAGCTGTTGTTGACATGATCAATGGGATGACCGCGAAAGAGATTCACAAGATGTTCAACATTAAACAAGATTTCAACGCTGAAGATATGGAGATGTTGCTTGAACTTGACGATTGGGGTTTTGAGTAGATCATAGTATCTTCCATCAATTTTTTTATCCATTAAGTCGCTTACGGTTATTGATGATCACACCCCCAAAATATGGATTGCAGCGGAATAGAATTCCGGGGGCGTAACGTAAATGGATAACAAAGTATAAGGAAATAAAGAATGACCTCTAAGTGAGTCATTTTAAAACAAGCGTTTGATTTAAACATAAACGTTTTACAAAACATTAATATCAGAGTTCACTATCAAATGTAAGATTTTAATACATAACCAAACGTTAAATAATGCAAGAAAATCTTTATCATGATGTGCTTCCAAAATGTGACTCTAGAGTGCTCCATACATAGATGATTATTATCGCCTAATTACCTGAGAATACACGCTAAAAAGGTCAACATAATTGTTGGTGAGATCATAGGTTTAAGTAAATAGGTAAAGTGCGGACCACAAGATTTCAATAGCATGACAATCACAACAAATATAACGTCATAGCCAAAGATAATATACAATGCCCTAAGCTCATGACCTCGAAGCTCAACGTAATGGTATGCAATCAAGCATAATAATCAATGCCCTAAATAAGTGTTTGCCAGACACTCGGAAATAATCCGAATGATATGCGTCCGTTTGACAGGTTGGCGCGACCAACTCGGACGGGAGTGTTAACCCAAATAGATCTATTCATAACATCCGCGCTTACAAGTAATTAATGGTTCATGATTCAAGGGGACTTTAATGGCAATGCGGTAACTTAGGCAAAATAAAGGTTTTAATACTTGTGTCCGAAAAATAAGCAATGTAATTCCCACCCCGAGGGTTTAGAAATCATGTATAAATAATGTAAAAATCGGGGCTATGAAACTCACCTCAGTTATCAAGTCTCGATTAGAAATACGGTAAACTGGGAATAAAGGTCCGATAACTCTAACCGCAACCTAAATAAATACCATGTCTTAGGTTTGAAAACAAGGTTGTGCAAGCAAGTTCATATACTATCACATCACTTGTACATGTTTGTTGCAATATTTATCAACAAAAATATAGTTACGTCAATGTGTCCATTTATTAAGCAAAGTAACCCTTTTTAGAAAACGTAACTAGTTAATCTCGTGATTAAACTATAGTCGTCTTGTTAATAAGTATTTTAGAAAACCTCTAACGCGCCTAACAAGTATACATAACGTTCTACCATTTTTGTTTACGTCATTTTTGCTAAAACCAACTCTAAAGTGTCCAAAATCCACATTAAATATTTCTATCAGCTTTCTAATAGCAATAATAAAAGCTGTCAAATATATATACATTTCGCCGCAACTTCACTAGGCCATAACTTTCTCGTCTTAGCTCCGTTTCTTAAGTTTTATATATCCCCGGGTTCGTGTTTAAGTATACTAACATGTTTTTAGTGTCTCGGCTAGTCTAGTTAACTTTTAACATCAGTTTTTTCCTCTTCTAAATTCCCAACAGCATCTATATTTTCAGAAAAATTCATTTTCGTCGCACAACTTAAAACTAACGTATCTTCTTCGTTATAAGTCCGTTTTAACTCATTCAAGCGGCTACGTTTTCGTTATAAAGTCTATTTTCTATATTTCTAGCCTAAACTTACCACCAAGTTACTGATTTTTCTGTGGGAGGTCGAATGGGACAGCTTCTTTTCTAAAAGTGTCAAAACACGTTTCCTAGCCTTCTAGTTATCCAAAACCGCTTAACAACAACTCCCAAACTAATCCTAGCTCTTCCACCAATTCTCAACATGTCAATAGTGATTTATCAATAGACTTAGCAATATGAAAAGTTCAATTCATTGTAAATAAAGTATTAACCAAAACTAGTTTAGCTAACTTACTAGCTCATATGTCATGTTTTAATTTTTACATCTTGTTAAGATTTATAACCAACTAGTTTATTCATGATAAAAATTTGTTTAAGACATAGTCATTAGTTAAAAGATTATTGTGGTTATAAGGTTTTATTAACATGTACAAAGTGAAAAAAGTTTATACAACTTGAGACTAATATCATGATATAAAGAGTATGAAATTTATCAAGATAAAGTGTTACTTACTTAGGGAGATTAGTGTGATGAGGAGGTAATTTACTTGATTAACCCAAGATTAGTGCTTCTAAACCCTTACAAATATGTCATAATGATACTTGAACTTAACCAAACAAGTTCTCTTATTCCTTGCTTCCTTGGATGGATCGAATTATATGAGTGAGTGAGTAGTGATGTATATATTTTTTCCTTCTAGTGCTAGTTACTAAAGATGTGCTTGTATATATACTAGAGGACTTTCAAACCTTTAATAGTAAGTCAAAAATATCCATGGCTAGGTGTTGATGGTTGTGGCCGATTGGAGTTCTAGGAGGGGGGACAAGGGCTTGGTCAAGCCACTAAAATCTATAGTTACAACTCCATGTTTCAAGGGCTCTTGTCTTGCAATTAATGTAAGTAGAAATATTGTCTTAGAAATGATTATGGAACAAGGGGGGGGGGGCGGCAATATGGGTAAAATTATGAGTAGAAGAGTTAATTTTGTACAAAAGTGTATATATTGTATGTACTGGGTATTAGAAATAGGTATTGGTTATTGGTTTGGTGATTAGCGTAAGTTATACGTAATTAAACGTAAGGAATAAAGAAATTACATTAGGCGTAAGGAAATATTTTTGGAACTTTGGTAATAATTTAGGAAGTATAAAAATGCGTTAAAAATAATTGTGAGGAGTATTGGGCATATCGGGTGTTTATTTAAATTGCGAATAGCGTTTGTTAAATTAACAATCGTAAGTAAATAAAGAAAATGAATTTGTCTCAGGGATTAAAATTTCGGACCGGAGTAGGAGCAAGGTGTTGGAATGTTGTGGACTAAATATAGCCTAAAGTCCTAGTGCACTTGAAAGATATTCTAAATTTCACGTTGCCTCAAGTAAAAGGTTATATGTAAATTGTTCTCAAGTAAATGTCAAGAAAAGAAATTTGAGTTTATTGAACAGTATTGACCTGTAAAATAGCGGGTTGTCATAGTTATTGATGATTATTTGGGTATAAAAGAATTAGAGGGTGTTTGGGATTCATTATCACGTTTTGAAACAAAACCACGTTTTGAAAAAGTAACTCCCAACATGGAGCCCACAAAACCACGTTTTGGAGGATGTATAACGTAGATAAGTGATTATTAGAGTTGTTTTGCCAAACACCATAAATTTATTATCTACGTTTTGAAAACGTGATAATCAAATAATCACATTTAGAAAGCGATCCCAAACACCCCCTAAGTAAAGTAATTATGGAAAATAGGTGGTGTTTACTTTTGTTTTAAATTGGCTTATTTATTAAAATGACTATTTTACCTGAAAAGTAAAGAACATCAACACAATACTTCTCAATTTTATGTTGATTATAGTGAACACTCAGTCACAAGTTTGCGACCACAACATCCAAAAGGTTTCAATTTTTATTGAACACTTTGATGTTACAAGTTTCTGACGTTTGATACTTTATCAAATATAAACTCACCAAGAAAATCATAAGCAATATTAAAATTGTTGTAGTTCCGGTAGTAAACACTGAAATTGGAGACCAAGAAGATGTGGCATGAAAGATTTGTAAAAAGTCCACCAAAAGTTCAAAGCACAAAGATAGGGAATGGCAACTGTGCATCGGTGGTGGTGAAGTTTATTGGTAAAAGATGTGTTGTTTATTTACGACCGGAAAAAACATAGATCGAAGATGATACAAGTTTTGTGGGTTTTTCTTAGTGGGTGAAAATCATCAAATAGTAACCAAGTTTGAGATATGTTCCAATTTGGTACCACAAACTTTATATCAACTATAAAAACTATCAAAGTTTCAAAATAATTTCATTCTTATGTAATTTTTATGTTAAAGTTACCTGAATGGAACACTTTTCAAACTTGGTTATTATTTTGTGGTTATTGTTTATGTTTAGTCATGCATTAACGAGTTGTACATAAAGTTAGTTGGAATTTCGTTAAATTCAGGGGGTGGGTGTTTAAAATTAATGTACAATATGTTAATGCATAGATGGATACTTTAAGCACACTAATTTTAGAAAATTTCATAAGAATGAAGTAGTTTTGAAACTTTGATGGTTTTTATGATTAGTATAAATTTTGAGGTATCAAACTGGAACACTCATGAAACATGGTTACTAATGGGTGACATATTCCCTATTTGTTATGGAGGGGCGATGAAAAAGGGAGTCAGTGGTATCTTTTTTATGGTGAATAAGTCATGGGCTCAGCTAGACGTAAAAATTAGTTAAGTTGTAAGTAAACACCTACATATCTTGCTCATTCACTTCATTAAGTCATATGTAAACAACACCTAAGACCGGCCGTAATGGTCGGTCATGTACTCGGTCGTGGCATGCAAGACCCTACAAATGGACGCATCCTCTCCATCACAGGACCATGGTCAAGCACTCGGTCAAGCAAGAAGGTAATCTAAATTAAGGCGAAGTTGTTGGCTTACTTGTGTGTGTGAGCGGGGTGTGTTTTTGGTGATGTCCTCTGTCTCCTTATTACATTAAGTTGGTCATTAAGTTGTTCTATAAAGAGAAAGCTGTTGTGGTAGTGGTGTCCTTGGTCCTATTGTGGTCAACATTACGAGTAGCCTAAGACTTCATGTCAAGTCTTTTTGTCTTTCATCTTTTTTAATGTTTAGGTTTTGTTTGTGTGCCCATATAATGGTTGGTTTCCTTTTATTCAGTATGAATAAAAGTATTGAGCACTTTGTAGAATTTACTTCATTTAATAGTCAACATTAATTTAAATTCACATTAATAGAATGCTAATTATAATAAATCGAATACTGATTAACACACCAATTAACCTTTTAGTATGTACAATCTAGTAAAACTCATTAAGAAAATCCCAAACGGCCCCTTAACTACAATTGCATAACAATTCACATGTCAAGTAATCCATGTTGATCGTACTCCTCCAACATATCAGCCTATCGATCCAAGAAAGTGCAATCAATCTCATTCTATATTTGAAATTGTTTGTGTGCATGTTATTAAGTAACATCATGTAAAAAAACCTAATACGTGTAATGATTGAATACTTACTCTTAATCTTGAAGAACTACCGTTCTCCGTATCTTCTTGACACCAGTCTAGTTAAGAGGGATAACATCTCCAATGGCAACAATAAACTGTACCGATGACATTTATAAAAATGGAAATAAACATGTCGGTTATCCCGTATCTTCTTGACACCAGACTAGTTAAGAGGGACAACATCTCCAATGGCAACAATTGTTCCGATGACATCTATAAAAAGGGAAGTAAACATGTTGGTTAAGCAAATCATTTAAGTGTATTAACGTAACATATCATTTGTTATGAGCGCCAAAACATACCAACATCAGTTTCGGCATATGGATTCTATGTGTCATACATTGCATTGGAATCCTCAAAAATGAAGCCATTAACATTATCATCAATCAGATTAATGCGGGTAACCGTGGTGCCTTTGTGAAATGAAATCTTGAATTTGTGAGGAAAGAGAGGGAGTTTGCCACCATTTTCGGCGACCCTAAAATTCGATATTTAGGAACATTGCCCTTCGACAATAAGAGGTTCGTATTTGTACATTAACTCCTTTTTAATATACACTTGGATCCGGTTAGACTACAGCAATAATTTTTCCCACCGGGGAGAAACTACCAAATTAATGAATGACATCTTGATGTTCCAACAACGTCAAGGTGAAACTATTTACGAAGTGTGGGCTCGTTTCAAGAACTTGCTCCAAAAAGTCCCTCATCATGGCATTGATCTTTGGCTTCAAATCCAAATTTTCTACGATCATGTCAATCAATCCACAAGGCAAACTATTGACCAAGCGGCCAGTTGCAAGCTATGTGACAAGAATGCGAAAGAATAGTGGGGCATCATAGAAGATCTTGCTCTCTATGAGAACGAATGTTGGAATTACCCCCGCAAGTTGAGCAAAAAGGTCAAGGTAATACCCTTGCCTTCGAATAACTCAAGCATTCCCGACCGTAGGATCATGTAATAGAACGTTATATATCAATTAAAACCATTTTAAACTTATTTGGACTCTTTGAGCCCAATAAGGCTAATAAATGGATTTTCGGCCCAATTTCATGAATGTTGACTTTCTGTTGACTTTTGGAAGTATTTTGACTAAAAGTTGATTTTTGAATCGATACTTATAACTTAGAAGTAAATGTAACGATAAATATAGTTGTAACGATAAATATATAAATTTTGGACTAGTTTTGCAAATATAGTTAACGTAAGGGATTATTTGATGAAATTGCAACACTTGGGAAAAATGGAAAAGTTTGAATAAACGAATGGGTCATGCCGGATTTTTCTAAAATTTCGACACTTAGAATATTTTCGGATGAAAACCGACTAAAAGACAAAACGAATTATTTTTATTATTAAAAATATGAATTCTTCTAAATTAATATTTTTAGACTTTATGAGACTTATAAATATATGTTATATATTTATACACTTACACTTTATTTAATTTTTCTAAATTAAATACTTATAAATTCATTTTATAATTATCATTGTATTATAAATAATTATAATATTTATAATATAATAATACCCCACTATCACCATTATCATATTAATTTTTCAATGTCTATTTGATTAATATTAAGTCATAATTAATTAAATGTTTAATTATTAAACCTTATTTAATATGCGATAATATATATATATATATATATATATATATATATATATATATATATATATATATATATATATATATATATATATATATATATATATATATATATATATATATATATATGCGATATATATATATATTACTTATGTATTTTGCGACGACAAGCACTAAGCACGGAAGTTTCCGTCGAACGTATTTTCACCGTACACTTTCACCATGAGCCATCACCAAAGAGTCTTGTACGATAAACCACTTTTGAAATGTACCTTACCACACAACAAGCAAGAAATACACGAGCACTTGACACACGTAAACCTTTCAAATGAGTTAAAACGTTTAAAACACGAATATTGCGCTAAGACTTACTATACTAATCTAGGTCGTGTGTCGGAGCGGTTGCACTATACTATTTGTTTTTGGAAGCAGACTGAGGTGAGTTTATAGCCCCATTTTTTTACGAATTATTTTATAAACCTTGGGGTGAGAAACATGCAAAACTGTTTTCATGGACCAAATTGAACTTTGTTTTTACACACTAGTATGCGGATAACCTAAGTATGTTTGAATCCCATTGCGCCCACTATCATCAACCGTCAATTCCTGCTGGGAAGCGCGTATGATATAAATAGATCTATTGGGGGTGACTCCCCCGTTCGGTTGGCTCGGCAGGTCAATTTCCGGGGATTAACACTCGCGGGCCCCCTTGTTTGCTATGCCGGTTAGGCATATTGTTTGTCTAGTTTCGGTTGGATGAGCTTAGTGTTAGCATGCAGTTAGTGTGTGTCTGCTGAATTATTTGCTATGGTCCATATGTGCTTATTTACTTTAAACCTATGAACTCACCAGCGTTAGCTGACTTTTAGCATGTTTTTCTCAGGTGTTTGAGAATGTATTCGTTGAAGGCAGGGCATGGCATCGGTCATAATTACTAGAAATGTTTTTGCACATGCGTTAAACTCTGATTTGGGACAGTCATGTTAAATGGGTCTTGTTTTATTTAAATTGAACTTGATGTATGACATTTAACTTTGGAAATGTAAACTATTTTTAAAATGGATTTTTAATCCGTTCTCTATATCTTTGTGATCCCTCCCTTACAGTCAACTATTTTCAACCAAGGATATTGGTCAACTAAAGTCAAACCGTAAGGGAGAAAAATGCAATTTAAATCCATGGGAGTATAGGAATACATCCCCGGGTCGTTATGTCCCAACGAGGTGTGTAAAATGTAATATAACGAATGTGTGTGTTGAAATGATATTGAATATATAAAAACATGGGAATCTGACTGACTAACACTGGAATGTGAATAGTAATAGCTCTGTCACAGCTATATCAGTAAGAAACGTGCAATCAGAAACCCTAAAATGCGAAAAATTTACAAACGTACGTTTAAATTAAATTAAATGTAAACGTATAAAAACAAAACGGAATAAAACAAACATTCCTAAAGAGGGAATTTGCATGCCTTAACGGCTTAAATGCAAAGTAAATAAAAATAAAATAAATAACTATATTTACAAAGTTATCATTAAAATAATAAGAAAATCTAAAAACCTAAAACGTAAGTTCTATCTAAAAAATGTCAAAGGAAACTAAAAACGCGCGAATTAATTAAAACTAACGTAAGTGCGCAAGTTAAAACGTAAATTTTATGAAATATAAACACTATGGGCACAATTATAATTTTTACAGGTTCTATATGATAAAAGAAAATTTTAGAAAAAAGATTTATATTTTTTAGACAATTATTTAATTTACTATGATTTAATTACTATTTTACAAATAAAAATACAAAATAAATACTAAATGTATTAAAAAAAAAATCTGAAATTTTTTACTTAATTACTTTACAACATTAATGATTTACTAAAATTATAGTGTTGGTAGTAGCTTAATCACATAAAAACACATTTTTACTGAATCTTTTGTACCTGAATCACATAAAAACACATTTTCATGATATTTGTACCATTTTGTGAGTCATTTGTGTGTTTTTGGTCGTTTTGTGGGTTTAATCAATACTAAATATATGTGTATTTAGACACATATCAAATCACCCACACTAAACTATTGCAAGTCCCTAGCAATCTTTTATGAAAATTTAATGGATTTTAATCTCTTTACCAAAAGCCATTACTTCTGGAGTAGCCAATTGTTTCAGTTCAAGTAAGAACTTTGGTACAATGATAACCAAATGATTTTGAGCAAACCATCAGCTGTCAACGGTTTTGATTTGTCTTTACCAGAAGCCGTTTGCTTCTGGACTAGCCAACTCTTAGATAAATTATTACTATTATCTTTGGTGAGCTGATTACCAATTATGGTTTTTCACTGCCTTAACCACAAGCCATAACCTTGCGGGCTAGTCAACTCTTTATCTTTTTAGGATATGGTGAGTCAATTACCATACAATTTTGAGCAAATTGTAAGCTATAACGGATTTGAGAAATCTTTACCAAGAGCCGTTTGCTCCTGGATTAGCCAATCCTTATGTGTGTTAGACATGGTGGACTGATTACCATTTGTTGTGTTTAGTACTTAGTACTTCCACTAAATTTTTTTTTTTAAATTTGGCCATTTTGGGGGAAAAAGGGACTAAAATGGAACATTTTTGATGAAATTTGCCAGAATTCCCCCCCCCCCCCCCCACACTTGAACTGAATATTGTCCTCAATATTCAAAGTCCCGGCTATTATGCCGAATCCTTGAACGTAAAAAGATAACATTTCTAAGCCAAGTGGGGTAAACACAACACTTATTCTCTTTTTTAATATATACAATTTTCATTTGGTTTTCAGATCTATATACAAAATGTGGGGCACACCCCCACACTTAGGTGGTAGAAAGGGGTAAGAAAAGTGAAACATGGGTGAAAACCCATGTTGAGCTACTGTTTTTGATTACCGAGTCGCTAGCTTGACTCGACCTCGAATTAAGTTGTTCATGAGGAAGCTACTGTTTTTGATAACCGAGTCGCTAGCTTGACTCGGCCCCGAATTAAATGGTTCATGGGGAAATGATTGGGTGAGAAATCGGAGTGGGGACCACTCACAGAATTATGAATATATAGGGAAGGAGAATATTTTTGGATTTTTATCTTTTATATATATATACAAAGGAAAAGAAAATATTTTTGTGTTTTATATTGTTTTTGGAATTGAAATATGATATTATATATAATATATACAAGGGATAGAAAACACAAATTCATTATACGCACCACACCTCCCCGGCAGCGGCGCCAAAATTTGATTCCTCCCTTACAGTCAACTATTTTCAACCAAGGATATTGGTCAACTAAAGTCGAACCGTAAGGGAGAAAAATGCAATTTAAATCCATGGGAGTATAGAAATACATCCCCGGGTCGTTATGTCCCAACGAGGTGTGTAAAATGTAATATAACGAATGTGTGTGTTAAAATGATATTGAATATATAAAAACATGGGAATCTGACTGACTAACACTGGAATGTGAATAGTAATAGCTCTGTCACAGCTATATCAGTAAGAAACGTGCAATCAGAAACCCTAAAATGCGAAAAATTTACAAACGTACGTTTAAATTAAATTAAACGTAAACGTATAAAAACAAAATGGAATAAAACAAACATTCCCAAAGAGGGAATTTGCATGCCTTAACGGCTTAAATGCAAATTAAATAAAAATAAAATAAATAACTATATTTACAAAGTTATTATTATAATAATAAGAAAATCTAAAAACCTAAAACGTAAGTTCTATCTAAAAAATGTCAAAGGAAACTAAAAACGCGTGAATTAATTAAAACTAACGTAAGTGCGCAAGTTAAAACGTAAATTTTATGAAATATAAACACTATGGGCACAATTATAATTTTTACAGGTTCTATATGATAAAAGAAAATTTTAGAAAAAAGATTTATATTTTTTAGACAATTATTTAATTTACTATGATTTAATTACTATTTTACAAATAAAAATACAAAATAAATACTAAACGTATTCAAAAAAATCTGAAATTTTTTACTTAATTACTTTACAACATTACTGATTTAATAAAATTATAGTGTTGGTAGTAGCTTATACGGATAAGCTACAAATAAGCTAATTAGTAAATAAGCTTAAACTAAAAAAAACGTGGTTAAATAGAATTGGGTCACAAGTTCTAACGGAACTGGTGCCCCAGAGCAGTTGGAAGGGGTGTGTGTGTATGCATGTTATACTAGCCAAAAGGTCTCAGGTTCGAACCCCACACCCCACTTTTTTGGTTTTTTTTTTTTTTTTTTTTTTTTTTTTTTGGGATTTTTCTTTTTGCAAAACTTAAAAACAGCTAATTATAAGCAACTTTTATAAAGATGGATTTTTCAAAACTTAGCAATAAGCTCTGTAAGAGCTTATTAGCTTAACAGTTGGTTATAAGCCAAAAATTAAGCTTCTAAATAGAAGCTATCACTTAGTGGTTCATTTTGGTTTTTCTTATTTCTGGATTATTAGTATACTGATATTATACAAGTTTAAAGAAGATGGAACTTTATAAAATAAGAAATAAGCACTCCATGAGCTTATAAGACCACACAGTTGAGCATATGCTTGACTGTTTGGGTTTAAAGCATGGAATAAGCTTGAAATAAGCTATATACATGAAACAAAGGACAAACTAATATGTAAACAAGTAATATAAACAAGTTTAAAGAAAATGAAACTTAAAAAACTAAGAAATAAGCAGTTTCAAGACTTATGGCTTATTCAGTTGGGCATTGAGCTCACAGTGAAGACATAAGCTTGAAAAAGCTTTACAAAGGAAACAAAGGGTAAAATAATATGTACATGAGTATTATGGACATGTATGGACAAGCTTATGTGCTGAGAATCACTCAATAAGCTCAAATAAGCTAATAAGCAATTCTCAGACACACAACCCCAAACCTAGGGCTGCAACTTATTTGAAAGGCTTTTTTAACTGACGGGTTAAGCTAGAAAAGCCAAAGTGAGAGTTGAAGTTGCAAGATGGCTTGGTAAGCTTTCCAAAAAGCCCAAGCTCAAGTATTTTGGTTCACATATGAGCTTGTGAGAGGCTTTTGAAAATGGCTTATTTTCCCCTGATCCTCAGTATACACTGATGGGGTGGGACAAGCTAAAAGCTCTTAGCAGCCCTAGCAAATAAGCTAGGGCATGGAATTAAAACATTGGAACTTGTTGACTGGTTGATAAGTTCCTAAAAGAAACAAATTTACCCAGCTAAGTCCTACTAATGAGCTTTTTATGAGCTTATGAAAGTGCTAGTTTTCTGAGTTTATTGTATACTCAGATAAGTATGATAAGTCAAAAAGCTATTGCAGCCCTAGTGAATGGGCTGCAAAGGGAAAATTAAGCATTGGATCTTATGGATGAGTGGATAAGCTCCTCAGGGAACTCAATCACACAAGCTTATGACCACTTTTGAGCTTTTGAGAGCTTATGGGTAATGGTGTAAGTTCAAGGGTTTGAACTGTTGAGAATGGGCAAACCACAAGCTCATTTAGACTTATCAAATAAGCTCAAAGAAGCTACACAAGCATTTAAACACTGAGTATGATTGATTATGACCACAAGCTCAGGTTCAATGAGGGCTTTTATGAGCTTATGCAGACAACTCCAACTCCACTGATTGCTTCAGTGGAGTGAGTTAGGGTGGGACACAATAAGGGGTTTTGAAATAAGCTATCTAAAAGCTAATAACTAAAAAGCAAGAATACATATAACAAATAAGCTACAAATGAAACACAAATGAGCCAAGAACCACAAGCTAGGGTCAATACATAAGGCTATTGCCATATGACTGCCTAGGCAGAGGTGCAGGGCAAAAAGAACAAAGAAAAAGCACTTAAAAAAGCTATTAAACATGGAAAACACAAATAAGAAAAAATACACTAATCAAGACTAGCAACAGAACTACAAAAACCTAAAAGCATTTAAACTAAAACTTAAAAACAAAGCCACAATGAAATTCACAAGTTTATTCAAAAACAGAAAATTAGAAATTTGACTTTTAACTAAGAACACAAAGTTTGACTAATATGGATTTTAAACTTATTCTACTGACTGATTATGCTATATTAAGCTATAAGGACATGAAATAAACAAAGATTCACAACATTTAAACACATATGCAAGGTTTTAGGATCAAACAATCTTACAGTACTCATAATGAGATCATCAATGTGTCAAATTGACTTTCTACCATGCTATACTCTTTGATTAAGGTTCACTGAGTTATTAAGGTCCTATGTGATGCATATCAAACAAGAACAACAACAAATAAGGCCTATAATTCAGTTTCATCAAATAATCCAAACAAACCTTAAAAATGGACTGTGATGAGGTTTTCAAAGCAAATGACCATGTAAACACATTTCATCAATTCCAGAGGTCATAAGGTGTCAAGTTAGACCTTTTTAAGCTTAAACCAATAGTCACAAAGGTCTAAACCTAGGTTTCTCAAAAACAAGCTTATGGACAGTCAACATGCCAAATCAAACCACAAACCAATCCAAAGCATACCAACCTAATATTATGCTATAATATCATTAACTAATAGCAAGTAAACACAGAAATATTAAAATCAAAGCATTTAAAGTACTGAAACAGTAAAAAGCAAAAATGGATAAAAATGGAAGCTTACAACTGAAATCCTGCTTGAAACTGAGAACCAAGGATCAGAAACCACTCCTAGCTTGTTGTCAACAAGCTAGAAACCAGAAAGCCATCCAGATTAGCTTCTATTCCCCCAGAACTCCTTTTTGGATCACAGGTTGACTTTTATTGACTTTTTCTTGATTTTTGGTATTTTCTGAATTTTAAGGACTAAGGTATGTTTTAAGGGTTCTACAAGCTTTAAAGCTTTTTTCAGGAGCTTATATGGCTTAAAGAAGTCCACTAAACAACTACATAACATGAAATTAAAGAACATGGAAATTAAAGGCATTTAAGGTAAAAACTTGAAACTGAAATTAACTTGCAATTAAACTGAAAACAGAAGTTCATTACACTAATTTGAAGTAAAGTACAACATTAAAACTGTGAATGACATTGAAAATTAAAGAAAGCATTTTTAAAAATCCTACACGACCAATGGCTAATCCAAAGGTACTACTTCTCATGCCTCTCTTCTCTTCTTTATACATCTCTGAGTTCCACTTGGTCTTCTGGTCAAATCCCACCTTTAATCTTGTCCATTGAATAAGCAGAAGTCATCTTAGCCTTTGAATTCACTTTTGGCGCCAAAAGTGATACTAGTTGATTGAGGCAGTTCTGCTGCAATTAATGAACCTTGGTGTGTTGTGGAGGTGGAGGGAACATGATTGGATAGGTTTAGATGTCAATTGGTGGAGTGGGTAGCAAAAGCAGGGTATGTGAGTGAGGCAGTGAAGTGTTGATGGTGGGAATGCATTTATTGTGATTGTGGGCTGGTATAGGTGGTAGGGATGAGGTGGTGGAGTAGGTATACAGCTGGGGAAGACAGGTGGTGGTCAAGTGGTTGAAAACCACCACTGGTTTGTGACTCAGTGGTGTTGGAGGGAAAAAGGGGAAGAAGAAGACGGGTCAAACTTTTGTTTGACCCTGGGTTTAAATAAAAAGGTTGGGTGGGTCGGGTTTGTTTATAATTGGGCTTGGGTTGTGTTTAGTGGATTGCTTATTGGATTTAAGGATTTGGATTTAATGGGTAATGTTTGATCCGGATTTGGTTTTAGATAAACATAGAGACCAATGTTGTCATTTCTGAATTCTTGAGGGATTAAACCTGTTACAATTCCAAAGTTATGACAAGGACCAATTATGCCAAGTTAGATAAACCAAAGGACCTATTTTGCATTTATTACAATTTAAAACACCCGAGGACCTTTTATGTAATTTTCCAAAGTTTGAGGGGTGAAATTGTAAATTTCCCAAAAGTTATCAAAATGTTCCAAATTGTAAGTTATGAATAGTACAAGGGTATTTTATGTTAAATTCCAAGTTTTAAATACCCAGGGACTAAATTTGCCATTTTTGAAACTTGAGGGGTAAAAATTGCCAATTTGTGAAAACTTTCATCCAAGGATTATTTTGATCATGTTTGATTATCCAAGGACTAAAGTTGACTTTTCATTCATTTTAAACCTTCAGGGACTAGTTTTGCCAAATTATGAAACTTCAGGGACTGAAAATGACAATTGTGTAAACTTTGTGTGTTTTTCACTTGTTTTTCAATCTTTTGTACCTGAATCACATAAAAACACATTTTCATGATATTTGTACCATTTTGTGAGTCATTTGTGTGTTTTTGGTCGTTTTGTGGGTTTAATCAATACTAAATATATGTGTATTTAGACACATATCACTTTGCGTTGTGATTACCGATTTAGTAGCACCCAAACATGTATGCTTCCGCAAATCCAGATTTTGGGGGTGTTATAATTAAGTACTTGCATATATCGTATATACATATGTCTTGCTTATAACGTTTTCAACACTTACGTTTATTGAATATGAACTTATATGTGGACCTGAGATATTACAAGTTTTGTATGGGCGGGACTTGTAACAGGATTAGGTTGATATATCCTTGTCATGGGAATTAATTCATAAAGGTTTTACATCTTATTTGAAGACTTATACTTTTATCATTTATCATTTGAAACATTTTGTAAACATTTATGTATTGTACTTTAGGACCTCATGTTGGTAACTCTCAATTTATTAATCGAATTGTAGCTTTTCAAAACGTCTCATTTAGAGGTCGTTTTCTATAACTTGTACCTTGTATTATGAAGTAGCACCCCAGTGACACAATCTTCCGCTGCGATATTTTGGGGGTGTTACAACCTACGTGCGCCCGCGCAGGGGTTGCAGATTTCAGGATTTTTGGGCCAAAATCGGTTCGAAGCTTCTGAACTCATGCGAACCCGCGCGACATGCGGACACGAATGCAACTCCGAAACCTTGCATACGTGCGTATCTTTTTACTGCAAATTCGAGATTCATTTTCCTAAATTCTGTAAATCTATTTTTGGGATAGATTTGAAACTTATTGACAAAGTTTACAGAATATTAATGTGTAAATAATATATATGCAAATCGTGTTTATTGTTTTAACAGATTTACATATCGGTTTATTTTTAGGTGAGATATTTTGTCTTGGTGACCAAGACAGGTTTAGCCTATATAATAAACGACTCCTCATTCAGTTTTCCACACAGAAATACAGAACTCCTATAGACGTTTTCCAGCAACTCTTTCGATCAGAAACACTCAGATTTTCGTGATCTTTCAGGCAAGTGTGTCACGTTTGGCTGTACTTCAGCTTTGGCCGTTGTACCCTGGAAAACAAAAGATGAATTTGTTTTAAGGGAATCGTGTTAAACACGAGCCTCGTGCCTTGACCGACCTTTACTGCTTTTATTTACTTATCGTTCATAGTGTATGTCTTCTGCTTCTACCCCTTTTTGTCTATTATTTAATTTTCTGTCATTTATTTTCTGTTAGTTTTATTTGTAGTATGATTTATTAATAAATGTGTACATCGTTTCCCACAAAATATTGTGCTAAGCAGTTAAATTTAAGATGGATTGGGATTGAAATAGGTCAAAGCCGTGGGGTTAATGAAGTGGGTGAAAGTGGTGTTGCTAATGAAATGGGTCAAAGTGAGTTTACAAATGCTTTTTACTCTTCCTTGGACAATCAAAACTTTGATCCTTTCCTTGATTTAGATGATGTTGAGGTAGTTGCTAAGGTTACAAAGGTTAAGCAGACATTAGAAACTAATGAAGTAGCTGATAACGATTCACACTAGTAAATTTCAACCTTAAATAAAAAGAAACAGATATAAATACTTTTCTTATGGTTAGTACCTTCTATAATGAATATAAAGGAAAAAGTACATAATATTTGCTCGAACCCATTTGTAAATTATAATAACAAATTAAAAAAGTTAAGTTTAAGATATAAGAAAGAGTTCAATAGTTTATCGGAAAAAAAACCGACGCAACTCACGGGTGTGAATTCCATTATATTATAAGCCCATTGTCTAAAACTTAGTCTAGGAACATATAAAAAAAGTAAAGAAACACAACAAGAAGAAATAAACTATAAACTCAACAAAATAGTTACATCTACCTAAACATTAACAAAATTCTTCAACGATCAACAAAATTCTTCTGATGCAGTCTGAGTTGTAAATTGTTGTACATTTGAGCCTCGCCATCATACTAACAACTCGACAATTTACACAAAATTACGCGATAAACAATTAGATAAGACATGTATGCATCGCACGAGTTCCTAAAGTCTCGTATTATCAAAATAAAAGTTTTTAATAAATATATAAATTTTAGTGTGTATAAATAATGTTATTCATTAGCCCAATTAAAGCCCACTAGACCATAAGGGCCTATATAACTCAATAAGTTGATGAGACCTGATCTCAAAACACACTTTATAACAGACACAAACAATAAAACCAACAACATAAATACAGAAAACATCCGAATTCTCTCAATTTCACACAATTCTGGTACAGTTTTCATTCAACTAAATTAATTTCAATGTTCAGTATCGATTTTTAATTGCTAATTTTATGTATTAATTAAACCCCTAATTTTTATCTTTTAAATTTTATTTATTTATATATATATATTATTATTATATATATTTTTTTTTTTTGCAGTTGTTCTTGATGGCTGAATGGTCGTTCAAATCCAAACGCCTACGTGGTAATCTTTTTTTTTTTTTTTTTTTTCTTTTTTTAATCAAAAACTAATTTTATTGTATGTATTTAAATTCTGTTTGTGGGTTTATGAGCTTATTTGATTTCGGATTATTTTGAGACTAGTGGCTTATATAATCAGGGTTTATGTCAAATAAACTTAAAACAAACACCCCCATTTGCACCTTGTCTAAAAAATCGTGTTTATACTCCTTGCTTAGTTACTTTATCAATGCGTGAAAAGTAAAATCTAGTTTATATCAAAACCCTTGTGTTATAATACAAAAAATTTGTGCACTCGGTCGCCTTTTAGTTCTATCGTCGCCACTGAAAGTACTACACACGTTTCATTGCTATTATCATATATTACCACCATCACCATTCTCCCACTTTTATGCTGCCAATGTCCAACGCGTCCAGTATGTGACTAAATTGTGTGTTTTTTATATTTATTTAAGTTTTAACGTTGATTTGGAAAATAAATGTTGTAGACGTAACCGTTATATATGCATTTTTTAGCTTAATCAACCAGGTTTGTACTTTTATTTTGATTTTGTTTTAAAACTACCATCAAGAAAATGTGCTCATCAAAAGTGCTAGGTTTTAATCAAAGTTACATTGTTAGGTGTTTGTACATTGATTATGTGTTTTAATTTTTCGTGACATGAGTTATATTTAATTTGGACTTAAATAATTACAGAGAGGCCTCAGTTAAGGTTTATTTTATTAACAATTTGATTGATTGTAACAGAAAAAATGGCGGCTATGGGATTCGATGATACTTCAAAATTCTTAGCCGCTAACTTTTCAGATCTACCCTATGAAACAAAGTGAGTATACTATCAATTTTGTGTCTTTTCTTGTTTATTTCAATGTTGGTTGATAATTAAATGTAAACCCAAATTGTTCTGGTTCATTTATTAACGAATCTATTGTAGAAAATATTGGGTGATAGCGGCGGTCCTGGTAAAAGACTAGTGAGTACTCAACCTGTTTTGTTTATTTTATCTACAATTCTATTTTTCATTCAAGTATAAACCCTCATTGATTCTCCCAATTCATTGTAGTAAAAAACTGGAAGAAACAAGCCCGAGAAAGGATGAAAGAATGATAAGTACGAACAAGAAATGTGAGTATACTTTCAATTTTATTGTTGTTGTTTTTTTTTTATTATCTGTTTATCTAGTATTCTAATATTTGTTTCTTTTCTCCGGGTTAGCAACTGAGGTTATGAGGAAAGATGCTGCTGGGCAAGAAGTTGGACTTGGTTATGAAAACGAAGAATCACTTACATTTGAGTTGAATGATCTATTTCTGTCGGATGAAGTAAATTGAGCATTCAATCTATTTATATACTGTAATTACTTTCTTGTAACTTTTGGGGAGGATTGGCATATTTTTATGTCATGTTTATTATTAATGAAAGATAACACATGTACTAAACAGTGGTAAATCCTTACTTTTCGAATTTATAACACCATCGTTGTAAAGTTATTGTTTGTTGGATTCAGGCGACATACACCATTTTTCTAAGTTTTCATCTTTTGACTCCAAAAGCTTATGACCCATGTTGAATCTTGTCAAGAATTCCTTGGTACTTGGTAGCAAGTTTAAACAACTATCTGTGTTGCTTTAAGTTTTTGTATCCTTAAATCAAATATCATTTCACATTATCATAATCATATCTGAACAATATCAATTCAAGCTTTTTGCCTCTGCCTGTTGATTTGGATTCAAATGCTGATACAAGCAAGTCGTTTCTTTTCAGATGTGTGGTAATAACAAGGACTGTAAGGGATTGAATTACGATACATGCTAACACATGGTGCTACTGTCTAACATCGACTGAAAGCGTTTATGAAAACATATCCACTATAGGAATGATATATCAAGCATAAGGGGAGAACTGGTCATTAAATTATAGGTCAATTTTGCTCGCGCGTTGCGCCGGGACATGCATATAAACACCTTCACGACTGATATAATTTACATATAAATGTAGCATCTATAGATGGAATTCAAAATTACATGGCTTATATTTTTAGCATGATCAACTGCTCATAAATGGCTACTTTGATTGTTTGTCTACCTAGTACATGACTATAAGCCAGCAATCATCCAATATAATTGATTAAAAGCTAATTTACATCCATCATGTATAATAGGATCAAAAGAAGAGAACTAGCAAATTTTGCTTTTAGACATAGTACTAATACTTACAAAATTTATATTGAATGTTGTTTTAACTACCAGAGATAATCTCATATTTACTCGATATAAACCTGAAAATGATATGCTTACTGAATTTACACGTGAACATCGCCATAACGTACATTGATTTGAATGCATGTTCGAGGAAATATGATATTTTGTTGTTTATACCGAGAATGACCTTACATAAAACTACACACCAACTCGGGTGTTATAAGTTTTGACATAAAAAATCTACCTAACTGAAAATCACAAAAAGACAGCCTCATGGATAAAAAATTTAAACATCAATAACTTTCACCACAAGTTGTAACATTTACATAAGACTAAATTATAAACCTCATGGTTATTATTTTTTGTAATTGCGGGGACAGAGGCAAGCCCAAAGAAGATGAAAACAGCAAGCTTTTTTTCTGGTAACTTTATAATTATAAAGGTTTATAATTTAACATGTCATTGATTAACTATATATATAATGTTTGTGCCTTTTAATGTTAAAGGATTTAGGGGGTGTTTATTTAAGCTTATATAGCTGACTTATAGTTTATGGTTTTAGGCTTATTTTTAAACTTTCTTGTGTATATAAAGCTTGTATGACATAATAAGCTTATATAAGCCAAAAAGTTTCAAAATAAGCCATAAAAAGTGACCCGAAAACTACATAAGCTATAAGCTTAAACAAACACCCCCTAAAGTTTTGTATGACGCTTATTAGTGTTAGAATCACCGAAAATACCTTTGATTAGTAGGACGATATCTCGTGGTATTTACTAGACAGACGAAAATCTCCCAAAATGCTGTTCTCAAACAAACATGAATTTGTGTGATTAAGTGAAGCATTCTGACTTGGAATCTTGTAAATAACCGTATCACATATGGATTTGTTAGCCCGATAAGACTCAATTTCACAAGCCAGATCATCTCAGTGGTTCGTTTACAAGGTACATATACTTTATCATCTCGCACAAAACAAAGCACAAGGTTCATAAAAATAAGAAGAAAAAAAAAGTAGACTTGACTTTTCCGGTCAAAATCAACACTTTTAAGAGTCAAAATAACAATGATTTATATACTAATCGTTGCATTTTTCGGATTATATACAACATCTTATCTACTTTTTGAAATTATTATGTGGAAGTTTTATAACAGTGTCGATATATAAGTTTGAAAACTAGCGCTTCTGACTTCAAAAGTCAAACCTAGTATGGATACCAAAATGTTTGACCTTAAAAGTCAAACTTTATCCATCGTCTAAAATTGGCGGTAAATAACATTCTTCTATCTTTGATGATCAGTAAATAAAATATAACGTTAGTCCTTTTTATATAACAAAAAATGTCAAACTTTGCATAACAATTCAACATATCCTTCCATAAGACCACAATTCTCTACCGGCTATGCGAAATAAAAATCTGCAGCCGCTTAGAAATATCTAGCTACCAAAATTCTCTACTGGTGAATGGTTGCAAAACTTTCTTTTTTATTTAAAGACAAAAGTACCCCTAATTCACTATTCACTTCATTAAACTCTTTGCCAACTAATATTACGGGTTGTCTCGTGGCAGGTGTACAACTTCAATCAGTAGTTTTGCTATTCTTGCTTGTGATCCTCTATGATGAGGCATCACCAAGTAAAAAAAAAAAAAAAAGACATAATTATAAGTCTTGATAATTATCCTTTCATACTCTGACAACTCAAAATTTTCCTCATCACACTCCTTAGCTAGTCTCGTCAAAACTGACCAATCGTTGATCATATCACTTAGTCACGGTTCCAACAATTACTGAATTACCTTTTGACGACACACATCGTCTAAATGTGTGACCGCCCCATGAAAACCTTGACCCGTCACAAACACTAAACAAAGGATTGCTACATTGTTTGCCATGTCATCGCCTTGTTCCATTCAAGCCGGTTTACTAAAAGCATTCCGAATGGTGTCTTTACTTATTTTCAGACCAATTAGTGGTGGATAGTTCGACTCTGATTCCAAATGTTGTTGATCCTCGTAGGCTCGCAACATCATTTTGTTTTCTGGATTCCCACAACGTGCCATCATTGTCGACAAACCCCATAACGTAAAAATCATGGGTATTCATTTTAAGTACAACCTTTCTCCCATTATATTTTCAGGACCATGTTTGTGAGATTTTGACTTTTAGTTACACCAAGGTTAGTTTCGGACCGTGGCAGTCGCCTCAATTTGCCAAGGAAATTCTTGTAGTTTTTAAGCGTTGTATTTAGATTAATAATAATAATAATAATAATAATGATGATGATGATGATGATGATGATGATAATAATAATAATAATAATAATAAAAAAAAAAAAAATAATAATAAAAGTCTTCTTAAAATCGATCGGCGTCAAGAGCACGAGTTGTCATTGTTCACAGTAAGCAACTAATAACGTGTGAATAATAATCCAGATACAATAATTCTACAACATCTAGCCAAAAAACTACACTTTTGCCCCATATTCATTCACAAACACTCGAGCAAAATCCGATTACGGCATTTTTATACATTTAAAGCAAATTCAAACACTATCTTGATTATGAAGTTCTGCTTATAAGCATGACCTATTTCCTAAACACGCACACTTACATGTCACATATACAACTTTTAAGGGTTTATGATTGTATTTAACATTCTTATATAGTATTGAGTAATTGTTCGAGATTTCATGTTCTTGAATATGACCATTGACCAAATTAGTGTTGATTTAGTCATTTTGAGGTTGAAGGTGAAGGTCGTTGAGAGGCCAAAAGACAAAAATAACCTCACGTTTTACGCACACATTAGATGAGTTATTTATAGATTATTTTTTAGCTCATTTGTCATTTTATCATAATAACCTCATAAGTAAAAAAAACAAGCCGAAATATAATAAGCTTGTAAAAGTCAAATCAAATAAGCTAAGAAGCTTAAGCAAACACTCCTTTACATTTTGACCCACTTCCATACGCTTATTAACTTGAGCTTGTGAACTATTTAGGTCCATAAGCTCAATTTGATAAGCGCATAAGCGGCGAGTGGGCTTATGTGTAATTGGATTTTGCTCGAGTGTGTTGATACAAAAGTTGGGCGTTCCTTGATTCCGTACCAATCAGATCTTAATGCTTGAGACCTGCGCACTAAGAAAACAAAAAGACACCGTTAGGCTTATCGTGGGATTGTCTCCCACGATTATCCTCCGGCGTGAGAGTAAGTAATCGGTTTTTAGGGTTTAGTTGAAGAGTTAGGGTTTGTAAGTCGTACCTTTGATGAGAGTCGAAGGACTCTTTATATACACACGAAACCCTAGTTGGTTTCGTGTTCCTCACTCCTCAGCATATCCCGCATAGGGCGGTTACTTGATACATATCCCATAAATAAGAGATATCCTATCAAGACCATAAATAACTTCGGGTTTGGGCCAACGTGAGCCCAAACCGTTATCGCAATAGCCCCTTCGTGATGGGCTTGAGCCCATTCGTGATGGACTTGGGTATGGGTCGGGTTCGTGACCCAAATACGGACTATACGTCATCATGTCCCCCCAGTCTAGTGTGCGCAATGCGAAATTGCGGACGCTAGACTAACAATTGTAGCTAAAAATATTCCTCGATGCGTAGCGGGGAAGTTTCAAGTATTTCCCGCCAAAATTAGCAAGTTAACCTAGTCCAAGTATCTTCTTCGAAAATCGTGAGGGTGGGTGAAAAAGTGCTTTACCTTTTGGGTTCCCAACCATCCGATTAGAACAAGTGGGGTACACATGTCGTTCATCCACGAATATGTGTAACCCTATATAAACTTGAGCCGTCATTTCACTGTGGTTATCACAGTAAAAACAATCATTTTCCGCCATTGTTAAACCTCCAAGCAGTAATCAAAAAATCAACAAGAACGAAGGTAATAGCGCGTGCGCTTATAATAGTTATTGAAGGTTAATCATGGTTCTTCAATTGTCCGATATTAATTCCGAAATATCTGAGGATGAACTTCGTCAGTTCACCTCAGATTATTACATCCCTCTTGCATTGCATCCGGTAGTTCCGGCCGCAAATGCGTCAATAGCGAATTTCCCGCAAGGGAAGGTGGGGGTTTATACGCGTTTCTTCGAATTTGCGAACCAGCGTGTTCCCATTTCCCTATTTTTGTGCGATATTTTAAACCATTATCGCTTACATATTTCACAATTGCACTATATAGGTGCGGCGAAAATAACCAATTTTGAGGTAAATTGTCGCCTGTTGGCGATTGAACCCACAGTCCATCTATTCCGCGCATTTTACCACACGTCGTGGTCAAACGGGTGGGTATCTTTCGCTAAGCGCGCAGGATCACTGCAGTGCTATACGAAGAAATTAGACGCACTGAGGGTATGGAGGGAAAAAATTTTCTAGATTGATAGTGCATTTTTTCCCTGGATATTTGAGTTCTATACTCAAGAATCGTTACCGAGAGATGAGCGCCCAGACCCCGGATTGTATAACGTAGCGGATGCGGATACGATAAACACCAATCGCATACCGATTGAAGCGTATCCAGAAGAGTTTTTGGTGCACATAGACATCAGTCGCAACTACTTTGGTAGTCCAGAAGAGGTGCCAACATTTTTGGATGAAAATAGCCAGGGTGGGTGCTTGTCTCTTCCTTCCTCTTCACTTAGTAGTTGTAAGCATTCTTCCCTTTGTAGCTTATCTAACACATTTTCTATTTGTTTGTTGTTTTGTTGTGCAGAGATGGATTTGTTTGATGTTGTTCGCTTGGCCAAGCCCACACAGGTGATCGTAGGGGTACGCCCATTGAGAGATGGGGAGCAGCCAGTACTTCAGGCTACTGCAGGGCGCACGATGGTGATCGCGCAGGAGGAGACAGAGGAGATAGGGGAGGTCCCCACAGGTGTCACTATGGCTACTCCTCTGCGTAGCTTTCCCGCTTCTGGGTCGCAGATCCCTGTTGAGTTGTTGCATATAGACTCGTCGGGGAGTGCTATGGATGAGTCTGAGGAAGAGGGCCAAGGTTTAAAGCGCAAGAGAGCGTCTGGTGATGATGGCGTAGGGACATCAAGTAAGCGCCCTGCTATTTCTGTCAGGCAATCATCTGAGGAGGGTGCGTCATCGCATAAAACTCCTCCCCTCAAGTAAGTACTTGTATCTTTGGATCTTCATTCCTTTAATCCGCGTTTAATACTATAGAGTAACTTTTGTTATTTGCGTGCAGTGCTGAAACTGCTGTTGATGATGATGCATATGTTGGGAATTCGCCACCCAAGACTAGTTCTGGATATGTTGGTGAGTTTGTGCCTGAGAGTCCAGTGGATGAGGAAAAATCTTCTGGAGATGCGCCAAAGAATCGCCTTATAGAGGAGTTGGCGTTGGCTGCTGCGCACCAGGCTTCATTGATTGCGCGGCTACAGGCTGAATATGGTGGTGAGAGTAGCCTGGTTGCGCAGAAAGACAAGGAGATTGACCTTCTGAAGGCGCAGTTGGCTGATGCGCAGGATGAATTGAGGGCATCTGCTATGTATGACCAGAAAATTGCTGATGAGAAGATGTCGCTCATGGCCGAACTGAATCAAGAGCGCACTGGAGCAAAAGAGTACAAGGCCTCCTGCCTTTGGGCTTTGAAATATATGTAGCTAAACAAGGGGAAACTCATGTCTGACTTGGATGAATTCCGCAAGGCTGTGGAGAGTTTGCTGGAGAATCAGGAGACCAAGCTGCGCAAGCTCAGCATCGAATATGATGAGGAGTTGTATCCACATTTGGTGTCAACAATTGCTGAGCGCAGGTGGCTTATCAGCCATGGCTTGCGTCTTGCTGCCATGACCACGCTGGAGTCTCGAGAGGTCAAGGAGTCCTTTGGGAATGTGGTTCAATGTGCCCTAGCGCGTGGTAAGGCAGAAGCAGTAGAGGAACTGTGTGCGGCCAAGGTTTTGGCGATGCCTCCCTCCGAAGTGCCTGGTTATAATGAGAACGCTTATGGTGAACTTGTTTATGCTATGGAAAAGTTAAAACTTTTTGAGCTTCCTCACATTGCGCAGCTGGAACGTGACCAGGATTACCCCATAAGCGTGATCATGCAGGGTTTAACTTTGGCTAGGCACTCATCCGAAGACGCTGAGGCGCAGCTTGACTACTTTCTGAAGCCGGATGTGTCGCAGCTACATGTGCCTATTTTCGCTCGCCCTCGTGATATCCTCAACCCTTTTGCCCTTGAGAAAGAAATTCCATTGAGGGCGTCCTTAGAAGCCCATGAGATGAGACTTGCCAAGAAGAAGGGCGTGAAGGGGAAAGCCATTCTTTGTGGTCTTGGTGCAGCTCACATTCCCAGATCTGATGGGGTACCCGTTAGCGTGCCAACGGTAGCGCCCAAGGATGCTGAGCTGTTGCAGAGGATTAAAGATGCTGATTGTGTGGCGCGCCAAGCGGGTAGCTCAGGGCTCAGGCGTACTCGTAGCATGTCTTGGTAGTTTTGATGTAGTGATATTGTGTGGTATGTCCACTTTTTGTTGTACATATGCTTGTTGAATATGTACTTTTTATGAACTTGTTATCCATAATAAATTGTTGATTAGAAAAATACGATTGTACGCATATTGTATCAAGTTTGATTGTGGTTACAAGTTTTGTACTTAGTTATTTTGTTTTTGCGTAAAAGATGTCTAAGAATCAAACCGTTTGTATAAACACATTTAGAAAAAGTTACAAGGATTTATAATCACTTATATCATTATCGTGTATGAAATTTATGACATAGTCGTGTATGACATGATTGTATATAACATAATTGTGTATGAAATTTACAAGTTGTTGTGTATCCATCGTGGGGTGCACAAGTGTATGGATTGCAGCGTGCCACTAATACCATACTAAGGGGTTAATTGTCTTAACTCCTAATTGGTTAAACGCGCACAGTGTGCATTGATGTGTATCCGTCGTGGGGTACGCATCGAACTTACTCCAACGTCTTGAGAGTAAGGTGTTTAACAAGGATGCGTGATCCGATGTTGATGGGTTTGCAACCCTCTTACTCAACGAGTCGTTTAGTAGGTTTACTCATCCTTTTACCATCGTGGGTTTTTAATTAGTGCATGCACGCCATGTAGGCAAAAGATAATGTAACAAACCATATTGAGACATAAATAATATGTAGACAATAAAGTAAAGTGTGTCGCGGAGTTAGCTAGAAACCGCAACATTTTTATTGATACTTGCAAGTTTTTGTAAAAAGAAAAAAGAAACATTTGTCTAAATGAAACAAAAATGTAAATACACGGATATTTATTGGGCACTTACTAAAGTGCGAAAGTGTCCGTGTGTTGGGTCGTAACCTTTCCTAAAGATAGCATCTCTTGAGATTGCAGATATTCCATGTGCGTTGTAGCTCACGGCCATCCATGTCACGCAGCTTGTACGCGCCTTGTCCTAGTGCTTCAATGACCTCATAGGGTCCTTCCCACTTTGGTCCAAGTTTACCTGTATCTTCTGCGTGGCTTGCATCATTAGCGCGGTACACAAATTCGCCTGGTCTGAATGAGGTGCTTCGAACTTTAGCATCGTAGTATCCCTTCATCTTTGACTTGGTTTTTGCCTCACGTATAGCTGCGCGCTCGCGCCTTTCTTCCAACAGGTCCAAGTCTATTCGTCGTTCGTCGTCATTGGTCGCGACATTAACTTCCGCGGTGCGGATAGTTGGCATCCCAATTTCAGCTGGTATGACAGCTTCTGTCCCGTAGACAAGGGAAAAAGGAGTGTCTCCATTGCTAACCTTGATTGTCGTGCGGTGCGCCCATAATACATGCGACAATTCGTCCACCCATCTTCCTTTGTGTTTGTCCAGGCGCGCTTTAATTCCTTCGCCTAGACTACGATTTGCGCGCTCAACTAAACCATTGGTTTGTGGGTGTTTTACTGATGCGAAGTGTTGTGTGATATGTAACTCTGCACACCAGTCTTTGAACGGGTTATCACGGAATTGTTTTCCGTTGTCCGAAACAATCTCCCCAGGTAATCCAAAGCGGCATACAATATTTTCCTAAACAAAGCGTTTTACTTGATTACCTGTGATTGTCGCTACTGCCTTCGCTTCAATCCATTTAGTGAAGTAGTCTATTGCAACAATAAGGAATTTAAGTCCTCCCGCTGCGACAGGGAAAGGACCTGCAATGTCAATACCCCACTTATAGAATGGCCATGGAGAAGTGATAGGTGTTAGCTCTTGTTGTGGTCTGCGCGGGATGGGTCTATGAACTTGGCAGTCGTTGCATTTCTTTATCACATCGCGCGCATCACGGTGCATAGTAGGCCAATAGTATCCTGAGCGCAATGCTCGCGCTACGACGGACCGTGGTCCTGAATGCATGCTGCATGAACCAGCGTGGATCTCTCGGAGTACGTAATCTGCCTGAAGAGGTCCAACGCACCGAAGCCATGGTTGTAGGAATGAGCGCCGATAAAGGATACCATCTCTAAGTTCGAACCTCTGCGCTGTGCGCCGTATCCGTCGAGCATCCTTCTGCTCATCGGGCAATTTGCCCTTGCTTATAAATTCGATAATAGGGGTCATCCAGGTAGGATCCTGCTCGTCTATCACCGTAGATATCTCCATCTCCGAGATGGATTTGTTCTTTAGGATCTCCACTAAAACTTGTTTTGACAGGTGCGCAAAGCTAGTGGATGCGATTTTGCTTAGCGCATCCGCTTTCTTATTTTCACCTCTAGGAACTTGTTTAATTGTAAACCTGTCAAAACCTTGGATTAGTGATTTTGTCTTGTCGAGGTATTGAACCATGTTATCCTCTTTAGCCACATATTCGCCCAACACATGGTTGGCTACTAATCGGGAGTCCACATTTGCTTCTAGGTTGCGTACACCCATTCGGTTTGCAATGCGTAATCCAGCGATTAGGGCTTCATATTCTGCCTCGTTGTTCGTGGCTGTGAATTCAAAACGCAGTGCGTAGGTGAATTCCATTCCTTCTGGATTGGTGAGGATAAGGCCTGCGCCCGACCCATCCACGCATGAAGATCCATCCGTGAACAAGACCCATGGTTCTTGTAGTTCTACCTCGCCTTGTGGGGGTGCTGCATCGGTGTCTGGTTTTTCGATGATGAAATCTGCTAGTATTTGCCCCTTGACCGCAGTGCGTGGTCTATAAGAGATGTTATATTCTCCTAGCAGTACACTCCATTTTTGTAATCGCCCCGATGCGTCAGGTTTAGAGATAACTTGCTTGATTGGCTGATCTGTGATCACCGCTATTGGGTGCGCTTGAAAGTATCTGCGCAGTCTTTTGGCAGCGAATACCAATGCCAAGACCAATTTTTCCATTGGGCTGTAGTTAATCTCTGTCTTCTTGAGTGCTTTGCTTACAAAATATACCGGTGTTTGTACAGAATCTCTATCCGTCAGTAACACTGCGCTGACCGCTCCATGAGTTGCAGATAAGTAGACGATTAACTCCTCCCCTGGACGAGGTGCGACTAGCTTAGGAAGCGCTGCTATATGTTGCTTAAGCTGTGTGAAAGCTTCTTCCGCTTCCGTGGTCCAACGAAAGTCTCCCTTTTTTGTACACTTCTTGAGTGTTTTAAATAAAGGAAGTGATGATGTACCCTCCTAACGGTTCGAAGGACTCCCCTTCGAGCCTGTAGAAATCCCTCCCTTCGGAGGCCCAGGTTAACCTCCTAATACGTTTCATTGGCGTAAAACCATTCGCCTGCGAATGGTTACCATGTGGGAATCCGCCAATCGAAGCCCTAAACCCTTCGGGGTATTCCTGACGAAGGGACTAACACGAAGGATCATCCAGACCTGGTCAAACCCACGTCTCCTCTATCCTTTGGCTTCCCGCCAAAACAGAGATCGTGGGCTACAAAGCCCTAGCGGTTACCACTTTCCATGGGACACCCCCATGATCTCCGAACTATGTGCAACCGCCCACTATGTCCTATTTCTCCCCTATAAATAGCATAGTCGGGCCAAGAACAATGTAAGTAATCTCGAGTTAATCCATAAGTTAACTTCACTCTCTAAATTTACGACCTACATTACCATCACACATACTTACTCGCACGCCGGAGGTGGTTCGCAGGGTCCAACCCCTGCGCAATCACTTAACGTAGTGTCTTTGTATTTCTTATTTTCAGGTTAAGAACAAGCTTGGCGCAATCTCAACACCCCATTATTCCTTTGATCACCATCGAAGGCTTGGTTGACGAATATTTGTTCAATCAGGAAGTGACTTATCCGCTGATTTGGACAGAAATCTGTTTAAACCAGCTAGCTTTCCATTCAGAGACTGAACTTCTTTCAACGTGCGCGGTGAAGGAAGTTGGATGACAGCCTCTGTTTTTTCTGGGCATGGCTTAATGCCATCTGGTTCTATCAAATATCCTAGGAACATGCCTTCTGTAGCGCCAAAAGTGCATTTCTTAGGATTCAACTTCATGTTGATACTTCGTAGTGTTCTAAATGTTTCTTCAATATCGCGCACCACTTCATCTTCAGTATGGCTTTTTATCACAAGGTCGTCTACATAGACCTCTAGGTTGCGGCCCACTTGCTTTTCAAATGCATTATCTACCAGTCGTTGGTAGGTGGCTGATGAAGCGAAAAGTGTACCGCTTTTAGGGGGTCATTTAAGCCCTAAATCGTATTTATTTGATCAAATATTGCCCTAAATCGTTCCTTTTGTCATTTTAGGTACTTTGGAGAAGAAATCTGGAAAAGGAAGCATTTTGGACGTTTTTGGAGCATAAAAGTGAAGAAAACGACAAAGTCTCAAAAATCTGCTGGAAAGTACCTGTGACGGCGTCAAGCCCCAATGTGACGCCGTCAGCCCTTGATAAGCCAGAGAGGATTTTGGACGATTAAAGGGGGACGGCGTCAAGAAGGCCGTCAGCTCCTGATAGGCCAGAACGGATTTTGGAGGATTAAAGAGGGACGGCGTCAAGAAGGCCATCAAGAAACCCTAACCGCGGCGAGGTGACGGCGTCACGACCCAAAGGGTGACGCCGTCAGATCTGTTTTCCTATATATACTTTCATAATTTTTAGTCATTAGTGTGCAACTTTGTGAGGAGAAACCCTAGACGATTTTTCTGCCATTTTTAAGGGTTTTATACCCTTGGATCTCCCATGTTCAATTGAAGATAAGTAATCAATTAATCATTCAATATGTCTATGTGTTGTTTGATTATATCTTGTTCTTGTCTTTTATTTAACATGCTAGGCTAGATCTATCTTGTGTTTGCTTAGATCTAATGAAACCTAACTATTGATTATTGGTTGTTGGTGTGTTATTGATTGTATTGGATGATTGTTTATCGATGTTAGGCTTAAGAAAACTGACTAACCTCCTATACGGTAACTTGCTTGAACGTCTTAAGAAACATGAACCAATGCGTACTAAGGTTATTATGGTTGTATTTAATGTATGAGCGAATTCTAGTGATCCCATGTTAGGAGCTTCTTAGCCGGCTCGACATAGGAGTGAAGTAGGAGCTTGTAGAGTTGGGGAAGTACGTACGCCACCCCACGATTGGTATTAAGGAATACACCCGTCATCCACGCAATTAATACACACTAATCAACCGGTAAAAGATAGTTAGGGAGTAAGGAAATCTAAGTAAACACATTTCTCCCCATATAAGTTCCACAACCTTTTTATTTTCAGTTATTTTATTTTATTTGCAATTGTAGTTATTTGGGTTAGTTGACTAGCAACTAATTCCGCCCACTCCTTCAAACCCGAGATTTTACTTGCTTTCATAAAAATATAAAAATACAAAAAAAGAATCTTCCCTCACCCTTAGACCTATTAGAGTAGTTTTTCAATCCTAACGACACTATTCCCCTAGAGAACGATCAATCCCCCGGTACTTGCCACTACACTATACTACATCGGTCAGGTACACTGCCTGGTGGGGTTGTAAGCCTCTTGAGATCCCTCGAGAGGTAAAACCTGTTGTAAGGTCGCAAAACCACGCATCAGTGGCGCCCGCATTCTTCAGGCTAAAAGGTATCTTTGTATAACAAAAGACGCCTTGGCTTGTGTGGAAGGCTGTTTTTTCCTCGTCTTCCTTAGCCATCTGGATTTGGTGGTACCCTTTGTATGCATCTAAGAAACATTTAAAGGGATACCCGCACAAAGATTCCACCTTCCAGTCTATTTCTGGAAGTGGGTAGCAGTCCTGTGGACATGCTTTATTAAGATCAGTGAAGTCCACACACATCCGCCAACTACCATCGCTCTTCTTGACCATTACTGGATTGGAGAGCCAATCATGGTAATAGACTTCTCGCATGATGCCTGCGTCCACAAGCTTGTGTACTTCTTCCAGGATGGCTTTTGCGCGCTCTGGAGCCTGGCCGCGCTTTTTCTGCCTTACTGGGGAATATCCTTGTCGGATTTTCAGCTTGTGTTCTGCAATCGAGCGTGGCACACCAGTCATGTGCTTAGGTTCCCATGCGAAGATATCCAGATTCCTTTGCAAGAGCGCGCATACAACCACTCTACCCTTGTCAGACAACGACCCTCCAATCGACACTTCTTGTTCCGGATATTCAGGGTGAATTGCAACCTTTAGGTTTGGTACTTTAGCTGCGCTCTGTTCTGGGATATGTGTCGTTTCACATGTAATCGTGTTACACTCTTCTGGTGGCGCAGCGCTATTGTAGATGGTGACGATGCCGCCTTCTACTGGGAATTTGAGCATCCCATGTGCTGTGGATGGTACCGCGCGCATCGCCGAGATTCCTGACCTTCCAATAATGTCATTGTATGGCGAAGGAGATCTGATCACCATAAAGTTCATCCAGGCTGTCGTGGAGTGTTCCTTATTACCAACAGCGACTAGTAGGCGCAGTTGCCCCATGGGCCATATCTTTTCTCCTGTAAAGCCAGTAAGCGCAGTCGTGGCTGGACTTAATTGTCTTTGTATCTCAGGGCGCAGTCTTTTGAAATAATGTTCATACATTATATCCGCTGACGCCCCTCCATCAACATACATGCGGTGGATATCGTGACCCCCCGCATTTATCTCAATGGTTAGTGGCTCTGCCACTGCGTTGTCCGCAGCCAAGGTGGGGAAAGAGATTTCGCTTCCATGAGAATATTTTTGGCTCACCTTTTGCCTAGTCTTTCGCTGCCATGATTGTATCATGTAGATAGTATCAGCTTTTTCCTTAGGCGCTTCCTTCTTGCCTCCAGTTTTCTGTTTGTCTTTCCCGTCCTTAATATTTTTGACGAGATGGTCCAATCTGCCTTCTTTTACTAACTTGTCTATTAGTTGGCGCAGTTGGACGCAATCATTAGTTGTATGGCCCTTCTGTCCATGATAGTCGCAGTATCCATTCCCTACGCGCCGATCTTCAGGGGTGCGCATAGGTGGGGGTCTTGGAAAGTTCGCACCTTTCGTCGCAAATATTTCCTTTGGAGTTTTCGTTAGTGGGGTGTACTTGTCGTTTCCCCGTCCGCCCCCTTGACTGCGATAGCTTTTGTTACGATTGCCACTCTGTTCATTGGATTGTCTCCTTGGCTCTTCTTGTGACCTATGGTTCGAGTAACTTTTCTTACTATCCGCAGCGGCTGCTTCTCCTTGGACGAAGGACCTCGTGCGCTTCATGAGCTCGTCAAAGGTTTGGGGAACCCTATCGTTTAACTTTTTAATCAGATATGGGTTATTGATTCCGTTCATAAACCCCGATATCTTTAGTATTTCTGGGCACGCCTTGACCTGTATGCAATTCTTCCTTATAGCGTTCCATGAAAGCGCTTGTGGATTCCCCTTGGCGCTGTTTTACCCTAGCGAGCTCGACAGGGTTTTTGGCGCACTTCTTCCTCTGAGTAAAGTTTAAACGAAACGCCTTTCGTAACTCTTCAAACCCACCGATGCATCTGCGTGAAAGCTTACTGAACCAGTTGCGCACATTCCCTACTAATGTAGAGTTAAATGTGTGGCACCACACAGGTTGTGGCCAATTTTCGATAGTGGCTGCTGATTCGAAAATTTTTAGGTGATCATCAGGATCACCTGTCCCATCATATGTTTTGACATTAGCAGGCATGCGCCTTCTCTTATTTTCCGAAAAATCGCTGATGCGCCTAGTGAACGCATCAACTTTTTGGCGACGCCAGGGACGAGACATGTCTTCGTCTTCCTGGTCGCGGTATTTTCCCCTTGATTTCCAATGTCCGGTTTCTTTGTCCTCGTTGTCCGAGGAATCACTTGAGGATGGGCTTATTCTTTTACGACGCTTGCGCCAACTGTCATCGGAATCCGAGCTTGCTCCTCTGCGGCGCTTGCGCCGACTATCCTCGGAATCAGAGCTTGAAGGGCTTTCACTTGGGGAGCACCGTCGCCCAAGCCTGTCATGAACCCTGCGACTACCAAGCCTAGTGTGGACATTGGCGCGCCGTTCCCCATCTTCATGCTCCTCCAGATACTGAAAGTCGGCTGCTTCGTCATCCACAACCTTCCTTCCAATCCTAGTAAACACTGGGTGTTTGCGGCTATCCTTCTCGCGTCTTTCCTTTCGGTAGCGCGGTGGGGACGCTTCATGCTCAGGGTCGAAGTTGAGCCTGGCGTGCAGACTTTGACTCGACCTCTTTTTCGCCTCCTCTCGCATGAGCGCAGCCAAGGTTTCGTAGTTCTGGGACACGAAATCACTTGGCGCTAGTTCAGGCGTGACTCCTTCTAGCGCGAGGGAGTCTGTCTCCAAAGCAAGATCCTTGTTTCGGATAGGCGCATTTGGTGGCTCAGTGAAGTTTACTTCTGGCATGGTGAGAGGAGTGCGCTGTAGGTCTACCGCGCTAGTACTTGTTGTAGTAGCATTGGTAGTCATAGTGAGCGGTTCTACTGGAGTAAAGAGCAGATCTGAGTACGATCCTAAGCTTCTGGGCGCACTGGTTATCCCAGAGGCCTACTTAGAGGCCGCATCAGTTTGTTGTTTCTTCCCTAGTAGGTCGTCATGCGTTTTCTTCGTATGCGGAGTCCGCTGATTTCCGTGTTTCGTCATTCTAGTTCTTAGCAAAGTTCTTAGTGTAGGGTCCCACGGATGGCGCCACTTGTTGATACAAAAGTTGGGCGTTCCTTGATTCCGTACCAATCAGATCTTAATGCTTGAGACCTGCGCACTAAGAAAACAAAAAGACACCGTTAGGCTTATCGTGAGATTGTCTCCCACGATTATCCTCCGGCGTGAGAGTAAGTAATCGGTTTTTAGGGTTTAGTTGAAGAGTTAGGGTTTGTAAGTCGTACCTTTGATGAGAGTCGAAGGACTCTTTATATACACACGAAACCCTAGTTGGTTTCGTGTTCCTCACTCCTCAGCATATCCCGCATAGGGCGGTTACTTGATACATATCCCATAAATAAGAGATATCCTATCAAGACCATAAATAACTTCGGGTTTGGGCCAACGTGAGCCCAAACCGTTATCGCAATATCCCCTTCGTGATGGGCTTGAGCCCATTCGTGATGGACTGGAGTCCATTCGTGATGGACTTGGGTATGGGTCGGGTTCGTGACCCGAATACGGACTATACGTCATCAGAGTGTTTGTGAATGAATATGGGGCAAAAGTGTAGTTTTTTGGCTAAATATTATAGACTTATTGTATCTAGATTATTATTCACAAGTTATTAGTTGCTTACTGTGAACGATGGCAGCTCTTGCTCTTGACGCCGATCGATTTATGCATACCTTTTTTTTTTTTTTTTTTTTTTTTTTTTTTTTTTTTTTTTATCTTTAATCTAAATACAACACTTAAAAACTACAAGAATTTCCTTGACAAAATGAGGCAACTGCCACGGTCCGAAGCTAACCTTGTTGTGCTTGAAAGTCAAAATCTCGCAAACACACTTCTCAAATATAATAGGAAAAAAGTTGTACTTAAAATGAATACCCATAATTTCTACATTATGGGTTTTGTCAACAATAATGGCACGTAGTGGGAATTCAGAAGGGAAATGATGCCGCGAGGCTAAGAGGATCAATAGCAATTGGAATAAGACTCAACTATCCACCACTGGTTGGTCTTAGAATAAGTAAAGAAACCATTCGGAATGCTTTTGGTAAACTGGCTAAAATGGAACAAGGCGATGAAATAACATGTGATTTAGCAATCCTTTGTTTAGTATTTTGTGAAGGGTCATGATTTTCATGGGGCGATCGCACATTTAGACGATGTGTGTCGTCAAAAGGAAATTTAGTAATTGTTGAAGAGTGGCTAAGTGATATGATCAAAGATTGGTCAGTTTTGACGAGACTAGCTAGGGAGTGCGCTGAGGAAAACTATGAGTTGTCAGAGTTTGAAAGGATGATTATAAGAATCGTGATTATGCCTCTTTTGACTTAATGTCGCCTCATCATAGAAGATCACAAGCAAGAATAGCAAAAGTACTGATTAAAGTTGTGCACGTGCCAAGAAACAACCCGTAATATTAGTTGGCAAAGAGTAAATGAAATGAATAGTGAATTAGGGGTACTTTTGTCTTTAAATCAAAAAACAGTTTTGCAACCATTCACCAGTAGAGAATTGTGGTAGCTAGATAATTCTGAGTGGCTGTAGATTTTTATTTCACTTAACCAAGAGAGAATTGAGGTCTTTTTGAAGGATATGTTGAATTGTTTTGCAAAGTTTGACACTTTTTGTTATATAAAAAGGGCTAGCGTTATATTTTATTTACTGATCATCGAACATAAAAGAATGTTATTTACCGCCAATTTTAGACAATGGATAAAGTTTGACTTTTGAGGTCAAACATTTTGGTATCCATAGTAGGTTTGACTTTTGAAGTGAGAAGCCCTAGTTTTCAAACTTATATATCGACACTATTCTAAAACTTCACATAATAATTTCAAAAAGTAGATAAAATGTTGTATATAATACGAAAACTGCAAGGATCATTATATAAATCCATGTTATTTTGAATCTCAAAAGTGCTTATTTTGACTGCAAAAGTCAAGTCTACCTCTTTTTTTCTTATTTTTCTAACCTTGTGCATTGTTTTGTGTGGGAGATGATAAAGTATACATACCTTATAAACCGTTCAAATAATTTAGGCGGATTGTATATAATTGCTAAACGGTTCAAATAATTCAACGTAATCCAGCCATAAAGAACAACTGCAAAAAAAAAAAAAAAAAAAAAAAAAAAAAAAAACAATTTAAAAGATATAAATTAGGGTTTTCCTTAATACATCAAATTAGCGATTAAAAATCGATACTGAAAACTGAAATTAACTTAGTTGAATGAAAAATGTACCAGAATTGTGCGAAATTGAGAGAATTCGGATTATATTGCTGGTTTTAGGGTTGTGTTTGTCATACGGTGTGTTTTGGAATGACAAGTTATACGCTCCTATGGTCTACTAGGCTTTAGTTGTTTATTTGATAACACAGAATGATTTAGTGCTGAATGATTCTGAAGTCTGAATGGTTCAAAGGCTCTGAATGACTTGGTTCTGAATGAAAATTGTATGTTTGATATCGGTTCTGAATGAGTTATCTGAATGATAAAAACATAAAATTATAAATATCCTACTCATAATATTCTCTTAAATTAAAAGACATTGAAAATCAATAAGCTAGCAAAATAATATCTATAAGAAAACAAAACTCAATTTGGTTTCTTTTATTCTAAACCGACTCAAAATTTATTTATATATCTGTTTTCTCTTTTGTATCCAATACACAATACAACAACAACAAAGAGATAACTCTTTTATCTCTCTTCCTCTCTCTCTCATCGGCAACAACCACACCCATCCACCACCACCTCGCCACCACTGCAACCACTCCACACCATCACCTCGTCACCACTGCAACCACGCAGCCACCACCACCATCCCCTCCTTCCTCTGGTCGGGTCAAAGGACGAGAAGATCGAGACGTTATCGAGCCGTTTCGGGTTCGAGTCGAGTACTGAGGTTGTGCTCTACTACAAGCAACAATAGATCGGAATGGTTAAGAGATATGTTATAAGTGGAATGATTCAGTAGTTTTTTTCCATCATTCAGTGTTCAGAAGTATTTAACAAACAATCGGAATGCTGACCGATTCAGCACTTAGTGCTGAACCATTCCATTCAGCACAAATCAAACACAGCCTTAGTGTTTATTATTGGGGCACTCATAGGTTATGTTTGGGACACGGTTTATTGGGCCTTGACGTCTCGTTTGTGACATAAACTTATGAAAATTTATGGCTTATAAAATAAGCTATAAAATTTCATAAGTCCAAGCCCATAGAAAGAGGCTTATAGAAGTTTATGGCTAGTTAAACTACTTAAATACTCTAAAAAAATATAATGAATTATCACGTAAAATATATATGAATTTAATTTGATGTATGTTATATGTGATTTTACATTAATAAGCCTTATCTACAACTAATACGCCATACAAATTTATAAAAATATAAATCAGCTTATAATATAAGCCTCAGCCTCAGCCTCAGGCCATCGCTCCAAACATACCAACACACTGAAATTTGTGTATCTGCCTGAAACATGTTTAAATATTATTGAACATTGTATATTAAGAACTTATATTTTGATAATATATGTAAATATTCGAATTTCATTGTGTATATATGTAATTCCTTATATGTTATTTGGCTCGAAACTAATTAAGCTAGCCGAACTAAAACTGAAACTGAATTTCAAGGATGGTTTCTGTTAGGTTATAAATCGTGACCAAGTTATATAATCGGTTACGCTTTTTAAATCACAAACTGACTAAATTGTGAAACCGCAAGACTGGTATATATACACAACCTTTTTTTTGGAAACTACAAAATATTAGACAGGGTTACACAAATAGAAGATGAAGTGTGTGTTTTTTTTCTTTGTTAAGATTGAGATAATTTTTTAAGTGAAAATAATGTGCGTGCACTGGCTCACTAATGAAAAATTGAATTTTATTTTTTAGTCATAAACAATCAATAACATCGACAATTGTTTAAGTTGATCCCGAAGTTGTTAGACTATTTTATTGTTCCGGGGGTTACATTTTTAACTTTTTAGGCGTGTTTTGCTATAGGGTTCAAAAATGATGAAAGTTATGAGTATTATTGGTGAACCACATTCGGATCGGGTCGGATCTGCATTTTGTTTCTTAAACAAATACCCTCTAAAGTTTTGTATACGTCGCTTTTATTAGTATTACAATCACTAAAAATAGCTTTGATGTTTACTATGTATCGCAGCGGCGTGTTGTTAAAAGGATATAAAAATGACTTTTAGTAGGACGATATAAAAATGATCTTCTTCGTGTAAGTCTCTCTTTTTTTGCTTCTGTTTTGTTTTATTGATTCTTCATGTGTATTTTTATTTGTTAAAGTTTTGGCGCTAATTGGCCAAAAACCGATCAAGGCTGGTCAGCGGCGGTCAACGACCTTTTCATTTAAAAGTTAGTTTTTTATTTTCTTCTTTCAATTGGCCGTATTTTGATTTGGGATGGTGGTAGCAAGAAAAAGAGAAAAGAGAGACGTGGTATTGAACACACCAATTCAGGACCAGCCAGGGGAGGTTTTCCTATTAGGGCTACATGTGTTAGTTTGTGGATATATTTAATATACGTTTGACCGGATCCGAACACGAGACTATGAGATTGCACGCATTGCGTATGAGATTCAATGTTTAATTATTAAATATAAAACGTTATGTTTTAATTATTAATTCACAATAACGACTAAACGGACGTTAAGTACTTAACGAAAGTGACTAACGGTCGTTAAATAACAAAGGGATACGAAGAAAAAGAAACAAGCCAAGAAAAGGTTCCAGAACCTCTCTTGGGCTTGTAAAATTGACCAACAATAGGAATCCCACATGGGAACTATTTGTAAACTTGATCTCTACCATAAGGGTATAAATACATCCCCATGTATTCATTCTTTGTGACACTTGATCTAGATAGAAGGCCAAACTTCTTATCTTCTCCCCTCTTACTCCTTGGTCGACGAGTGAAGCCCCATGAAGGGATTTGCGAGTGACCTTGAGCGTAACTAAAGTGTTTGGTTAATCTATTGTGATTAAGAACCTAGCATTCGCATTGAATCGCTATCAATACGCGTGTACAAGACCATAGATAAATCCTATTTTGGATTTTTGTTCTTGCCCAAATCGATTATGGTGTAAATCGATTTCATAAACCCTACATTATTAGGGTTTGAGTTTCTTGATCGTTTGATTGTTTGGATTGCTAAAAGGTACGCTTACTTTATTTTTTTGTTAATTAATTATGCATTTTATGTTTAAGTCTTCCGCTGCATGCTTTGTGATTACATATTATTATATGCTTGCCATGATATATAAATTCCAACAACATGAATCTAGTTGCAAAAGCTAGCAATCTGGGACTAGGCGGATTCAACTTTTCTATACGTAAAACTTCATAATTATACGTATATTGATAAACTTTAATATATAATAAATTTTAGCGTAGATAACTAAGTTTGCTTACAAAAAAGATTAAATGTTGGGCGTTAAATTTACATAGTGCTTTAATTTAGTTGAATTAGAGTTTTTTACACAAGCATTATTCAGATTGTATTAAAAAAACAAAAATTTAAACCGAATTGAAACCCGATTCGAATTCATTACATTGGTTTTCGAATTCCTTGGTTTTTCATCAACTCGACTCAAAACCCGAATGTATTTTATACTTATTTTATGTATTGAAGTTTATGTTGGTATTTTTGGCGAAAGTAAATGATGCTTAAACCAGAGACGAAGATCTAGATGGAACCATAACTAAAAAAAAAATGTTTTATAAGCTACGTGAAGTAGCATTGGATTTTATGAGTTTATGAAGGATTAGTTTTTACAAATGTCTTGTAAGATTTCTATCCATAGGTATCATCTAATTCATGAAAATGTTCATACTTTAATTTGTTTCATAATTTTTCGTTTTCATTTCAGGTTTCATTGGAACTGCAGATCAAAAGCCTCTTGGAGTTGACGTCTGAAGCTGTTGTTGAGATGATCAACGGGAAGACCGCTGAAGAGATTCACAAGGTGTTCAACATGGAACAAGATTTCAATGCTGAAGATATAAAGATGTTGCATGAACTTGACGATTGGGATTTTGAGTAAATCATAGTTTCTTCCATCAGGGTGTGTGATAAGGATTTATTTAGTACCTTTTTAAAGGGTCATTTAAGCCAAAAATCGAGTAAATATGATTAAATATTGTCTCAAATCGTTTCTTTTTGTATTTTAGGTACTTGGGACGAGAATTGTGGAAAACGGCACTTTTGGAGCATATTTGGACGATAAAGTGAAGAAAACGACGAAGTCGCGAAAAGTACGTCAGACTTGGAGGTCTGACGGCGTCACTAGACACAACGTGACGCCGTCCCTTGTAAACTCGTGGAAGATTTCTAGTGTTGAGCTAACAAGTGACGCCTCAGAAGATTTTGAAGGCTTTATAACCTGACGCCGTCAGGAGTAAAGTGGAGATGGGCGTCACGCTTTATGCTAACAAGAGACGGCTCAGAAGGATTTTACAAGCGGCGATTACACAGACGAAACCCTAAACCACGGCGAGTTGACGGCGTCAGAGGCTATAACCTGACGCCGTCAGAACTGTATTCCTATATATATTTTCGAAAGTTTTCATTGTTAAGTGTGACATCTTTTGGAGAATAAACCCTAGTCGAATTTCAGCAGCTTTGTAAGGGTTTTTCAACCCTTGAACCTTATGCTTTATTGAAGATAAGTTATTCGTTTAATCATTCAATATGTCTATGTGTTGTTTGATTAATTGTTTATCTTTTCTTCTATCTATCATGCTAGCTTAAGTTTGTTTGTGGTTGCTTAGATCTAATGAAACCTAGTTATTGAATATTGATTTGTTGTCTCTTATTTAGTTGATTGTTATCGCATTAGGTTAAGAAAACTGGCTGACCTCTTATATGTAACTAGCTTGCACGTCTTAAAAACGCAACCGTAGAGTGCACTATTGGTTTTGTTCATTGTATTTATTGCGTGAATTGCGGCTTATAGATCCTAGAAAACTTAATGGATGTTAAGGGATTTAGGGGAGACTAATATTCATAGAGTTGGGGATTTCGGCACCTCCCCACGACCAATAATAAGGAATACGATGCTTCAACTAAAACAAGGACGTGACAATTCAACGAATCAATAGGAGATAACTAGGGAGTAATTAAATCTAAGTAAACACACTTTTCCTATCATAAGAAGTTCACCAATTTACTTTTTCTTGTTTTTTTAGTTTAATTTTAGTTTTATAATTAGTTTTTGGGTTAGTTGATTAACAACTAATTCCGCCCACTCCTTCAAAACCGAGATTTTAATTGCTTTCTAAAAAATATAAAAATACAAAAAGAATCATCCCTCACCTCTAGACCTATCTCGTCATACATCTTGACTAACGACATTATTCCCCTAGAGAACGATCAATCCCCCGGACCTACCTATACTACACTACAACGATCAAGTACACTGCCTGGGGGATTGCAAGCTTCTCAAGATCCCTTGAGAAGTAAAACCTTTTGCGTGGACGCAATCCTCGCATCAGTGTGATACTCACACCACAATTATGCACACATCATGTTGTAATATATGCATTAGTGATGTGATATTGTGGGGTGTGCATCAATTTTTGTGGTGTGAGTATCAATTCTCATCTTCCATCACTTGCAACAAGTTTACTTTATTGTTTATATTGGGTCTGTTTATTTTTTTATCCATTAAGTCGCTTATGGTTATTAATGACTATATGGGCGGTCTGATATCGAGGTTTGCCTCAATCTGGATATTAATGGGATCCTTCTAGCTAGCTAGTCTCTGCAGAGGAAATATCCACAAGCCAGAGAAATCTTGTGAATCTTTTCACTAGTCTTCCCATTTGGTGAAAATGATAGTAATGGGTTTGAACTGAAATATGGGATTTTGTTGAATGTAAGGTTTATGGGTTTTGTATGTGATGATGGTTATGATAAAGGGCGAGTAGTAAAGTGGTTTGAAGGTTTAAGGTTGAACCAATGTCTTGAAACCCGGGTCGACCCGGCCGGGTTAACTGGTTCCGGCAAAAAAACGAGTTAATCGGTTAGACCCGCTGGGTTTTAAGTGACCCGGTTCTCGAAACCCGGCCATGTTTGGTTTTTTTCATTTTTTTTATAGAAAATCGGGTTGACCCGGTTGAAAAAAATAGTCTTTTTAATAGAAAACCGGGTTGACCCGGCAGTCGAACCGGTAACCCGGTGACTCGACCGGGTCGATTAAAAACCCGGTTTTCAAAACATTGGGTTGAACAACCGATTTGTTTTGGTGAACTAGTGACTAAGTCAACTATTTTTTTTTTTTTTTTTTTGGGTTTTGTTGGTACAAATACAATGGTCGATCGGTTCATTAGACCGGCACAAATCGGTTCAAATTTTACTTTTAAAGTGACATACTTTACTTTCCGTACGTTTGTCCAATAGTTTCAATTTTGATATATTTTAACAATATTCTTCAAATCACATTACTCCAAACATGTACTCCGAAAAATGAAAACAAATGTTAAAACTAGTCAAACATACTAAATATGACATGTACTGTGTTGCCACTTACTTAAATAGTTTGGCGGATGTCGAGTAAAATACTTTTATGTGACCAAATTGAGATCATCTCGTATAACATGATAGGTCATGTTGTGAGATATAACAACTGCACGCAAAAAGCTTTACTACTTGAAGTTGACCGTTTTCTATTTTTCTTTTCAGTTAAGTAAGATCACATATTATATTCATATTAAGTGGTGTGAAAAGATATCTATATTACCTCTTAATAAAGAGAGATAAGTTTTTGAACATCTCATCATTAAGATGTAACAAGTGTTTGGGCCAACTCAAGTGAAAAATAAATAAATAAATAAATAAATAAATAAAAAACTAATCATATATAACCTCACATATTTAGCAACAACAAAGGTTCAAGGTTTATCCTAAGCTCCAAACATGATGCTAAAAGATAGGGACATGCTGTGTTTTACGTACAATTGAAAAACTTAATGCGTTGGATGAAATTTTATACGTGTCAATGTGTGTTTGTGATATACTTTGTCATCAAATACGTTTAATGATATTGCCCGTTACTAGCCTTAAGTCTCTTTGAGCTAAAAGAAGCGGTTTATTTTTTGCTCAACCTCATAAACGAGTTAGAGATTTAGTCATGCTCCAATTCTAAATCATAAGAATATACAATAACTACAAAACAAACTTCGAGTTTGATTTATACCACACCTGAAATCAAACTGAAATTTTATGATTAAAAAGAACAACTCAAACTCGAATAAAGAATTAATCTCAAATTTTTAGAAGTGAGGTTCGATTCAATACTTATGCTTTTGTTTTTGGTGATTGTGTCACATTATTGTTTTGCTGCATATCTAAGCGACTTGTGTGGTTCTTTTTTAACTTTAAAAATCTTGGCATATATACCTTGGTCCAAGTCTTTGAAATATCAACATACATGGATACTTTATTTAATTTCTTTTGGAGAATGTACACGTTTGTGCTTCATCTATTACCAATCACCATTTTTCATCTATAATGCTTTATAAATTTAGAAAGAGACCCTTGTATTTTCATATCTAGTGATTAGATAATTGAAAAAAATCATAACAACCACTTAAAATGCTTTTCATGATTGCTAGTTAAAAATGGCTATATGTTAATTTCATTTTCTTTACTCACAAGTATTTTCATTCCTTCACTTGAAAACACAATCCTTGGTTCAAAATGGAAAAGCAGCTTTCATGTAAACACCTTATTTCAAATGGTTCAAAATAAGTAAAATCCCATACACCACGTTAGGCAAAAAAAAAAAAAAAAAAAAAAAAAAAAAGAAAAGAAAAAAAAGAGACAACTAAACTAACTAGGAGGTTAACCGGTACATAGTGGTCAAGTACCTAGACAAAGACGGTAACAAGGGGGGCTCACAGGTGTTAAGCCACCCCCAATCAGCCCGGTAATTTTCATAAACATCGGCTATTTGTTACAGTAAATTTAATCGGTCATGCGCCATCTAATCTACCTGTTAGTTAGTGTTAGGGTAAACAATCAAACGATATATGTTCTTCTTTGTGGCTTATAATTTGTTTGTTTGTGATCCAGTAATTCTTTAAACTTAAACTGTAACTACGTTAAATAATCTAACTCGTAAATTTATAAAAAGTTGACAGCGTTAAAGTGTTCTAAGCCAATTTTTTAGTAGAAAGTTGTAAGACATCGAATTGGTATTTATATATATAGCCATTACTTTTTTATTTATAAAGAATTTGATAAGGCTTTATTATTATTATTTTTGTTATTTGAGATGTAATTTTTTTCATTAAAATTACTACTCAATGTTTGTTTTCAAAACAAAATCGACTAATATAGTGTGTTATGTTGTTTAAGCGCACATGTTTACTATCATCCTTTTATATCAAAATGAAGCCTCACCAACTTACAATCTTTGGCTTTTTCTGATATCTTGACAAGAGGTCTCGATTTCAAACCTTAATAGGTACAACCTTATTAGTTACACACACATTTAACAGTAACCATGAAAAGGGTTGTAAATGTTACATAATACACGGGTAAGCTGTATATATATGGGTCAAAGTCTCATTCTACTAGAAAACCTTGAGGAAAAAAAAAACGTTGTTTTAAACTAACATGGAAGTAATGCTCAATTTTAGTAGTGAAAAGTAAAAAAATAGAAAGTAAACATTTTTAGCTAAATTTTAAAAGAAAACATTTTACTTCAAAATCAACCAAATTAATTTTTCTTTCAGTCTTTTTTTCATATGCCATTTCATTTTCTTTTCTTTTATTCTCTTCACTAAATGATACTTTACTTAAAAAAACAACAAAAAAGTTAAATATAAACAAAAGTGAGAAGCAATAATAGTAATACAAAATACTAAAAGGACCAAATTGCAAGTGAGCTCAACCCTAAACCCTGGTTATTTCAAGTATCTACTCAGTCCCCAACAATAGCCACCTTCTTCCCCTGTTCCGATCACTCACTCACTCACTAGCAGGTTATACCCTTTTTATATTTGTCTCATTATTTCAATCTTAATAACTGTTTTTATTTTATAAAAATCCAATCTATTTATTCTTTACAGTTCAACTTTCATACATGCAATAATGGCTTCATTGGATATCAAAGCAGCTCAATCATTACAAGTAAGTGATTATTTCAATTGGGTGTTCTTTATTTTTTTATAAAGTTTATTAATCTGTATAAAAAAGTGCAATTTTTTCTGCATGACCAAGTTTGTTAAGGTTTTAGGGGGTGTTTGGGTTAGCTTATATTTTCAGGCTTTTCAGCTTTATTTGAATTTGAAAAAACTCATAAGCTCGTTTTTTTCGGCTTATAGCTTATGGACTTATTTTAATAAGTCCACAAGTTTAACTTGATAAGCCGAAAAAGGTGAGCTTATGAGATTTTTCAAATTCAAATAAAGCTGATAAGCCTGAAAATATAAGCTAACCCAAACACCCCCTTAATGAAAAAAGAGCTTATGAGTTTTTTCAAATTCAAATAAGATCAAAAGCCCGGAAAATAAGCTAATCCAAACACCCCCTAAATGAAAAAAGAGCTTATGAGATTTGCCAAATTCAAATAAGCTCATAAGCCCGAAAAATAAGCTAAGCCAAACACCCCCTTAATGAGAAATACACACGCATTTGAATGATATTTAAATATATTTTGGATGAAGAATTTGTGTTTTTTAATTGTTAAGTTGATAGTATTTGATCAGTTTTAATTAATTTAAATTTCAGGGTTCAAATAATTGTAATTTCTTCTTGCCGAAACCGTTACCAAAAAGTAGAAATACCCATTTGCTCTTCGGGTCATCTCGAAAAAAGAATGGGTCAGCTCGAATATGTAGCAAAGTTGTTCGGCGAAATGCCTCAAAAGTTAAGGCGGTTTTATCGGTAGATACACAAGTAGGTGATGTTGAGAATGTGGTTAAGGAAAAAGTGATACATTTTTATAGGACGCCTTTTGGTGATGTTGAGAATGTGGTTAAGGAAAAAGTGATACATTTTTATAGGACGCCTTTTTTACAAGAGAATAAGAGTGAGCAGTTGCTTAAGTCGGTTCAGGCGAAGATATCGGATCAGATTGTGGGGCTGAAAATGGAGAAATGTTTTAATATTGGGGTTGATGGGAATTTGTCGAAAGAGAAAGTTGCGGTGCTGAAATGGCTTTTGCAAGAAACGTATGAGCCGGAGAATATTGGAGAGGAGAGTTTTGTAGCTAAGGAGACCAAAGACGGGTATGAAACGGTTGTGGTTGAAGTTGGGCCGAGGTTGTCGTTTACTACAGCGTGGTCTGCAAATGTTGTCTCGATATGTAAGGCTTGTGGGTTATCGGAAGTTAATAGAATGGAGCTGTCGAGAAGGTATCTTTTGTATGTCAAACGTGAAAGTGGACCACTTTCGGATATTCAAATTGCAGACTTTGCTGCAATGGTGCATGATCGTATGACTGAATGTGTTTACCCAGAAAAGCTTGTGTCTTTTAAAACAAGTATTGTTCTGGAAGATGTTTATTATGTACCCGTTATGGAAAAGGGGCGAAAAGCGTTGGAAGAGATTAACCAACGAATGGGGTTAGCGTTTGATGAACAAAACTTACAGTATTACACTAGGCTGTTTAAAGATGATGTTAAACGTGACCCGACAAATGTTGAGCTTTTTGATATTGCACAATCGAACAGTGAGCATAGCAGGCATTGGTTTTTTACCGGAAAGATTGTTGTAGATGGTAAACCGATGGATCAGACGTTAATGCAGATTGTGAAGAATACTTTAAAGGCAAACCCGAACAATTCTGTTATAGGGTTTAAAGATAATTCGAGTGCAATCAAAGGATTTTTGGCCAACCCCTTACGGCCGAGTCAACTGGGTTTGACATCACCTTTAGTCCCGACTCCACGTGATCTTGATATTCTGTTTACAGCCGAGACACATAATTTCCCATGTGCAGTTGCACCGTTCCCTGGTGCAGAAATGGGTGCTGGAGGGCGTATTAGGGATACACACGCAACGGGCCGTGGTTCTTTTGTCGTGGCTTCAACTTCTGGTTATTGTGTTGGGAATCTTTATATTGAAGGCGCATATGCTCCATGGGAAGACGAGTCTTTTGATTATCCATCAAATCTTGCTTCACCGCTGGAAATTCTTATTAAAGCGAGTAACGGTGCATCGGATTACGGGAACAAATTCGGGGAGCCGATGATTCAGGGGTACGTGAGGAACTTTGGAATGAGACTACCGAATGGGGAGAGGCGAGAATGGATAAAACCGATAATGTTTAGTGCTGGTATTGGACAAATTGACCATACCCATATAACCAAAGGCGAGCCCGATATTGGGATGTTAGTTGTGAAAATCGGTGGTCCTGCTTATCGAATTGGAATGGGGGGAGGTGCAGCATCGAGTATGGTTAGTGGTCAGAATGATGTTGAGCTGGATTTTAATGTTCTCCAGCGTGGTGATGCTGAGATGTCACAAAAGTTGTATCGTGTTGTTCATGCGTGTATTGAAATGGGTGAAAATAACCCGATCGTTAGCATACACGATCAGGGTGCGAGTGGTAACTGTAATGTTGTTAAAGAGATTATATACCCACAAGGTGCTACAATCGACATCAGGTCTATTGTGGTTGGTGATCATACTATGTCGGTCTTGGAGATATGGGGAGCAGAATATCAATAACAAGATGCAATCTTGGTAAATGCTGAAAGCCGTGAGCTTTTGGAGTCGATATGTAAACGAGAACGGGTTTCAATGGCTGTTATTGGGACCATTAACGGTGAAGGTTATGTTCGTTTAGTCGACAGTCGTGATCCCAAAAAACCACCAGCTGTCGATCTTGAACTCGAAAAAGTTCTCGGTGACATGCCTCAGAAAACATTCGAATTTCATCGTGTGGAAGACACACGAGAATCCCTCGAAATTACCCCTGGGATCACATTAATGGATTCTTTGAAAAGGGTGTTAAGATTACTATCAATCGGCTCTAAGAGGTACTTGACAACCAAAGTTGACAGATGTGTGACGGGTCTTGTAGCTCAGCAACAAACCGTAGGCCCCTTACAGATTCCACTTGCTGATGTAGTGGTTACAGCTCAAACATTTACTGATTACGCTGGTGGTGCGTGTGCTATTGGCGAACAACCAATTAAAGGGCTGTTGGATCCAAAAGCAATGGCGCGTTTGGCTGTTGGTGAAGCACTTACAAATCTTGTTTGGGCTAAAGTTACGTCTTTGATTGATGTTAAAGCAAGTGTGAATTGGATGTTTGCCGCTAAACTTGATGGTGAAGGTGCAGCAATGTACGATGCTGCTATTGCTTTATCAGACGCTATGATTCAGCTTGGTATTGCTGTTGATGGTGGTAAAGATAGTCTTTCAATGGCGGCTCATGCTTCTGGTGAAGTTGTTAAGGCTCCTGGGAATCTTGTAGTTAGTGCTTATGTTACGCTATGTAGTTATCTCGGTCAAATTTCAAATATCGTTCAAGGTCCAAGATTTGAAATAGCGGTTATTGCGGTGAGATATCGGTTTTTATATTACCTAGAATATATATATATTGTTGGGTCCTTCAGTACCCAAGAGTCGTTAAAACAAGATTTGAATACAAATTAAGCTAAGTGTAAATGAAACCGAAAACATTCTAAGTCACTGAGTGAACAGTCACTCAGTGAGTTACCTTCAAGATGCTCAGGACGAGTCTAAGAAGAAAGATTCACCACACAGTGAGGCGGTACTCACTGAAGTGTTACTTGAGACGAAGAAGAAGGTAATGGATCAGTGAGCTTTAGACAAGAGCTCACTGAACCCAGTCTCTTCAACAACAACTAAAGACAAATGCCTGAAGAACCTAAAGCCAACCTAAAGCCTGAATAAAAGGCGGGAAAAGAGGGAAGGTTTTAAGAAGATAAGAACAAGTCTTATCGGGGTCAGACAAACCATCCCTCAAGTGACCAAAAGTCTAAGAAGTGTAAGGTCAGACACTCGAAGACTTATTGGCGCAATCCTATTGGTTCTTGGAAATGACAACTACTGTTGTAGCTGTCAGACACGCTTCCTATTTGTTTATCTAGTTTTAATCTTCAGTACTCTTGATCTGTTTGTCTATAAATAGCAAACAGATAGAGAAAAGTGGGTAAGGTATTCTTGTACAATTAAAGCTTAGACTTTCACAAATACCCCTTTTCTTCTACAAAGAGTAACGTATCCCTAAGATAGCTCAGTGGGTCGAATTGTTACCACTTAAGCATAGCTTGAGTTTAGATAGGAGACACCATACCTTGTCTATTCAATCCCAAGTGTTTGTTCCGCAAAACACTTGGGTAATAGATTCTTTGATTCATTTCTAATAAGAATTTAAACGTTGAAAATACTGTGTGTTTTTATATTAACGTTTCATTAACTGTTAGAATTAATCAATACATTGTATTAGTCATAAACACAAATAGATTAACTTTATAGAGAGAGAGAGAGAGAGAGAGAGAGAGAGAGAGAGAGAGAGAGAAGAATATGGGGCTGTCTCACATATAAGCTTACATGCGAAACTATCAAAAATTACGTATTTTTAACAAGAAAAACATCAAATCTACCTCATTTGTATCATGTCCTTCACAATGCATATATTAGTTCCACTACCTAAATTTTGAAAAAATAATAACCAATATGATGTATTTTTAAGTGATTTTTAATGGTTTCACATGTAAGCTTAAATGTGAGACAATCCCATTGTTGATACAAAAGTTGGGCGTTCCTTGATTCCGTACCAATTCGATCTTAATGCTTGAGACCTGCGCACTAAGAAAACAGAAAAAACACCGTTAGGCTTATCGTGGGATTGTCTCCCACGATTATCCTCCGGCGTGAGAGTAAGTAATCGGTTTTAGGGTTTGTAGAAGAGTTAGGGTTTTGTAAATCGTACCTTTGTGAGGGTTGAGATGCCCTCTATATATGGACACGAAATCCTTATTGGTTTCGTGTTCCCCAATCTTCGGTCCATCCCGCGTAGGGCGGTTAGGCAATATATATCCCATGAAATAGAAGATATATTATCGCAGCCATAAATAGCGTTGGGTTTGGGCCATCGTGAGCCCAAACCGTTATCGCAATAGCCCATATCGTGACGGGCTAGAGTCCATTCGTGATGGACTTAAGTATGGGCCGGGTTCGTGACCCGATTACGGACTATACGTCATCATGTCCCCCCAGTCTAGTGTGCGCAATGCGTGATTGCGGATACTAGACTAACAACTTAAAAAAAATATATATATTCCTCAATGCGTAGCGAGGAAGCTTTAAGTATTTCCCGCCAAAAGTAGCGAGTTAACCTAGTCCAAGTATCTTCTTCGAAAATCGTGTGTGGTGGGTGAAAAAGTGCTTTACCTTTTGGGTTCCCAACTGTACGATTAGAGCAAGTGGGGTACACATGTCGTACATCCACGAATATGTGTACCCTATATAAACTTTAGCCGTCATTTGACTGTGGTTACCACAGTAAAAAGAAATCATCATTTTTCGCCATTGTTAAACCTTCAAGAAACAAATCAACAAAAGCGAAGATAGTAGCGCGTGCGCCGATAATAGGTATCATGGTTCTTCAATTATCTGAGATTAGTTCCGATATATCTGAGGATGAACTTCGTCAGTTCACCTCAGACTATTATATCCCGCTCGCATTGCATCCGGTAGTGCCGGCCGCAAATGCATCCATAGCGAATTTTCCGCAAGGGAAGGTGGGGGTTTATACGCGCTTCTTCGAATTTGCGAACCAGCGTGTTCCCATTTCCCTGTTTTTGTGCGATATCTTAAACCATTATCGCTTGCACATCTCGCAACTGCATTGTATAGGTGCGGCGAAAGTTACCAATTTTGAGGTAAATTGTCGCCTGTTGGCGATTGAACCCACTGTGCATCTATTCCGCGCGTTTTACCACACGTCGTGGTTGAACGGGTGGGTCACTTTTGCTAAGCGCGCGGGGTCTCTGCAGTGTTATGCAAAGAAATTAGACGCACTAAGGGTATGGAGGGAAAATTTTTTCTGGATTGATAGTGCATTTTTTCCCTGGGTATTTGAGTTCTATACTCAAGAATCGTTGCTGAGAGATGAGCGCCCAGACCCCGGATTGTATAATGTGGCGGATGCGGAGACGATAAACACCAATCGCATACCTATTGAACCGTATCCAGAGGATTTTCTGGTGCACATGGGCATCAGTCACAACTACTTTGGTAGTCCGGAAGAGGTGCCAACATTCTTGGATGAAGACGGCCGGGGTGGGTGCTTGTCTCTTCCTTCCTCTTCACTTGATAGTTGTAAGCATTCTTCCCTTTGTAGTTTTACTAACGCATTTGCTATTTGTTTGTTGCTTTGTTGCGCAGAGATGGACTTGTTTGATGTTGTTCGCTTGGCGAAGCCCACAAAGGTGATCGTAGGGGTGCGCCCCTTGAGAGATGGGGAGCAGCCATTGCTTCAGGCTACTGCAGGGCGCACAATGGTGATTGCGCAAGAGGAGACAGAGGAGACAGAGGAGATAGGGGAGGTTCCCGCAGGTGTCACCATGGCAACTCCTCTGCGTAGCTTTCCCTCTGCTGAGTCACAGATCCCTGTTGAGTTGTTACATGTAGACTCATCAGGGAGTGCGATGGACGAGTCTGAAGATGAAGGCTTGGTGCGGAAACGCAAGAGGGCGTCTGGTGATGATGGCGCAGGGACATCAAGCAAGCGCCCTGCGCTTATTGTCGAGCTGCCTGCCGAAGAGGATGCGTCATCGCATAAGACCCCTCCCCCCACGTAAGCATTTGTGTCTTTAGATCTTCAGTCCTCTATTACGCCATTAGTATTATAGAGTAACTTTGTTATTTGCGTGTAGGGCTGAGACTGCTGTTGATGATGACGCGCATGTGGAGAGTTCGCCCCCCAAGACTGATGTTGGTGATTTTGGGCCTGAGAGTCCAGTGGATGAGGAGAAATCTGCTGGGGATGCGCCAAGGAGTAGTCTTCTTGAGGAGTTGGCATTGTCTGCTGCGCACCAGGCTTCATTGGTGGCGCGGCTACAGGCTGAGTATGCTGGTGAGAGCAGCCTGGTTGCTCAAAGGGATAAGGAAATTGAGCTTCTAAGGGCGCAATTGGCTGAGGCGCAGGCTGAATTGAGAGCATCCGCTATGTATGACCAGAAAGTTGCTGATGAGAAGATGTTGCTCATGTCTGATCTGGCTAAAGAGCGCACTGGAGCGAAAGAGTACAAGGCCTCCTGCCTGTGGGCCATGAGATATATGGAGCTGAATAAGGGGAAGCTCATGTCTGATTTGGATGAGTTCCGCAAGGCTGTGGAGAGCTTGCTGGAGAATCAAGAGGGCAAACTGCGCAAACTCAGCATTGAGTATGATGAGGAGTTGTATCCGCATCTGGTGTCGACTATAGCTGAGCGCAGGTGGCTTATCAGCCATGGTTTGCGTCTGGCCGCCATGACTACGCTGGAGTCTCGAGAGGTTAAGGAGTCCTTCGGGAATGTGGTTCAATGTGCCCTAGCGCGTGGTAGGGCGGAAGCGGTAGAGGAACTGTGCGCATCCAAGGTTTTGGCGATGTCTCCCTCAGAAGTGCCTGGTTATAATGAGAATGCTTATGGCGAGCTTGTTTCTGCTATGGAGAAGTTAAAACTTTTTGAGCTTCCTCATATAGCGCAGCTGGAGCGGGACCAGGACTTCCCTATTAGTGTGATTATGGAGGGTTTGACTTTGCCTAGACATTCATCCGCGAATGCTGAGGAGCAGCTTGATTATTTTTTGAAGCCGGATGTATCTCAGCTACAGGTGCCCATTTTCGCTCGCCCTCGTGACATCCTAAACCCTTTTGCTCTTGAGAAAGAGATTCCATTGAAGACATCTTTGGAAGCTCACGAGATGAGGCTTGCCAAGAAGAGGGGTCAGAAGGGGAAGGCTATCCTGTGTGGTCTTGGCGCAGCTCACATTCCTAGATCTGATGGGGTGCCTGTTAGCGTACCAACAGTAGCGCCTGGGGATGCTAAGTTGTTGCAGCTGCTTACAGATGCTGGTCGTGTAGCGCACCAGGCAGGTAGCTCAGGGCTAAGGCGTACTCGTAGCATGTCTTGGTAGTTTTGGTGTAGTGGTATTTTGTTATATGTCCACTTTTTCCTTGTACATATGCTTGTTGGATGTGTACTTTTGATGAACTTGTTATAATGAAGCGTTGATTTTGAATAATACCATTGTATGCATATTATATCAAATTTGGCTATGGTTTATAACGTTTGTACTTAGTTATTTTATTTTTGCATAAAAGATGTCTAAGAGTCAAATCGCTTGTATAAACACATTTGAAGAGGGTTTACAAGGATTCATAATCACTTATACTTATCTTGTATGAAAATTATGACATAGTCGTGTATGACATGGTTGTATATAACATAATTGTGTATGAAATTTACAAGTTGTTGTGTACCCATCATGAGGTGCACAAGTGTATGGATTGCAGCGTGCTACTAGGACCATACTAAGGGGTTAGTTGTCTTAACTCCTAATTTGTTAAACGCGCACAGTGTGCATTGATGTGTACCCGTCGTGGGGTACGCATGGAACTTACTCCAACGTCTTGAGAATAAGGTGTTTAACAAGGATGCGTGATCCGGTGTTGATGGGTTTGCAACACTCTTACTCAACGAGTCATTTGTTAGGTTTACTCATCCTTTTACCATCGTGGGTTTTTAATTAGTGCATGCACGCCATGTAGGCAAAAGATAATATAATAAACAATATTGAGACATAAATTATATGTAAGCGATAAAGTAAAGTGTGTCACGGAGTTAGCTAGAAACCGCAACATTTTATTAATACTTGCAAGTTTTTGTAAAAAGATAAAAAACATTTGTCTAAATGAAACAAAGAATGTAAATACACGGATATTTATTTGGCACTTACTAAAGTGCGTATGTGTTCATGCATTGGGTCGTAACCTTTCCTAAAGATAGCATCTCTTGAGATTGCAGATATTCCATGTGCGTTGTAGCTCACGGCCTTCCATGTCGCGCAGCTTGTACGAGCCTTGTCCTAGTGCTTCAATGACCTCATAGGGTCCTTCCCACTTTGGTCCAAGTTTACCTGTGTCTTCTGCGTGGCTTGCATCATTAGCGCGGTACACAAAGTCGCCAGGTCTGAATGAGGTACTTCGAACTTTAGCATCGTAGTATCCCTTCATCTTTGACTTGGTTTTTGCCTCTCGTATGGCTGCGCGCTCGCGCCTTTCCTCCAGTAGGTCCAAATCTATCCGTCGTTCGTCGTCATTGGTCGCGACATTAACTTCCGCGGTGCGGATAGTTGGCATCCCAATTTCAGCTGGTATGACAGCTTCTGTCCCGTAGACAAGGGAAAAGGGAGTCTCTCCATTACTAACCTTGATTGTTGTGCGGTGCACCCATAAGACATGCGACAATTCGTCCACCCATCTTCCTTTGTGTTTGTCCAGTCGCGCTTTAATTCCTTCGCCAAGACTGCGATTTGCGCGCTCAACTAAACCGTTGGTTTGTGGGTGTTTAACTGATGCAAAATGTTGTGTGATATTTAGCTCCGCGCACCAATCTTTGAACGGATTATCACGGAATTGTTTTCCGTTGTCCGAAACGATTTCCCCAGGTAATCCAAAGCGGCATACAATATTTTCCCAAACAAATCGTTTTACTTGGTTACCTGTGATTGTCGCAACTGCTTTTGCCTCAATCCACTTAGTGAAGTAATCTATTGCCACAATAAGGAATTTCAGCCCTCCTGCTGCGACAGGGAAGGGACCCGCAATGTCAATGCCCCATTTATAGAATGGCCATGGAGAAGTAATAGGCGTTAGCTCTTGTTGTGGTCTGCGCGGGATGGGCCTATGAACTTGGCAGTCGTTACATTTCTTTATCACATCGCGCGCATCACGGTGCATAGTAGGCCAATAGTATCCTGAGCGCAATGCTCGCGCTACGACGGACCGTGGTCCTGAATGCATACTGCATGAACCAGCGTGGATCTCTCGGAGTACGTAATCTGCCTGAAGAGGTCCAACGCATCGAAGCCATGGTTGTAGGAATGAGTGTCGATATAGGATACCATCTCTAAGTTCGAACCTCTGCGCTGCGCGCCGTATCCGTCTAGCGTCCTTCTGCTCAGCGGGCAAGTTACCTTTGCTTATAAAGTCGATAATAGGAGTCATCCATGTAGGATTCTCTTCCTCTATTACCGTGGATATCTCCATCTCCGAGATGGATTTATTCTTTAGGATCTCCACTAAAACTTGTTTTGACAGGTGCGCGAAGCTGGTGGATGCGATCTTACTTAGTGCATCCGCTTTTTTATTCTCGCCTCTAGGAATTTGCTTAATTGTAAACCTGTCGAAGCCTTGTATTAGCGATTTGGTTTTGTCGAGGTATTGGACCATGTTATCCTCTTTAGCCACATACTCGCCCAACACATGGTTGGCTACCAATCGGGAGTCCACGTTTGCTTCTAGGTTACGTACACCCATTCGGTTTGCAATACGTAATCCAGCGATTAGGGCTTCATATTCTGCCTCGTTGTTCGTGGCTGTGAATTCAAAACGCAGTGCGTAAGTGAATTCCATTCCTTCTGGATTAGTGAGGATAAGGCCAGCGCCCGATCCATCCAAGCATGAAGATCCATCTGTGAACAAGACCCATGGTTCTTGTAATTCTACTTTGCTCGGTGGCGGTGCGTCATCGGTATCTGGTTTTTCGATGATGAAGTCTGCTAGTATTTGCCCTTTAACCGCAGTGCGTGGCCTGTAAGAGATGTTATACTCTCCTAATAGCACACTCCATTTTTGTAATCGGCCCGATGCGTCAGGTTTAGAGATAACTTGTTTGATAGGTTGGTCAGTAATTACTGCTATTGGGTGCGCTTGAAAGTATCGGCGCAGTCTTTTGGCAGCAAATACTAACGCCAAAACCAACTTCTCCATTGAGCTGTAGTTGATCTCTGTCTTTTTGAGTGCCTTACTTACAAAATACACTGGTGTTTGTACAGAATTCCTATCCGTCAGCAGCACTGCGCTGATCGCTCCTTGGGTGGCGGATAAGTAGATGATTAACTCCTCCCCTGGTCGGGGTGCGACTAGCTTAGGAAGCGCTGCTATATGTTGCTTAAGCTTGGTGAAAGCTTCTTCCGCTTCCGCAGTCCACCGGAAGTCTCCCTTTTTAGTGCACTTCTTGAGTGTTTTGAATAAAGGAAGTGACTTATCCGCTGATTTGGACAGGAATCTGTTCAAACCGGCTAGCTTTCCATTTAGAGATTGAACTTCTTTCAACGTGCGCGGTGAAGGAAGTTGGAGGACAACATCTGTCTTTTCTGGGCATGGCTTAATGCCATCTGGTTCTATCAGATATCCCAAGAACATTCCTTCTGTAGCACCGAAAGTGCACTTCTTGGGATTTAACTTCATGTTGATCGCCCGTAGCGTTCTAAATGTTTCTTCTATATCGCGCACCACTTCGTCCTCAGTATGGCTTTTTATGACAAGATCATCCACATAAACTTCTAAGTTGCGGCCCACTTGCTTTTCGAATGCATTATCTACCAATCGCTGGTAGGTGGCGCCCGCATTCTTCAGACCAAAAGGCATCTTTGTGTAACAGTAGACCCCTTGGCTTGTGTGGAAAGCTGTTTTTTTCTCGTCTTCCTTGGCCATTTGGATTTGGTGGTACCCTTTGTATGCGTCCAAGAAACACTTGAAGGGATATCCACACAACGATTCTACTTTCCAGTCTATCTCTGGTAGTGGGTAGCAGTCCTGTGGACATGCTTTATTAAGGTCCGTGAAGTCCACACACATTCGCCAACTGCCATCGCTCTTTTTTACCATTACTGGGTTGGAGAGCCAATCGTGGTAATAGACTTCCCGCATGATGCCAGCGTCCACAAGTTTGTGTACTTCTTCTAGTATGGCTTTTGCGCGCTCTGGAGCCTGGCCGCGCTTTTTCTGCCTTACTGGTGAATATCCTTGTCGGATTTGTAACTTGTGTTCTGCTATCGATCGTGGTACGCCAGTCATGTGTTTTGGTTCCCAGGCAAAGATATCCAGATTCCTCTGTAAGAGTGTGCACACAGCTGCTCTGCCTTTGTCAGACAGCGATCCTCCGATTGATACTTCTTGCTCTGGGTAATTAGGGTGAATTGCGACCTTCAAATTTGAAACTTTAGCTGCGCTCTGTTCTGGGACGTGCGTCGTCTCACATGTAATCGTGTTACATTCTTTTGGTGGCGCAGCGTTGTTGTAAATGGTGACAATGCCACTTTCTACTGGGAATTTGAGCATCCCATGCGCTGTGGATGGTACCGCGCGCAACGCTGAGATTCCTGACCTTCCAATGATGCCATTGTATGGCGAAGGGGATTTGATCACCATAAAGTTCATCCAGGCTGTCGTGAAGTGTTCCTTGTTACCGACAGCAACTAGTAAGCGCAGTTGCCCCATAGGCCATATCTTCTCTCCTGTAAAGCCAGTAAGTGGAGTCGTGGCTGGACTTAACTGTCTTTGTATCTCAGGACGCAATCTCTTGAAGCAATGTTCATACATTATATCCACTGATGCGCCTCCATCGACATACATGCGGTGGATGTCGTGACCCCCCGCATTTATTTCAATGGTAAGTGGTTCTGCCACTGCGTTGTCCGCAGTCAAGGTGGGGAAGGAGATTTTGCTTTCATGAGAGAATTTCTGGCTCACTTTTTGCCTAATCTTTCGCTGCCATGATTGTATCATGAAGATAGTATCAGCTTTTTCCTTAGGCGCTTCCTTCTTGCCTCCGGTTCTCTGCTTGTCTTTCCCCTCCTTAATATTTTTAACGAGGTGATCCAACCTGCCTTCTTTCACTAGTTTCTCGATTAGTTGGCGTAACTGGACACATTCATTAGTGGTATGGCCCTTCTGTGCGTGATACTCGCAGTATCCATGCCCTACGCGTCGATCCTCAGGGGTGCGCATAGGTGGGGGTCTTGGAAAGTTCGCACCTTCCGTCGCGAATATCTCCTTTGGAGTTTTTGTTAATGGGGTGTACTTGTCGTTTCCCCTTCCGCTTCCTTGGTTGCGATAACTTTTGTTACGATTGCCACTCTGGTCATTGGATTGTCTCCTTGACTCTTCTTGTGACCTATGGTTCGAGTAGCCTTTCTTGCTATCCGCAGCGGCTGCTTCTCCTTGGACGAAGGACCTTGTGCGCTTCATGAGTTCGTCAAAAGTTAGGGGAACCTTATCATTTAACTTTTTTATCAAATCTGGGTTATTGATTGCGTTCATAAAACCCGACATTTTTAGTATCTCTGGGCACGCCTTAACTTGCATGCATTCGTCCTTAAAGCGTTCCATGAAAGCGCTTGTGGATTCCCCTTGTCGCTGTTTGACCCTAGCGAGTTCGACAGGGTTTTTGGCGCACTTCTTCCTTTGAGTAAATTTTAAACGAAACGCCTTGCGCAACTCTTCAAACCCACCGATGCTTCTGCATGGAAGCTTACTAAACCAGTTGCGCGCATTCCCTACTAACGTAGAATTGAACATATGGCACCACACAGGTTGTGGCCAATTTTCGATAGTGGCTGCTGATTCGAAAATTTTTAGGTGATCATCAGGATCACCTGTCCCATCATATGTTTTGACGTTAGCAGGCATGCGCCTTTTCTTATTCTCTGAAAAATCACTGATGCGCCTAGTAAACGCATCAACTTTTTGGCGACGCCAGGGAAGAGACATGTCTTCGTCTTCCTGGTCGCGGTATTTCCCTCTTGATTTCCAGTGTCCAATTTCTTTGTCCTCGTTGTCCGAGGAATCACTTGAAGATGAGCGTACTCTTTTGCGACGCTTGCGTCGACTATCATCAGAATCTGAGCTTGCTCCTCTGTGGCGCTTGCGCCGACTATCCTCAGAATCGGAGCTTGATGGGCTTTCACTTGGGGAGCACCGTCGCCCAAGCCTATCCTGAATTCTGCGACTGCCAAGCCTAGCATGGACATTGGCGCGCCGTTCCCCATCTTCATGCTCCTCCAAATGCTGAAAGTCGGCTGCTTCATCATCCACAACCTTCCTTCCAATCCTGGTAAACACTGGTTGTTTGCGGTTATCCTTCTCGCGTCTTTCCTTTCGGTAACGTGATGGGGATGCTTCGTACTCAGGGTCGAAGTTGAGTCTGGCGTGCAGACTTTGGCTTGACCTCTTCTTTGCCTCCTCTTGCATGAGCGCATCCAAGGCTTCGTAGTTTTGAGATACGAAGTCACTTGGCGCTAGTTCAGGCGTGACTCCTTCTAGCGGGATGGAGTCCGTTTCCAAAACAAGATCCTTGTTTCGGATAGGCGCATTTGGTGGCTCAGAGAAGTTCACTTCTGGCATGGCAAGGGGAGTGCGCTGTGGGTCTACCGCGCTAGTACTTGTTGTAGTAGCATTGGTAGTCATAGTGAGCGGTTCTACTGGAGTAAGGAGCAGATCTGAGTACACTCCAAAGCTTCTAGGCACACTGGTTGTTCCAGAGGTCTGCTTGGAGGCCGCATCAGTTTGCTGTTTCTTCCCTAGTAAATCGTCATGCGTTTTCTTCGCATGCGGAGTCCGCTCCTTTCCGTGCTTCGTCATTCTAGTTCTTAGCAAAGCTCTTAGTGTAGGGTCCCACGGATGGCGCCACTTGTTGATACAAAAGTTGGGCGTTCCTTGATTCCGTACCAATTCGATCTTAATGCTTGAGACTTGCGCACTAAGAAAACAGAAAAACACCGTTAGGCTTATCGTGGGATTGTCTCCCACGATTATCCTCCGGCGTGAGAGTAAGTAATCGGTTTTAGGGTTTGTAGAAGAGTTAGGGTTTTGTAAATCGTACCTTTGTGAGGGTTGAGATGCCCTCTATATATGGACACGGAATCCTTATTGGTTTCGTGTTCCCCAATCTTCGGTCCATCCCGCGTAGGGCGGTTAGGCAATATATATCCCATGAAATAGAAGATATATTATCGCAGCCATAAATAGCGTTGGGTTTGGGCCATCGTGAGCCCAAACCGTTATCGCAATAGCCCATATCGTGACGGGCTAGAGTCCATTCGTGATGGACTTAAGTATGGGCCGGGTTCGTGACCCGATTACGGACTTAAGTGATTTTTAATGGTTTCACATGTAAGCTTAAATGTGAGACAACCCCATATTCACTTTTCTCATATATATATATATATATATATATATATATATATATATATATATATATATATAATAAACTAAAGTATGAGGACTGAAAGCTGGACAAACTAAAGATAGAAAAAATAATAACCAATATGATGTATTTTTAAGTGATTTTTAATGGTTTCGCATGTAAGCTTAGATGTGAGACAGCCTCATATATATATAATAAACTAAAGTATGAGGACTGAAAGCTGGACAAACTAAAGATTGGTTTACTTTTTGTTGCTGCCTTAAGATAACGTGCAAGGATGACTAAAGTATAAGGACTGAAGCTGTATTTACAATGGTTATAACACATCTAGTGTTATCAAAAAACACATGCAGCCTCAAAAACTTTACTCTCTCTCTCATTGTACCTTATAATCTTGTTCTGTTTAAATCTCCCTACCACCCAACACCATCTCTCATAACAACAGCACCAACAAGAACAGCAACAACACAAGATCCAAGCACCCATCTATTTTGTTTTTCTTTATCAAAACCACCAGCCATAACATAGATCCAAGCAAACCAAGATCCAAACACCACAAAATAGAAAAACTCACAGTACAATTATAACTTTCAAAATTTCATCAAAATATCGAAAATATCGGCAAAATCTCGGCCAATTTCGCCGAAAATAACGGCTCCGAGATTTGGGGCCGAGATTTTGAACCGAGATTTTTTCAAAGGCCAAGGTCGAGATCTCGGCTAGATCTCGCCGAGATTAACGTGTCCTGATATAACCAAAAATGTGACACCAGATTTGAAGCTTAAAGATGATGGTATATTGGTTCATAATTTCATATTGATTTGGCTAAAGGAAAAAGACGATTAGGTGGATCTGCTCTCGCTCAGGTACCATTCATGTGAAAACATGTCTACATTTTGTTTGCAAGTTGAATAATTTAAACGTTAATAGAACTATTAAAAGTCACTAGAAGTATAGTCAAGTAGTTAGAATCTTGAATCTTCTAAAATGTACTTATTCAGCTGATATTGCTCATTAATTGTGGATGATTGGAGTTTGGTATCTGAAGGTTAATTTAGAGCATTTAAGTGAAATAGTGCCTTGATATATACTGGAGTCGTGAGGTGAAACATATCAGAGGGCATTTTAGCAGGGTAGCAACAAGTAAACTAAAAAAAAAAAAGAAACGGGCCAACGAGGTCTGTATGTAGGGCAGCAAACACGTATTTTTGAATAGGGTAGCAAACTAAACTAGTTTTATCAGCAGTGTAGAATACTGTAATACACATTGATACTTGCCTTAATTTACAGTCCACTTTAACAACCATCTAATCACTAGAAAATCAACCCAAATTACATGCTTATTATACTTAGTCACCTGCAAATCTAAGACATAAGTCGCAAAAGATCAAGCAGTGTGTAATTGGGGGATACATAAACACTATTGTACTTGTTGCATACTACACGATCTGAAAGAAGCCCTTATGTTAAATGTAGTCTTTGTAATGTGTTATTTTATATGCTAGTTATTTTCTAAGGAAAGTTTTAGCAGTCGACTCAACCCCTTTGACCTGCCTATTTGTAAAGAACTAAATACCAACTTTATCAAACAACTAATATACGAATAATAAGAAGAGAAATAGAACAGTAAAGAATAATAGATAAAAGATAAAGATAGATGAGATGTAGATTAAGATGAGAATAAGAAATAAAGAGAATATAAGAGGCGGCACAGAAGAAAGAAATGGGACGTGTGGTATATTAGATTAGGGATAAGAAAGAGATAAGAGAACACAATAATAATAACACACACACTCCCACCTTACCCTCTCTAAAGCACACAAACTAAAGTGGTGGGAGTGATGTATTTATAGTTGGGAAGTGTTGCCCTAATGGGCTTTTGCTTGGGTTGGATGGGCTTTGTGACTTGGATTGGTGGGAGTGTTGTATTTATAGTTGAGGAGAGATGCCCTAATGGGCTTTTGCTTGGGTTGGTGGGAGTGTTGTATTTATAGTTGAGGAGAGATGCCCTAATGGGCTTTTGCTTGGGTTGGATGGGCTTTGTGACTTGGACTTTTACAAGATACATTGGCTTATCTATTACATTCTAATAAAGTCCAACACAAAGCCTTCTTGAACTAGTCTATTGCCTACAATCGACACACATTCTTACAAAGTTAATTTAAGATAAATGACCATCACTTCAATATAATTTAAATGCTAACAATCTCCCCCTAAGGGATGGTCATTTCAATGATGCTCTAGTGATTGGTCTTTTGTCTTTGATGTCTTGATCTTTGTATGTCGATGTAGAATAGTCTTTGTTCTTCGTTCCTTCATGCTATGTGATTCTTCAAAGTAATCGTCTTTTGGTCGATGTTCTTGCCTTGATCAAAATCTTCTCGTGATGATGCGTCGTGTCCTCCAACATACTCATACATCTTGGACTTTATACTTATGCTAACAATCTCCCCATAATCTTTCATCATTTGACATATGAACTTGTTCTTGACATTTTGACTACGTCTTTAACACTTGGTCTTTAACTTGATCTCCTTGTCTTGAACTTTTACATTTGAGCTTAGATGAGGGATGTTCTTCATAAGTATGAGTATGCTGAGGTGAAGATGTTTGATGTATCTGATGATGGTTGATGGATTTTTATAGGTAGCTGCATAAAACTGTTAGTAATAATCATCCAGCGCTTACGGGTTAGGACTTCGAGATCATCAACAGCATAGTGTGAAGACTTTCTCTAATCCTTCCCCAGGCCGTTCTGAACCGGATACCCCCGAGAGGGCTTACACGGACACACCGAAGTGCACCCACGATTCAGTGAGTCGCTGGAGATCACCCCATGACTGTAGACCGTTTGAAGCATGTAACCATTATTGATGTAAATGGCAAGATCCTTGGACCTCTTTAAGACTCTTGTACACCTTGTGTCCTTTTTGTTGAACACAAGGGTATTCATATGGAAGTGTTCCTAACGAGATATTTGATGAATCTCATGGCTCTAGACTCTATAAAGTGCGTTTTGGTTTTTAGTAGTCGGAGGCATGGAGTAGAGTGCCACCTTTTCAATATCAACACATCTCGGAGTGAGAGGCCGATAGATTATGTAGTGTTCTCCGTGAGAAATGAAACAAATATCTTTTAAGAGATATATGAGTGGCTAGGAGGGATGGTGCAGCGCGTCACTGGGTCCATGACGTCTTGTCTTCAATATCAGTATCACCTTAGTGAATACCGATAGCAGATGTATTGACCCGGTTTCTGCCCTAAGTTTTCATGGAGAGCTATTTCTTTTCACCCTTTCATTAAAATTTTCTTTTTAATTCTTCAACCCCTTCTTTCCCTTTCTCATTTACTCATTTTTTCTCAATCTTACCTAAGGACTTCTAATTCTAATCTATTGGAATTGTCCTTGGGTAGATCCCTCCGGCTCTGGCGGATCATTGGACATAACCTAGCCATAATCACCTTATTACTCCATGATTATCCTAGATTATTGATCACTTGCCATAAAACCTTTTGAAAATCTCTCAAAGTGTTTATGAATAAACACATTTGGTTAACACTTCGAGAGTTTTGCATTTTTCTGAAATATCCCCCTTCACATGTGCATATGAGATTTCAAAAAGAATTGCACATGTTGGGTAGAGTTCGCACATTTTTGAAATGATCGATTTTCATTTAATATGACCATTGCGAGACACGTTTACATCACTAGTTAGACTAGCTTGAAATTATTACCCGTCCCGGTCATATCAAAAGATCATCTCTCGAATTGGTACATTCTACTCAGACAAGTCCTTTGCGAGACACGTTTACATCAATGGATAACCATCTTGAAATTATTACCCGTCCCGGACAAGTCTTTTCGATTACGGACATTTAAATTTCGTCAATTCGAGGGTTCATGCTGAGTCTGTCTGGTGAGCATACTTTAAGATTCCACGAACTTTGATCACATTTTAATCACGTCCTCTCCCCCTAAAAAATAGCATGTATTGATATTTTTGATATCAATTTGATTAAAATGAAACTTTTTGGAGAGAGACGGATTTTTAGCATGAAATTGGAACATTTTGCATTTTAAATTTTATACTCCCCCTTAAATAAAGCATATTCTTTAAACATTTGAGTTTAAAAATCATTTAAGGGTATAGAGGGAGTTTGCACTTTTGAAGAATCTTGAGCACAGAATTTGGAGAAAGATTTTGAAAAATCTTGATCATGTGCTCAAGGATTCTTTGATTTTGTTTGCCATTAACAATGCGAGTCCTGATCAGATATAATCAGAAGTCATCATTGTAGCGCGGGTTTCGTACTGAAATGCACGAAAGCCGTTGTGATTTTTAGGATAAGTGCTCGAAAAATATTTAAAACCTTTATTTTGAATGAGCACTTTCCTTTCTTTGAAGCGCGGGTCCTAATCCGATATGATTAGAAGCCATTAAGAAGAAATTTTGAAAGACGACATGTTTTGAAAACATGCCCGTATCATTGTTGAATGACATTTCTAGGTACGTACAGAATATCTATTATACGAGAGACATGTCGTGAGAAGAATATTTTTGGTTTTTATATTTTATATTGTTTTTGTATTTTTGAAATTTTATATTTTTGTATTTTGTTTTTGTTTGTTTTTCAAATTTTGTATTTTGTTTTTTGATTTTTTTTGATTTTTTTTTTCAAAAAAAAAAAATGATATTCACAAAGAATGATTAAGAATGAACAAGTAAAAGTGGAGTTAAGAGTGGAATAAGACCAGGATTTTCAAATGCGATGTTGGCATAAAGTTCTTATTTTCCACATTGGATGTATGAACCCTCTGCACTTTCATAAGTACCTGCATCCACAGAATCCATAAACGAAGAATATGCACAAATAATAGTGTTAGAAGTACATGAATCATCACATTGAGGGTGTCCACTATCAACGGTTGTAGTGGTTTCTACTTCCTTATCCTGAGGATTTTCACTATTATTTGTCTTGGTGCAGCTATCAATAATCTTCCCTGTGGGAATCCATCTAAGACCAATTGTTTTAAAGACTTTTCCCGTAGGAATCCACCTAAGGCAAGATCTAGGAGCTGTTTTCTTTTCGGATGCAGCGGAAGTCTCATTTTGAGAAAAACTACGTCCTGTAGAGATCCACCTAGTAGGTTTCTTAGCCTTTTGCTTCTTATCAACGGGTTTGTTTCTATTAGTCTTAGTGGATTGTGCCTTAGCGCGCAAATTTGCTTTCTTGATATATTGTGCCACATATGCATCATGATTAGCTGAGAAGACACATTTTTGACATGTAGGACAGACAAATTCAACATTCTTGTTCAAAACAGCAACCTTAACTTTGTCACTATAGTCATTTGAAGCTTGTTTCCTGTTCGAAGAGGAATTCTTAGTGTTGCATTCTACTTGTTTAACATTTTCTTTTTCGCAACTACTCTTAGATGCACGCCAATCCCTAGTCTTTTGTTGATAGATCCTAGGTAATGGTTTACTACTACTAGCAGTGCCTTGTAATGTTGTAGAATTCATCACCCCAGGTTTTGTACCTAAAATTCCGTCTTTTCGAAGCTGTGCCTTTTTCCTAGCTCTTTCTAGGTAGGGATTGTTATTTGAACCAACAGATTCTTTAACAGTATTTGTGTTCACACTCGGTGAGCTGTTCCTGGGGGCACACACATTAGGATTAAACTTGTTGTCCTTAGAATTTGTTATAGCATTCCTAGACTCTTTTGGATTATCTTTTGCACTTTTGTCTATCGCCCTATATGTTTGAGATGTAGAGGCAGACGCAGTAGTGGGACTAATCCTATCAAGATCAGGTGCTATCACATTTGAGTTTTCGACAACAGCTTTTCCTTTTCCTTTCTCGTTTTCCTTAGGCAAGGGTGTGGAAATGGACATTTTTGGTCTAGCAGACTTATTTTCCTCACCCTTTCCTTTTTGACTATCAAGCTGAGACTTCAAAAGATCAATTTGTTCTTGCATGTTTTTGTAAGAACGCTCATACGACAATTTGTCATACTTGCATTCTTCTTTTTTCTGATCAAGTTGTTTAAAATATGTTACATTTTGTTTTTCAAGCTTAATAAGCGCCTTTTCATATTTTTAAACAATTTCGGAAGTTTCGGCTCGAATTCTTTCATCATCTTCGACAGAATACATTTGATAAATAATGGACATAATATCAGTTGAAAGAGCTTCTTCAGAGAGTGCGTCATTTTGTTTTTTCAAAACTTTGATTTTTTCAATGTTTTCATTAGCTTCAAGTACTAAGGATGTGTGGTCCTTGACAAATTCAGTTACTTCTTTGATAATTGCGTTCTCAACATGAATTGCTCTTGCATGTATGCCAGATACAATGGGAGTAATCTCTGTTTCGAACATCTTTTTCTGTTCAGTTTGAAAACTTGAAAACCAATCGTTGATTTTAGTATCAGTTTTGGTTGCCACAACATCTTGAAGCATTTCAACTCTCCTTTTAAGATCGGCCAAAAGTATTCTAGCTTCACTTGCGGAAGTGTCGGTAGAGTACATTTGTTCGATATTAGAAAGGTGTTTTGACACAACTTTGAACTTTGAGGCAGCCATTGGTTTTTTGAAAAACATAGGTGACTCTTTTTTAACAAGATGAACTCCAGCAAGTTTGTTAGCTTCATTATAATTGATTGGCTGGATTTCTCTGTTCAATTGTCTCATTTTGTTTCGACTCTCTTTTGTAAGCTCAATCGTTTCAGACGAATTATAACTAGTAGGTGGATCATGCACATCGTTTATAATATTACCATTATATAGCACATTCTGTTCTTTCTGAGCTTTCTTGAGATAACAAGGGTTTTCACATCCGATAGCCATTTTCTTTCTTGTATGTAAAATCGGGTTTTTGTCGTTAATTATCATATTAATCGTTTGAGTTGAATGACCCGTTTTTACAAGCATTTCTTCCAACTTTTTAATAGTTTCCTGTTTGTCAAGTACTTCATCAAGAAGTTCATCTTCTCGTTTTGAAAACTTTGCTTGCAACTCTTTCTTTTCTTTTTCAAGATTAGAAGAAGTTGATTTTTGTTTAGAAAGTTGGTTGGTTAAATCAGAAATTTCCGCTTTTAAGGATTTAATTTGCATGTTCAATTTAACATCAAGAGTGTCGTATTTGATTTGCAAATGTTTCTCCCTTGAAACAGAATCACTGTAACCAGTTTCAAGTTCTGACAGTCGTTTGTGGTGATATTCAAAAGCTTTTTCATTTACCTTCAGTGTTGAAAATATCGGTCTTGGTGGTCGATATATCACTGATATATCGCTTATCGGTGGTCAACCGATACGATTTTTCACTTATCGGTCTAACTTATCGGTCATGGTCAAAATCGATCAAGATCGGTCAAAATCGGTCAAGATCGGTCAAAATCAGGCAATATCGGTCCAAAATCGGCAGTCAAAATCGATCTAAAAAACGAAAAACATGTACCTACCGTGGCGATTTGAAGCAAGTCGGGCTATCTAGGCGTTTTGATGTTCAGATTTGCATTGGTGGTGGTGTTTTCCGGCGTCTTCATGTTGTAGGGGGGAGCAGGAGATGATTGGGGAGAGAAATGAAAAAAAGCTGCTACTAAGAAAAAGAAAAAACCCTACTTAATTTATTAGGGTATCTCTTTTTTTTCCCATCTAATAATTTACATAAATGACCCAACTCATATTATTGGGCTTTACTTAAAATTGATAAAAATTTAACTAAAAACTTATATAATGTGAATTTTGCAATATTTATATAAAATATGTAATTGGAAATAATAAGAATAATAATAAAATCAATAAAAATATATAAATTATGCATATTTTATATAAAATACATATAATTTCTTTATAATTTATGGTCTCCGATATATCACTGATATATCACCGCCATATCGGTCTTGGCGCTTGGCGGGGGTCGACTGCCACGGTACCGCCGAGCGATATTTACAACCTTGTTTACCTTGTATCTCTCAAGCTCAGTGGTCAATTTTTCATTAGCGGCCTTAACATCGCTATTGATCTTTTTGACCTTTTCAATCTCAATACGACAATTATTCAGTAATGATTCAAATAAAGCACGGGTTTCCTCATCATTAACATCATTTTGTGCAACTTGAACTTCATTAGGATTCATATCTGGAGATGCCAAATTAATATTGCTACAACTTGGCGAGTCCATATATGTATCATAAGTAGGTACGAGAGGCACAGAATGTGATTTTTGATGAGCAAACGGATTAACCTCATTACTTGGAGTTGATGTCTCATGGAGTGGTTCTGTGTCATAGGTAGGAGGAGTGTCAGAATCACTGCACGATGTTATTGCTTGCTGAATATCCATAACGTCAGAGGTTCCACTAATTTCTGTAGAATTATCATTAAGTATTGTTGTAACCATGAAGTTGTATTCCTCATCAGTCAAGGGTATTCCCGAGTCATCCTTTTTGGCTAGCATCAACATGTACTGGAGCTTTTCTACCTTATCCATTGCATTGACATTTCCAGTTCTACCTATCTCACTCCTTTGGGTTGCAGAAGAAGTCATGAAACAATAATTCTCATTTTGATTGACCCCGATCTGATTCACCCAATCTGACCCCTCTGATTTCCATCATACTGCCCTGCATTTTGCATTTGAATACCCGTAGCATTTTCAGTTGCATCTGACTTAGACTCAAGCAATGCTTCAGCACTTTGATCCATTTGTGACCATCGTTTCCAATGTGCAGCAAATGTGATTGGAAATCTCAAGTCAAGTGATTGTAAATGCTCTGGAAGCTCATATTCTTCATCATCTTGTTCATTATCAGTCGATAGCTTCTCACTCTCATACCATGTTTCCTCAGATTCAGTCTCAGTTATCTCAGTCTGAGGATATGGGGCAAAGAATTGAATGAGAGGATCCATATCAATTGATGAAATGAGATTGGTGAGAAATGACATTGTTGGTATGATAAAGTTGTTTCAGGATCGTTGCAAAGAAATAGGTGTTGTGGTTGTTGAAGGTTGAACTCAGTTGATGTTGTTGTGAAGCCTTGGTTTGTTGTTGATGATCGGTTGAAGTTCCTTTACAATACAATTTAGATAAATTCGCCAATTCAAGATAAATTGCCAATCAAGATAAATTGCCAATCAAGATAACTTGCCAATCAAGATAAACTGTCAATCAAGATAACTTGCCAATCAAGATAAACTGTCAATCAAGATAAATTGCCAATCAAGATAACTTGCCAATCAAGATAAACTGTCAATCAAGATAACTTGCCAATCAAGATAACTTGCCAATCAAGATAAACTGTCAATCAAGATAACTTGCCAATCAAGATAAAATGTCAATCAAGATAAATTGCCAATCAAGATAACTTGCCAATCAAGATAAACTGCCAATCAAGATAACTTGCCAATCAAGATAAACCCTAACTTATCTTGATTGGGGCTTTCGAATCAACTTTCTTATACAAGAAAGTAGATTATGCAATGACAATGTGGGACCCTTTTTATTAGATTTCTTGTACAAGAAATGATAAAAATCAAACCGCAATGAAGATTCGAACCGCAAGTTGTAGCCTTTTTTCCGATCAAAAAATCAAACGCAACTGTTTTTTGTTTTTTCCGATCGAATCACTTCAACCAATTGAACAAACAAATAAATCTTCCACCTATATCTTAATAATACTTGAGTAAAAGACAAAAAGATGAAAACTTTATCTTAAAAAAACCTCACGTTCACAACAGAAAGTTACCACCTTTATACAGTGTTGCGTTAACTTTCAATAAAAAACACAAAATGACGCAACTTTTTCAACAACAGTAGGCGTTTTTCAAGATGAAAACACAACTTTTATACTTTCTTTTAATCCCAACGTGACACAACTTTAATCCTACCTCTTTGTTTGGCGGATGATACCACTTGTAAAGAACTAAATACCAACTTTATCAAACAACTAATATACGAATAATAAGAAGAGAAATAGAACAGTAAAGAATAATAGATAAAAGAGAACACAATAATAATAACACACACACTCCCACCTTACCCTCTCTAAAGCACACAAACTAAAGTGGTGGGAGTGTTGTATTTATAGTTGAGGAGAGATGCCCTAATGTGCTTTTGCTTGGGTTGGATGGGCTTTGTGTTGGACTTGGACTTTTACAAGATACATTGGCTTATCTATTACATTATAATAAAGTCAAACACAAAGCCTTCTTGAACTAGTCTATTGCCTACAATCGACACACATTCTTACAAAGTTAATTTAAGATAAATGACCATCACTTCAATATAATTTAAATGCTAACACTATTGATGTTAACTTTTTAATTCGAACTTTCAGATATTAAGTTTATGCAGTCTTGAATTTCATTGTATGCTGTCTATTGTGTGCAAGTGTTTGACCAAATTGGGGATGAATGTCCCGATGTTGATGATGTTCCGTATCCGAAAACAGTTTTTGATGCTGTTCAAGATCTTCTTACAGACGAGTTGATCTCAACTGGTCATGATATCAGTGATGGTGGGCTTATTGTCAGCGTTCTTGAAATGGCTTTTGCTTTGGATCCTAAAAGATCAAAGTAAAAGTAAGACAATTGTTTAAAAAATTATACAAGATGAGACCTGAGTTACATACCCAGGTTAGCTAGATTAAAGCAGATCGGGCCAAAACTCCATTTTTCTGTAGCTTCTCAGCACCGTCATTCGTTTTCGTATTTTTTTGCTCTCTGACAATATCACTGTCATGAATCGGCCTTGCAACAGTGGAAATTCCCGTCCACTCTTTCGTTATTCTCGCCATCCACGAATAGGACCCATTCAGAGTGAGAGGCATATCCATAGCCATCATTGTTCTTATCACCTTTAAGATCCACCAGAACCTACCAGTTTCCGATATCAGGAAAGCAGACAGTCCCGCACACTTCTTCGATTTCTGACACTTACCCAGGTTACCAATAACATCCATGATACTCTTATGGAATATCTCACAGCTTAACTTTGTACCCTCAAGCTCCCCCCCCCCTCTCCCGTGTATGAGCATTTCTGAATAGCTTTCTCCGAACTCGGTGAACCTAGTGCGTTCGAAAAATCGGTTGTCGTTTTTTTTGTGTATTGAGTTTTGGAAAAGAACTCTATATGTTGTTGCAATATACGACGGTGAACACCTTTATGAAATCGGGGTACAAAAAAAATGGCAACCAATTTTTCAAACGCACTAGGTTCACCGAGTTCGGTGAAAGCTATTCAGAAATGCTCGGACACGGAGGGGGGGGGGGAGCTTGAGGGTACAAAGTTAAGCCGTGAGATATTCCATAAGAGTATCATGGATGTTATTGGTAACCTGGGTAAGTGTCAGAAATGGAAGAAGTGTGCGGGACTGTCTGCTTTCTTGATATCGGAAGCTGGTGGATCTTAAAGGTGATAAGAACAATGATGGCTATGGATATGCCTCTCACTCTGAATGGGTCCTATTCGTGGATGGCGAGAATACCGAAAGAGTGGACGGGAATTTCCACTGTTGCAAGGCCGATTCATGACAGTGATATTGTCAGAGACCAAACAAATACGAAAACGAATGACGGTGCTGAGAAGCTACAGAAAAATGAAGTTTGGGCCCGATCTGCTTTAATCTATCTAACATGGGTATGTAATTCAGGTATCATCTTGTATAATTTTTTAAACAATTGTCTTACTTTTACTTTGATCTTTTAGGATCCAAAGTAACGCCCATATCTGAATTTCAAAACCATGACTGAACTTGCACGTCACAAACTAGTCAATGGTCTTTCACAGTTTCGATATTCAAAAGATCACTTATGTGCAGCTTGTGAACAAGGAAAAAGTACTCGTGTACATTTCCCTTCAAAAACAGAACACGGTACAGATCACGTTCTTCAACTACTTCATATGGATTTGTATGGCCCTATGCGTGTTCAAACGAAAAACGCTACATTCTAGTAATTGTCGATGACTACTCCAGATGGACTTGGGTCTATGTTCTCTGAAGCAAAGATCAAGCTTCTTCAATGATCATCATCTTTCTCACAAAAATTCATGTTCAGCTTCGTAATACGGTTAGAACAGACAATGGAACTGAATTCAAAAATCAAATCTTCGATCTTATTTTGAGAAAGTGGGAATTGAACATCAAACATCCATTGCAAGAAGTCCAGAACAGAATGGGGTTGTCGAAAGACGCAACAGGACGTTAGCGGAAGCTGCAAGAACGATGCTAATCAATGCTCAATTACCAGATTACTTATGGGCAGAAGCTGTATCAACTGCATGTTATACCTAAAACTGTTGTATGATCACCAAACGGCATCACAAAACTCCTTATGAGATTGTTCACAACCGTAAACCAAATATAAATTACTTTCATGTATTTGGTGCCCTTTGTTACCCAAAGAATGATCCTGATGATTTTAGAAAACTCAAAGCCAAAGCAGACACTGGTATCTTCATTGGATATTGTGAGAACTCCAAAGGTTTTCGAATATGGAATCGTTGTACTAGAGAAATTCAGGAGATTATTCATGCTAATTTCGATGAGCTTACAGACATGGCTTCTGAGCAAAACAGCTTAGGACCCGCTACCAACCGTCTAAATTTTCCAGATCAATCAGCTGCACCTCTTTCACTTAACCGTAAAGAATTGGAAACCTTGTTTGCTACACTGTTTGATGATTCTTTTGCATATCGTGCACCAAATGTATCACCAATTTTCGCTGCACAACCTGATAATAATCCAATACCTGATACACCTGCTACTACAACAATAACAGTTGCTACAGATGCACCTCCAATTGAATTTCCATCAACAGCAGAACAAACCGCTTCCAACACTGACAATGCAGCTGAAGATCTTCAACAACAACAAGTACCCAAACTTGCAGATTATGACCCAAATGCGTTCTTTAATCCATTTGCACCGACTCCAACCATTCCTGATATTGCAGAGTCATCAACACGCAATTTGGACCCGTCTAATCTGCATACGTTCTATCAACATCACCTTCAACATATCATTGGATTAAAGAACACCCCTTAGTAAACATCATTGGCAATCCCTCAGCTCCAATTATGACAAGATGAAAACTTCACACCGATGCTGAAAACTGCATTTACGCACTCATAGTTTGTCAAGATGAACCCAAAAACATCAAAGACGCACTAACATACGACAACTGGATTGAGTAATGCAAGAAGAACTCGACCAATTCAAACGACTAGAAGTGTGGGAGTTAGTTGAAAGGCCAGATGGGGTCTATGTCATCGGACTGAAGTGGATTTGGAAAAACAAGTTAGATGCAGAAGGCACAGTGATTCGTAACAAATCGCGTCTGGTAGCTAAAGGATTCACTCAGCAAGAAGAAATTGATTTTGAAGAGTCCTTTGCTCCAGTTGCTAGGCTTGAGGCTGTCCATATCTTTCTGGCATACGCTGCTCACAAGAATATGGTTGTTTATCAAATGGATGTAAAAACGGCATTTCTGAACGGTCAATTACGTGAGGAAGTTTATGTTAGTCAACCAGAGGGATTTGTTGATCCAGACCATCCCAATCATGTGAACAGACTCAAGAAGGCCCTTTACGGATTTAAACAAGCCCCAAGGGCATGGTACGATAAACTAACTGATTTCTTGCTTGCCAATCATTTTACTAAAGGTTCAGTGGATCCAACTTTGTTTATTCAAAAACACGGGGAGGACATTTTAATTGTTCAAATCTATGTCGATGACATTATTTTTGCATCAACAAACAAAAAATATTCAAATGCTTTTGCAAGGTTAATGAAACTAAATTTTGAAATGTCCATGATGGGTGAACTTACGTTCTTCTTAGGACTCCAAGTTCATCAATCACCCCGTGGAATTTTTCTAAGTCAGTCCAAATATGCTCTTGAGATTTTAAAGAAACATGGTATGACAAGTTGTGATACTTATAACACACCTATGTCTGCATCATCCCCAAAGCTGGATGCTGATTTACATGGTACACCTGTTGACCCTACAAAATACTGTAGTATGATTGGGTCCCTCATGTATCTAATAGCCAGCAGACCAAATATAGTTTTTGCTGTATACCTATGCTCCCGTTATCAGTCACGACCAACTGAAAGACACCTCTCTAAGGTTAAAAGAATCATTCGATACATAAAGGGAACCATCCATTTGGGGATCTGGTATCCGAAGGATTCTGGTTTTGAACTAATAGCTTTTTCAGATGCTGATCATGCAGGATGTTTAGACACACACAAAAGTACATCTGGGGGAGTGCAGTTTCTAGGAGACAAACTTGTATCTTGGCAATCAAAAAAGCAGGATTGCACTTCATTGTCATCTACAGAATCGGAATATGTAGCCATGTCAGCATGCTGTGCTCAAGTCATTTGGATGCGATCACAGCTGATGGACTACAGTTACATTTTCAACAAGATTCCCATGTACTGCGACTCCAAGAGTGCCATTGCCATCTCATGCAACACGGTTCAACATTCGAAGTCAAAACATATCGCACTTCGATATCATTTCATCAAAGAGCATGTTGAAAAGGGTACAGTTGAATTATACTTTGTGGGTACTGAATACCAATTAGCGGACTTATTCACCAAAGCCTTGCCCCATGCAAGATTTGTGGAATTAGTTCACCAAATTGGTATGCGGTGTTTGACTCCAGATGATTTGAATAACTTTCTTAAACACAACTAAGAAAGTGAAACACCAAAACCTTCTTTGTAAATATCTTATCAAAAACAACAAAAAGATTTTCATTTTTCATCTTTCTTTATTAAAAAAAAAATGCAAGTACAAAATTTCCGTCAACACTTTGTTCATTTAAACAAATTACCAATTTTTCCGAACAAATGTTGAGGGGGAGTATGAAATTCAAATTTTAATATTTTCCTTAAAATTTGTATTTGCATATTTCCAAAAAGATGTTGTTCTAAACATGTGTTGGTAATATTATTCCCGTGATACCCTCCTTGATCTTAAAATGTTTTCTAATATTCATAAGCAAATGGGGTGTATTAAAATTATTCTTTCCAAATATATTACTAAGTGTTTTATTCTTGTGGGAGTCATTGGACTAACAAATCAAATTGGCTCATTAAGGGACTTAAAGTGACAAAAATTGAAAATTTGAATTTTAAAACAAAAACAACAATTACAATGCATTTACTGTATCTGAATTGTGCATTTACTCTTCACCAAACACATTAAATATTTTTACCACCAAGATCAACGACCCACATCAAATCTTCTAATCCGTTCGTGCTTTCAAAAATCTGTAAGTGGAATCATGTTTATCATACAAATATGGTTTTTGATTTCACAAAGATCCAACGGCTATTTTTTTTAAAATCAAATGAAATAGGTTTAGGGTTTAAGTCAATTTGAGTATAAATGATTTTGAGGGTTTAAGTTTGATTTCTGTGGTGGGATATGTTATTAATCAAGTGATTAACATGATTCTATAACCCAATCGTACCCAGAAACACGAATTGTTGAATTTTCAATTTAGGGTTCATACGCATGATTTGGGGAAAAATGTTTGGATATGTTTGAGTTTAATTTGTGTGGTGGGATATAGTCGGAACATTGTCCTAAACATGTTACTAACCTCGAATTGCTCTCAGTAACATAATTTATCAAATTTCGATGAGTAGGGTTTATGAAGAACTTGACCAGATTCAATCTTATTGATTCATGGCTAAAAATTGTTAAAATTCAGACCATTGAGCTTAGAATCATCATAGGAACCTAAGGGAATCATTCACATAAACATCTAATCAATTAACTTGAATTTCGACAAGATTGAAATGAGGGTTCATCGAAATTGTAAATTGTTGTTCTCAAATTAGATAAACTGTTTTTGGATGTGTTTAAATGAGCTTAAAGATCATATTGTAACTTGTGGTTTGATCTAATTTGGACAGGAAACCAATTTCGATAAAGATTCACAAAATGTACGTCTACAGTGTTCATCGGAATTTCTTGTATAAGAAATTGTCAAAATTGCAAAATCAATTGGAATTGGATAACCTTGTCGGAATTGCATAAATTTGTCGCAATTGCACAAAATTTATCAAAATTCAACTTTTTCATCGCAATTAGACATGGTTTATCGCAATTCAAAATTTTCATCGCAATTGGACATGGTTTATCGCAATTCAAGTTTTTCATCGCAATTGAACATTGGTTGTCGCAATTGGACAAAATGTGTCGTAATTCAGAAACATTGTCGCAATTGGACAAAATGTGTCGCAATTCAGAAACAGTGTCGCAATTGGACTTAATCATATCAAATTCTAATAAATTCACAAGTTGTCGCAATTGATCATTAAGTTATCTAAATTCAACTTAAACCATAACTTGTCACAATTAAGAGTGTTTATGGCAATTGAAAATTGATTAAGTCACATTATCAAAACACTAAGTCACAATGTTGAGTTTTGCAAGATTAATAATTTCTGGACATAAAATCAATGATACAATAAAGTGATCACATGAAATGTCACAACTTTAATGTAACGCCCCGTGACCAAACATGACTAAAAACGTGAAAATTTTTCGCAAAAAGTCTACCCAAAAACTGACCCGCTGCTACTCTTTAACGGACTGACAAAATTCTATAACCATCTAGAACTCGAAGCTATTTTTACATGAAACTAGACTCGATTACCTTCAAAACGACGGGTGATGCAACCCCTAACGACTTACTGTTCAAAAGATATAAATTTTCAAAGACTACCAAAAATCTGTCAAACCCACTTTCAGAACCAAGATAAGTAATTTCAGAACCAAGATGAGTAATTCAGAACCAAGATGAGTAAAGTTCAGAACCAAGATGAGTAATTTCATAACCAAGATAAGTAAATTTCATAACCAAGATGAGTAAAGTTCAGAACCAAGATGAGTAAACTGACGGGTTATGCATTAACCCATTTTGACCCATTACACTCCAAACCACTTAAAACACTTCCTTTCCCTTCCATACTCGACCAACATACATATTTTAACATACTAAGCTTATCTCATGCACCCATGAGCCGTTCACACCCTAAAATGGGTCAAAACAAGCGTACGCCAAACACCCTCTTTCAACTCATTTACACGACACACTTTTTACACAAAACACATAACTACTACATATCCATTTGGATTTATGCATAACTTAACACTTCTAATATATTGAAAGAGTGTTAGTACAACGACATGACCCGTAACTTCCCAAAATGGGTGGATTTGGTTATTTGCCAAACACCCCTATAAAGTTTGACTACAACCATAACCATTACCATATAGACGTCATAACATAAACACAAACTTGACCCTTGACTTAAACATGGACAAGGAACCATATATGACCATAAGACCGTGAATAACAAAATGACCATAAGGATTGAAGTATACCAAGACACGAAAAGACACTTCGGGGTTTCCAACTTCAATATGCTTGGTCCAAAAGAATACGGTTCTCTACTACAACTACTTCAATCACGAAGCTACTATCACATAATCACATAAGCTTATCCTTACCCTTGCTCGATCCTTCGGTACCTATCAAGAAAACATTACAACTAAACACGTAAGCGAAACGCTTAGTAAGTACATGGTATAACAAGCTAAACAACATAAATCATACATAACCATAACTAGTCTAACAACTAGTTAAGCTAGCGATATAGGGGCACTTACCTCACGCCAACATAGTCGGCCTAAACATGATCAACCCCTAAGGTTGAACCTCGTCCCATAGTTAGCCCAATGACTAACTAAGCTAAGCCTAGTGATGGATCCATAACTAGCTAACGCACCCTATACCCTATCCTTCACCATTACCATGTAATCAAACATGATAAAGCTAACATATAAACCATTATCATACATAACATATGATAAAGCTAACAAGAACATGTTAATACCATATACTTACCTTGATTCACAATTACAACTTCACTAGCAAGGCTTCCAACTCTCTTACTTGCTTCCTAAATCATAATCATCTCAAATTATGAACTAATTAACTAACAAATCATGAATTATCAATCTTAATTCATTATGCCCAAATATCATATCATGAACCCTAATTTCATAAATTGGGGAAAATACTTACTTGTGGTGGGAAATACCAATTAAGGGTTCCTAATGACTTATAACACTTGAAGATTGATCAAAGTAGCTTAATTGATGATGATGGAGTTTCCCTCCCTTTTTCTTCTCCTGATCGACACCACAGACACACACACTCACACTCTAAACTTTTCTGGACTATTCTCCATCTTTCTATAATTAGATATTTAACAATTTAACTTTGCTCACTTGGCAAGACTAGCCCTCAAGTTTCATTCTTTCTATATTGACCACACATATTTACCACTTAACTCATAACATATAATACTTAACTTATTAAATACATATATATATATATATATATATATATATATATATATATATATATATATATATATATATATATATATATATATATATATATATATATATATATATATATATATAGTACCTTATCGGGATATGGGTGTAACATTTAACATATTGCTAACTTTCATGTTTTTTCTACATATCTGTGTCTTTGATTGATGTTTTAGAATTCACTAATGGCTGCTCAACAACCACTTCCCGTGCTTACAAAAGAAAACACCTTTCCACAAGACTATGACGTGGAAATTGGAAAGAACAACGCACGTGTTGAATTTCACAAAATCAAGTGTGCTGAACCATCATGTCAAATAGCAACTGAGATTCTCAAATTACACAAGTGTAGAAGCATGTTGGATAAGTCTACATCCATTCCTGAGTTCTACATTCACCAGATGTGGCACACAATCAAGTTGTGTAAAACTCAAAATTTTTGAACCACAATTTTCGCACTATTTGAAATTTATCCTAAGTATGAAATACAAATATAATGACATTTGTAAACTATACCTTATAATTAATATACACATTATGATTAAATCTTAAACTTAACTAAACTAATTAAGTATAACCTAAAGTTACCTAATAATCTAAATCTATCCTAAACTAGCATATTGTGAACCAATTTCCTACGTATTTATTTTGTGTCTCATGTGAAACAAAGAGATATGACTAACCAAATCTGCTTCCAAACTTAGAAGATAGTATGCAACCTTAATCCTTATCACATTACACGGTTTACCTTAAAACACAAACACGTTTTCCTTATTTATTGAATCGTATATCTCCTTGTGTTCTCTCCTTTTTACATCGAACCAAATCCAAGAAAGACACCCACACACAATCATCTGTTGCTGCGAAGAAAAGAAGAGAGAAGAAGCAGGTAGTTGGTGACCAAAGAGGGTGTACACATTGGTGTTTTGTTAGTGCAAACCGAGCCTTGTCCTTGTTCCATCTCATTCAGTTTCTTCCCTAAGTCGACTTCCAGGTTCTTTATTTTCTTTTTTGATTCTCATTTAGTCGACACAAATAGGATTTATACACGACCTAAAGCATGCCATATAATCGTTCAAATCATGCTTGTAAATATGTTATTGCCTCATTATATTTATCACATGAAATCATGAACATTTATGCCTCTTCTAATTTGTTTTTTTTTATGTTTAAGTAAAAATTTTGTGTCATTTTTCCTGCCTTTTTCGATCTAAATACTACACGAACAGGCCCTAAATATCGATCTCCAATGACTCATTAAATAACAGCCATGCGCCCTATATGATGGTTGTATCGTGGGAATACGGGTCTGTTTTGGATTCGTGTTTGGCAGCCCATATGTCGACTTGTATATAACCTCTAATCAAACCCTAAAATCTGAAATAAATGGTCATAAATGAGGTGTATAAAATCTGAAAGCCCTAAGTTGTTTCAACATGTGAATACTATGATTTCATGTGAGAATTTTGTTACTTTTTGGATTTGTTAATCCTCTAAAGTTGTAGGCTGTTCTTGCATGTCGTGTATGTGAGATTAGACCAGGTTATATCACATGTTGCTAGCGTGTTTAGGGGTGTTGGTTGTTGTTGTTGGCTACTCATGAAACCCCCCTCGTACATCCTTGTTTTGGCTCATAAAAACTGGTGTCGGTTGTGGACTGTTTTTGGTGTCTTCTTCCAGCCCTAAACAAGGTGATTAAAATCAGTATTAGATCATTAATTGAACATAAATTTATGGATAACCAAATCTGGAAACCCAAGGGAATTAATGGGAATCGATTAGGGTTAAAAAGGGTTTACTTTAGGGTTGTTTCTGTCTCAACTGCATGCTGTCCAGGATTTTGGGTCGTGTTGCAAGGGTCATAAGTTAATGATACAAATGTGTTTTTGCAAGATTTTTGAGGCTAAAACTAAATTCAGTATGTGTGCTATCCGGATATCAAATTTCATAATTTTTGGAGGTCGGGAGAGTAGTCTTTTGATTTTTGGGAGTTCAAGTGTCAAAACTGTATTTTGGATGTCTGAAAATCAGTTGGTGTTTTTAATTTTTAGTTTTAAAATGATAAAGAATTAAGATGTATCATTTGACTGGGTATAATGTATAAGATGTATATGGCTTACTGGAATTTTGGTGGATTTTTCTGAAGTGTCGAAATGGGTTCGTTAAGGGCAAACTTTCTGGGTGTCTGTGCTGTTATCTTTCTGGGCAGGTTTGAGAAAACGATTTTTGAAAGTGTACTTGAATTTAGTAATAAAATCTGCAAAAATTAGGGGAAGAACTAGACATATGTAAAAATTGTAGAGCCTCAGGAGCTCAGTTGATGGGTCTATAAATTCATAAGAAACTGAGTCAGATTTGCATTCTAAACCTAAAATCTGTTTTGACACACTTATACCTTAACTAGATTAATTATTGATTTGAAACACATATAAAACCTATGTCTTGATTGTTAACTCAGTCTAACCGAATTCCATATTCGACTAAACCTATTTTGATATTACATTTATAACCTAATTAAGTTATGCCTTAATTATGAAACCTTAAACCTATGTATTAATCACTTAACTTAAGTAAACCCTAAATATGAAGATGTGATTGATAACAAGCATTAAAAATCCGTTATGGTATTAAATGAGCGTATAAGTAATATATGATTATAATTCATGTAGATCCGGTGAAGTCGGAGTGATCCTCTTTCTTGTGTTCGTTTGCCCTTTTGCTTGCGTTTCATAAGGTACAGATATTCTATCCTTTATCATTAAGGATTTCCTCATGACTCGTTTCGTTATGATATGCTTCGATTCGTTCGTGACTTCAATATTCGCATTTGAATCCTTTGATACTTTATAATGCATTAGATATTATGACTTGTATGAAAAACCTTTTTAAGTATATATCTTGATGATAGTTTTGGGAAATACTATTTTTTTTTAAATGATTTCTATGACTATGAGGTAACACCACTATTTATATGAAGGCTTAATGACTCTTATGAAAACGGTTTTTTTTTAAAGAATACTTTCATGAAAACAGTGTTTAAATGATTTTCACAATTACATAATCTGGTTGTACTCTATCCTTAAGAATTCTCATGACTCATTGATTTCTTGATATTTGTTATTCGATATGCTTTGATCCATATTTGTTCAGTATTTGTTTGATTATTCATTTCATGCTATATTCTATTCATATAGCTATTATCTGAGTTGGATAATTTATAACTATCCCTTATCATTAGATTGCATGTACTATGCCTATTATGTTGCCCATATTTGTAGCCAGTCATGGGGAGTCCATGGCCTTGCCATTGATGCACCAATGGTATTGACACTATCTGTGGAGGTGGGTTTTTATCCACAAGATATATAGCTGTATATATAGCGCACCTGGCCCGTGTTTATTATATGTATATTTAGTCTAGAACTGGCATATGTATCTCTGTTTTGAAGGGAGCGTATGGATGCATCCTAGGTACCTAGTTCAGTTTTGATATATGCTTGTGAATGGATTTGAGTGTGTGCAATACACCCCATTTCACTTTTGGTACATCGAGCTAGCTACTCCATGTACAATTTGTTATATGATTTGTTGGGCATTTCCTTTGATATTGATATCTGGTATGTGCTTATTCACATACCTTTTATTTACCAAACTAAGACCAAAACAACCAAAAACTAACCAAAATGCCAAAGATATTTGTGTTTTTGTGTTTGTTTATGTGCAGGAACGAATATCGAGAAAAAGGACAAAATAAAGCAAATATCGGGAAAACGAGCACGGGATACGGAAAAGAATCAGAACCGAAGCCGGGAAAGACATACTTGGTCAAAAGTCAAAATTTTCCCTTAGAGTTTCACAGAAAGACAAAAATCACCCTTAGATCAACTTTGGAATATTGGCAAAATAAGTCCCTTGATTTTCAGAATTTTCATTTTTGGTCCTTTAAACTTAAACCTCTTAAACCTTAAATCCTACTACACCCGGATTTACATAAACAACCCAACTTACAATTCAATCCAACCCACCATAATCACTTAACCCAACCCACCTTAGTTATAAACCCACTAGCCCACCAAATCTGCTACCCAGCCCACAAAACTTTAAACCTGACCCGAACCCAGATTTTTAAACCGGTCAAACTTTATAAACAAGTCAAATTATATTAAAAAAAAAAAAAAAACCCCACACCCAGCTACGCGCCCCCCAAATATCTAAAACCCAGAAAAGTTACTGTGCAAGAACCCTAGGAAAATTAACCATACGCTTTTCACTGCAATTAAGGGCAAATTAGACCAATCATTGGCCTTCTAGAAGGTTTCAGGAGTGTCAGAGGGGCAGAGTTGCACGAATGGACCACGTGGCACGCTGCTATTGGTGGAGACACCTCATGAAATTGATCATACGGCTCACATGATGTTGGGATTTGATCCAAGGGTGGAAAAGGGCTCAAGGATCACACGGATTGCCAGAGTGTCAAGCCTGGAAGGTTCAACTCACGGCTATAAATAGAGACCCTCTCATCACAGTCAAGGGTTGTCCAATTTTTATGTTTTAGAAAATTGTTACCACTTTATTTTCTTGTCAAATTTATTGCTTATCTTAGTGTAGTCATTTACATTTCAACATGTAATCTCAATTTCAGTCTTGTAATCTCAGTTTTATTAATGCAATTTACCTTTTCAATTTAAATACCTTGTTGAATTTACCTTTAAAACATTTACTTTATTCAAAAACTGTTTTAGTTTCAAAGTTTTGCAAAAAGTCAACAAAAAGTTAATGATACTGTTCCATAAGCTGTGGTATTAAGCTGCTGCTATAAGCTGTTCTGAGGAGCTTCTTGGGTGGTTTGTGGCTTATTGAAAAAGCCTAAGTGTTATTGGTTTGGTTCAGATCTGTACTCCTTTAGTTTGAGCTTGTAAGTTTCACTTGTTTGCATTCATAGCTTATTTAGATCCACTGCTTTGTTAGTGCTTATTTAGGATTGATATTTGCTTTTCAGTAGTTTAATAAGTCAGATAATTAGTTAAGTTTAAATTTCATCAGCTTTTTGTAGCTTAAATCAGTTAGTTGTAGTGTAGATTTGCTATTTCAATCTTATTAAGGAATGTTTGGGATAGTAACTGTTAGGGATAAATAAGCTTGGCTACTGTAGTTTTGCCCATTTAGACACTTTGATTTTGCATAAGGTAGGCTGTATAAGCTGTTGTTGACAGAGATTAAGTGGATTTGAGCATTTTTGATGATTATGGTTGATTAGTGAAAGTATTGAGATCTAAACTGCTTGAATAAGCTCAGTATAAGCTGAGCTTATCTGAAGTCCCCCTTTGGCATTTTTGAGGTGTTTTTAGGTGTTAAAGTCAGTATGCATAGGCTGTTTTGATTTGGTCAAGTTTTGCATAGGTTTTATGCCAAAATCCCCAAACTGCTCTCACAGAACCATTTTGTGCAGAACATAGGTTTTATGACTGCTGATCTAGGATCTAAAATAGCTTATCAAGTCAGCCTTAGGATCTAGTTTTTGGCATACAGATATTTTAGATAGTAGTCTTTTAGGAAAACATCTGGTATCATAGTAATTAGCTTATTTGAGTGCTTAATTAGGGTCTGCATATATGCCATCCACTCTGCTAATCTGCTGCATCAGCTTTTGGTTGCTTACTACATCTGATCTAGGCCCTAAATAAGCTAGCATTTGTTTTTAACTTTTGGACATAATTGGTTTTTAAGTAGCTGGTATTATGAGCTTTAAGTATGTGCTTTTGGATTTCCCTCAATAGCTTCTATTAAGCTTATAAATCAGCTGCAAAACTGTTTTTCATCCATTGTTCTGTTTTAAATTTACAGCTGCATTAAGTGCTTTTTGGGAATAATTTGAGTGCTTATCTGGTGTTTTCAAGTTAATTATATTTTCCAGTATTAAGATTTATCTGTCCCTGTGCTTCTGTTAATTTTTGGCCTTATTAGCTTATTTTTAGCTTATTTCCCAACAACTTATTGCACTGTTCAACTTATTTAAGCTTAATTAGTTTCTGAAATTATTTTTCCTAGATTAGTAATTTAATTTTAGAATTACATAAAATTTTCCAGATTTTTCTTAAGTGTTTTAATATTTTTAAATCATTTAAATAGTTTAAAATAGTTTTTAATTCATAAAAAATTATTAAAAAGTCAAAAAAAATATTTTTCTTTTTCCCAAAATTTTCTTTTTTACATTTAGAATTTAAGAAAAATTATTTTACATTTTTAGGACCTAGATTTTAGAAAATCACTTTTTAATCACGTTTTTATAATTCGTTGCGTACGTTTTAAATTCAAATTTTCGTTTTTAGGATTATGTGCTTAGTATAATTGTACCCTTAGCTTAATTAGTTGTTTTCATTTGCTATTTCATTATTCGTAGTATAAAAATCCCAAAAATTCACTTGTTCACTCGCATTCACGACACAATTCGACAACGTAAACGACAACTCGACTTCAACCTTCGTTGGGACTACGACCCGGGGAAATACATCCGTTGCGTTTCCTTTGGAAAATAAATATACTTAAAACAACAAATCAGTATTCACTTTATGTTCATTATTATGCTTTGATCCCTTTCATATGTTCTATATTCTGTTTGACATCTTGTTTAGCAGGTTCTCTTGAATTCATTCGCTTATTCATTTCATATACGCTTATTACCTTTCATTTGTTTATATCTGTTCACTGAGCATTAGCTCAGCCGCATTTTCTTTTCTTTGCGGCAGGTTATAAGCGGAATGCTGGGCATGAGTGTTGAGAGTAGAAGATAGAGTACCTACCCTTGATTAGATTTCATTATTGGAGTTATGATTGTAGACATTATACTTTGGATATGTATTGTATTAGATTATTGTTTGGATTATATTTCGTAAGTCCTTGTAATTCTCGACTTAGTATTTAATAAGAAGTCTTCCGCTTGCGTTTATATGTTCTGATTGACACCATAATGTTACACTTAGGCCCTTTTCGGGTTGGGGTGTTACAATTATGGTATTAGAGCTTAGGCTTCGACCTATAGTACTTTAAGTTATGACCTGTGAAAGATTTGGCCCTTAGATTTGCACTATAGGAGTTTATGAAACAACCTTTGAGAATTTGCCTTAGGATTTCCACTCTGAAGAAACTTAGGTCATGACCGGTGAGGATTGGGTAGACTATAAGAAATTTGTTTAAGTATCATTGCTTCCGCATCACTCTGATTCGTGTCTTACTTTTAGTTAAGCCCTTTTAAGATCACTTTTTTCGGAGATTAGAAACTTACTATTTTGCACAACCTAAGATTTGTGACCGAGTAAGTTTAGAATGCGTTGAGAATTCTGTAGTAATGCCTGACACTATATAAGCCTTATTTTCTGATTTCGACCTTAACCTCTTATTCATTTGATAATCATTTAGATGCCCCTTCGATCATTTTGAGGATTCTTATGTCCATGATGTGTTTGATAGATTCTGTGACTTCTCTTGCTTTTGCTAAGCATATTCAAATCTCCCTACACTATTAGATTTCACCTTACCCATTCCTATTCCTATAAGAAATCTTGTGGTGATTAACCACGAGTATGGGAATGTTTCCCTCACTTCTGAATGATAAGATTCACTCTACTGATCTGTCTTTCTCTGGAATGTTAATTTCGATGTTATTCTGGTATGGATGAGTTGAATAAGCATCAAGATGCTAACTACTGTCATACTGTACACCTTGACGATTCGAACATCCTGAATTCTTTTTACCATGATTCCCGACTGGTTAACCCGTTGTTATCGTTACTACCCTGGAAACTCGTACGTTATTTTTCGCGGTTGTGAAGGTTTCCTAGCACCTATTTTGTACACCGTGGGATGGATCTCGCCTTGAGAGTCATTTTGCAATCTGAGTTTTCTCGATGTAATCCCTGAGCGAACCACCAAGATTTTCCACCGGAGTGTGAAGTTGAATTGACCTGGTATTGAGAGATTGTTTAGTCACGACTCGAGGTAGAATATGATATCAATAAAGGCATGTTTATATGATGCAAGTATTATGACGCCTGGCCAACGTGATAATAGTTACATCATATAACCTGAACTTATTGGGATCATAGGATGTCTTTGAGAAGTGCCTGAGAACAGTAAGTGGAATGAGTCAGAATTCTATCTGAATAGAGCGACGTTTTGCCTGATTCTGAAACTCCGTATCGAATAGCACCAGTTGAATTGAGAGAACTGAAGGGGCAGCAACAAGAACTAGGAAGTAGTTTTATTCATCTGAGTGTATCTCCGTGGGGTGCTCCAGTTTTGTTCGCGATGAAGAAGGATGGTAGCATGAGGTGGTATATTGATTACTGGAAGTAGGACCGTATTACAGTTAGAAACCGCTATCCACTACCTCAAATCGACAACTTATCTGATCAACTTTAGGAAGTGAAGTCTTCTCTGAGACTGATTTAAGTTCTGGATATCATCAGTTACGTGTGAAGAGCAAGATATTCCTAGAACTATCTTTCGTACTCGTTATGATCACTATGAGTTTAGTGACGCCAATTGTATTGGCTAATGCTTCAACTGTTTAATTGACTTGATGAATCGTGTCTTTCGTGAGTACTTGGACAAATTTGTCATAGTATGACATCTTAGTACATTCAGAGACGAAGGAAAAACATGAGGATCATTTTCGTATTATGTTGGAAACTTTGTGTTAGAAGAAACTTTATATATTCTGGAAGTGTGATATTGGTTGGGACAAGTGGCGTTCTTAGTTGATGGTATTATTAGGATCCTGCGAAGATTGAAACTATCACCAAATGGTCAAGACCGACGACAGTTACAGAAGTTAGAACCTTTTTAGTCTTGCAGAAGAATTGTGGAAGATGTTCATGACTGACGTTACCGTTGACGAAGCTTATGAGAAGAGGAGAGAAGTTTATTTGGGATGAGAACTGAGTTTTTGAAAAGCTGAAACAGAAATTAGCTTCTACTTCCATACTTACAGGTGGGTACCAATTTTGGGATGTTTTAAGAAGAGACTTGGTTATGCCCTTATGCAGTACGATAAGGTTATTGCTTATGCATCAAGACAACTAGAATAGTATGAGGCGAATTATTCAACGCATAACTTGGAGTTGGCAGCAGTGGTGGTTGTTAGTAAGATTTGGAGGTAATTCTTGTATGGCGAGTTATGATCTGTGTTGAAGACTTGAGGAAACTATTTAACTGAGGCACACAGTTCTTACTTATTTATTCATCTTAGTTGTACTATGATGAATTAATATCTCGAGCAGACTTTCAGGTGGAAAGACATTTAACAAGTTGGCAGAAATGTTTCGATTATACCATTCGAAACGTGTTGGTTGTAACCTTTCCAGCTGATCAGTGTGGGCGTCTAGTGTGCTGGCTTGCTGATGAAGAAGGGTCCATATCGAATCACGAGTACTTATAGTATAGTCAGAGGGATTAAGTGAGGATACGTCATCTGGGACGTCTGGCATTGGGGAGTCTGGAACGTCAGACAGTGGAGAGTTTTGTAACACCCCCAATTTCGTGATATGCAGCGGAATTCAAACTGGGTGTTACTCGACGGTACAACAGTCATAATAATAGAAAACGATCTCTAACTGAGTCATTTTTAAAAGGATTTATCATTCAAATAATATATCAGAGTTTACAAAAGAGGTCCCATAAGGTTCCATGTTTACAAAGTACATCAATATAAAGTCATTTGATGTCTTTTTGAATGATAAAATATGTTATAGCCTTCTTGATTTAGTCCGTGCCCCTCCGTGCCATCCTTGATCATTATGCACCTGAAATACATGCTTAAAACTGTCAACACAAAGTTTGAGTGATATTCATAGAGTTTGTTTATGTAGTTGAACACAATATGTCAAGTTTCCAAGAAAGTGGGCTACGTTGCTATACGCCCGAAAGTTGATGTGAGGTAATTAGTCTCACATTCATAGAAAAACAATTATTATTTACTAAGCTCATGCAACCAATACGTTAACGTGATGCCAATATCGATGGCTGATTGCCCCTGTAGGTACTTGCCAAAATACCTAAGACTCAAATATAGTGCGTTTGATTACCGGACCCAGTCAATACAAACGGGATTCGTCAATCCCAATAGGCCTATTCACAATATTCGCGCTCACTATCTTAGTGATTAAATGGTTCATGATATGGGGACTTTGAGTGGCAATGATGGTACTTAGTGATAATAAAACAATCGGATAGTATACAATTTCAAAGCATTGTGTTCGGTTAAAATAGCATGTATTCCCCCCAATGGTTTGTAAAACAATTAAGTAATGGAAAGTGGGGCTATGAACTCACAGTAATATGTAAAAGTTAAGAGTACTTGTGAAAGTAAAAGCAAGTAGTTGAGCATGTATCTCCCCCAAAAGTAATTCAAAACGTTTAAAAGTAGGGGCTATGGAACTCACAGTAATATGTAAAAGTTAAGAGTACTTGTGAAAGTAAAAGCAAGTAGTTGAGCATGTATCTCCCCCAAAAGTAATTCAAAACGTTTAAAAGTAGGGGCTATGGAACTCACGGTAATATGTAAAGGTTTGGAATACTTGTAAAAGTAATTGAAAGTATTTAAGCATGTATCTCCCCCAAAGAGTTAAAACGAGTATAAAAGTAGGGGCTAAGAACTCACCGTGAGTTGGATGGTATTATGGTGCTTAAATGAGTTCGATGGATAAGTCGGGAATTCTTTAAGTGCAACCTACAATAGAACGTTGCGACTCAGGTTTGGAGTAATGTCTAAGAATACGAAGACTTGCCTATATATGTTTCATATAATGTTCATGATGTAGTACTTAGTGTGTCAGGTAGGTTGTTGTAATAAGATGGTTTATGAAACATTTTTAGTTTGTATATCTCGTACTACCGTTCGGGCCATCGTAATTCAGAGGTCATGTAGTAAACGTTCGAGGAGCCAGGACACTTTAACTCGTAAATCCACAACTCGTCGATCCGTTTACCCAAATGAAGCCCCTCACACAAAGTTCCCTAGTGTTGTAGTATTTGATAGAAAATATATTTTGCTTACTTGATTATATGACACATTAAGAGTTTATAAATACCATAAATAAACTTAACAAAGTCCATAAGTTTTTAAATCATGAACATAATATAAGAACCATATATAGCATGAAATAATGGTAAAAAACATATAATTGATATTGAACAAGAGTGGTTGATAGTTTTCTTACAACTTTTGGCTTTCACTTAAGAAAGGAAATAAAGGACCTAAGAACAAGAACCGGAACAATTCCTCCCTTGGAATCCTTAAATACCCGAAACCAAATTGAGATTATAACGACGTCTTTTTGGAAACCCGAAATGATTTGAAGATAATAACAAGTCTTTTGGGAGACTTGAGATTATTTGAAGATTATAACGCCTCTTTCTTGAAAACTTGAAGATAACAAGATCAAAAGCTAGTTCTTTCTCAAGAACTTATCAACTTTCTTATGAAATATAAGAGAAGTGCCTTAGGTTTTAGGACTTTGAAGATATAAGAAGATGTGGTGCAAGTTTAAATGAAGGATTTGGCTAGTATTTATAGGAAAAATTTAGGATAGTTTTGTAAATATAATTTTACACTTGTAAACATCTTAGGAATCAATGGCTAGGATCAAGCCAAGTGCCCTTGGAGGCTTCCTTGACAAGCTTCATGAAGCTTTCATGAGAAGCTTGATAAGTTTCATGCATTATCTTGCTTTTACGGAGTCAGTTTTGTCCCGGTAATTGCTAACTGTAAGTTGTTTAAGTCACGAAACGTAAAACCGGGTATCGTAAAAATACGAAACTTGAAAGAATGATTAAACTTATCAATATACTCCATAATAAAATATAAAACGAGTGATAAGTTCCATCGGGTTGCTCAAACCCTGTTAAAACTGAAAACGCGGGTCTAAAACGCGAAATACGTAAAACGTACGAAAGTTGCGCAAAATTGAGAAAAGTAAAATGTAACTTTTCTAATAGGATAATAATGAATTAAAATAGCCTATAACGTCTAGAATGGGCTCAGTCTTGTGTCGGTTGGTGTTAAACATCTTTTAGACCTAAAACCGGAAGCCTGAAAATCAAGAAATGATTTATAAAATCAAAGAATGATTTTAGGGTCAATGGAGGGGGAAAATATGTTGACTTTTCTAATAATATAAAAGCTTCTAAATGTCTTAAAAAGTGTGGTGCAAGTGAAAGCTAAGGTTGCGGATAAGTGAAAGTGCTTAAAACGCAATTTCTAGTTTTGTACGGCACGAGGCTTATTTGGTGACATTTTAACTTAGAATTTTTAATTTTTAAAAATTCCAAAATTAATTGTGAGTGTACCAAACATTAATCTGATGCGAGGAAAATTATCGCAGTTGGTTTTCGTTATGCGCAGGATGTTTAAACGACGTTTAAACCAAACATATAATTCCCTAATAACTTTTGCGAAAATTACCCGACGAGCGTCAAACTTTTATTTTGTCATGGAAATAATTTATCTCACGAGAATATGAAATAAAAAATTCGGAAAATGAATAGTGAAAATGAATAGTAAAAATCTCGGGAATAGAAATTATCCTGAAATGCGAATTGTTACAGTCTCCACCCCTTAAGAGAGCTCCGTCCCGGAGATCAATTTGTGTTAGGAGTAGAAGCATCGTTGATAAGAAGACTTGGGTCTTTCTGACGTATCTGGTCCTCTCGTTCCCATGTGTATTCTGGACCACGTCGTGAGTTCCAACGAACTTTGACAATTGGAATTCGGCTTTGTTTGAGTTGTTTGACCTCTCTCAATATATTTCAAGGTTTTGATACACGAGATGATTATTTAATCGGTTCCACTTTGATCACCACGGATGATCAAAGTTTCATTGTCACAAGGAATGTGAACAACCTTCTCGCTACAAATAATTCTCTTTTTTTTTGTGTTGAGATAACCATACCATACTGATCGAAACTTTCGAGTTCATTGGTCATGAGGTTGATACTGAATGGTTGATTTAGGAATTTGTATTAGTAGAAAGGTTTATAAACCTGATAGATGTCAAGTTACTCATCTGCATAAGTAGTTCACCACTGAGTTGGTTTGACACAAGTGTAAGATTTATCAACTTGTTTAATATACCTATTTCAGGTAGTATAGTTCCACATAAAGGTATGTTGGAAATGGTTAAGATAGTCACACGAAGGTTTTGGTCACAAGTGACACCTGAAAATGAGCAATATGAGTTTCTTGGTACTCAATCTTGTAAAGCTGATGAGGGTGCTTGTGGTGTAACTAAAGATGATTTGAGCTTTAAAATTGTATCAAAATCTGTTAACGAGCTTTTGGGATTAAGGGTCGTGAAGATGATGATTGTGAGAAGGTTAAGAAGGTTTGGGTTCTTCATTTTGGTTTTCTGAGATTTAGTTGGAAATGAAGACATGGATAGAGGGTTTTTGGTAATGGTGTTGTGTTTATAGGCTAGCTAGTGAGAGTAGTAGTGTATAATATGGTGGTCTAGGAGATTAAGGGTACAACACATGATAATACAAAGCAAGGGTTTTATTCATATAACGTTGATTGATTTACAAAATCGAAACCTATTACAAGCTTCTTCAAAATTTTCTAACTGATACTTTCAGTTTAGAAATTACAACGTTTTACAACTGCTAGCTATTACATGGATTTTACAGAGTTTACTAACTGAATCTACTCAGTTTAGTGGTACAAAAGATAACTAGTATTATCACACTAGTCTATTGTGGAACAGAAGGTCCTAGCAGCTCTGGCTGATTGGCAACTTGTTGGTTTAGCGTGTTAAGGAGGAATGTGTTGATTAAATCTGACATGCTGTAGTGTCCATGCTGACTTTCTTGTTGAATCAATGGTGGTCGTGGTACGATCCATAATGAGTGATCCAACTCATCACATGTAGGGATGGAAAAAGGAAATGACGGTGGTGGTGATGGAAAAGTAGCTTTCTGAGATGAGGTTAACGCTTCAATTAAATAGAAATTGTCGTCTGAGGATGAAGAGTAGTTCGGGGATGTCTGAGTATAGTTTGGTAAGATCATTGGTACATGCGTGTAACACCCCCTAATTTGGTTTGTGGCAGCGGAAAAGTAATTAGGGTGTTACGGTGAGGATCGAAGTTAAAATTCCAGAAAATGGCCCGGAAGGGGCGTTTTGAAAGTTATATGTCATTCAAAATAACAGTTTTGGTATAAATGAACAATATCTGATTTGAAAATCCCACAAAAGTATGGTGATTTGGAAAGAATGACATAATTGACTTTACACCATTTTATTTATCAGAGTATAAGATGCCCACTCCGTGTCTTGTCCTGCTCCGTTAATTACCTGAGATAAACATGCTTAAAACGTCAACACAATGGTTGGTGAGTTCGTGGAGTTTGATAGAAAATAACTTTCTTTCAATGAATTTAAAAGGTGTATAGTGATTGTCGAAATAAATAATAGTTCTTCATGAAATAAATAACAAGTTGTGTTGAATAAAAATCCACAAGCAAATCATGTATGATCTCCAAAATCATAAGTTTCCAGTTATAAATGAAGATGAGCTACGTTGTTATACGCTCGAAATAAACTGTTGGGTCAACTTTTAAACGTAACGATATACCAAGCATTTTGGATTGTCTTTTGTAGAATTCACAATTAAGTCACATATGATAACAACTAAGGTTCAAGTACATGATTCATAATCATAACACATAGTGAAAACATTAATCTAGTGTCTGAAATCTATCAGTGTGGAGTGGTGGTTACTAAATACAGCTGTATCCTAGGATATATATGAAACATTCATATATTCATAAAGTTATATTGCCCTAAGCCTCATGACACGCAAAACGTTAACAGAGTACCGTAAAAAGGCAGTGTCCCACCTGGGTTACTGATGGGTGTGTTTAGCCCTCATGTTAATAGGTGATTTGCCAATTCATATTTTTCTCAAATATAGTGTATCGCGACTAAATACGACTAACCATATAGGCATTCCGTCCAAGTATTTAGTGGGATAGGTCGTCAGCCTCTAACAGGTTTCGAAGCTGTTCACTATATTCGCGCTCACCGCAGTGATTAATGGCTCATGATCGAGGGACTTTATGGCAATAAAGTAAACTTAGGCAATATAGGTTTCAGGGTTCATGAAATATGCGTATTCTGGTCTTGGCAATTATTTCTAGTTGAAATGTAGAAATATCATAGTAAAGTAACAGTACATTCATTTGTTATATGAATGCATACAATAAGTCTCAGTATCATGTTACATCAAGTAGTTTGAAAATGTTATATTTCAAGTTCAGTGTTTAAGCTAAGCAAGCAATTCGCACATAAAGCGAGCATATATTCCTTTCACAGGGTGATTCAAATGTGTAAAGCATAGCTGATAATTTTGAGTAAATCATTAGATTTTACAAAGTAACTTAAAACAGTTAAATCATGTATTTCCCCCAAAAGAGTTATTAAAACAATATTAAAAGTAGGGGCCACGACTCACGATAAGTCATAAGAGTTTTCATAGTGCTTATAGAAGTATTGTATCGCAAACAAATCATATAGTTGATAAATGAGTAAAATATTTCGAAGCATGTATCTCCCCCAAATAGTATAAATCAAGTGTTAAAATAGGAGGGGCCACGACTCACCTGGAGCGTATCTGACAAGATGAATTTATAAGATCAAGTAAACGATCACGGAAACTTTTTCAATACGAGACCTGAGTATAAGCGAAGTCTAAGAGTCTAACTTACTACTAATAACGAATGTGGAAAGGATAAATCGGATAACGATTTGATCGGTGATGTGAGTGTGTGATATGCTTAAAATGCCTCAAGTTAAAAATATGATATATCTATAATATTATCTTGATTCTTATCTTAATCGACCCAAAATATTACTTTCTCGAACTATGCTGAAATAATATGCAAGTGAAGTCGCTAATATTTCTAATAACGAAACTTTAAATAATGCATAACTTAAAATATAAAATGCATGTGAAATGAAAGATGAAAAATGAAAAATAAACTAAGAGTGCCAAGTAAGTTAATTGGTCCTTGTCCTTTTCAGATTTTATACTTTTTAGTCTAACTGCGATTGCGTTACGTCGTTAGTCCTCGGTTAAGTCCAAAGTCCATAATAGTCCAAAATTTGTCCATAGGTCCATATAAGGCTTGGAGTTCAATGATATGTCAATTTAAGTCCTCTACAACTGTTTTCACAGCCTCAGTCCTTAAGTTTCACAGATTGGCAGTTTTAGTCCTTCTATTTAAATCGCGTTACATTTTTAGTCCTTTTTGCATAAAAATAACGGGAAAAATATTCTGAAAATTTCTATAACTTTATTAAATTCATTATGACCTATCTCAATTGCTTATTTCGGAAAATAGCTTATCTTTAGCTTAATGGGCTGCATCACGAGATGGTGTAAGGCCCACTTAGAGTTTTAGAGGCGAGGACATGCAATTTCGTTTGGGCCTGACCTTGTGCTGCTTTGGTGATTCCGAAAATATAATTCATGGGTTTATTGGACTGTTCGATTGTTATGGATTATTGGGCCTTGAGTTAGCCCAATCGGTAACTTGTTAAAATCTGAAAGTTTTGGAATCATAGCACTAGCGAAGGGCACTTAAGATCAAATAATTTCGAGCGTGAATACGAATGTATGAGTGGAAAACTCTTATACGAAATTCATAGTTTTCTAGGTGGGCAATGAGGTTGTGTAATAAAAACAATAGTTCGTTAAGTAGATTTCGAAATAAATGAACGAGTCTTGCTCTGATCGGGACATGTCATATCATCAAAAACACTTAGTTTTATTTTCTAAGTTTTTATATCTCAGTTGGATAGCTTATAACTTGTGGCTTTTTAAGAGTTCATTCGAGCTTATGGTTGATATCACAAAGGATGAAAGTTGAAGACAGTTGGGTCGTGATTCAACATATAAAAAAAATATATATTCGTTAGTTGTAAGTTTACCAAATAAATCGAGCAAGTAGTGAGCAGTCCGGACTAGTTTTTAACTAGAGAATCTTATAACATTTTTTTTTACCCGATTTGACGTTGTGTTGGATATTGGTTCATATTGATTCACGTGGATTATGTATTCGTTAAAAGGTGATGTTTTTGAGTTCTTGAGGAGTTTCTATACATATCATAACTAACTGTTTAATATTGTATGCATTCGTATTCATACAAAAAGGTTTCATTCTTTCGAATCTCAATGTATAGTTTGCATGGTTCCTGTCTTAAGTGAATGAGATGACCTACTGTGATCTTAGTTAAGTTTCGATTATTACATGATGCTCTTCATTTCATTTTTTGACGTGATCATATGCAAAAGAAAATATAACATGTTCGAATGACAAATCTATATGATGCATGTGTGGTAGTGTAGGTGAGAATGGAAAGCATATGATAGTATAGACACTTACTACACCTTAAGAAGGTGGTGGAGACTTGCGTGGGAGTCGACTGGAACACGAGGATGGACAGTAAGCTTGCTAGATTCGAACTATATTTTTATGCATGGTTTTCTGGAAATGCTCGAGACAAGATTTACTGGGAATTTATGGTTGTTAGTGAGAGTGGAAGTAAGTGAAAAATAAATGAGCAATGTGGGCTGCTAAGAGTGGATGAGTTATATAGAAGTATACCACACATGTCTTGACCATATTACCCCTCAAACTCAATTATTGCTCTCTACTGTAGGGGAAGGGACACCTAAGTGAATTTTCCTGACAATGTGAGATATTGTGTAGATGTGAAAATGTGGGTAACCTTATCTTTTGTTTGTTGGGTTATTTGCATACAAGTTCTATTTTATACGGTTTCTAAAATGGAGATAGCGAACCATAGAATTCTTCTGTGGTCCTAGACATTTTTTGATCATTCTATTTTGTTGAGAAAATCATTAGGAGTACGTAGGAAAAAGCGGGGAATAATTCGGTTGAGTTTCGATAGGGTACGTATGTCGGATTGGTTTAAAATGGGACAAACAAATCGTCCTTCAAACCATAAAAATACTTGTTATCTAAACCTGAAATTTGGCACGCATGAAGTCTAGTGGGTCGTGATCGAGGTGGTGCAAAAATATTGGCATGTTGTGTTTAAGGATCGAATGAACAAGGGTCGTTTTGGAGGGTGCTTGGTTGTCGAATTTTTACAAGAAATCATAAGAATGCAAACTGATTTTTAGTGTGTGGGATTGGATCGTGTGGTATGAAGTGGTGATGGTGGGCTGTTGATGGTGAAATGGTGATGGGCTGGACGAATGTTATGGCCCATTTGGTTTTGTGATTAGTTAGTGAAAATTAAGGTGTTTAGTGTGTTAGCTTATTAGTATTAATTGTAAATATAAATTTAATGTAAATGGGGTTTTGTGAAATAGAGTGTCTCGCAATACGTGTCGTGATTGAACTGTGTCTCGAGTACGTGTTGGGAACTAATGTTGTCACTTGGTAATCGTTGTGATGTCGTGACGCGGTGAGAATAACATATTAAATAAATAAAAATTTAAATTTCCCCGTAAAAATGGGTTTTAGTAGATAGTAACTCGAGGTTATCATAAATTAACAAGGATTATCATAAGGGATTTTTCGTGGAATCCTACAGGTAAGATCATTGGTACATGCGTGTTGGTAGACGAAAAAAAGTGTCCTCAATATCTGAGTCTGACGGAATGATAATGGGGTTGGCGAATGAAGACATGATATCTACAATAAGAACTATGATGTCAAAATGAATATAATGCTTACGGGAAGTGCTCAAATATGACAAGTGTGTATGTATCAATAGGTTAATATGTTTGCGTAGTATAAAATGCTTGAAAGGTACATAATCGTCTGGAGGATGGAAGGCACGAAGAGCGGAAGGCTATAAAATGTTTTTGCTTGTAAAAGTGGTTATAGTTTAGGTCTCATTTAGACCCGTTTCCCTACAACCATGGCTCTGGTACCAATCTGTAACACCCCCAATTTCGTGATATGCAGCGGAATTCAAACTGGGTGTTACTCGACGGTACAACAGTCATAATAATAGAAAACGATCTCTAACTGAGTCATTTTTAAAAGGATTTATCATTCAAATAATATATCAGAGTTTACAAAAGAGGTCCCATAAGGTTCCATGTTTACAAAGTACATCAATATAAAGTCATTTGATGTCTTTTTGAATGATAAAATATGTTATAGCCTTCTTGATTTAGTCCGTGCCCCTCCGTGCCATCCTTGATCATTATGCACCTGAAATACATGCTTAAAACTGTCAACACAAAGGTTGAGTGATATTCATAGAGTTTGTTTATGTAGTTGAACATAATATGTCAAGTTTCCAAGAAAGTGGGCTACGTTGCTATACGCCCGAAAGTTGATGTGAGGTAATTAGTCTCACATTCATAGAAAAACAATTATTATTTACTAAGCTCATGCAACCAATACGTTAACGTGATGCCAATATCGATGGCTGATTGCCCCTGTAGGTACTTGCCAAAATACCTAAGACTCAAATATAGTGCGTTTGATTACCGGACCCAGTCAATACAAACGGGATTCGTCAATCCCAATAGGCCTATTCACAATATTCGCGCTCACTATCTTAGTGATTAAATGGTTCATGATATGGGGACTTTGAGTGGCAATGGTGGTACTTAGTGATAATAAAACAATCGGATAGTATACAATTTCAAAGCATTGTGTTCGGTTAAAATAGCATGTATTCCCCCCAATGGTTTGTAAAATAATTAAGTAATGGAAAGTGGGGCTATGAACTCACAGTAATATGTAAAAGTTAAGAGTACTTGTGAAAGTAAAAGCAAGTAGTTGAGCATGTATCTCCCCCAAAAGTAATTCAAAACGTTTAAAAGTAGGGGCTATGGAACTCACAGTAATATGTAAAAGTTAAGAGTACTTGTGAAAGTAAAAGCAAGTAGTTGAGCATGTATCTCCCCCAAAAGTAATTCAAAACATTTAAAAGTAGGGGCTATGGAACTCACGGTAATATGTAAAGGTTTGGAATACTTGTAAAAGTAATTGAAAGTAGTTAAGCATGTATCTCCCCCAAAGAGTTAAAACGAGTATAAAAGTAGGGGCTAAGAACTCACCGTGAGTTGGATGGTATTATGGTGCTTAAATGAGTTCGATGGATAAGTCGGGAATTCTTTAAGTGCAACCTACAATAGAACGTTGCGACTCAGGTTTGGAGTAATGTCTAAGAATACGAAGACTTGCCTATATATGTTTCATATAATGTTCATGATGTAGTACTTAGTGTGTCAGGTAGGTTGTTGTAATAAGATGGTTTATGAAACATTTTTAGTTTGTATATCTCGTACTACCGTTCGGGCCATCGTAATTCAGAGGTCATGTAGTAAACGTTCGAGGAGCCAGGACACTTTAACTCGTAAATCCACAACTCGTCGATCCGTTTACCCAAATGAAGCCCCTCACACAAAGTTCCCTAGTGTTGTAGTATTTGATAGAAAATATATTTTGCTTACTTGATTATATGACACATTAAGAGTTTATAAATACCATAAATAAACTTAACAAAGTCCATAAGTATTTAAATCATGAACATAATATAAGAACCATATATAGCATGAAATAATGGTAAGAAACATATAATTGATATTGAACAAGAGTGGTTGATAGTTTTCTTACAACTTTTGGCTTTCACTTAAGAAAGGAAATAAAGGACCTAAGAACAAGAACCGGAACAATTCCTCCCTTGGAATCCTTAAATACCCGAAACCAAATTGAGATTATAACGACGTCTTTTTGGAAACCCGAAGTGATTTGAAGATAATAACAAGTCTTTTTGGAGACTTGAGATTATTTGAAGATTATAACGCCTCTTTCTTGAAAACTTGAAGATAACAAGATCAAAAGCTAGTTCTTTCTCAAGAACTTATCAACTTTCTTATGAAATATAAGAGAAGTGCCTTAGGTTTTAGGACTTTGAAGATATAAGAAGATGTGGTGCAAGTTTAAATGAAGGATTTGGCTAGTATTTATAGGAAAAATTTAGGATAGTTTTGTAAATATAATTTTACACTTGTAAACATCTTAGGAATCAATGGCTAGGATCAAGCCAAGTGCCCTTGGAGGCTTCCTTGACAAGCTTCATGAAGCTTTCATGAGAAGCTTGATAAGTTTCATGCATTATCTTGCTTTTACGGAGTCAGTTTTGTCCCGGTAATTGCTAATTGTAAGTTGTTAAGTCACGAAACGTAAAACCGGGTATCTTAAAAATACGAAACTTGAAAGAATGATTAAACTTATCAATATACTCCATAATAAAATATAAAATGAGTGATAAGTTCCATCGGGTTGCTCAAACCCTGCTAAAACTGAAAACGCGGGTCTAAAACGCGAAATACGTAAAACGTACGAAAGTTGCGCAAAATTGAGAAAAGTAAAATGTAACTTTTCTAATAGGATAATAATGAATTAAAATAGCCTATAACGTCTAGACTGGGCTCAGTCTTGTGTCGGTTGGTGTTAAACATCTTTTAGACCTAAAACCGGAAGCCTGAAAATCAAGAAATGATTTATAAAATCAAAGAATGATTTTTAGGGTCAATGGAGGGGGAAAATATGTTGACTTTTCTAATAATATAAAAGCTTCTAAATGTCTTAAAAAGTGTGGTGCAAGTGAAGGCTAAGGTTGCGGATAAGTGAAAGTGCTTAAAACGCAATTTCTAGTTTTGTACGGCACGAGGCTTATTTTGTGACATTTTAACTTAGAATTTTTAATTTTTAAAAATTCCAAAATTAATTGTGAGTGTACCAAACATTAATCTGATGCGAGGAAAATTATCGCAGTTGGTTTTCGTTATGCGCAGGATGTTTAAACGACGTTTAAACCAAACATATAATTCCTTAATAACTTTTGCGAAAATAACCCGACGAGCGTCAAACTTTTATTTTGTCATGGAAATAATTTATCTCACGAGAATATGAAATAAAAATTTAGGAAAATGAATAGTGAAAATGAATAGTAAAAATGAATAGTAAAAATCTCGGGAATAGAAATTATCCTGAAATGCGAATTGTTACAAGTTTGGCTCAACATCTTTCTAAATTGTTTCTTGGTGCGTTCCCCTCGAACTCTGCCCAATCTCGAATGTTGCCGGACAACCAATCAACTCTTCATCTGAATAAGACTCAGTAGCTCTCCTAAGTTTCTGAAGTAGAGGTGAGTGAGTAGGTGATGATGGTGGTGGTATCTGAGTATTTAGAGTAAGTTCCGTATTAGGCTGTGGTTGTGACACTTGTACATAGGGATCTTCGGCATTTGGAGTGATCTGAAGGGTAGGTGATGTACGAGTAGTACGGAGAATAGTTTTGGTAATAACAAATGATTTGGAAGACATGGTCTGTGACAAAGATGGTATACGTGTATAAGTATATAGAAGATACTTATAATCTTTAGTGTAAGGCTAGAAAGTATTAGCCATAATATAAGTACATATGTATATGTATACAATTAACACGAAAGCATGTGTCATCAAAGTAGCACTTAAGTATATGCTAGGCATTAACACGAAAGTATGTGTCATCAAAGTAGCATGAAAGTATATGCTAGGGTTGCTGAAACAATAAGTAGAGTAGCAAGTAAAGTGGCAAGTAAGGCAGGCTGGCACATGGCGGTCATAGGTTGAGTTTTTGTAAAAGCGGTTATAGTCTAGGTTTTATGTGTACCTAGTTCTCTATAACCTTAGCTCTGATGCCAATCTGTAACACCCCCAAATCAGATCGCAGCGGTAATAATATCTGGGGTGCTACGTAATTGGATCATAACACAAGTAATAGAGAACGAATTTATCAAATCCGTTTTAAAAGCTTCATTAATTAAAACATAAGTTTTACATAATTGAAATGCGGAAAACAAGGCCCATAATAATTATTAGTTGTCCCATAGTACAAAAACTCTGGTCATGAGTGTTATGTGTACACTCCACAAGTGTGCCTATGCCCCTGCCAAGCACTGCCTTGCATCATCATATATCAACAACTAAACACCTGAGAAAAACATGCTAAAAGTCAGCTAAAAGCTGGTGAGTTCATAGGTTTACATAAAACAGTAAAGTTGGACCAGTAAGTTCATGAGTGAACATTTCAAAGTGAGAAATGTATACAAAAGTGCTATTATGCTGCGCTAAGTTTCATGCTACCGAAGCTACGACAGTGTGCATGAAATGAGTCATGTAATAATAAGGCCCGACAAGTGTTCTATCCCTAGACACTTGTAATTCGACATGGTATACATCCGTTTATCTAATCAGGATAGTTGAATCGCAACACGGATGGAGGTGTCACCCTCAATAGATCTATTTATATCACTCGTGCTTCCCCTCGGGAACTAACGGTACATGAGTATGGGCATGAATTTGGGATACAGTACTTAGGCCAGCAGGTAATAGTTTGTCAAACAAAAGCATTGTTTAAATGGTCCATAAAAGTAAGCATGTTTCTCACCCCAAGTAATTTAAAATGAGTATTAGATAGTAATAGTGGGGCTATGACTCACCTTGAGCGTAATTGACAAGGTGAAATATGAAATCAAGTGAATTATGGGAACGACTCCAACACACGACCTGAATAATGGTAAAGTCTGAGAATTTGACTTAGTATGAATAGTGATTGTGAAAATGAGTAACGGATAACGATTTGGTTTGTGATGTGAGTGTGTGATATGCTTAAAATGCTTAAAGTTCAAAAATAATATTATATATTATCTTGTTTTTATGTCATTTAATCCATAAATATCGTTTCCTCGAAAGTGGTGAAACGAAACGTTAAGTTAAATCGTTAAAACTCGTTATATAAAAATATAACGTAACGAAAGTAAATATATATATTGAAATGAATGATAAATATGCACGTGCTTGAATGAGAAAGGGTAAAATTTTGAAATAAAAATGAATATGGAATAAAGTTACTATTCAGTCCTTGATCTTATACATATTTTACACTGTTTACCCTAACAGAGTTAGTTTTGCACCGTTAGTCCTTGGTTATTTATTTGTTAGATTTTTAGTCCAAAAAGTTCTAAAATGACATATTAAACCTTCTGTTTACTATTTTAACATTTTCTACCCTTAGTTTATTGTTTTGGCAGTTTGGGGATATGATTATATAAAACTTACACTTTTAACCCGAATAGTAGCATTCTTTGCAAACTTAGTCCAAAAATCACAAAAATAGTGTGAAATGAATTTCGAGAGTTTTAGTAACTTTATTAAGTTTATTTGAGTCTAATCCAACTGCTTATTTTCTAAAGAGCTTATTTTTCAGCTTAATGGGCTTAACGAGTTGAAAACAAAAGCCCAATAACAAATATCGATTCGGTAGGTTTTAAAATGAGTGGGGCCTAAGTTTGGGCTTAGTTTTAGGTCTTAAAAATAATACAAAAGAGCTTATATCATCAGCTTATCACGTTTGCTTATAAACTGCTTATTGGGCTTTTAAGCCTAATCGAATAAAATGAGTAGTTTATTAACAGTCTGAGTAGCGTTTGGTTTGGTGTTTTTAAAGGGCTTATATGAGCTTATCATTGAGAACTTATAACAACAACTTATTAGGTGAGCTTATGAAGAATCAAGATGAGCAATAAAATTGATATGTCGTGTGTTCGAATTCGGTTTTAAATAGCCATTTCTTAGTCGATATGTCAAGGTGTTCAAAAATAAATATGACTTGTATATGTGTTATATTTTATACGATGTGACATATACTTAAAATGAGTTTCGATAAGTAATTAAATGAACTTGTATGTGTCGAATGATGGTGTAACATGATTTCTAGCCTTCCATCAATAGGAGGCAAATCATGTTATACGAAAAATGAATATAAGAACTCGTATAAATCAAAAGAAAGTAAAATACGTTCGAAGGAAAATACGTACGATGCATGGAATGATAAAAACTATAAGAATGCATGTGAAATGAGTTGTAAAGACTTACAACACCTTAAAAGGTGGTGAGTAATCAAGTAAAAGGACTAGAAATCGAACAAGGTGTACTCCACATGTTAGAACAAACAACAATGCTTCGAATGGGACTCGAATGATTATGGAAATCCTCCTGGTCTTCTTGAGGCTCGAATATGAAGAAAAGACTTAGAGAAAAATGAGAAATACTTGTGTGTGAATGAGAGTTAATGAGTATGAAATATATGTGTGTATATATCGACATATATGGACACATATACTTGTTTATATTGTATTTTATGATCTCAACTTGCTCGAACAGGAATGTGGCAGAGAATTTAGGACTTTTAGAAGATTTTCAAAATATATTTGGAAGGATTTTGTGTGTAGGTTTGATTTTGTGTCGAGTGGTATATATTTGTGAGTGTGTCGACATGTTTAAAAGTCCAAAATGATATATTAACGTGTGATATTGAGTGGGAAGGTGAGAAATGAGCTTGGGAACACATATTCGATCATAGAACATTAAATAACCTAGGTGGAATAAAGTTTAGATCGATTTGGTTAAAATGGATATATGTTGTGTGAGCTTGTGAATGTTGTCGAGGAGGATTTACTTTGGACCTCGTTAGGTGATCAAACATTCGAATGAAGGAATGATACTTCGACACCTTAATTCTTTGGTGTGTGAGGAGTCGAATGATGTAAAAAGTTTTATAGTTCATGTGTCGAATTTAGAAGAAAACATGGCTAAGTGAGTGAGAGTTAATCCGAGTGAGATAAGTGAAATATTAAATCTTATATAACTTTTGGTTGGGCTGGTGATGAACTCAAATAAGTACATATTATTACTATCATTTATCCTAATAATTTGACTTGTTTTACTATATTATGTATGAGAATTGATACTTAATCGTTTACTTTTGTAATTCTCAGTTGAAAACAAGTATTTGGTGAAACTTGGCGATTTTGGACTAATTATGGAGCAAAACATGCATAAAGTGAAGAGTCTACTGAAATGGACAAGATCAAGTCAAATCTGCTCCAGATGCGCCGCATCTCACTCATGACATGCGCCGCATCGCTATCAAGATCTCACCAGATACGATCCAAGATTCAAGAGGACATGCGCCGCATCCAAAGATAAAGATACGCCGCATCTTCTGGCGGTGTACGAATATTCCTGAATATTATAATCTTGGACCCCACGCGAAGTTAAGTAAATGCGCCGCATCTACTTACTAGATGCGCCGCATCTTACCCTCAGACAGAAACTATAAATACCCCAAGACCAGACGAATTCGAGGAGCCATATATATTATACCGAAGACCGAACAGGAGAAACCAAGGACGAATTCAGTCAAGGCAGCAGCACAAGACACACCCAAATCAAAGATACAAGAGCTGTAAGAAGGTGCTGCATATGTTTAATTCATTAAGTAGTTTTGTTTTATTGTGTTAGTAAACTTTAATTCATCAAGATTGGTGGCTTGTGTAACGTGACAACGGAAAGGTTGCACTCCCTTAAAACTGCTTTCTCATTAATTAAAGTTTATATGTTGATGTCATTGGTGACTTTTATTAGTGCATTGATAACCTCTGTGTCTAGCTGAGCGTTGATCGGGTCGCCATGCCTCTGCCCTCGCCTGTTTATTAGAACGCCTATGTATTCTATGGTCTGTAGAAAAGTAGGAGAGAGATAAACGGGATAGTCATAAGTAATCATTAAGGGTTTACTCGCCGATAAGATTAGAACCAACGAGAAAGGACTTAATCTCGGTGCGTTGCATCGAACTATACACTTCATATAACACTAGCAATAAAACAAGTGACAAACTACTTATCATAAGGACAGCCCTCTTATTGTCTCAAGTATTTATCTGTGTACGTGTGTGCTACTTGCTGATTCGTGCCTATTGGTTTATTTTATTATTTAATTGCAACCAAATCGTGCCAGTCTCTCAGGCTGAACCCCCCTTGCGTTAGAATAGATTGTATAGCTAACTTAATATATTAAAATACTGATTAGAATAACTAGATAATACGTTCCACTCTTAGTGATCGACACTCTACTTACCATTATATTCATACTGACCGGTTACACTGCTCGTTAAGTGTGTGTGTTATTGATAAGTCGGCTAAATATAAATTTAAAACTTGAGTAGGCATTAAAACTGCTAAACCGCAACGACACATCGCACGCATCAAGTTTTTGGCGCCGCTGCCGGGGAGTGAATTGTTATTATCTGTTAATTTGATTAGTATTTTAATTAGGTTTTTAATTTTTTAATCTAACCGCTAATTTTGTTGTGTATTAGATTAATTGCATTCATTGTACTATTTTGCATATTTTCTGTTTTTGTGTGTTATTTGTTTGCTTTTGTTTGTGTTTATTTTCGTGTGTTATATTTGTTTTTATTTTTCGTATTTTTGTGTTCTGCTATTGTTGTACTGAGCTAAATCGAACGATACGGCGCATCTGATTTCTCAGATACGGCGTATTGCGTTCAATTTTTTTATAAAATACAACGCGTTTAATCAATTCGATACGACGCATCTTTTCCCCAAGATACGGCGTATCTGTTTTTAATAAGAAATTTTTTCTAAGCGATAAAGTAATACGACGCATCTTTTCCCGAAGATACGGCGTATCTGTTTTTGATAAAAAAATTTTCTAAACGATAACGCCATACGACGCATCTGCTTCAGCAGATACGGCGTATCTATTATTTTAATTAAAAACAGTTTTCGATTAATTAAACAGATACGGCGCATCGATCTCTATCGATACGGCGTATCTTCTGAATCAAAAATCTCGTATTTTGAAACGTAACGAAAATACGGCGCATTAACTTTTGTTAATACGGCGCATTTAATTTTAAATAAATATCGATTTTTGATTATTAAAATTGATACGGCGCATTCAAATTTCTAAGCGGCGTATCTATTTTCTGAATAAAAATCTGATTTAATTTTAACGATTATAAGATACGGCGTATCCAACTTTTTGGATACGGCGCATCGTCTGCAGATATCAGTAACTTTAATTTTTCGTATTCCGTTTTCGTTGTTAATTTTCTGATATACTACTTTCTTGAGCACACCCTACTGATATTTTTGTGTTGATTTCAGGAAGTGCATGACCAGGAGTTCTACGAAGAACTTGATTCAACCTTTCGAAGATCCTGAACGAGTCTTTCATTCGCTTAAAAGGCTTTTCAACACAAAAAGCTTTGATACTTCAAGTTCATTCGAGCTTGATTATTTTTCTGAAGAGAAAGAGGAAGAAGAAACAGAAACAATGGGCGAAAACACAACTATGGAGGAATACATGAACAGTACCCGTGCTGATTACACTTCAGGAGTTGCTAGACCAAAGTTTGATGATAAGTCAAAATTCGAGTTGAAGGGTCAGTTTCTCAAGGAGCTAAGGGAAAATGCTTTCAGTGGATCGGAACATGAGGATGCTAATGAACATGTTGAAAAGGTCCTCGAGATTGCGGATTTGTTTACTTCAGAAGGAGTCACTGACGATCAACTCATGCTAAGAATCTTTCCAATCTCGCTAAAAGGAGCTGCTAACAAGTGGCTAAGGAATGAACCCGCTAGTTCAATCACTACATGGGAAGGTTTGAAAAGCAAATTCCTGAAGAGATATTGTCCACCTGCTAGGACTGCTAAAAAGATGGAGGCTATCAACAGTTTCAAGCAAGAGCCTGATGAAACTCTTTATCAAGCTTGGGAACGATTTAAAGATTTACTAATAAAATGTCCTCAACACTATCTAACCCCTATGCAGGAGATAATATTGTTTTATCAAGGATTGGACGTGCCTACTAGACAAATCTTGGATGCTAAGGGAGCTGTGCCTTAAATGAGTGCAACCAATGCCAGGAAAGCAATCCAAGATGCTGCTGATCATTCTCAAAAATGGCACGATGAGACCTCTACTAGATCTAAGAGCGGCACTAATTTTGACGGGATTGCTGCTATTCAAGCTCAATTGGATAAAATTAGTAGAGAGATGAAGAAGCGTGATGAAAGAGTGTATGCTGCCCAAGTTGGATGTGAAAAGTGCGAAGGACCTCACTACACTAAAGATTGCCCGAATAAGAATGAAAGTGAGACGTTTGAAGAAGCATATTACACCCAATTTGGACAACCATTCCGACCTTCAGGAAGATTTAGGGAAGCTACCCCGGGATTCTATCAAAAGAACAACTTCAATCCCGCTTATCAAGAAAGGAGGCAGACTTTAGATGACACTCTAAAGCAAATTATGGCCGATGCTGCTAAAAGACATGAAGAGAATACTGCTATGATCAAAGAAATACGAGCTTCAACGGACACTACTACAAGAAATCAAGGAGCTTCGATCAAAGCATTGGAACAACAAATTGGTCAAATGAGCAAAGTTCTTCAAGAAAGGGGATACGGAAGTTTACCGAGCTCAACTGAAACCAACCCAAGGGATCATGTCAAGGCCATAAGCACCACTGAAGAAGTCACTCCTTACTTGCCTAGAAGATCGATGAATGGTAATGATGGTGCAAGACCCGAATTTTTCTTTAATTCTTCAATCAGTTTAAGAAGACTACTAAAAGAAAAGACAAAGATTGAAGAGGAGATCAAGGCTACAATGAAAGAAGGGAGCTCTGCAACCGATTTAAATGCCTTGCCTCATAAAGAAAAAGACCCAGGAAGTTTTACTCTACCTTGTTCAATTAATGATATATCTTTCAATAATGTGTTAGCTGACTTAGGAGCTAGTGTTAGTGTTATGCCTCTTAAGACATTCACTACCCTAGGACTAGGAAAATTAGCACCAACTAAGTTACTTATTGAATTGGCTGATAAAACGGTAAAACGACCTGAAGGGATTGCTAATAATGTGCTAGTTAAGATTGAGAAGTTTATTTTCCCTGTAGACTTTGTTATATTAGATATGCCCGAGGATGTTAAGGTTCCTTTAATCCTTGGAAGACCTTTCTTGTCTACTGCCCATGCTAAGATTGATGTGTTTAAAAGAAAAATCTCATTAAGGGTAGGGAATAATAAACTGGTCTATAAGTGCCAAGATCCTGTTAAAAGCATAATTAGAGGTGTTTACATGCTAGGATTAAGAGAGCGTATGGACCTAGATCTTGAAGCTAGGCTTATGGGGGAAACATTGATTCAAAACAACTCAACTAATCCTAATCATGAGAACTTTGAGGAATTTATTGACCTAAATGTACCTACCGAACTTAGACGCGATGTTGTTAATGATTCCGATGATGAGTGGTATGATTGCGTGGTAATTAACAAACGTAGGAGAATAGTTGAGAAAACGAATTTGAATAATAATATGTTTATTGAACTACCACCCCACCTTGCTTATTTATGCCTATATGATAATAAAAATTTCCCGTCTATCATTTTGTCATCTCTGCCCAAAAGGGACAGAACTTTGTTTATACAGATACTGAAGAAGAACGGCGTGAAAATCAAGGATGAGCAAGGAGTGTTCAATATTACTGAATTGGCAATGAGGGAGCGCGATGTTTCCGACTCCTTCAATGATCAATACTAATGAGCTGAACGTGAGTCTAACTTGAAGACTCTGGAATAAAGACAAGTGCTTACCGGGAGACAACCCGGATTTATCTTTTTATTATTCTGTTTATGTGTCGAGTCAGTCAGGCCGCAGAGGATACGGCGCATCTCAATTCTGAGATGCGACGCATCTCCTGCACAGGTCATATCTTATTTTATTTTATTTTTCTGCATTTTTAATTTCCGAATTTAAAACTTTTTATCAGTTTATTTTAAATGCGGCGCATCCCTGGTTAAGGATGCGGCACATCTTTTATTCTGATCCGTATTTATTCCAGGCTCGATACGGCGTATCTTCTTCCATAAGATACGGCGCATCGACTGACCTGATGATTTTCATTTTTAATTTTTATGTTTTATTTTTCCTAACTACTAATGTGTTATGCAAGTTTGAACCTTTCTTATCTTAGGTGTGTTTTGAAGCCTTGGTGGTATTATAGATTCCTGCATTTCCTGTGGATACATGATTATGAAACTTAAACGTTCTAATCCACAAGAAAGATGATTTTTGCTCTAATACAAATGGAGGATCATACCGAGCAAATCTCAGGGGAGTTTTTCTGTTCTAATTCTTTTATTTTCCAGTTTTTAACCTTTTATACAAACAACGAGGACGTTGTTTAACTTAAGTGGGGGGATTGGAGAATTAGAACACTTAACACTTACTTGTCCTAAACTTTTCAAAATATGCTTAAAATGTGCTTAATATATCAAAATTTAAAATTTTTAGCATGTTTTTGTTTAAAGTCTAAGTTGCATAGCTGCACACATGACGTTATTTTCAAAAATTGTGATTTTTCAAAATTCACAAATCTATGAGTGTGCCGGTGACTTGTAAACTTTAGAACTTGGCTTGTATACTATTCGAGACCACCATAATAAGTATTATTTATATAATTGGAATGACTTGTCTAAATTGGTAAAATTTCTAGGATTACACCCAAATAGCCTTATATGTTATGTGATATTAGCTAACTACACTGGTTAGTTAACCCCCGTATAAACCCTTTTGTTACTCTCATTTTTAGAGTAAGATACCCCTTAAAAAACACTCAGAGTCATTCCTTTCGTTTCTTACACCTTTGTTTAAAATGTTTCGTTACACCTTAAACCTTAGCCTACCCTGTAGATTAGAATCCGTGGTTGGTTAATTGCTATAGGCAAAGTGTGTTTCCTTACATTACCTGTGTTCGCGTGCGTAATTCATTATCTATGGTTAGGTCGGGAAATTGCACAATGCAATTGGAGTGAAAGTAAATATTGTATATCTTTGAGTTTGTTTTTCGTGTGTTTACTACTTTCACTATTACCGTTATTTCTGAAGTCATGAAAAGTATGGAAAAATTATCCAGAATTATTGTTATGGTGATGTGGTGAAATTTTACACATCTATGTTTATGTTATTAAAAAAAAAAAAAAAAAAAAAAAAAATCGAAAAAATGAGAAAAGAAAAAGAAAAAAAGAAGAAAGTTGGAAGATTGATAAACCAACGATGTAAAGTTATGTAAGTGGTCGATATCACCACTAGTTGTTGTATATTATATCTATGGATTGAATGGGAGTTGGCAGTTATGGGAACGTCAACTAAGGTTTATTCTTTGATTAAGATCTTGTTGAGTATAATTCGTGTCTACCTAAAGCGTGTGTTTCAAGTGTTAAAGCGTGAGTTATTCTATGATATGAGTCTTATTCATGGGATGGTTGGGATAGTGATTAACCACACTTAGGATTTTAATTTATTTGTTTTGTTTATTTTTCATTTTACACCAATTTATATCCCATATATTATCCATGCCCTGTACTATTCTTTATCCAACCAAACCTTTGATTTATTGAGATTAGGGATTTGAGCAATCTTAAGTATCGTAGTCGTGGATTCGACTATGTATTTATGATTTTGTCGCCCTTTTTGATATATTATTATTGGTGAAGTTTGGACCTATTTTTAGCCTATTCGAGTTAAGGATTTGAGCAATTGCAAGTATCGTGTTCGTGGATTCGATCATGTATTTGTGATTTTGTCGCCTTTTCTGGAATCTGAGATCGATAGAGATTAAGAATAATTATCCCTTAAGCCTAAAAACCCTTTTTACCGCTTTAGACTTGTTATTCCTTGGCTTTAGTGGAGGAGATGTGTATACTTGCCAAGCTTATGATAGAATATTCGTCGCGACTGGACAGTTAAACGATTAGATTTGCTTTTATCGAAATATTTTTATTCTACTTCTAATTCGTTAAGTGTTTAGTTGTGTGATTATGGCAAAAACGAATACATGCTTAAATATAAAAATAAATCCTAATATCTTTTAGGATACATTTTCATAAGATTAATTCTAAGATTTACTTGGGGACAAGTAAAGTTCAAGTGGGGGGATATTTGATGAACTCAAATAAGTACATATTATTACTATCATTTATCCTAATAATTTGACTTGTTTTACTATATTATGTATGAGGATTGATACTTAATCGTTTACTTTTGTAATTCTCAGTTGAAAACAAGCATTTGGTGAAACTTGGCGATTTTGGACTAATTATGGAGCAAAACATGCATAAAGTGAAGAGTCTACTGAAATGGACAAGATCAAGTCAAATCTGCTCCAGATGCGCCGCATCTCACTCATGACATGCGCCGCATCGCTATCAAGATCTCACCAGATACGATCCAAGATTCAAGAGGACATGCGCCGCATCCAAAGATAAAGATACGCCGCATCTTCTGGCGGTGTACGAATATTCCTGAATATTATAATCTTGGACCCCACGCGAAGTTAAGTAAATGCGCCGCATCTACTTACTAGATGCGCCGCATCTTACCCTCAGACAGAAACTATAAATACCCCAAGACCAGACGAATTCGAGGAGCCATATATATTATACCGAAGACCGAACAGGAGAAACCAAGGACGAATTCAGTCAAGGCAGCAGCACAAGACACACCCAAATCAAAGATACAAGAGCTGTAAGAAGGTGCTGCATATGTTTAATTCATTAAGTAGTTTTGTTTTATTGTGTTAGTAAACTTTAATTCATCAAGATTGGTGGCTTGTGTAACGTGACAACGGAAAGGTTGCACTCCCTTAAAACTGCTTTCTTATTAATTAAAGTTTATATGTTGATGTCATTAGTGACTTTTATTAGTGCATTGATAACCTCTGTGTCTAGCTGAGCGTTGATCGGGTCGCCATGCCTCTGCCCTCGCCTGTTTATTAGAACGCCTATGTATTCTATGGTCTGTAGAAAAGTAGGAGAGAGATAAACGGGATAGTCATAAGTAATCATTAAGGGTTTACTCGCCGATAAGATTAGAACCAACGAGAAAGGACTTAATCTCGGTGCGTTGCATCGAACTATACACTTCATATAACACTAGCAATAAAACAAGTGACAAACTACTTATCATAAGGACAGCCCTCTTATTGTCTCGAGTATTTATCTGTGTACGTGTGTGCTACTTGCTGATTCGTGCCTATTGGTTTATTTTATTATTTAATTGCAACCAAATCGTGCCAGTCTCTCAGGCTGAACCCCCCTTGCGTTAGAATAGATTGTATAGCTAACTTAATATATTAAAATACTGATTAGAATAACTAGATAATACGTTCCACTCTTAGTGATCGACACTCTACTTACCATTATATTCATACTGACCGGGTACACTGCTCGTTAAGTTTGTGTGTTATTGATAAGTCGGCTAAATATAAATTTAAAACTTGAGTAGGCATTAAAACTGCTAAACCGCAACGACACATCGCACGCATCAGATGGTGAATAGTACCAGGCCAGAATTGGGCCGAGAATGTGTATAAGGGTCCGTTTGGTGTAAAATGAGTGTAAATGATTTTCGGGGTTCGTGTGTGAGCTCATTCCAATGTATTGTGTATCACGTATCAATGTTTTTGAGTTATCATAGTGTAATAACGTAATTAAATGAGATAACCTCTCATTAATAGATGTCAATAAATAAATAATGCGCATTTTTTGATAAAGTAATAATTATTATTAAAATGAAAAATTACCATTTGTCACAATGGCCACTACCACTTGTGAACTCCTATGGTTGTCTTTCTTGCATAAAGATCTTCATATTCCAGTCAAGTTACCCATTACCTTATTCTGTGACAACAACTCTGCCCAACAGATAGCAGCTAATCCCTGCTTCCATGATAGAACAAAACAGATGGACATAGACTGTCACTTCACCAGAGAAAAGATTCAAAAGGGCTTTCTAGAAACTGCTTTCATCCCATCCCACCTTCAGTTGGCTGATATTATGACAAAAGCTCTCAACAAGGTTCAACATTCTTATCTTGCTGCCAAGTTGGGCCTTTCAATAGCTCCAACTTGAGGGGGGGGGGGGAATATGGAAACACATGGATTAATTAGTTAAAAGTCATAAAGTAGAAGGACTAATTGTGTCCAAATTGTAACTTTAGTTCTAATATCTGTTACTAGCCGTTAGAGTTAGATAGTACTTTTACACTTTCCTTCCTGTATAAAAGAAGATTATATATTCTTCATTTGAAACACTTTCACTTTCAATAATATCACATTTCACTTCCGCTTCATAATTTTGATAGAGTGAGGTCCAGAAATTGAAGATAGGATGTCAAAGGGCTATTAATTGTGTATGGCCGGGTCTAGCTAAACTGCAAACTGATGGAGTGAACGTGTATATAATCAAACGAATATGGAGAAATTTATAAGATAGGAAGATGGAAGAGACGAAAAAAAAAGGTCTTATAGGCCTGTTTTCGCATGCGAGTTCTAACGCTTTCTCTAGTCTTGGGACAATCTCATCTATATTTGGGTGTTGTGATAGTTCGTCATCCAAGCAGTCATATGCTATCTCCGTGAAAATGTCAAATGATTGCGAGTCCATTTGTTTCCATAGATCCCAATCAACAATTTCATTTAGTTTTTTCTCTTTGTAAAGGCGAATGGCCGCCGGAGCCAAATACTTGTTAGTGTCATTGGCGATTATTGATTCCCTACAACATAGTAGTTCAAACAATACTATCCCAAACGAGTACATATCTGACTTGTGGTTCAGAGCGTTAGTCTTCATAGATGCTGAGTCGACATACCCACTTTTATTATACGGGTTAAACGGGTCGACCTGCGAACCCGTTTAACATGTTTAACACGTGTAATGTGCCAACTTTTGTATATAAAACGGGTTAAATGGGTAAACCAGAAACTCGTTTAACATATGCAACTCGTGTAACTTATATAACCCGCCAACCCAAGTATATATACGGGATAAATGAGTCAGGTTCGGGTTATGTGTAAACATGCTAGGGTTGACATAGCTGACCCGATGATTTAAATGAGTCATGTTCGGGTTGAGGTTTTCTGACCCACAACCTGTCAACCGAACCCGCCAACCTGAACCCGACCCGAATTGACACCCCTAGTAAATTATATTTAGAGTAAATGTCATAAATCGTCCCTATTGTTTACCGGGTATAACGAAAATGGTCCCTATACTTTTTTTTTTCACGGATCCACTCCCTGTGGTTTTGACCCGTAACGGGTTTGATCCCTTGACCAAGATTTTCGTCAGTTGACCGTTATATATTGTAGAAATGACATAAATACCCTTAAGCGTGTGGTCCCTGTGGTTTGTCTGGTATAACAAATTTAGTCCTTACGTTTTTTTTTTTTTTTTTTTTTTTTTTTTTTTTTTTTTTTTTTTTGGTCCGAATTTTATTAAAATTTTTTGACAAAAGTTTTTTTTAAACCTTTTTTGCCTCAGATTTTTTTTTTTTTATTTATAAAATTTTTTGAATACTTTTTGACGTAGTTTTTTTATAGAATTTTTTGACAATTTTTTTTCACTAGATTTTTGTTAGATTTCTTGGCATATTTTTTTACAAGATTTATTTATTTATTTATTTATTTATTTATTTTTTTTTAATTTCATATAAAATTTTGACAGAATACTTTTTTATCCTATGAATATTATTCAAAAAATTTCAAAATTTTCTATATAAATGTCAACTTTTTTTGTCAAAAAAATTTTTAAAAAATATGTCAAAAAATATATATACATATATATTCAGCGAAAAATATTAAAAAAAAAGTTCAAAAATTATGTCAAAGCTTTTTTTGTCAAAAAAAAAAAAAAAAAAAAAAAAAAAAAAAAAAAAAATCCATTAAAAAGTATTCAAAAAAGTTCAAAAATAAAAAATAAAAAGATAAATAAAAATAAAAATTGTCAAAAAAATTTTAAAAATATTATGACAATTTTTTAACAGATTTTTTTAATTAAAATTTTTTTTGACCCACTACCGGTCAAAAAATAAAATTGATCAATTGAAAACAAGAATACGACTTGTAACTTATATACCAAAAACCGCACCATAGTATTTTGAGTTAACTCAAAGTACTATTTTTTTAACTCAAAATACTATTTTTTTTAGTTAAAAAAATAGTATTTTGAGTTAACTCAAAATACTATGGTTCGGTTTTTGGTATATAAGTTATAAGTCGTATTGTTGTTTTCAATTGATCAATTTTATTTTTTGACCGGTAGTGGGTCAAAAAAAAATTTAATTAAAAAAATCTGTTAAAAAATTGTCATAATATTTTTAAAATTTTTTTGACAATTTTTATTTTTATTTATTTTTTTTTTGAACTTTTTTGAATACTTTTTAATGGACTCTTTTTTTTTTTTTTTTTTTTTTTTTTTTTTTTTTTTTGACAAAAAACTTGACATAATTTTTAAACTTTTTTTTAATATTTTTCGCTGAATATATATGTATATATATTTTTTGACATATTTTTTTAAAAAAATTTTGACAAAAAAAGTTGACATTTTTATAGAAAATTTTGACTTTTTTTGAATATTATTCATAGGATGAAAAAGAATTATGTCAAAATTTTATATGAAATTAAAAAAAAAAAAAAAAAAAAAAAATCTTGTAAAAAAATCATGCTAACAAATTTTATAAAAAAAAAACTCCGTCAAAAAGCATTCAAAAAATTTTATAAAAAAAAAAAAAAAAAAAAAAAAAATCTGAGGCATAAAACTTTTGTTAAAATATTTTTAAAAAATTCGGACAAAAAAAAAAAAAAAAAACGTAAGGACTAAATCCGTTATATGAGACAAACCATATGGACCACACGCTTAAGGCTATTTATGTCATTTCTGCAATATATAACGGTCAACTGACGAAAATCTTGGTCAAGGGACCAAACCCGTTACGTGTCAAAACCACAAGGAGTGGATCCGGGAAAAAAAAGTATAGAGACCATTTTCGTTATACCCGGTAAAACCCAAGGACGATTTATGACATTTACTCTTATATTTATTTTTGTCGCGTAATGTATATTTTTGTCAAAAATCCAATTTCTTAAATAAATATGGTCAATTATGTTACATTCATGTTTTGTTAAAAGAAATATCCTTATTTTAATTTAAATGAATAACAAAATCATTATTTTTTAGGTATTTTATAAATAATTATGAAACAAAAGATTCTATATATGAAGATTAAGAAGGGATTATTTGAAGATTAGTGGTAGACTAAACCAAGAGCTTAAAAGGTCCAGAACTAATAGAGGATACAAAGACACAACCACAATAAATTGCAATACACTTGTTCGTATTAATGTCGAATCAACTATGATCCAGCTTTTCTTGGTCTGCATCCTCTTAAACGTTCAGGTGTTGGCTGATCAGTCACTTTCGGTGTGTGGTTTGAAACTGAACCAGCAGAATGCGAATGCTAACTCTCAGAAGGAGAACTACAAAGCAACGATACAAATTAAAGTTAATACATACTAATAAAACTAACCAAAATATAATGTATTACTTTTGTCCCACTGGTATCATGTTAGTACTTGCCGTTCAACTAATCCACATACCTTTGTTGCATTAATGTCGAAGGATTAAAGAATTGAACTTCCATTTTGCGAAGCTGACGATTCTGCAGGAGATAGGCTAGGTGGCGGTGGCACATTAGAGACCTAATAAGAAGGCGTAGATCATGTTATAAGTACGTATGGTTATATCGTATAAGAGACCTCTATATGTGAACTATACTGATTAAAAACTATTCATGTAATTAACAAAGTCGAAGGACGAAATCCTTAATATCTTAGAAAACCACATAGACCATCTTCCTCTAGAAATCATATTACCGTTAAGCAAAATCATATTTTAGTTCAAACACAATCTCCTTTATTTTATCTTTGGGTTATAACATAGATAAGTAGATTAAAATCATTACCGCTAAACATGAACGATTATAACAAAAAGTACACAAAAAACAACTTACTTGCAATTGTAGTGCACTTTCAAGTACTTTCACTACCTTGGTCATTAATGGACGTTGTTCCCGTCCTCTCTTCAAGCACTGATAAGCAATTGTTGTAAACGCCTTCAAAGAATGAGGATTTATTTCATCCTTAATATTACCATAAACGATTTCATCTATGGTGTTTTGTTTGTAGCATTTACGGACCAATTCGGTCAAAGGTTGGCGCTCATCCTGCTTGTTGCGAATACACAACCTCCCACACAACATCTCAAACAACACTACCCCGAAGGAGTAGACATCTGACTCTTTAGTTAGCAAACCTGACTCTACATATAATGGATCACAATACCCAATTGTCCCTACACCATTGGAGACAAGAAAAGTGTATGGCTGGTTTGCGGGACCAAACTTTGATAGACCAAAATCTGCGATCCTTGCATTCCAGTTTTCATCTAATAAAATATTGGAACTTTTAATATCACGATGCAAGACTCTTTGTTGGCTCTGACCAGGATTATGAAGATAAGCAAGCCCTCGAGCCGCCCCAATGCATATCTCAAGGCGTTGTACCCATGTGAGATCTTTGTCAAGATACAAGTTGAGGCTTCTTTTTGATGCATATTCATAAACGAGAATCATCTCGCCACATTCGTCGCAAAACCCTAAGAGAGAGACAATGTTGTCATGCTGGTAGAGAGAAAGCATAATGATCTCTTTCCAAAACTCACGATTTCCTTGGCCAAATGCACGATCCAGACGCTTTAGAGCAACAATTGACCGGCCCTTCGAATGGACGAGTTCCCCCTTGTAAACTTTCCCAAATCCTCCTTTTCCGATGCAATGGGCATCATCAAACTTGTTGGTTGCTGATTTTATAGCTTCTAATTTTATTTTGAGGTGTTGGAACTGTCATTTGACCAATATCATTCTAATTATCGATCAAAGATGGAAAACAAAAACCATGACTTCCAAAAACACTAAAGTTGAAGAGCTTGCCAATAGATTGCAATGTATTTGAATATATATACTCCATATAGAAGCTCTTAATCAAATCTAAAATAAGAACAAACACGACTAGGTGGCCTGTTGTTAATAAATATATAATAGTAAACTACTAGTAGTAATAAATACGGTTTCATTCAGTACGCTTTATGACAGAACCATGAAAGAAAAAAAGAAAAAAAAAAAAAAAAAGTTCTTACGAGCCTACAAATAAACCAACAAAAAATTTAAGATTATAAAATATAAGCCAAATTCAAATAAGCTCGTAAACCTACAAATAAGATTAATCAAACACCCCTCAAAATGTAAAAACCCAGTTTGAAAATGTTTGCTCCAAACTCTACCCATGACGTTGTGTTGTTATTCTTATTTTTCCTTTTTTTAGTTGCCAACGATTTTATCACAATGGCCTAAATTTAAGAGAATTTAGTTACCTCCTTCTGTATGGATGATGATGAACCTTCAACTATTGAGTTATTATCCTGTAACATCAACTGCAATAGATACGCTAATTAGTAAACTATAACTAATAAATAAATACAGAGTATATACGTACGGTACATATTATGAAGAGAAAAAAAGGCCTTACATAATTTTGTGGTTTCAATTGAAGTTCCAAAGCTTTCTCGAGTCTTGGGACAATGTCATCTATATTTGGGCGTCGCGATCGTTCATTGACCAAACACTCATACGCTATTTCCGCAAACATGTTGAATGAATGCAAGTCCATTTGTTTCAAGAGTTCCGGATCAATCATATTAATGAGTTTTTTCTCTCTATAAAGGGTAATGGCTAGCGGAGCCAAACGTTGATGTTTATAACCAAACAGTAGTTCAAACAAAACTATCCCAAACGAGTAGATATCTGACTTGTGGTTCACACTTTTAGTCTCGATATATGTTGGGTCTCCATACCCTTTCACATACGCAAGTCTATTAGTATGAAATGAATGGTGCCTTTCAGATGCTTTAATCTTCATGGAACGTTCAAAATTAGATAACTTGGGTTCCCAGTCATCATTTAATAGAACTGAGCCACTGTTGATTTTCCGGTGTATTACGCTAAAGTCGCGTAGCTCATCATAATGAATGTAACTCAACGCATTCGCAAGGCCGACAGATATCTCCAATCTTCGCACCCATGTCAACCGCATCGAGTCACTTATATGGTTATCAAGACTTCCCCTCATCTCACTCTTGTAAATGAAAATCTTCTCATCATTCTCATCACAAAACCCAACTAATGAAACAAGATTCTTATGCTTGAGACTAGAAAGCATGGAAATCTCCATCCAAAACTGTTGTTCTCGATCCTGCAAGTCTTTATTTAACCTCTGAGCACGGAAATCAATCAACTCACCGGACCACAAAATCTGCCCCTTATAAAAGTTTCCAATTCCACCTCCGGCCATGACACTTTTTTCATTGAAGTTGTTGGTGGCGGAAAGTATATCTTCAAGGGGGATTTTTAGGTGAGCAAAGTCGTCGGGTGAAAACACCATGTTTGTGTATTCATGAGAAGACATCTCTGAAAAGTTCTTCTCCTGCAAACATTATGGAGTGAGATTTTGATGTGTAAATGCTTGTATGATTTTGATTCATCCGTAATAAACTAAAGGATACATGGAACACAAGATGCACAAACATATGAGTGAGATTTGAGAATGAACTCATTACCGTTTTGTCTTGTTGAAAGAGGATTCGCTTCGAAAAAATGTTGTAAAGATCCTCTTTCTTGATGGTAGAATAAATTTCAGGGCACTTTGACTTCTCGTTTTTTATACAGCTACTTTCTTACCGTTTATATACATTACTTAATCAATTAATAAACTCGTTTTTCATACAGCTACTTTCTTACCGTTTATAAAACAGTTAAAGGCCAGTTTTGTCAAAATATAGAAACTTACCTGGAATTCTAATGTTTTCTTAAGCTGTATGACCACTTCATGAGCTGTTGGCCGTCTTTCTCTCCTGTGATGTAAGCATTGAAGGGCAATCCTTGTAAATGTAGTATATGACAGTGGCACAATTTGTTCTTTAATACCCTCGAACACTAACTTATCAAGTTTTCCTACATGATAGTGGTGTTTAGCCAAAAAGGGTAAATAAAGATACTCATCATCTAGCTTTTCGGATGAAAGTTTCCCACACAATATGTCAAATAAAACTGCACCCAATGAGAATATATCAGACTCTTTGGTTAAGAAGCCTGTTTTCGAGTATAGTGGGTCACGATAGCCAATTGTGCCTGTAACATTGTCGATGACATAGTCTACATCCTGATCAGGACATACTAAGGAAAGCCCAAAATCACTAATTTTTGCTTTCCAATCATCAAGCAGTAGAATGTTGCTGCTGCTGATGTCCCTATGTATTACCATTTCTGGACTTGAAACAGTTCCATGAAGAAACTCCAACCCGATTGCAATATCGATGCATATTTTAAGCCGCATCACCCACGTAAGACTATCATCGCTCAAGTACTTATCAAGACTTCCTCTTGATGCATACTCATAGACAATAATTTTCTCATCCTCTTCATCACAGTAGCCTACAAGACCAATTACATTTTCATGTTTATACTGCATAAGGATTTCAAGTTCTGCCATAAATTCAGCTTCTCCTTCAGCAGATTTCCTACCCAACCGCTTTGCAGCAATGAAGTTATGCCCATGAGTGTGACCCTTGTATACATTCCCAAAATCTCCATGTCCAATGAGATTGTCTTGATTGAAAGTTTTTGTGGCCAACTTTATGTCTTGAAGTGACAGTTTGAGGCTGTCCTTGTGGGTCTCCTGCAAATCATCGAACAATCAGTCGATTTGATAAGTAAAAATAACTGAATAATTTGGCATGTAAAACAATATGTCACAAAAGCTTCCCTCCGCCCCTGAATCAGGTTTACGGTTGTAAATCAAGCTTGGTAAAGTTTAAGATTAAAACAATCTGTCACAAAAGTTAAGGACTAAAAAAGTTAAATGGTAAGATCGTTAATTCAGTAAAAGTTTGAGAATTAAAATATTAGTTGCACAAAGTAAAATGTATAAAATGTCACATACTACTACGAAGAATATATGAGGAGATTATAAAGTTATTCAAAAAAATTGCGCACCTGACAGTATAGCGCTTTTTTAAGTTCGTTGATGACAACATCTATTGATGGACGTTCGACTTGAGTTACTGCTAGACACTGAAATGCAATTTTTGAAAATACGTCCAAAGACTCTTTATTGGGTCCTTTGGTAAGAGAAAAGACATGTTCATCGGTTTCTTCCTTTATCTTGTGATCAACAATTTCCATGAGTGTTCCCTTCTCAAAATAATGTCGTGCAATGGGTGCAATCCCCTTCCCATCAACGTCAGTGAAAATACGATCATAGGCCAACTTCCCAGTCAACATCTCAAATAATACCACTCCAAAAGTGTAAATGTCTGATTTCCTATTTAGTTTACCATCCTTCTGATATTCTGGATCCAAATACATATATGTACCTGCAATCATATTGGTATAGATAGTGCTGGCCGTTTGATCTGCTGGGAGGAATTTTGAGAGCCCAAAATCCCCAATCTTTGCCTTCCAACTATCTACCAATAGAATATTATCGCTCTTGACGTCTCGGTGTATCATCTTTTGTTTGCCATGATCTGTGTTGTTGTGAATGTAATTCAAACCATGTGCAATATCAAGGCATATATTTAGACGTTGTAACCAATTAAGATTAGCCATTTTATCGCTGCTTCCCAAATAGTTGTCAAGACTTCCTTTCGAAGCATGCTCATAAACCAGGATCATTGAACCGTTACCTTCATAACAAAAACCAAGAAGAGAGATTATATTCTCATGCTTACAACTAGTTAGAGTTTCAATTTCTGCAATGAACCCTTGTTCTCCTTCTGGACTGTTAATGCGCTTTACGGCTACCGTGCTTCGTTTTCTGGGTAAATCGCATTTATCCACCCCTTCTTTCGATGAGTAATTACTGCTATCAAAGTGTTCAAGATCTGCTTTGTACACTTTACCGAATCCGCCTGACCCGATGCAATATGCTTCATCAAAATTGTTGGTAGCCTGGATTATATCATTTAGTTGAATCTTCAAGTGTTCCAAGTTCTTCCACTGCAACATTATGGAGTTATGCAGCACCACATTAATGCTAGTAAGGATTGGGTGAAGTTACAAAAAGAAAGAAAAAGAGAGAGAATATTTACTGATACTTATAAAATACTAGCTAAATGACCCGTCGAATTGCTGGGTTTTTCAAAGAAAATTGATGAAAACATAGAATTTATAGTAACTACTAAGCTGGAAAACATGAACATGTATTATTGGTCACGGATATTTAAATTCTAATGACATATGGTTTTCTCGCAATGTTTTAATGGGTGATATATTTTATTTATAAAAAGCTTGTTCGGCAACATGGTTTAAAACAAGCATTAAAATTCTAACCCTATGTATTTTAATGATACTAAACAAGATTTAGAATTATAATGTTACTTTTGATACATTTCATGCATTAAAATTATACAACTATCTTACCAAATATTAAAAAAACAGCTGGAGTTAAATGAAACAAAATTATTTAATACTTTCATATTCACCACATTAATTATGAAAAAAAGTTAGTTTTATGTAATATTTATAGTTTCAGTATAATATCAATGGTAAAAAGTGTTAGAATTTAGATACCATGACAATCATATAAATAAATAATACATGCATACATCAAAGCACATAGCGGAAGCAAAGAATCATAATTTAACATGTAAAGAGATTAACCGAATAATAAAGATACGTACCTTTGATCCTAGCAAAACATGGATCTAAACTTCAAGTTCTTCTTCTTTAATAAACAATAGGTTTAACGAGAAACCCCTTACCGTTTTGTTTCTCAATCCAAGATGGTATTAACTATAGTGAGTTAATTACCAAGGTTTTGTACACACGTACTATAACCAATTAATGTTTGATGCTAGTAAAAGAACACACGAATAAACCAAAACGTTTTTGCTTATTAAAAATCTTGATCGATCCAACCTAAGGGTTTAGGATCCGATCGGTATTCAAAGAAGAGGAAAAACACAAAGTTTAGGGTTATAGCAAGAGTGCACAAAGGTGAAAACTAATAACCCTTGAGTTTGTATTTATAGGCTACATATCTTGGAGGACAAGTTGGACTCGAATTGGGTTTAGGAAACCCCAATCCGATCGGCCCTTATTCCCCAAGGGAATTTCGGAACCTTCTTGACCTCTATTTGCACCTATGGTCCTTCCTTTATTCACTAACGGTCGTTAGTCAATTCCCGTTAATTACTTAACGTCCGTTAGTCATTATTTCGTGTTCAAATAATTAAATACATAACGTTTATATATATTAATTATTTCATTAATCATTCATACGTAAAGTGTGCAATCCCTCGGTCCTGAGTTCGATTCTAGTCATACGCATTAATATTTATCCATTTAAACTAACAAAAAGATTATACTGTAAAATCAAAATCACATGGATCGAGTTAAAGCCATAATTGTTTCGTACTTAAAAAGTAACTCCTATCCGCATCTAAATAAAAAAATTTAAAGAGTTTAATTACCTTCAAGTAATCGGATGATGTGCCGTCAACTACATTCCTCGAAAGATCCTATGATAACATTTGCAAGAGAATAGGAAATGAGTTGATAATATAACAGTTATTGTTACATAAAGTAGATAAACAAGTTATTGTTCTTACTGGATTTTCGTGTTTCCATTGAAGCTCAAGCGCTTTCTCAAGTCCTTTGACAACCTGATCTATATATGGGCGATCTGCTCTTTCCTCTTTTAGGCAGTAATATGCTGTTTCTGAGAATATCTCTAATGATTTTAGTTCCATCTGTTTCCGTAAATGTGGATCGATCATAACATCCAAATTAGATTTGCCCAATTTACTTAATAATCCCTCTCCCAACTCTTCATCCGGAAGAACGGCACTCCGTCCGCACAAGACTTCGAATAACACAACACCGAATGAATACACGTCTGACTTGTGGGTTACCCCACCAGTCTTTTCATATTTTGGATCCACGTATACATTCTTAACAATATCACGAGTAAGAAGAAGACGGTGCCTCCGAGCTACTGTATTTTTCAACGAAAGTTCGAAACCAGATAACTTGGGTTCCCATTTGTCATCTAGTAAAATATTCGAGCTCCTGATGTTGCAATGTATGACACTAAAATCCCGTCCAGGATCATAAAGTATGTAACTCAATGCCTTCGCAACACCAACGCATATCTTCAACCTTTGCATCCATGTGAGGGTCTGGTCACTTAGATATGTTTCAAGACTTCGGTTGGCCTCCTTGTATATGATCATCTTATTGTTCTTGTTCTCATAAAACCCAATAAGAGACTCTAGATTCTCATGTTTGAGACTAGAAAGCATCGAAATCTCCGTCCAAAACCTTTTGCTCTCATCTTTTACATAATCCAAATAGAAACACTTAACAGTAATATCGATGAATTGTCCAGAATGTAAGAGACGGCCTTTGCAAATATTTCCAAACCTAAATGTTCTAATGATATTTTCTTGAGCAAAATTGTTGGTTGCGGATGCTATATCTTTCCAGCCGAGTTTTAAGTGAGAAAGATTTGCGAGGAAAGACAGACATGGAGGTCAATGATCCCTATATACCAAGCAAAACAACATTTAGTGTCCCAAAAATGACACGTGTAGATATGGAGTTCACTTATCTAAAATCTAGTAACTTGCAACAATAGGAATAAGAGGGGTTTAGGATTGCGTTTCAGTGCAGATTATTTGATTATCGCGATTCAAAAATGCAAATAATTCATTTGAAGTGTTTAGCAAAGAAAAATTGATAAATGATTTTTTTGCGTTTGTATGGCTTCAAAACGGCGTTTTGTGGCAGCAGGTAGAGACCTGCTGTTGTGAAACGCAATTCTCTCTTGATGGCATTATTACAAAATTACCCCTCTTATATCACTTTTCTTTAATATTTTGTTCCTACGCTGATGGCATAGTCATTAATATGTGGATGAGAGAGTTATGGATAATAGTTGCGTATAATATATAAAAATGATTACTCCGTATTTTGAATGAATAGAATGGTTATAAAAGATAATCATTTAAGTTATATACGGAGTACGTTACAACAATTACTTTTGTTAAATTATTATTTCGTATATATAATTTATATGGTTATTTAATATGTATAACTTATTTGATAAAACAATCTCGATCACTTTCTTATGAGCTATATTAAAATATCAATAGTTGAAAATAGTTGATACTTAGGGAGTAATATAGTTGAAAATAGTTGATACTTTTGTCAACTTCATTTTCGTATGGATGGATTGGTTTTATGAGATAAAATAAAGAGTGAATAACTTTTTTTAAATGCTCTTTTAATGAACTCATGTATTCAATATATATAACTTTTTTATATGCTAACAACAAACCCACTGGGTGTTGTTTAAGCATTCCATATATATAAAAAACACATTTAATGAACTCATGTATTCCATAATTATACACTTTTAACCATTTTAAATATGGTGTGTGATGTTAAATATAAAATGTTTAGAGATCATTAAATGATACTCAATTTTTTAAACATGGAATGCTTAAACAACACCCAGTGGGTTGTTGTTAGCAAATCGCTTAAAATGCATAAAAAGTGAGTAATAATATTTATGGTAAAAAGATTAGTTGTTTTAAAATTGGCTATGTTCAATATGTGCCACCATGACATGGGTTAAACACAATTAATAAACTTAAAATACCATGTTTAAATGTTAGCTTGCATTAATAATTTCCTAAATATCTTCTAATTACCATGATTAACTTTGTTTTATTTAGAAATAATTTTATTTTAGGAAATAATTTAGTTCATTTAATGTTTTTAAACAAGTGCCATGGTGGCACATATTAGAAAATCTCTTTAAAATTTAATGCTATGTTTAATATTTTCTTTTAAAATTTGAATTTGGTTTTAGTTCTCATGACTTAAGTGTGGTTTTTAACTAAACTACATATAAGACGTATTCTATCATATACAACACAATTCGCCAAACAACTTTATAAAAATATAAGTTTCAGCTTTCGGCTTATAAATTCATATGTATATTTGTAGAATAAGATGATCCAATAACATGAATGCTCCAAATAGTGTTGATTATGTTGTTTAACAAGCTCTTACCAAGAAGTTTTACATGATGAATAACATGCATCGTTAGTTTTTTTTTTCTTTTTTTTTTATAAATTAGTTTTAAGTTTTCATTTTCAGTTTCGTTTTTTAATCGAGTTGAATTATCGTATATTACAACATGTTCAATAGTATTTTAATTATTTTACGTTATATGCATAAACGTTACACGAAACACTTAATTAACCACAATATCATAACTATAATTATTTGCCGCTACAAATTTTTATTGTTATGTACGGGTACTCGCCTGGTCTTTATAAACTATCACGTGTCTTCACGTTGCATATCATTATCCTAAAACTAATACGACATGTATTTTAATTGTTTTGAGCCTCCACCTACTTATGTGGTTCTTACCTCGCACCTATATTATTTTATTAGGACTTTTTATTTGTAACCAAAATTCAAGATTTATATTAATATAGGCAGAGTGACCATAATTTAAGTAACCCATATATATGTGACATGTCAAATTTTTCACTCTTACCCGGTCATCACGTTATAAACTGAACACAACACCCACTTTAAATGACTTATGTGTCATGTTTCTCATTAGGCATAATTAGTAAAGTTTATCGTTTATGTGATCATCCCCTTGTCAAAATCTGAACATACATATATCTTTCTTTATCCTTTAATTTTCTCTTGTTTTGACAAATAAGTATAATGAGCAGATAAGATTTAACTAGAAAAATAATATATCATTAACTGTTTTTATCAGTTAAAAATTTCAGTGACTTACAAGTTGTAAGTTACAACAAGAGTTTAATTAAATAAAATAAGATAATTACCTTCTCATGACTGAATGATGTGCCTTCAACTTCGGCCGCAGCCATTGAGTGTTCCTTTAACATCATAAATACAGTAATAAGTTACCATTAATAAACAGAGTAGTTATTATGATATAAAAAAGAAATAGAGGAAAACACATCTTACAACATTTTCACGTTCCAACTGAAGTTCCAACGCTTTCTCAAGTCTTGTGACAATCTCATGGATATTTGGACGTTGAGATCTTTCTTCATTCAAGCAGTCATATGCTGTATTCACGAAAACATTGAATGATTGCGGATCCATTTGTTTCCGTAGAACCGGATCAATTATTTCATCGAGTATTTTCTTTTTATAATGGAAAATGGCCACTGGAGCCAAATATTTATTATCTGGATCCTCACTTATTGATTCCCTACCACATAGTAGTTCAAACAATACAATCCCAAAGGAGTAGATATCTGACTTGTGGTTCACACTTTTAGTCTCAATATATGTTGGGTCTTCATACCCAATCACATACTCAAGTTTATTAGTATAAAATGAATGGTGCCTTTCAGATGCTTTAATCTTCATGGAACGTTCAAAGTTAGATAACTTGGGTTCCCAGTCATCATTTAATAGAACTGCGCCACCGTTGATTTCTCGGTGTATTACGCTAAAGTCGCGTAGCTCATCATAATGAATGTAACTCAACGCATTCGCAAGACCGACAGATATCTCCAATCTTCTCACCCATGTCAACAACATCGGGTCACTTAGATAGTTGCCGAGACTTCCCTTTTTCGGACGCTTGTAAATGATGACTTTCTCATCATTCTCATCACAAAACCCTACAAGAGAAACCAGATTTTTATGCTTGAGACTAGAAAGCATGGAAATCTCCATCCAAAACACTTGCTCTCGATCCTGCAAGTCTTTATTTAACCTCAGAGCACGGAAATCAATCAACTCACCGGACCACAAAATCTGCCCCTTGTAAAAGTTTCCAATTCGACCTCCGGCCATGACGCTTTTTTCATCGAAGTTGTTGGTGGCGGAAAGTATATCTTCAAGGGGGATTTTAAGGTGAGCAAAGTCATCGGGTGAAAACATCATGTCTTTGTATTCATGAGAAGACATTACTAAAAAGGGCGTTTAATTTGGGTTAAAAAATGATGCGAATTGAAGGAGTACTTCTCACAAGATCTGGAAGAACAAATACAGAGAGGAGGAGTTAGGTAGCTAGTGTTTAGTGGGTGTTTTGTATATGTGGTTGTTGATGAGCCTCTGTGCCGTTATCTATATATACACAGTATGACTTTATTTTACCGACCGTCCTCTTTTTTAAATATCATTAGTAGATCTACAAATTTTACTATGGCAATTAATACTTTTACATAAAGGTTCTTTTTGACAATTCTTTATCCATAACAACCGTTGACACGTCTAAAATTAAACACCTACTGTATTTTTTAAAAACTAAAAAGGTGAAAACATCATTTCTTTGTAATCATGAAAAGTCATAACTAAAAAGGGTGTTTAATTTGGGTTAATTACAAAATGAATCAACGGAGCCTAGCTCACTTGGTATCCCAAGTCCTTCAATGAAGGGGTTGTTCCTGTTGACGCAGGTTTAAATCCTGGAGGGGGCAAGGTTTTCTCTCAATTAAGTGTAGTGCCTACGGGCTGCTTAGTTGGGGGTTTTCCCTCCCCCGTGGTTCCCAGACGCACGGTCGCTATTCCCTAAGCACATCCTAACACTATTAGGCTCTGAGGTTCAAAGGCACCCGTCCCGTTACCGTTAAAAAAAAAATTACAAAATGATGCAAATTGAAGAGTACTTCTCACAAATACACAAGAGAAGAAGTAAGGTTGCTGGTGGTAATCATAATCATCATATAAATAATAACAAATGTGTTTAGTGGGCACTATTATTATTATTATTATTATTATTATTATTATTATTATTATTATTATTATTACGATTATATAAATATACTATAAATATATTATAGATGGTTGAAAACGAAGTTGAAATAATACAAAAAAAATTCGGAGAATAAAAAATTAGTTTACCGAACGACAAAAATATGAGTCCATTTTAGTGTAGACAAAAGATCCGTATAGATCCTCAAATTACCATAAATCTCAAAATGTGATCTCAACCACATATCCAACTTCAATCCAATGACTAAGATTAATTTTCATTTTAATTTAATTACTCCCTCCGTCCTATATTAAGTGTCCACAATGGAATTTTGAGATGTCCCAAATTAAGTGTCCATATTGTATTTCAACTAATGAGATGAGACTTTAGTGGGTAAAAATGATATTTGATTGGTGGAGAGTGTAGTTAGTGGAATCTTCTAAAACTTTGTGCATTTTGAAAGTGGACACTTAATATGGAACGGATGTAGTATTTACTAAGTGACATTTTGGTAATTATACTATCTAACTCAATCCTTGTTACACACACAGAGATTTCTCATTCACTTTTTTCATCGGTTACACACACACACTAACCACCACTAAACCTGTAGGATTCCACGAAAATCCATTATGATAATCCTCATCGATTAAAGATAACCTCAACTTACCGTTTAACAAAACCCGTTTTTACGGGGAAATTTAAAATTTTTTCTTTTTATCATTACCACATTACGTTTAACGACGTATATAAAATAGCGACATGTACCTCGTGACTCAGTGATTCACAAAAACCCCATCTACACTAAATCTATGATACACAAATTACACGTTATAGTAAAAACTACTAAATCTATAACTTGATTACGATTATACAATAATCACATTTTTAATTCATCCACTACATCCAATTATATAACACATATTTCATTACACACTAAATTTATTTAGCTACAAACCAAGTGGACTTTTAAACCGGACCCTTGAATTAGTCAGGCCCATCTCCATTCAAACTCACACGCCACACGGCCCAACTTCCAAAAACCCAATTTCCTTTATCAATTCATGCATAGCTCGACAACCAGATACCCTCCCAAAACAACTTGTATACTTTACATTTTTAAACATGACCTAGAGACATTTTTGCCTCGCCTTAATCACCACCCGCCAAACTTTATTTGTGCCAAATCTTAGACCCAGATGTCAAACCTTACTATAGTAGCCTCACTCTTTTTTTTCCACACCCAAACGTATGAACAAAACAATTACAAACCCCAACCACATGGCACCTTGACTTTTCTCACGAGTCCATAACAATATTTGACATAATGAAATGTTTAAGAACTACTTCGCACAACAAAAAGAGTTGCCACTTACAAAACCCACTTCGCACTATTCTAAAAGTGCAAGTATGAATACCAGTCGAACACAAGTATAATCCAACAGCTAAGGACAAAATGTTACCAAACTCTTTAAGATATTTTGATGATAGCAAAGCATGCATAGGTGTCCCTTCATATACAGTAACCTCAAATGATTGAATTGGAAAGTCGTAAAGTCAATAAAAACGTGTGTAGTTTTTCTATATAAGCTACCCTTTCAATTGGCCATCTACACTACTTACCTCACCTTCCTCTCACTCTCACCAGACACCCTAACAACCCAGAAAAACATGTCACTCGTATAGGAAATATCGGGTGAGAAATAAACCCTTAAAAACATGCATCGAGTTCACTAGAAAGCCTACTGCTTTCTTTTCTTTGTGCAACCCTTCGAAACTACACAGCTTCTTTCACAACCCATTTCACTATCACTACTTTGTACCACTCCTTCTATACCTTCACCCAAACCCTCTCCTTCACAACAGAGAACCTCGCTAGTTTTGCTTGGGAGAGTTCGAAGCAAGTGGGTTGACTTCCCTTCGTGTTTCATCCGGTTACTACTGAGTCTCCACCACCTTTAAGAGGTGTAGTAAGCGTCCTCTATCTCTTTTAATATCACGTCTCACATCCCACATAGCATGTACACGAGTCACATGCATATTTCATGTTATATCAAACGTATACATTAACTGAGTAAACCACATGAGATCCACAACCCTCACTGTGGACAAGGTAGAAACTACTCACACCTAAACCTACTAGTGCATGTATAATATATCACACTATGCATTATTCTATTTTTCACTCGAACGTATCACATCTTTATATTTTGAACACGCAATAACTTACTTAGAAACATGTAAAACGGCGAACTCTCTCTTGTGAGGTTTTAACAATCATACATACCACACGCATGCTTACATGACCTAAATAAACATTACTCGAACGGATGTAGTTTATAGTCGCATGTACATGTAACTCACAACAAACATAAAACGTCTTCACTAAGAAGACTTGAGAAACACAACTCACACCACTCTCACCTTTAAAAATTTGCATCACATGCTACTGTCTTAACTCTCACGTTAGGAACTCACTTCGTGATTTCATGCATGCATCGAACTCACATGCTCTCATGATCATACTCTAGTTATATGCTTTATTCTAAATGTATAAACATGATAAGTCACGCTATAAATAAAACTGGGAAACGTTATAGATATATTCTAAGTGTTGTATATATTAAAAACAGTCACATGTCACCCTAAAGAAGACATCATAACTCGACTATTGATCTAGCAACTACACCTTATTTTTACCCGACCAGTTAAACCACACGACTAACTATTATCTTCATGAAAACAACTTGTAGCAAATCTCAAGTAACAACCTTAAAAAGCAGCTAAGACTAATCGCAGAAACATTAGAACTTCTTTTCAGAAAATACAAACCAACAACCATTTTCGATAATGGACTTAGCTAAGGCCCAATAAGATTTTGCGTGTAACCGGTCCAGTGGGCCCAGGAAATATATTTTCAGAATCACAAAAATAATCCAAGAACAGGCCCAAAACAATTTTACATGCCCTCGCCTCTAAAATATTAAATGGGCTTTAAGATAATTCGTTGTGCGGCCCATTAGTACAAAAATAAGCTCTTTTCTGGAATAAGCACTTGGAATAAGTTAAAATGAACTTAATAAAGTTATAGAAACTTTCTGAATATTTTTCCCGTCATTTTTATAATTTTGGACTAAAAATGTAACGCACTTTGACTAGAAGGACTAAAACTGTCAACTGTGAAAACTATGGACTAAAGCTGTTAAAACAGGTTATAAAGGACTTAAATTGATATACCATTGAACTCCAAGCCTTATGTGGACATATGGACAAGATTTGGACTATTATGGACTTTTGACTTAACCGAGGACTAACGACGTAACGCAATCACAGTTAGATTAAAAAGAATAAAATTCTGAAAAAGGACAAGGACCTATTTAACTTCACTTGACATTCTTAGTTTATTTTCATTTTGCACCCTTCATTTCATATGCATGTTTCATTTTAAGTTATGCATTATTTAAAGTTTCGTTATTAGAAATATTAGCGACTTCACTTGCATATTATTTCAGCATATTTCGAGAAAGTAATATTTTGGGTTGATTAAGATAAGAATCAAGATAATATTATAGATATATCATATTTTTAACTTGAGGCATTTTAAGCATATCACACTCATATCACCAATCAAATCGTTATACGATTCTCACATCACACTCACTGTTAGTAGTAAGTCAGAAATCTTAGATTTCCCTTATATTCAGGTTTCGTATCAAAGACGTTTCCGTGATCGTTTCCATAAATCTAATAAATATATCTTGTCAGATACGCTCCAGGTGAGTCGTGGCCCCCTCTTTTAATACTTGTTTTTAATAACTCTTTTGGGGGAGATACATGCTTGTAAATATTTTACTCATTATCAATTATATGATTTGCTTGACGTTTATACTTCTATAAGTACTATGAAAACTCTTATGACTTACCGTGAGTCGTGGCCCCTACTTTTAACTCTTGTTTTAATAACTCTTTTGGGGGAGATACATGCTTTAACTGTTTTAAGTTACTTATATAAAACTCTTATGATTTACTCAAAATCATCCACTATGCCTTACATGTTTGAATCACCTTTGAGAGGAATACATGTTCGTTGTATGTACAAACTGCTTGCATAGCTTAAACACGGAACTTGGAAGATAACATTTTCAACTACTTGATGTAATATGACACTGAGACTCATTGTATGCATTCATATATCAAATGAATGTACTGTTACTTTATTATGATATTTCTACATTTCACTAGAAATAATTGCCAAGACTAAAATTACGCATAATTCATACACCCTGAAACCTATATTGCCTAAGTTTACTTTATTGCCATAAAGTCCCTCGATCATGAGCCATTAATCACTGCGGTGAGTGCGAATATAGTGAACAGCTTCGAAACCTGTTAGAGGCTGACAACCTATCCCACTAAATACTTTGACGGAATGCCTTATGGTTAGTCGTATTTAGTCGCGATGCACTATATTTAAGAAAAATAGGAATTGGCAAGTCACCTATTAACATGAGGGCTTAATCACCCATCAGTAACCCTGGTGGGGCACCGCCGTTTTACGAAACTGTTAACGTTTTGCGTGTCATGAGGCTTAGGGCAATATAACTTTATGAATATATGAATGTTTCATATATATATCCTAGGATACAGCTGTATTAGTAAACCACCACTTTACACTGATAGATTTCAGACGCTAGATTATTATTTTCACTATGTGTTATGATTATGAATCATGTACTTGAACTTTAACTGTTATCATATGAGACTAAATCATGAATTCTACAAAAGACAACCCAAAATGCTTGGCATATAATTACATTTAAAAGTTGACCCAACACATCATTACGAGCGTATAGCAACGTAGCTCATCTTCATTTAAAACCTGAAACTTATGATCACTTGAGATCATACATGAATCATTAGTGGATTTTCTTTTATTCAACTCATCCTATTATTGATTTCATGAAAAACTATTATTCATTTCGACAACCGCTAGACACCTTTTAAATTCATTGAAAGAAAGTTATTTTCTATCAAACTCCACGAACTCACCAACCATTGTGTTGACGTTTTAAGCATGTCTTTATCTCAGGTTCACAATGAGCACGGATGGCACGGAGGAGCACGGATAATTATGAAGGCTATAAATATCATTCGAAAACATATTTAATAAACTTTGAAACCACGGGGACCTTACTTTGTAAACTCTGATATTCGAATGATAAATCTTTTAAAACGACCAAATTGGTGATCGTTTTCTACTATTCAACTGTTGTACCATGAAGTAACACCCAATTTAAATTCCGCTGCATATCACGAAATTGGGGTGTTACAAAACCACCATATCAAACCCTAACCATTATAGCACCAGCAGCCGTCATTTACACCACCATCGGCGACCGTCCACATTACTACCGGAATCAGATCCGTCACTAAACCCTAACAACGAGAGTCGCTAGCCATCTTTGCTCAAACAACTACCACTGCCGTCACACACAACCAGCCCTCTAAAACCGCCGCAGAACAAACCATATTCAGTGAGTGGTCTCAATTTATTATTAAGCTTATATATGTTGTAATTATTTTTCTTTTTCTTTTTTCTTTTTTTTAATAGATTTTGCTATAGTTTTGTCTTTTGAAAATGATAAAGATTTGTATTTTGAAAATGATAATTTAGGACGTGGGGTTGGGATTGATGATGATGATTTAAGTGTCTATAAGGTGTTTGATGAAATGCCTGAAAGAAGTGAAGTCGAAAATTATGTGAAAACTGATGAGGGTAATGTGGTTGAGTCTGATTTGGGATCATTGGTGCAAGAAGAGTGTGTGGAATCAATTGCGGTGCAGCACAAACCGTCTGCCATTGATTATGGTTGATTTTGGTGTAGTGAAGGTTGAGGAAGAAGATGTGATTTTTGAAGATGATGATTGGCATGGAATTGAGACGACGGAACTGGAAAAGAGGTTTGGCACTGTTGTGGCATTTATGGGTTCGAAGAGTAGCGGTGAGAGGGTTGGGTTGATGGATAATGATGTGAAGGTTGAGTTGTATGGGCTGCAAAAGGTTGCTAATGATGGTTCGTGTTTTGAGTCGCAACCAACGGCTCTTAAGGTGTCTACTCGTGCTAACTGGTAAGTGTCGGTGTGTCATAAATTACTGCTTTTTTACTTATAAGATTATATAATCCAGATTGATAGTTATTTTCTAGGCATGATCTTAAGAGCTTATTAGATAGATGGTGTAACAATGTGATACAATTGCACATAAACTAAATTGATAGTTATTTTGTAGCCGCGAAAAAGAGATTGTAAAAATAGGATTTGTGTGTAACTGATTGTTGTAGCCTAGGCAAGTTTTAGATCTGGATCACATGTGATTTGTTTATGAATCACATGTGATTTGTTTATGAATCACATGTGATTTTTCTGAATCACATATGATTTTGTAGAATCACATATGATTCACAGAATGTAACTTTACAACTTGCATTTTAACAAAGGAAGTTGAAGTCTAGCTGTATAACTTGGTTCTATGAGAAATGTGGGCAACGGGTTCTTGTTTGGCTGGTTTAGTTTGTTCAGGTGGATCGAAGAAAACTGTTGGAGATAAGGTGAAATTTAAGTTGAAGTTTACAAAGGAAGCAGCTAAGAGGACTCAACCAAAATCAAAACAAGTTGTCATACCGAAACCTCATGTCAAACCTAAACCTGCTCATGTTAAACAAAAACCTCCTCTTCAATTGAAGATCGTGATGATAAGGAAGAGGGTGATATAGTGGAGAGAAGACTAGCAAAATGAGGTTGCAGATGAAGAGTCCGAGGAAGGAGATAAGGCTGTGGGAACATGGGTCAGCGTGAAAGTCAAGAACATGAGTATTTTCTCGATTTGGTAGTCGTTTGATGGTCGTAGTACTCATGGTGTTGATATCTGATTTTGTAGTCTTTTGATTTTGGTGTAGTTTTGATGGTCGTAGTGGTAAGAACATGTTAATGGCAGCATTTCATATAACTGATGGTAGTCTTTTGATAACTGATGGTTGTAGTTTGTTTATGTGTTAGACCCGTATCCCGGTTACGAGTAGGCCCCACCCTAGATGGAATATGCTAAGGACTTTATGTGATTGGTTGGTCAACAAAGTTATATGGAAGTCAAACCCGATGGTCAAATTAATAGTCAAAGTATGACTAATGTAGTAATATAAAATATGATGCATAAACTAAAGGGACCTAAGTTGCCATTGTGGTAAAATGTTATAAGTTAGTTGTGGCTAAAGTAAGAAGAAAGAGACTTGAGGGGCCATTAGTGCCATTAACCCAAACTTGTGCCTAGATAATTATTTATCCAGGAAAGTCTAGATAATTCCACATTATTCAAGAGTGTGTGAGAGTGTCGGTTTAGAGAGAATATTGGAGGGAAGATGAGGCTTTGATGATCAAGTGATAGTTGAGATGTGTTCTTGTCAAAGGATAAGCTTAAACCATGATTTCCCACAAGTAAGTATCTATGTTCTTGATGTTATTGAGGTTATAGATTAAGAGTAAGGCGGGATTTCATCATATGATCAAGATATGATCATATGATGATGTAGGAATACAGATGAGTATGTTTAATGGGTTATGTTAACCCTTGTTTATGTTATTGATTGTTATGTTGTTAGGTTTTGGTTAATTGTAGAAGATGATGATGATGATGGAAGATTATGATGATGATGATGTTCTTGATATTGTTTAGCTTGGATAAAAAGGTAAGTAAAATGATGATGGCATGTGTTATATGGATGTCTAACATATATGTGTTATGTATGTTTTGTGGTTAGTGATAGGAGACTTGAGGTGTGCTTATGTGTTATGATGAATATGATCTAAGTGATGAATTTTGGTTGTGAGAGTAAGTTGATGTTAGGTGTTTATGCAAGAATTAGAAAGTGGAGCCGCTAAGTAAGTGTTTGGATATATGTGATGCTTATGTGTTTGATTGAAGTATGATGGTATGTTATTATCGTTTTACTTACTAAGTGTAAGCTTACCCCTTTTAGTTGTTAATGTTTTGTAGGTTAATTGCGATGAAGATAACTTGACTTGGATTATGGCTTAAGGACTTGATAAGCGGGTTGGAAGATAATATATGTTAGGAGCTAGGTAGAATACCGAGCTCGAGTTAAGGTTGTACCCCCGAGAGTCTTTCTTATGATTTGTATAGAGTGTGTCAAGGTCGTCGAAAAGTTTGGATGGTCAACGGTGTGTCCAAGTGTGTTAAATGGTTTGCGGTCAATGTTTAAAGGGGTGTTTGGTTTAAGTGTGTTTGTACCCATTTTGGGTTGTGAACGGGTCAAGTGTCTATGTAACATGTTTAATATGTTAAAGTAATGATGTTGGCCAAGTTTGGTGGGTAAATGAAGTGTTATAGATGGTTTGTAGTGTAAATGGGTCAAAACGGGTATTTTGGCATAATACTCGTTACTTGTAAAGCACGTTTCCACGGGTCGTTATGACCAAGTTTATTTATATATTTGATATTTGTAATGTCCTAATGATTTCTGGAAGTTTTGGTGTTATGTCATGTTATAGAAGCTGTTTTCCGGAAATAAGGGTCAAAAGTGCACAAAAGGGGTTATGCAGAAAAAAGGGTGTTTGGGACAAGGTCTATTTTAACCCGTTTTGGGTCAAACGGGTTAAGAATTTTGGGAAACAATGTATATGGTATATTTTGGTTCAATGTGTATTAAATGTGTATAAATATAGGTCTAAAGTGTTGATTTTATGTTTAAAGGTGTTACGGGTCATTTTGAGAAAATAGTGCACAAGAGGGGTTCTTTAGTGCACAAGAGGGGTTCTTTAGTGCACAAGAGGGTATTAGTGCACATGAGGGGGTCCTTAGTGCATAAGAGGGTAAAAGTGCACAAGAGGGGTTTTGTAGTTTTTTTGTCAATGTTCGAAAAATCATATCTTTTAAACCGTAAGTCGTCACGGGTCGTGCCACCCGTCATTTTGAAGGTAATTGAGTCTACTTTTATTTAAAAATAGTCTCAAGGTCTGATTGTGTATAGATTTTTGTCAGTTGTAAAAAGAGTGACAGAATATCCGTAAAGGTCAAGCGTTTCCGCACAAAAAGTTTTAATTTTTGGTCTAAGCGGGCACGGGGTGTAACAACTTGGTATCAGAGCTTCGGTTTAAGTGAATTAGGTTTTCTTTAGGATTGCCTAGACTTAAACCACTCGTAGACGCGTTTGACATAAGTTTAAGTAATACGGAAAAATAGATGCCTTAGGTGTATGATGTGACAGTGCTTATAGCAATAATGGGATTAGGCTTTGGTTGGAGATAATGTGAGTATTGAGAATGTGGACTTACTAATTGTAGAATTAATGAGTTAAACTATAGTCATTGATTGTTTAAGTTATGAAGTGGAATACGTGATATGTTGTATGAGCTTAAGGTGTTAGGAGTTGTACATGTTTATAGTATTGGTGTGTGCGTAATGTAAGTCCATGGCGGACTAAACGTGCTTAAATGATAGATTACCGTACACTCAGATATTGTCGGTGATTGTTATATGATTATGTGATTGTGTGCTATGGTAGTTTAGCGAGGGCGAATGAATGTAATAAGTTGTGTGGTGGTTTATAGGAAATGTGACTAAAAATGAAAGCGCGTAACTTGTGTGATAGGGATGACCAAAGTATAGTCTTATGAGTAATTGTATTAAGTGTGCTGATCGCTAATGAGGTATTAGAGATGGGTTAGTGGAAGGTTAAAGTATTAGAAGCATAATTATGATCGTGTGGTAATGTTGAACGTGTGTTATAGCATAGTGTGGTGAAGAAATGATATAAATTTATACATATTAAGTCTGTGATGAACTTGGTAAAGTTATAGAGTGAGAAAAAGTATAGTGATTGAGTAAATGATGAAATAGAACGATATTTCCTAAGTACTAATAGCTATAATAAGATGAACATGTATGAGGCTAAGGTATTGCCATAAAATAATTATATCACGGCTAATGTGCTCCATTAGCGGTGATCATTATAATGAAGGTATGGAATAATAAAACATGTTTAAAATATGTAAGAAGGATAAATGAATGCTAATGAGTATGTATGAGGTAAAGGTGTTGCCCTGAAATCATTATATTACGGCTAAGGCCATTAGCGGTAATTATTATAATGAATGCATGTGTTGCAGTTGACGATATATGTAAAGTCTATATGTAAAAGAGTTGAGTAGACTAACGTGTAATGTAAAAAGGTGGAAATGACTAACAAGAGTTAAATAATGTAAGTTGTGGTAAGAGATGATAAACACATAGAATTGCGTAATTACAATAAGCAGGCTCATATGCTCTATGCGCTTGCATTTCACTAAAATAAATGGATATAATAATGTATGTAAGGTGCTTATGACTTGGATCCATTGCTAAAGTGATAAAGTGTGAATGTTAATGATCCTTCGGGGTGAACGTTAAAAGTGGTATCCTTCGGGATGACAAAGTAAATGAATGTTAAGGAATCCTTCGGGATGAATGTTAAAGATCCTTCGGGATGAAAAGTATTGCCTTCATCGGCAAATGGGGTTGCCTACATCCTTGGCAATAAAAGTATCCCCATAATGAATGTGTTAATGATATGGATCCAAGTCTAAAAAAAAAGAAATATGAAGTATAAACAAGATGAAATAATAAAAGTTAAATTGGGAAATAGGAGTAGTAGTGTTATGTCGGGAGTACATAACCATGAGTTTATATTTCTTGATTTACATCGATTGGGACGCCTCTCCATGTAAATGAGGAAGTATAAATGAGTGGGCTTATGTGTTACCGACACGGCACGAGTAGGGTTAGAGAAGTAGAAAGCGGAAGTTTAGAATTAGTTAGAAATTATAAGGACTAAGACAGGAGGATTAGAATTAAACCATGGCTTTTAGTTGAGACTTAGGAGAAACCTTGATGGGATGGAGAAATTGTAATGATGATATAATGTGCCTTGTGGCGTGGTACAAAATATGATGAATGACAATAATAGAATGTGAACGTATTAGTTGAGTGTATCTATGTAAAGTCAAATAGTACGAGTTTCTTAAGTATCAAGTAGGCTAAGAATGAGAGTAGAGGATAAAGCGAGTGAGATGGTGATGTAACGGTAATAGAGCGGATTAGAATGATGACTAGTTGTAATAAGTATGTCTTGTATTATGTAAAATCTAAGCAAGAGTTGTATGGTATAGAAGTAAACGGGAAGTAATGGGGATTAAGGATATGTGATATGTTATAGTATGTATGGAGTTGCAAGATCACTTAGATCGTTGCACTAAATAAACTAGGAATTAAGGTGCTAGGAATGAGATGAGTTATGTGACTAAGTGTAGGTTAGTAATGAATGATAGATTTCGGGGACGAAATCTAAATAAGGGGGGTAGAATTGTTAGACCCGTATCCCGGTTACGAGTAGGCCCCACCCTAGATGGAATATGCTAAGGACTTTATGTGATTGGTTGGTCAACAAAGTTATATGGAAGTCAAACCCGATGGTCAAATTAATAGTCAAAGTATGACTAATGTAGTAATATAAAATATGATGCATAAACTAAAGGGACCTAAGTTGCCATTGTGGTAAAATGTTATAAGTTAGTTGTGGCTAAAGTAAGAAGAAAGAGACTTGAGGGGCCATTAGTGCCATTAACCCAAACTTGTGCCTAGATAATTATTTATCCAGGAAAGTCTAGATAATTCCACATTATTCAAGAGTGTGTGAGAGTGTCGGTTTAAAGAGAATATTGGAGGGAAGATGAGGCTTTGATGATCAAGTGATAGTTGAGATGTGTTCTTGTCAAATGATAAGCTTAAACCATGATTTTCCACAAGTAAGTATCTATGTTCTTGATGTTATTGAGGTTATAGATTAAGAGTAAGGCAGGATTTCATCATATGATCAAGATATGATCATATGATGATGTAGGAATATAGATGAGTATGTTTAATGGGTTATGTTAACCCTTGTTTATGTTATTGATTGTTATGTTGTTAGGTTTTGGTTAATTGTAGAAGATGATGATGATGATGGAAGATTATGATGATGATGATGTTCTTGATATTGTTTAGCTTGGATAAAAAGGTAAGTAAAATGATGATGGCATGTGTTATATGGATGTCTAACATATATGTGTTATGTATGTTTTGTGGTTAGTGATAGGAGACTTGAGGTGTGCTTATGTGTTATGATGAATATGATCTAAGTGATGAATTTTGGTTGTGAGAGTAAGTTGATGTTAGGTGTTTATGCAATAATTAGAAATTGGAGCCGCTAAGTAAGTGTTTGGATATATGTGATGCTTATGTGTTTGATTGAAGTATGATGGTATGTTATTATCGTTTTACTTACTAAGCGTAAGCTTACCCCTTTTAGTTGTTAATGTTTTGTAGGTTAATTGCGATGAAGATAACTTGACTTGGATTATGGCTTAAGGACTTGATAAGCGGGTTGGAAGATAATATATGTTAGGAGCTAGGTAGAATACCGAGCTCGAGTTAAGGTTGTACCCCCGAGAGTCTTTCTTATGATTTGTATAGAGTGTGTCAAGGTCGTCGAAAATTTTGGATGGTCAACGGTGTGTCCAAGTGTGTTAAATGGTTTGCGGTCAATGTTTAAAGGGGTGTTTGGTTTAAGTGTGTTTGTACCCATTTTGGGTTGTGAACGGGTCAAGTGTCTATGGAACATGTTTAATATGTTAAAGTAATGATGTTGGCCAAGTTTGGTGGGTAAATGAAGTGTTATAGATGGTTTGTAGTGTAAATGGGTCAAAACGGGTATTTTGACATAATACCCGTTACTTATAAAGCACGTTTCCACGGGTCGTTATGACCAAGTTTATTTATATATTTGATGTTTGTAATGTCCTAATGATTTCTGGAAGTTTTGGTGTTATGTCATGTTATAGAAGCCGTTTTCCGGAAATATGGGTCAAAAGTGCACAAAAGGGGTTATGCAGAAAAAGGGGTGTTTGGGACAAGGTCTATTTTAACCCGTTTTGGGTCAAACGGGTTAAGAATTTTGGGAAACAATGTATATGGTATATTTTGGTTCAATGTGTATTAAATGTGTTTAAATATAGGTCTAAAGTGTCGATTTTATGTTTAAAGGTGTTACGGGTCATTTTGAGAAAATAGTGCACAAGAGGGGTTCTTTAGTGCACAAGAGGGGTCCTTTAGTGCACAAGAGGGGTAATAGTGCACAAGAGGGGTTCTTTAGTGCACAAGAGGGGTCCTTAGTGCACAAGAGGGTATTAGTGCACATGAGGGGGTCCTTAGTGCATAAGAGGGTAATAGTGCACAAGAGGGGTTTTGTAGTTTTTTGTCAATGTTCGAAAAATCATATCTTTTAAACCGTAAGTCATCAAGGGTCGTGCCACCCGTCGTTTTGAAGGTAATTGAGTCTACTTTCATTTAAAAATAGTCTCAAGGTCTGATTGTGTATAGATTTTTGTCAGTTGTCAAAAGAGTGACAGAATGTCCGTAAATGTCAAGCGTTTCCGCACAAAAAGTTTTAATTTTTGGTCTAAGCGGGCACGGGGTGTAACATTATGGTCATAGTTGGTTTATCGAATTATGTACAAGTTGTAATGATCTTTTTAACTGCTCTTTTTTTGTTTAATGTTTTAACATGTATCTTCTTTAATTTTGCTAAATGTCATAATCTGATTGTTGTAGCCTGGGCAAGTTTTAGATATGGATCACATGTGATTTGTTTTTGAATCACATGTGATTTTTCTGAATCACATATGATTTTGTAGAATCACATATGATTCACAGAATGTAACTTTACAACTTGCATTTTTATTCAGTGTAATACCAAATCTGCTAGAACATCAAATAATTATTTAGTGTAATACCAAATTTACTAGAACATCAAACAAAAAGGTATTCAATTAAAAATAGTTGAATTAACTAATTAAGATCCGCATGACACTTTTCCAAAAGTTCAACAAAAATATGAAAAATCCAAATCTAAACAAAGTATTTTGGATTTGACGGACATGTTGTATTTGTGTTCTTGCTAGTCTTCTCTCCACTCTGTCTGCATTTCTTACTCGGCTTATCTCTAGCTTGAAGTTCTATTTCTCTTTAGTGACTGCTACCCGAAGCACAACAACTCCAACTTCAGTAGTAATGCTTCTTATACTGCAATCATAGAACAAGAGTAATTTATGAGTTAAAAGACTATATTTTGATTATAAATTTTTAAAATTTTAAGTAAAACAATGAGAATGGTACATGCCGATAGATGGATAGAATTTACACTTTTGGATCTCTTCATCTGTCATATACGAGGCAAGACTGAATAGGAAAAAAACAATTGCAGTTAGCATTAAACATTTTTTTTTCTGAAAAACAAACCAGCATTATGATCTTAATATAGTTCAACATGTTTTTGTTTCAAAAATTTTAAATCACATGTGATTCTACTACAATCACATGTGATTCTATTAAAATCACATGTGATTCTACTAAAATCACATGTGATTTTCCTATACTCACAACATCATATATTGCATTTACCTGATTCTGCTACAATCACATGTGAAGCAGTGCAATGATGAGAATTGTTTCCTTTGGTCACTAGAAACATCATTCCTCTCACTCCCATTGTATCGAAATGTTTTGCTTGATTTGACGTGTACTCGGTAGATTCATCCAATGGGTTAAATACCCAAAAAGGAAGATCGAGCCTCTTACCATGAGAAGGCTACTACAACTCATCTTTTTGATGCCGACTTTGAAACAGTAAAGAACATTACATGTTTTTGTGTCGAAATGATTTTGAAGATGATAATGATAAGTGCTAATTTATTGGTTTTTAAACAACTATAGCAATTTGTTTTTCCTTTTTTTTGTTTTACCTTCTACAATGTGATTTGGTAATGACTAATGACAAACATTTTTAGAGTTCGTACTCTCAACAACAACTACTACATCAAGTATGGAATTGGTAACAATAAGATGAGTGCTTACCTCTCATATGAATTATCTGTTACAGAATCATATGTGATTTTGCTTCCGAATCACATGTGATTATCGCAGACGCATTTCATCAAACACATGGTGTGCATCTGGATCATCAACAACTTCATCCATAACCTGGATTTCAGAATCCACCACACGATTTTCAACATGCATAACTTGAACAAAGAGTAAATTACAAGTGATATACACTTTTCGAGAACAAAAAAAAAACAAAAACAAAATCACACGTGATTTTACCTACAATTTCTTGTACATCATCTTCTAGATCTGTAATTTCTGGTTCATCATCTTCAATAACGTACAGCGGATCGACGGACGGACTTCGGATCGATGGCGGATGTCAGATCGACGGCGGATGACGGCGGCGGATCGACGACGGATGACGGTGGCGAATTGATGGCGGAGCAACGGCGGATTGACGGTTATATGGAGGATCGCCGACGGATTGACGGTTAATCGGAATTTTGATCGAAATTTGAGAGTGTTTTTTGTGTGTGTGTTTTGCCCTAATTTTTTTGGGGAAAAAAATGAAGGATGATTCTTTTTGCTTTTGTTTATATAGTTGTCTTTTCTGCCCCTCAAGTGTAAATAGCAGATTTGATCTCAGCCTTTAGATCAAATTGGATTGTATGGTTAGGATTGGTTGATTGGTTCTATGGCAAGTGTGGGTTCTTTAGGGATCTCAACTCGAACTATCCAACAACTTACGAAAACTACCCTGAACTTTTTAATATTCACGACTTTTTTAAATAACAAATTTTATTTATCAAATAAGTAACAAATATCTACGGATTTCTTTAGTAAAAAATATACCGCCGGAAATCCCTCCGGATAACGAACAAAATGAGCCTAATATTGATATATTTTTAAGATACTTACGATTTTATAAAAAATGTTAAAGTTTAATATATATTTTTCTTTTTTTTTAAAAAAGACTTTCAAAAACCCTTAATCTACTAAATAACTTTAAAAATTATCTTAAAATTTGTTTAAACCACAAGGGTCAACGACGTACAATTTTATGAAAGTTTGAATTATATATAAATGACGTCTTTTTATATAACAAACTTTATTTAGCAAATATATAACAAATATGTACCGATTTCTTTAACAAAAACTATACTGCCGGAAAGGCCTCCGGATTACAAACAAAATGGGCCCAATATTGATGAATTTTTGACATACGTACGAATTTTGTGAAGCTTAGTATATATTTAAAAGTATATATATATCTAGCGATTTCTTTAATTAAAAATATACCGCCGATAAAGCATCTGGATTACGAATAAAACGAGTCAAATATTGATATACTTTTAACTAACGAGCAAAAAAGCCCCGCAGCAACGCGCGGGTGCAACTTTTCTCGTTATTGTACTATAACAGCTAAGATGTGGGTGTGCTTTTTGCTTTTTGCATTATTACCTATTAGGGCCGAGCATTATAGACCGCGGACCGGACCTAACCGAGAAACCGGCCAACTGAACCGGACCGAACATATTTTGGTCCGGTCCTCGGTCCACCTCGGTCTGGTTCGGTTTTATGCTGAACCGACTTTATGCTTTGTTAAATCGGACCGACCCGGACATGGACCGAACATTTCAGTCCGGTCCTCGGTCCGGACTTTTAGACCGTGATCACTCCTATTACCTATAATAACAGTTTTTCAGCGGGATCACCTTTCAAAAAAAAAAAAAAAAAAAAATCTCAGCGGGGATCTATATAACTCAATCAACTCTCTTCTTTATTGAAATACAGTATATATTTTTCACCAAAATTTTTTAATGTAGAAGACAATGCAAAAGAAATCGAGTATTATTCCATAGCTGTAAATTTTTGGTGGACATGTTCTAAAAGTGATTATAGAAAGATCGATACCCAAATATACTATATTTTGCGCTTTTTTAATCATTTAAGGGATTTTTTTTTTCTTTTCTCACCTAAGTTCCGGAGCAAATAGAAATTTATGATCAGATCTTTTTATCAAAAAATAAGCTTTTCAAATGAGTGATCTGAAAGTAATAATTTCAAAAGTTAACAAGTCTGAATATTATGTTTAATAAATTCGATAAATAGAACGTAAATTTTTTTGAGTTTAGTAAACCAAAATGTTGCGTTTTATGGGCTTTAGCAAAACAAGTAAAAAGAAACATTAAAATAGATAACAGAATAATCTAAGTGGACAATATCTTTTCTTTTATACTCCAACCGCCCAATCCGCAAATGCGGTCCATGGTCCACACACGTAACCAAATTGTATGGGTTCATTTAAAACTATAAAAACTGCCGGGCTCATTTCGAAACAACATCACAACTCAAAGGACTAGAATCACGATTCCCAATTTCCCACTGTAAGGCCAAAACAAGTAAAAAAAACATTAAAAAAAAATAACAGAATAATCTAAGTGGACAATATCTTTTCTTTTATACTCCAACCGCCCAATCCGCAAATGCAGTCCATAGTCCACACACGTAACCAAATTGTATGGGTTCATTTAAAACTAGAAAAACTGTCGGGCTCATTTCAAAACAACATCACAACTCAAAGGACTAGAATCACGATTCCCACTTTCCCACTGTAAGGCCAATGCTATGCAACCGAGTTGCCTCCCCTAGCAAAATGGAGTGTGATAACTCCAAATTAATACTATATTTATCACATGATTATTGCTCTAATATTGTATGTTTATATCTGAATTGATACTTAATTGCTTAAGTTTTTCTTTTTCAGTGATTTTGGAGCAATATTACAAATGATACAGAAAAAGACATGATTTGAAGCTATTTTTGAGGATTTTGTATGCAAGTTGTAAAAGAGCATACAGCGTATGTAACTCTGGTCATGCACCGTATTGATACCTGGAAGAATTCACAAATTATTGGTGAATATGGAAGCATACGATGTATTTAACTCTTGAAATACGCTGTATTTGGAAACTCTGCAGTTAAATCCCAAGTCAACCATTAAAGGTATACGGTCTATGAAACTCTGGCCATACACCATATTGAAGATCTTATCCTTATTCAAAGTATATCGAAGATTTAAAGGTATATGGCATATCACTTTCAACAATACACCGTATTTAAAGGATAAGTAGAATACGTTTGGAATTTGCTTTCTTCGTCAGCAATCAAGAAGACTTTGACATACCGTATCCATACCTGGATACGTCATATTGGTGTCCTAACAAAAGCCAATAAATACAAATCATATACAGTAGTTTTAATCGTCATTCACTCACCACTCTCAACCACAGCCGAATTTCACCACTCCAAAGGCCCCAACATCAGTCCCAAGAGCTAGGAAATTAAGAAGAGAAGGTCTCGTATCATCACATTGGATTTAATCATTCGATTTGTATATCAATTTCATCAAGATTTCTATTTTTCTTTTGTTTGAATTATCTTCTGGTACTTTTACATACATTATGGGCTAACACCCTTTGGTGTTAGCTATGTTATGACTATTTCATGAATGTTATTTTCGTTTTTTAAGATTTGATGTTTAGTATTATTAAGTTTATGTGTTTATCGTTCAATACCTGTGATAACATCAAATAGTCTTGATATTCTAAGTGTCAGTTTCCCCCATTATGATGATTAATTATGCAATATTACATTGGAATATGCTCTTATTTCTTAATATTTCATTTCAGGATAAAGAAGGGCATTTGAACGGATTAAGATACAAACATTGGCATATAAGGGATTAAATTATGAAAGTCTACAAGACACATGGTTACGGCGTAACCTGATTATTAAGGATATGCCGTAGACATTTGAAGAATCAGCTAAATTCTTGCATTTTGAAGATTACGCCGTAACTAGTTAATAGGGTTACGGCGTATAAGTGAAGATAAATTTAACGAGAGTTTTACGGACGTAACCTACTCTTAAGGTTACGCCATAAGTTGACTAGTGTGTTGACCAAGGATGGAGGTTATGGCGTAACTTGGACGATGTGGTTACGCCGTAAATATGGATAGAATTTAATTGAAAATCAGTATTAAGAAGTGTTACGGCGTAACCAGTTACTTAAGGATACGCCGTAACAAAAACATGCATTTGGTGCTTATAAATACTCAAGTAATTCTGCATCTCAAATCATCTCCCCTTTCCCAAACCTCAACTAGGGTTTGGGGAGAGCAACCTTAGAAGATAAATGGAGGATTAAAAGGTCAGAAGAATAGAGTCTCGTATAGAGATTTACTATCTACTATCATTCGTTTGTATTTCAAGTCTGGATTCTATTATGCTTTTTATTTAATCTTTCGACGAATTCATTCTGCTAATTTAAGCTTTAGTTTCATACTTTATCTTTGTTTTTCTATATAGACATGTTCTATGCCTTTTCTTGGACACCCTTGGTAATATCAAAGCTTGGTAGTATCTACGAAGCTAGCAGAATTGACCATAGGACCCTATCCGAGTAGGTTGCGAGGTATGGTAAGAATTGACCATAAGACTACCATCTGTTTGTGTGCGAATTGACCATAGGATCAACTACCAAATGGAGATACTTAAGAAGTTAGGGGAAACCTAAGTTTAGAGATGCCGGGTTTCGTAAGAATAGGTCTATTAGATATGGTGCTTAATGACTTAGCATAGGTTACCCACGACCTCTGTCGATCAAAAGATAGAATATGAATCTATGTGACATAGGCTAGACAAATTGACCATAGGAGTCTAGTGACACTTACCCATATATGGAGTAAAAGATACAAGATTCACGTACACCTAAAGTCTTGATTAATCACACCATTCTCCCTTCTATCCTTACATTTTAATCTGTTAGTTTAGAGTTTTATTATTTATCAAACAACTTGCACTAAAAACAAATCTATTTGAATATAATACCTTATTTCACCAGACCAACAGCTCTTGGGACAATACTCGGATTTACCTCGGTTATACATCACATGAACGAGTACACTGCTCTTTAGTATGTGTTAGTACTAGTATGTCTTTGTTTATAAATGTAAAACAAGATGAAAAATGCACATCAAGTTTTTGGCGCCGCTGCCGGGGAGTAGTTTTATTTGGGCGATTTAAGGTATTCTTGGCTTCTAATATTTATATGGATTTTGAAGTTTGATCTTAAGACGGGAGACGTTTTGGTGTTCTACATAAGGGTAATCTTTTTGTAATATGATTCTTAAAAGTTGCAAGGATCTTTAGGTACGCAATTCCTTCTCTCAGAAAATGATTTAAAGGATTTATTCACATAATATATACTAAAACCCATTTGAGATTAGGTAAAGTGGTGGATCATTATGTGTTGTTTAATGCCTTAATCTTCAATTTGATTGGTCCATGTGTTATCTTTAAGCAAAAAAAAAAAAAAAACATTTTAATATTTAGGGAGCCATTGTGGCTCCATATGATCGGCCTATTTCAAGCCACAAATTTACTGTTCACCCACTGAACCTGCTAATCACCCCCTAATACAATTATGACTCTCATTTTGTTTTATTGAAACATACGTGTCCAAACAATATATTCACTGAGTCTTCTTCCCGGCTTCTCCAGAAGCTACCACATTTTAGATCGAACGAACGCCACAAAACACAGACAGAACACAAAGCTCAGACACAAAATACACACACCACATAAACACAAAACACAGACAGAAAACACAAACACAAAACACAAACGCACGTATAGCAAGTTTCCCAGCGAATCGAGAAAGAGGAAAATAAACCTGAGAATGATAGATGAATAATCTATCATCTACCAATGATCGACTGAAGAAGAAAGGTAGCCTCCATCTCATTTATTATTATTATTATTATTTTAATTTCGAATAAATTGAATTATGGATATTAAAATTGGGGTTTAATTAAATTGGAATTTATGATTGTGTTTAATTTTATGGTTTTAATTATTATTGTTTTTTTAAATTAGGGTTATGTTAATTTGGGGGTTTTCTTGATTTCTTTTGCAGCATGCCTTGCTGCTGATGTTGGCAACAAACACTTTTGAGGTATTTCTTTTAATTTTTTTTTCACTTTGGAAATTAGCGTGGGGTAATACTTTAGGGGTTTTGTTAAAAAAAAATTTGTGGATAATGTTCTGGTCTTTTTACAAAGATCAGAGGAAGCTACTGCTAAGAGATTACAGGTTTGTCTGTGTTGTAGTCGATATCTGTAGTTGGTGGTCTTTGTGTATTTGTGATTGCTAATATTGTCGCCTACATTACATCAGCTAACTTAAATTAAAAAAACAACTGGTATTTACAATTTGTTTTTGTATCTTCTAACTAGTTGCTTGCAATAATTAGCAACATTTTGATAATACCTCTCATGGAAACACTAAACGTGTTCACTTCACAACTGAAGTTAAAACTAGATATAGCCTTATTCAGAATTACTGACATATAACCAAATGCATATGTACTTTGGTATTCTGTATACACGTTTGTATTATTTGCTTTATAATGGTTATTTGGAATTTGTGTTCTAAATAGGAAACGCAACTGGCCGCAACGGATGCAACTTACACAAGAATGTCACGTCTAGGAGCTGCACAGGTTCAGGTAGTATAAAATTGTGTTATCATCAACAATTATGTTCAATTTCTATTTTATATTGCTTTCTTTTTGTATATGTGATTTAGGACCACCCTCATATTAAATTTACCTGGGGAGATCGTTGAGTGGGTTACTTCAGTGCCCGTATATGGGTTCATTGGTTCAGTTAATTGGTTTCAGGGAATGTATATGGCACGCTACAACAAAATATCTACGTTGCTCCGCGTTGTCATAACGATAGCAAACAACCACCAGTTGTATACGACATTAGTCCGTGAAGCTCAACTTAAGGTACCTAATTAGTAGAACCCTGTTTAGGTGTATTTGACACTGTCCTTCAAGGAATCCACCCCAATATAAACCTCTCACAAATCACTTTATGTGTTTATGTATATAATATATGTTTATTGTCCTGAATCTGATGACATAATCATTTGCATGTGTAGTTGGGCTATGTCATAGGGCAGAGGCAAGGGAAGTGTACACAGTGCGTGTGAAAGACGTACGTACGCATCATGCTTAGGTTTAAAGTGCTATACTTTTTTTTCCATGTACACTGCGTGTTTGATCAATATCTTTTTTTTGGTACTCACAGCTTTCTAGGATTGTTGGGGACAAAGATTCAAGGATTCAACACATTTTTCAAAGGTCGGAAGCTTCAGTTGGTGTCATGACAGATATAAGAGAAATGCGTCATCAAAATGCGCATATCGAGGTGACTGACACTGAGGCTCAAGTTGCAGTAGCTTAACTCATGATTGAGGATGCCATTAAAGAGGTCAGTTTATGTTTCTATCCTTTAATTGACTAATTTTATAGTGGTGTTTTTTTTTTTTTTTTTTTTTTTTTCTGATTATGCCTTCCGTTTTTATGCAGATATATTACATGACTTCTGCTCGACTCGCTATGACATCATAATATTTGGTTTATGATGAAATGGAAATTCCTTTACCAAAGGTATCTAAAAACGTAATTATTTTTATTTGGGTGAATTTCGTGTAGACATAATCATTTGCATGTGTAGTTGGGCTATGTCATAGGGCAGAGGCAAGGGAAGTGTACACGGTGCGTGTGAAAGACGTACGTACGCATCAACATTAGGTTTAAAATGCTATACTTTTTTATTCATGTACACTGCGTGTTTGATCAGTATCTTTTTTTGGTACTTGCACCTTTCTAGGATTGTTGGGGACAAAGATTCAAGGATTCAACACATTTTTCAAAGTTTAGAAGCTTCAGTTGGTTTCATTACAGATATAAGAGGAATGCGTCATCAAAATGCGCATATCGAGCTGACTGGCACTGCGGCTCAAGTTGCAGTAGCTAAACTCATGATTGAGGACGCCATTAAAGAGGTCAGTTTATGTTTCTATCCTTTAATTGACTAATTTTATAGTTTTTTTTCCTGATTATGCCTTCGTTTTTATGCAGATATATTACACGACTTCTGTTCGACTCGCTATGACATCATAATATTTGGTTTATGATGAAATGGAAATTCCTTTACCAAAGGTATCTAAAAACTTAATTATTTTTATTTGGGTGAATGTCGTGTATATCCTTAGAAAACTTCATTATTACGTCAAAATCCTTACAAATTTTCACATTACATCAATATCCTTTAGAACTTTCAAAATACTCATTCAATTAATCTTATTTCAGGCTCAGTATTGTTCAAAATGGCACAAAAGAACGAACAAGCTTCAGAGTTAACAACTCCAAGGTTACGTACATCATCCATGTATTTTCCGATTTAATAGGATTCTTTTTTTACTGCTACTTATGATGGATTCTACAAGTAATGTATTTTTCTGCCCATTTTACTAAACTTATGGCTGCATGGTGCCATGGTATTTGTTCTTAGTTACTGCCAAATGAATTAAGTTATATATTTCTATTTACCATTTTAAAATTGGTACGAGCATTAAACGATTAAATTTGTTGGCCATCGTTTAAGCTAAAGGTTTCGGCGACTCGACTATCGTTTATGCTGTATAATGCGACTTTGTGACACCCTTTATACGTCTAATCTTATAGGTTTCATCCTTTGCATTAAAGTCATTATTAACCCAGCCAACGCCTTCGATATGTATCGTTGTCCAAAAATGCAAACACATTTTCGAATACTATTTGGAAATGCATTGTAGCATCTCGCTATACCTATAAATATAAACATTTTGTTTACAGGATAATGGCAGATAGTAGCACTTCCAGCTCGATGTCAAAGGCTGCTGAGAAAATGATTGTCACGCAGGCGGAAGTCGTCAGTCTTGCCGAACTAAAGCACACCGATATTAACAAAGCCATAAAGGTAAAAGTGTTTCCCAAATGGACCGCACGGAATGTTCAAGCATTGTAGTACATTAAATACTTTTTGAAATTCAAATATACGGAAACGACAATGTTGGTGGGTCAACTTGAACCATTTTCACACAGGTTGTTCATTTTTTCGGTAATGTAGTCAACTGAAAGGAACCTTTGTTTGATACTGTTGGAATTTAACTAGCATGATCAACATCTAATTAAATAAACACATCAAGAGTACACATATAGCGGAAGCAAGATCGTATTTAACATGTATAAAGAATTACATAAAAGTAAATTAGAATTACCTCGAGATCCTAGCAAGAACAATGATCAATTCTTCTCTTCTAATCACAAGATCAACAAATAGGATTAACGTGGAACCCCTTACCGTTTTGTTCCACAATCCAAGATAAACAACTAAAGTAAGTTGTTACCGAACTCTTGTACACACGTACTATAACCGATCAAGCAATGATGCTAGTGATTAGACACGTTTATTAAACCAATATCCAATTGTTTAATAAAACCAATCGATCTACTTTACGATTATAATAATAAAGTCAATCTATTATTTTTCAAGAAAGATAGATTTGATTGATCGAATATGTAGGAAGAAAAGAAAGACTGCAACATTAAAGGCAATAGTACATGGCACAAAAAGTCTTACCAACTAAAGCCTATACATATGTTTATATAGTGAATATAATCTTGAAGGGCAAGGCAATCGATTAGGGTTAAAACCCTTAGCCCAAATCCGGCCAACCCATGGAATGGGTATCTAGAACCTTCTTTGCCTCCCAATTTCACTAATAGTCCTTTCCTTATTAACTTAACGGTCGTTAGTCAACACCGTTAGTTTACATAACGTCCGTTATGTATCATTTCGTGTCCAAATAATTAATACATATAATAAATACATATATTAATTATTTACTTGATCATCATACGTAAAGTGTGCAATCCCTCGGTCCCGAGTTCGATTCTAGTCATGTACACTTTAATATAATTTCCATAACTCTAACAGCTCCCACTTGGAAATCTATTAAAAGTATAATTGACATTGGTTAGCGTCTAGCAACACGCCAATGCCCCTAATACAACTCGGGTGTGTGGTCTCCTGGACAAACCACTTGATGATTTTAATCATCATTCTTATCCTTTTGTTACTAATACTACATTAATAAAGATATGGATCTTAGTCATTATTTATTAATAATTATGTTTCTCGTTATTTATGATTCAATAAGATTACCATATCTTCTGAACTAGTCAGGGGAGATCATGGGTGCGGCCGCACAAACATCTTATTAATCCCACGAGGGGCCCAGTAGTATTAAACTTCAAATTAAATTTGAAGGAACAAATCCTATTTTGACTACGAGCATAACTCATACACTTTGCAACACTTCCGAAAACAATCCGTATAGCTACCAGTTACGTATAGCGTTAAATTCAGTCACAGAAATGCACTACATGTATGAACGATTATCTGGTATCTCAAGTCTGAGGATAAATATATACATGATTTACTTAATGACAAGATCCATAAAGTAAACTCATGAAGTCGAGATAGTCCTATATTCCAATCCTTGAATATCATGTGATATTGGCATCTCAACCTTACAGTACATTCTACCAATCCTCACATTTGTCTTAATTCAATAATACTCCCATATTATTGATTGACAACGGACTATTTAGAATAACATAAGTTATTCACAGATTTAAACATGCAAATATAGGATACAATTTATTATTAATGAAAACAAACGTACCACGTACTTTAATTCATTGTAAATAATAATTGCTTAACATCCCTTATCCAAATACTAAATAGATCAATGCATGATAATTTCCATTAATGAATTATGGCTCAAGTCATGTTCCACATACTTGTTGACAAGGCATAAATCAACTAATTTTGATCTATCGCAAATTTTGAGAATACTTATTTCAAGAATTTATTTACTGAAATTCTTGTATGTGTGCATTCATCTATCTAGATATTGCAACATACTTCATAAAATACGTGACATCCTCATCCACGAATTTATGACATTTAACTATCAAACATTTATAGTTAAAGTATTCTAATTCTTTAATGTATAATGCAACTATGCTTTAAGCATAACTAGTACACATGGCCTTTAACTAAGAAAAACTCCCACCATGACTAGTATTGAGTGTCATCTCAATCTTATTAGCATCATTGTATCAAACAACAATATGCTCTTTAAAATTCCGTAAACTTTTATTCATCGTGTAATGTTTGATATCTTCAAATCTATCAAGATTTGTCAACTATATCATTTAAGCAATAACTTGCCATATGGTTCATATTTAGAATTATGGAGCAACTCCAGGCTGAGGATGTTAATTCTAATCCAACCATATCCATTACACTTAACTATCTAATGACTTACAATTAGATATTAATGTTGTCAATCATCTTGCATCCAAGCATGATACAACAAACAACATGATGTACATGAAAAATCCCTATGTCTTTGATTTCATTCATGTCATATCTTTTCAAAGATATGTATCTATCTAGCCTTTCTAATAGATTATCATGTTAATTAGAATCAGTTATTTTACCGCTTATGTTTATAGCAATAAACATATACTCCAAGGTTTTATTTCCTAAATTTCCATGTGAAGTTTCATTTGAAACTAAGACTTAACATATAAATGTTAATGGAATGTTACTTCCTATATGTTATACAACATATATGAAATAAGAAAATAAATATAATGCTCCCACTAGCTTTCAGGAATATCAAGACATATCTTTTTTTAATTATAAATCAAAAGTTAGATTTAATAACTAAACATAAGTATATCTCCTAGATGCATGCATTAATTCATTCACAAATGATTTGCACTTTGTATACTATCAAAGATTATTTGAATTCAAATACTCATTTCAATTACTTATCATCCTTGCTCAAGTAATTATCCAATAAAGAGTTTTGATATTTCATTATTAATTTCATATAAATGAAACTAAGAATGACAATCATAATCTTTTTACATTTAATGTGCTTAGAAAGAAATTCAATCACCTTTAATTGCTTAAGTGTGATTGATAATCTTTTCACACATTAAATATGTATACAAATTTGTCCACAATGATTTCTACATAAGAATTTAAATCTCTAGGATTTTCATTTCCTTTGTAGAAATTCATCTTTATTCTAGTGTAACTATAGAGTTTAAGATCAACTACGTTTCCAAACTAGTTATCTTCTTGGACTGCATCTATTTATTCATAGTATGAGTAATTTGCCAAATTAAACATTTGCAATTTATTAACAGGTTTATCAAAATCCTGTAACTCATAATCCTCAACATATTCTACAAATATTTGAGATATCCTTGCGGATCTATGAATAAAAATTCCATCATCTTAAGATTTAACATTAACATGTTTAATCCTCATTATGACTTCGCTAGTGTATTTTTAGAAGATTATGTATCTTGTAATTTTATCTTATCAAGATAAAACTCCCACTTGCCTTTTACAATTTATAGAATATCTATAAATACTTAGCAAATAGAGCAACACAAACTTGTTTTCTCTTTGGGACTTTTACAAATACATATTGACAGTTCCTAACATTAATTTGTTAATAACCTACCCAAAAGTAGTCTAACAAATTATGAACTTCAATTTTAAGACTTAATGTGATTCCTCACATTCCATAATAAATGGTGTCTTATTAATCTTCTAGGTTGGAGTCTAATTGAGTATATCCAATCCATACTCAATTTTCTAACCTTGATATCTTTAGGAAGAATAGAAGATATAGTTATCTTAATCAAACAATATTACAAGAGTTTGATTTTCCTAACTGAACATACCATATACTAATGTATTTCATTAGGATTAATATTGTAAGTCATTCTTACAATATGTTAAGATAAATATATTTTGTTTTTGGCTTACCTATTTACCAACTAAGTCAATTTAATGGTACAATAGATTTTCCAAGCCAATTACATGCTTTATAACAAAAGTGCCCTTTTACCCAAGTCACTTCATTTCTATGTCTTACCTAGAAGACATAACCTGTTATAATCCCAATCTACGTTATAAATCATTGATCAACTCAATGACTTCTTGTATATGTCTTAATTAAAACATAACAAGTTAACGTCTTACTTTGTTATAAGTCTTATAGCAATAAAAGACTTCATATTTATATCTACAATATAAAAATGTATAACTAAAGTAATCATGAACACCACAATTTGGTTTCATTAATATTTCAAGTTAATTTATTACTTCATATATTTATGTCATTCCACGAATACATAAACATTCAAATTATGAAGTAGTATTAGATTACTTCATTTATTTATGTCATTACAACAATACATAAATATCCATATTTGAAGTAGTCTAATTATCATATTGACACTTGTTCTAATAATTATCTAATTTAGAAACTTGTAAATTAACATAGTTTCATTGCATCAGCTGAGGCTGCTAGTAATGAAAGTATGTAATTTACCTTGTCATTAATATCTAGTAATGAAAGTAGATATTAACTCCAAGTGTTTTATTAATTAGATGTGAATAAAACCACATTAGAACATCAATCTCTTACCTTGCAGTCAAGAGAATCCTTTAAATCATATTCTTTTGTGTTGTTTCTTGCACACAATAAAGATTTCTCCCACTTGTGCATGGAACAACATCACGTATCAGATAAACAACACGTCAATAGCTTGCTTATGTGATTAATATGATTGTGTCATAGATATTAGTAGATATAGAATCACCTCGTCTAGTAAGGAAACGTACACGACTATCCTTAATACCACAAGTGTCTATAATTGGAAAGTATTTATCTCAAGAGATTCTAGAGATAATCCGGGTTACTACCAAGATATCATGACTTGTAGCTCCCACTGAATTAAAGATCACTACATGAACTCATTATTCAGTAATTACAACACAATGCTCCCACTGGATTTGACAACATTATAAATGTTTCATAACCAGTAAAAGCAAATATTGTGCTGTTTACTTTCCTACACCTTTGAGTAATCCCTTACGTAATACATACTAAGGTACTCAAAGAATATGTTCTACTTGTGAATGATGGAATATCCATCAATACAATTAACCTTGAGAAAATTGAGCATGCAATTTCTTCCTCAATTAGGTCTACCATCACCTACAATGATATGTAGCACCTTTAAATGGTTAAAGCACAACAACTGGATTAATCATTCTAGTTTGCCTTTTACCAATTTTGCGGTAATTAGTCTAGCTTCTAATTTTAATAACTCATAAATCTGCAGTTTTAAAAATGCCATGAGTTATTTCTTAGAATTTAGACAATTCTAATTTTTCTATTATACCTTTCTCATTCATGAAAAGGAATAGGATTAAGTCTCACTCTTCACTCGGAAAGTAGACTAGGTTTATTCTTTTAGTTAAGTTGACTCTATCCAAAGACCCCTACGGGTGCAGATCAACTTTCCACTAAAGGAATGTTCCACGTTTACGGTATTAACGTTGCATTTAATACATTAAAAGAATTTTCAAAATTCAATTTTAGTATTTTCGATAATAAACTTTTCAAGAAAATTAAAAACCCATGGTAAATAAACATTTTAACCATTTAATTTTCACTGAAAAATTAGGATCCAAATTGACATCGTTTCATTACATCAGCTGAGGCTGCTAGCAATGAAAGTACTCAATAAGGTAGAGCTACACTCAATTGCCAATATACAATTGCAATTCCTAGTATCATGGGACTTACATATTTTGCCAACAACAGTTGCAAATGTAAGCATGTTTCATCCCCAAATCTTTATGCCTTGACGCCGTTCCATCACATCAACTGAGGCTGCTAGTGATGCAAGTGCTCAATTAAGTTAACCAATTTAGAAACATGTAAACTTGACGCCGTTTCATCACATCAGCTGAGGCTGCTAGCAATGAAAGTGCTCAATTTACCCTTTGATTCCCATTCTTTGAATCATTACATCAGCTGAGGCTGCTAGCAATGATAGAATGTAATCTCAGGTGTTTCCGTATTAATTGGGTGGCATATAACTTAAAATTTAAGGGTATTAATTTTTGATGTGAATCAAAAAATATGTACAAGATGTCATGCATTCATCTTGTAACATATGTTTTATAAAAAACCATTAACTAATTCGCAGCTTAAAATCAACAAAATTTTAATTGATGGCGTTGAGAAACTTACAACATTGCCTTAAGATGCTTCGTACTTTTTCATGGTGTAATTGGTAAGTCTAATATTGACGCACAGGCGAGCGGAGGGGCAAACGTCCGCCGAAGCTAATTAAAAACGCGCCCCTTTCGGATGACAATTTAATGTCAAGCCTCCTTATACCCACTTTATAGTTTGTCAATATTAGGTTCGCCGCTTCGACCAATTTTGTACAGTCGCATCAATCAATTAAAAACTTTAAGATTTAAAGCTTAAAACATTTATGTAGTAAATTATTAAATTGCTAGTCTCGCCTGTGAGCAAATTACCGTGCGAAGCGAACCACTTTCGGCACATAAGACTTGGCAATAAATAATTTACCACAAAGGTTTCATAGTTATTAGGTTCATTTATTTTTTATTTAAAAATTACCCTCTTAATTGAAAACAATCCATCATAATTGAACAAATAAGATCAAGTAATTTAAAAATAAATAAACACTCAATAACACATATATGATCATTAACAATATCATATAGCCACATGCAAACCTTTTGATAAACCCTATTAATAATCTCTATGTGTAAATTAATGTAATTAATTACCAAAACTCCCATTGGTTTTCGAGCTCATTGTGCCCAATGGTCCATAGACGCCAAATAACTTGGCCGCGTAAGTTTTAAATAATTAATTACCACGTTGCACATAACCAATTTATTAATATATTTAATTAGGGTCTTCCCTAATTTTAGATTTATCATAAAACATGTAGCAAATTCAACACAACCATAATCCATAATTCTTTGCATGAAGAATTATGGATCAACCAAGATCGTAACCCTAATTACTCAAATAAACACATAGCACATCATGTTCTTAATTTAGGGTTACAAACTAATTAATTAGTTAGTTACAATAGGGTCGAAACCTTAACCCTAAATTCTATTCGATTTTAATTAGAATGTTTTCTACAAAAACAAACCCTAAAAAAATTAAAATCGACATTAACATGTGTATGTAAATCAAGATTTGATTTTTATTATGCGTTTAAGTAATTCATTAACATGTTAAAACAGGCTCATGATGTCACTGTTGGAATTTAACTAGCATGATCAACATCTAATTAAATAAACTCATCAAGAGTACACATATAGCGGAAGCAAGATCGTATTTAACATGTATAAAGAATTACATAAAAGTAAATTAGAATTACCTCGAGATCCTAGCAAGAACAATGATCAATTCTTCTCTTCTAATCACAAGATCAACAAATAGGATTAACGTGGAACCCCTTACCGTTTTGTTCCACAATCCAAGATAAACAACTAAAGTAAGTTGTTACCGAACTCTTGTAAACACGTACTATAACCGATCAAGCAATGATACTAGTGATTAGACACCTTTATTAAACCAATATCCAATTGTTTAATAAAACCAATCGATCTACTTTACGATTATAATAATAAAGTCAATCTATTATTTTTCAAGAAAGATAGATTTGATTGATCGAATACATTGGAGAGCTACCATCCTTTGGGAACATTGGACTTTGCAGTAGGTTCAGGTTCAAAGATTTTCTGCTTACTATATGTTGTATATGAACTCAGGGATTTGAATGACCCACTGTTTGCAGCCCATGAAAAGATAACAACCAACGAGAATGTTGTCAACAACACAGTATACTAGCTGAGGATGCCGTTTTAGGTACGTAGACGAATTATTCTTATTACACGAGAAAAATGCTATCTGAAAAATCATGAAATATCTTTATTATACATGTTTTTATATTTCACAGCTTGGGAAAAGTAGAGGCTCAACCTCTGTTAACACTTACAGCCGAAGGTAAAGCGTCAAATTTGCTTAGTACTCTGAAGGAATGCATGCCGCCAATAAGAAAATTAAAGGAAGGGACATGCGCAGAATGTATACGACATCGTTCTTGCAAAGACGAACCAATGGGACAAGGCTGAGATTGCTTGCAATGGTTCTCTATCATCAGCACTCCCAAGTTAGTTTGCTGTCTTTAATTTATTAGCAGAGTATTTCCGTTTGCCAATATATTTATTTCATTACTTGATTGCTCCAAATAACAAAAGCACATCCGAAAACTACCTTTTGCAACTAATTTTAGTACCTTTGATTATGTGACAACTTCCAAACACATACACACTTACATACAATAGTTTTTGCAACCAATTTTAGTACCTTGATTATTTTGGTGAATATAAATACTAATAAGTGATGTAAGAAAAAGTATTTAAGAAAATAGGGAATAAATTAAACAAACACATATTAGGATGGAACATGCTTTTAAACGAAATCAGTGGGTGGTGGGAAAACACGTGGAATGGAACCCATAAAAAACTCTACAAGGGAATCTAAAGGTAACAGAGAAACTGATGGTAATGCAGAATTGCATGCGTCGTTACGAATAATTGATTATTCTATAATAGGTTCATCCAAACATACGTATTACGTGCTCTGAAAATAGCCCTTAAGTACACATATTGTTGATGCAATGAGCACAGCCCTTAAGTACACTATTGTGATGTCCAGGTTGTAATGTTAACGTATTACGTGCTCTGAATCCTTTTTACATAAACTAATGGGCCCGTTTAACCATTTTATTAATTGTCATGAATGTTGTTGTTGTGCAGGTTGTAATGTTAACTGCAGGTACTTCCATCAGTCATGATTCAACACTTACTTTAACAGACACGTCAAATAAAATCAACAAAGGAACCATGGGAGATGCTTCAATGTTGAAACCAGCTTTAATGGCATCAGTTCCACCTATTTTAGATTGTGTCCGAGATGGAGTAGTAAAGAAGGTCTGTATCAGGCTTTCAGTTGAAAAAAAATTAGATCTCACTTTATCATATTGCTTCTTATTATTATTGAAATACTGTAGGTTGAAGGAAAGGGAGGTTTGGCAAAAAACTTTTGGTATTGCTTTCCAAAGACGCTTGCTAGCAGTAGATAGAAGTTGGTTAGGCGCATGGAGTGTAGAGAAGCTTATGCGGGATGCCATTGTTTTCAAGAAGATTCAGTCTGTACTTGGTGGAGACATCCGTTTCATGCTCTGTGGTGGTGCTCCTTTGGCTCCAGATACCCTTGGATGCTGAGAAGTGACTGAAATGCCTGCAGTTGGAGGACGAAATCAGAATAACTCTTCTTCCTTCATTAAAGCACTAACCCTTTTGTAACGACCATTCTTCTTATCACACTATTGTTACTCAGTTTACATATATTCTTTGTCAATAAAGTTAGATCATATAGTTTATTTTCAAGTGGCTATTCAACAATCAAGCATGTATCAGATGAAACTAATTGTCATACTCATATGTGTTATTTTGGCATGCATATATATCAACAATTTAAGTTGTGGTTTGCCTAAATGTTTTAACATAAACACGTCCGCCCCGCAGCAACACGCGGGCAATCCCGCTTGTTCCACATTATATTTACAAAATTTAAAACAATTAGAAAACTTACGGTGTAACCTAATAGATAAGGTTACGGAATAAACATTCTTGAAATTATAAAATTAGAGTTTTGTAAATTAGATTACGACGTAACTAATTGATAAGGTTACGCCGTAACTTCCAGCTGGTATAAATACCTAGTTTCTGCGTAAAGCTCACTTTTTACCACAAATATTTAACCGCTGCCGCTACAGTAAAAAAAAAATTTCATGGAAAATTTTCATGTTTGTTCTAAATCAATCCTTAAGATCTAAATGGCAGGTAATTACTCCTAAACTCTATCTTGATTTTCAATTTTGATTTAGGGTTTTTGTTATGATTTCGTTCAATTAATTGGGGGTTTAGGTCTACACGATTCATATAATGCAATTGGATGTGTTAATTGATTCCTATGTCATTATTATTCATGTTATAGTTATCTAATTATGGATCACTTGAATATAATTAAGGTTTTAGATTAATTATGAATTGATTAAATTAATTGGTGTAAGCTTGCGCGCATCATTATGAATGGTGTAAATTGGTTATTCTTTTATGATTTGGGGTAAACTTTTATGGTTACGTCATAATAATCGTCCGAGCGTAACCATGGTCAGTTTTTAATTACTGTGGGATTCTATGACATAACTAAAATGATTTGGTTAATCCATAACTTGTGATTGGGTAAAATTGATTAACTAAAGTAAATATGAAGTTACGGCGTAACCAGTGAATATGGTTATATCGTACTTTTTTACAGGATGATTTTACAGCATAACAGATTTGGTTACGCTGTAACTTGGTTCTGACTTACAATCTAATGGTAATGTTGGGAATTAAACCAACAATTAGTACTGCCAGGTATGAAGTTAGTACTGTCAAGCATAATGTTACAACTGATGAAGAATGTACTAACAGTACTAAGTCAATTAGTACTGCTACCTCAAGAAGTTAGTACTGATTATAAGATGAAGACAGAAGATGAAAGACGCGTAAAGATATATATAGAAAAGATGTTATGTATATCTTATTAAGATAGATTGATACGTATAATAGTTTTACTTGTATAGGACTCCTTGTTCTATAAAAGGAGATTCTTGGTTAGGGTTTTGATATATCAGTCATACGTATTATTGTAAGAGCTTCAAGGTTGTCGAACCCTAGTGATATTCAAGATCACTCGTAATATATTGAAGCTAATCGTTTGGTTAAACATTGTGTTCTTACCTTTACTGTTATATTCATACAATCACATTCATTACCAAACACAAAATCTTCTAAGTGTTAGCTAGTAAATTCCGCGTGCTAGTTAACATTAACTCAAAGTATCTTCAACACAAGCCGTGTGTTTAGATCCTATCAAGTGGTATCAGAGACAGGTTATGATACTTTGAATTAGAAGATCCAGAAGTATTTACTCTCTTGCAACCAAGAAGATGGACATGGAGACACCACAAACCTCAATCCTTGCCAAACTCCCCATGCTAAAACAAAACGAATACGATTTATGGCGGCTCAGAATTGAGCAATATTTCATGGTGCAAGATTATGCATTATGGGATATCATTATCAATGGTGATTCCTTCAAACCTACTACTTCTGAAGAAACACATGCTGATGGTTCCAAGACCACAAAGCTTAACACTGAGCCTGTTACTAATGATGAAAGAATAAAGAAGAAGAATGATCAAAAGGCTAGGAATTTGTTACTCATGGCAATTCCTAATGACCAAGTGTTAAACTTTAGCCACTATGAGACTGCTAAGACCCTTTTTGAAGCAGTTGTGGAGAGATTTGGTGGTAATGAAGCCACCAAGAAAGCACAAAGAACCCTGCTCAAGCAGAGTTATGAGAACTTTAGTGCCTCAAGCACTGAAACACTTGATCATATCTTTAATAGACTTCAAAGGATTGTTAGCCAGCTTACTGTTCTAAAAATTGTAATTCCACAAGAAGATCTTAATATGAAGTTTCTAAATAGTCTACCTGCTGAGTGGAACACCTATGTAGTGGTCTGGAGCAACAAGCCTGAGTTGGAGAAGATGACTCTCAATGAATTGTACAACAATCTTAAGATTGTTGAACAAAAGGTGAAGAAAGGAGGAAGCACCAGTACTAGTTCTGGAAACATAGCATTCTTATCATCTTCCAGTAATAGCAGTCCTGAAGATGTTGAATTAGTTGGTACTGCTAGCCCTACAGTTAGTATTGCTAGTGTAAAAACTAGTATTGCTAACTTGAGTGATCAGACTATATATGCCTTTGTATCTGAGCAATCCTATGAGTCTCAAATCTACAATGAAGACCTTCTTCAGATTGATGAAGATGACTTGGATGCCATGGACTTGAAGTGGCAGATGGCTTTGTTGAGTATTAGGGCAAAGAGATATTTTTAGAGAACTGGCAAGAAGCTTACACTCAATGGAGGGGATGTTGCTGGATATGACAAGTCCAAGGTGGAGTGTTATAATTGTCACAAGATGGGACACTTTGCCAGAGAGTGTAGAAGCCCAAGACAACAGGATTCCAAGGCTAAAGGGTATAGAGGTCAGCAGGGTAATAGAAGAACAGTGAATGTGGAAGATACTTCTTCCAAAGCAATGGTAGCTGTTGATGGAGCAGGTTTTGATTGGAGCTTCATGGAAGAGGAGGAGGAACCAGCCAACTTGGGATTGATGGCCTTCTCAGACTCAGAGGTACATGAGGTTCAAAAATGTTCAAATTCTTGTTCTGCTTTAAAAGATTATGAAACTCTTAAGAAACAGTATGATGATCTTAGAGTAGAATTTAATCAAGTAAATTTTAGTCTGTCAAACCATAAAAGAGGACTAGCTGTTTTGGAAGAACAACTTAATTTTTATAGAAAGAATGAATCAAACTTTAATGATGATATAGCTGTTCTAAAAAGAGACTTGCAACTGAGAGATGATAAAATGAGTGGGCTTGTATATGAACTAGAGAAACTTAAGAAAGAAAAAGAGAACATACAATTAAGTGTTGACACTCTTGAACATACATCTAAAGGAGTTCAGAAAATAATAGAGAGTCAAGTACTTAATAAAGCAAAATCTGGTTTAGGATATAAGTCAGTTGCACCCCCAAATAGAGGAATGTTTGTACCTCCAGGAATAGACTTAGCTCATACAGGTTTAGAAGAGTTTAAAGATATTGAGTTTCCTGGATATGGTCTAAAAATCAATGAGAGTCCTATTAAATTTGTTAAGGCTGAGGATTCTTTTGTGAGTGCTAGTGAGAAGTCACTTTCTAAGGATAAGATGTCCTATGGTAGGGACTCAAATGCTCCAACATTGAGGATTGGACATCTGAAGATGAGAATGATCAGGTTGAGGTTAAACCTGATGTTGTTAAGGTAGAAGTTAAACATGCTCCTAAAGTGGTTAAGAATGAAAACATAAAACCAGTTAGGAAAAATGTTAAGTATGCTGAGATGTATAGGTCTACACATAGATCATCAGTTCCTAGGGGCAATCAAAGGAACTGGAACAACTTAAAATCTCAACAACTAGGAGAAGAGTTGTTTATGCAGAACAAAGTGTGTTTTGTATGTGGTAGCTTTGACCATTTGGCTGCTTATTGTAATTCAAACCCATGGAAAAAGAGGGTTTTTGGAAATTCAAGGGTGTGTGGGAATACTAATGCTAGGGTAAAACAAAACAGTCCAACTAGATTGTCTAACCCTAATATGAACCATAAAATGACACCCAGAGCAGTTATGTTAAAGTCTGACAATAAACCAGTTTCTACTGCTAGACAAAACAAGTGGTTTAATAACAAACAAACTGTTTCAAGTGCAAAACCATTTTCAAATCATGCACAAACAGCTAACAAACCCTTTTTGTAACACCCCGTGCCCGCTTAGACCGAATATTAAAACTTTTTACGCGAAAACACTTGACTTTGTGGATATCCGGTCACTCTTTTGACAACAGACAAAAATGGGTACACATTCAAGACTTGAGACTATTTTTAAATCAAAGTACACTCAATTACCTTCAAAACGACGGGTAGCACGACCCGTGACGACTTACAGTTTAAAAGATATGAATTTTTGAAAATCGCCAAAATCTTAAAATCCGCCCAAACCGCCGGCTGAGATTTCCCAGCCGCTGGCTGGGGGTCCAAAACCGGGCTGAACAGCCGGTTCAGATCCTGCTGTTCGCCGAAATCATTTTCAAAATCCCGTCTTGGAAACCCGACCTCCCGAACTCGTTATCGAACCAACCTTTCCAGATTTATTTAGTATATCAATGGGCTCATTTTCATACAAAAACATTTACCGAACGATTTCCCGAAAGGGTACTTTACAAATGAGACGGGTTATGCAAATAACCTGTTTCGTCCCATTTTCACTACCAACAACCTATACGACTTCCGTTTTACACCAAACTTGACCAACATCAATAACTTAACATATCCAACATGTTCCAACGACACTTGACCCGTTTACTACCCAAAATGGGTATATTTACAACTAAACCAAACGCCCCTTTAACTTTACTCACAACCGCTTAAAACACACTTTGACTCATAGTTAGACTCCTAAATCGTCATGACCTCTTTAACATACATTTTGACACACGACTACACTTTACAAATCAATAAAAGACCGACGGGGGTACAAACTTTATACTTGAGCTCGGTATTTTATACTAAGCTCCTAATTACAATCTATTTATCAATCCGCTTCCAAATCCTTAGGCTATAGTCCAAGTACTTCAATTCCGCCGCACATAAACCTACAAAACATTGACAACTAAAAGAATTAGCTTACGCTTAGTAAGTAATCCAACACAAAACACATACCATACACATACTTTCACATAAGCATCATAACCGCTTCAAAAGCTTCTAAGCTACAACATTCAAACCATATCACGCATATCCTCATAACATAACTAATATCAATTCACAACAATCATAACCAACTACATACCTTAATTAGTCCAAAGCCGATAAACTAACATACTCCTAGCCAAGTCACTAGTCACCAACTCCCAACTCACAACCATTTTAATCCAAGTCTCATGTTCTTACACAATCATAATACATATATGATAAATACATACATAACACATGTTTTAGGGAGAGTTACTTACCTTCAATCCAAGCTAACTATCATCTCATGATTCCACCATTATCATCACCATCATCACATCATCACCATCAACATATGACCACCCTCATCTTCCTAATTCACAACCATCATTCATACACACTTAATAACACATAATCAACAACTATAACAACAACACACCCTTTAACATACTTGATCATCATATGATCATACTTTGATCATATGATGAACACCCTTTTAAAATACTAACTAAGCCCATATAACTTATCTTATAATCACTATAACCCATTAATTATCTTGAAACCATCATTTACCCATTTCCCCCAAATTAGGTACATAAACCCTAATTCATAAATCATCAATTCAACATGATTGAAGTTACTTACTTGCACAAGGATCATCACTAGGGTTGAATTCTTTATCTTGGACTTAACCTCTACACTTGATCATCAATACTTGCATTTTTCCCTCTTCTTTTTCTCCTCCAGGAACCGGCCTCTAACTCTCTCTTTAAATAATGGTAGACAATTCTAGAATATCCTGGATATATCTAGTTAGGTAGCAAGTTTGGTCCTTAGGCAAGAATGGTCCCTCAGTCTCTTTCCTCCTATTTTAGCCACAACTAACTTATAACACAATTGGCATATGACAACTTAAGCCCTTGAAGTCCCTTTCCTATCTATTTGAGGCACATAATACTTCCCATAACTTTATAACACATATTTTGACTATCACTTGACTATCGGGTTTGACTTTCCACGTAACTTTGTTGACCAACCAATCACATTAGGTCTTTATCCATTTTCATCTAGGGTGGGGTCCCAACACCCGGGAAACGGGTGTTACAATTCTATCCCCCTTATTTAGATTTCATCCCTGAAATCTCTCGTCTAAAACTATCCAAACTTAGTTTCCACTTACCTCCATTCTTAGCACTTTCCGTTCTTCATCCCCCTTTTGGTTGCACGATCTAAGTGATCTTGCAACTCTAAGCATACTATAACATATCACATATCCTTAACCCTCATTACTTCCAGCTTACTTCTATACCATACAACTCTTGCTTAGATTTTGCATAATACAAGACATACTTATTACAACTAATCATCATTCTAGTCTGCCCTATTACCGTTACATCACCATCTCACTTGCTTTATCCTCTACTCTCATTCTTGACTACTTGATACTTAAGAAACTCGTGCTATTTGACTTTGCATAATTACACTCGACTAATACGTGCACGTTCTATTAATTTCATTCATCATATTTTGTACCATACTGCAAGGCACATCATATCATCATTACCATTTCTTCATCTCCTCAAGGCTTCTCCTAAGTCTCAACTAAAAGCCATGGTCAAATTCTAACCCTCCTATCTTAGTCCTTATAATTTTCTAACCAATTCTAAACTTCCGCTTCCTACTTCTCTAACCCTACTCGTGCCGTGTCGGCAACACATAAACCCACTCATTTATACTTCCTCATTTACATGGAGAGGCGTCCCAATCGATGTAAATCAAGAAATATAAACTCATGGTTATGTACTCCTGACATAACACTACTACTCCTATTTCCCAATTTAACTTTTATTATTTCATCCCGTTTATACTCCATATTTCCTTTTTAGACTTGGATCCATATCATTAACACATTCATCATGGGGATACTTTTATTGCCAAGGATGTAGGCAACCCCATTTGCTGATGAAGGAAATACTTTTCATCCCGAAGGATCTTTAACATTCATCCCGAAGGATTCCTTAACATTCGTTTACTTGGTCATCTCGAAGGATACCACTTTTAACATTTACCCCGAAGGATCATTAACATTCACACTTTATCACTTTAGCAATGGATCCAAGTCATAAGCACCTCACATACATTATTACATTCATATATTTTAGTGAACGCAAGCGCATAGAGCATATGAGCCTGCTTATTATAATTACACAATTCTATGTGTTTATCATCTCTTACCACAACTTACATTATTTAACCCTCGTTAGCTAATTCCGCATCTTTACCATTACTCTTTTAGTCTCACTCGCTTCCTTTACATGTAGACCTTACATAGATCGCCAACTATAACACATTCATTCATTATTAATAATTATCGCTAATCGCTTTAGCCGTAATATAATTATTTCATGGCAATACCTTAACCTCATACATGCCTATCTCATTATAGCTATTAGTACTTAGGAAATTTTGCTCTATTTCATCATTTACTCAATCCCTATGCCTTTTCTCATTTTATAACTTTACTAAGTTCATCACGGACTTATTATGTATAAATTTATATAATTTCTTCACCACGCAATGCTATAACACACAATCAACATTACCACACGTTCATAATTATGCTCCTAATACTTTGATTTTCCACTAACCCATCTCTAATACCTCATTAATGATCATCACACTAATTATAATTACTCATGAGGCCATGCTTTGGTCATCACTTTCACACAAGCCATGCACTTTCATTTTTAGTCACATTTCCTATAAACCACCACACAACTTATTTCATCCATTCGCCCTCGCTAAACTACCATAGCACACAATCACATAATCATATAACAATCACCGACAATATCCGAGTGTACGGTAATCTATCATTTAAGCACGTCTAGTCCGCCATGGACTTACATTACGTTTACACCAATACTATAAACATGAACAACTCCTAACACCTTACGCTCATACAACATATCACGTATTCCACCTCATAACTTAGACAATCAATTACTCGAGTTTAACTCATTAATTCTACAATTAGTAAGTCCACATTCTCAATATTCACATTATATCCAACCAAAGCCTAATCCCACTATTGCTATAAGCACTTTCACATCGCACACCTAAGGCATCTATTTTCCACGTCTAATTCATTACTTCTATATTTCGCTACATTCACATAATCATATAATAATTACCGATACAACCCGAGGTGCACGGTAATCCAATCACTCACACATCAAATCTTCCACAACATAAATCACATAAAACACATCCATAAGTCCCCATCATTATACCCATATAGCAATCACATAATTCGTTTCAAAACTCAACATTCACATCCTATAAAACTACATAATATTTGCCCGCATTCCTTAAAATTAAACTTAATGCGTCTACGAGTGGTTTAAGTCTAGGCAATCCTAAAGAAAACCTAATTCACTTAAACCAAAGCTCTGATACCAAGTTGTAACACCCCGTGCCCGCTTAGACCAAAAATTAAAACTTTTTAAGCGAAAACGCTTGACTTTTATGGATATCCAGTCACTCTTTTGACAACTGACAAAAATGGGTACACATTCAGGACTTGAGACTATTTTTAAATGAAAGTACACTCAATTACCTTCAAAACGACGGGTGGCACGACCCGTGACGACTTACGGTTTAAAAGATATGAATTTTTGAAAATCGCCAAAATCTGAAAATCCCCCAAACCGCCGGCTGAGATTTCCTAGCCGCCGGCTGGGGGTCCAAAACCGGGCTGAACCGCCGGTTCAGAACCTGCTGTTCACCGAAATCATTTTCAAAATTCAGTCTTACTTAGTATATCAATGGGCTCATTTTCATACAAAAACATTTACCGAACGACTTCCCGAAAGGGTACTTTACAAATGAGACGGGTTATGCAAATAACCCGTTTTGACCCATTTTCACTACAAACAACCCATACGACTTCCGTTTTACACCAAACTTGACCAACATCAATAACTTAACATATCCAACATGTTCCAACGACACTTGACCCGTTTACTACCCAAAATGGGTATATTTACAACTAAACCAAACGCCCCTTTAACTTTACTCACAACCGCTTAAAACACACTTTGACTCATAGTTAGACTCCTAAATCGTCATGACCTCTTTGACATACATTTTGACACACGACTACACTTTACAAATCAATAAAAGACCGACGGGGGTACAAACTTTATACTTAAGCTCGGTATTCTATACTAAGCTCCTAATTGCTATCTATCTATCAATCCGCTTCCAAATCCTTAGGCTATAGTCCAAGTACTTCCATTCCACCGCACATAAACCTACAAAACATTGACAGCTAAAAGAATAAGCTTACGCTTAGCAAGTAACCCAACACAAAACACATATCATACACATACTTTCACATAAGCATCATAACCGCTTCAAAAGCTTCTAAGCTACAACATTCAAACCATATCACGCATATCCTCATAACATAACTAATATCAATTCACAACAATCATAACCAACTACATACCTTAATTAGTCCAAAGCCGATAAACTAACATACTCCTAGCCAAGTCACTAGTCACCAACTCCCAACTCACAACCATTTTAATCCAAGTCTCATGTTCTTACACAATCATAATACATATATGATAAATACATACATAACACATGTTTTAAGGAGAGTTACTTACCTTCAATCTAAGCTAACTATCATCTCATGATTCCACCATTATCATCACCATCATCACATCATCACCATCAACATATGACCACCCTCATCTTCCTAATTCACAACCATCATTCATACACACTTAATAACACATAATCAACAACTATAACAACAACACACCCTTTAACATACTTGATCATCATATGATCATACTTTGATCATATGATGAACACCCTTTTAAAATACTAACTAAGCCCATATAACTTATCTTATAATCACTATAACCCATTAATTATCTTGAAACCATCATTTACCCAATTTCCCTAAATTAGGTACATAAACCCTAATTCATAAATCATCAATTCAACATGATTGAAGTTACTTACTTACACAAGGATCATTACTAGGGTTGAATTCTTGATCTTGGACTTAACCTCTACACTTGATCATCAATACTTGCATTTTCCCTCTTCTTTTTCTCCTCCAAGAACCGGCCTCTAACTCTCTCTCTAAATAATGGTAGACAATTCTAGAATATCCTGGATATATCTAGTTAGGTAGCAAGTTTGGTCCTTTGGCAAGAATGGCCCCTCAAGTCTCTTTCCTCCTATTTTAGCCACAACTAACTTATAACACAATTGGCATATGACAACTTAAGCCCTTGAAGTCCCTTTCCTATCTATTTGAGGCACATAATACTTCCCATAACTTTATAACACATATTTTGACTATCACTTGACTATCGGGTTTGACTTTCCACGTAACTTTGTTGACCAACCAATCACATTAGGTCTTTATCCATTTTCATCTGGGGTGGGGTCCCAACACCCGGGAAACGGGTGTTACACTTTTATAAGAAAACATATTTGAGTAATCAAAAAGGGGTGCCTAAAGTTAAACCAGCAGTTCCAACTGCTAGGCCAGCAATTCCTACTGATAGGCATATGAGTGTTAAGGGTCAATGGGGCAATGCTGTGAAGGCCTCAGCACGTTGGGTTAGGAAACCTACCAAATCCAATGGTGCATTAATGACTTTTAATAGATATAATTATATTGAGGCACAAGGCAGATCCAAGTCAGTGATGGCTTGGGTCCCCAAAAGAAACTAACCCCCTTATTTTGTGTGCAGGAACATCCAACAAATAATGGAGAAGATAGAGGATACTCAGATAGTGGATGTTCAAGGCACATGACTGGTAACATGTCATACCTTTCAGACTTTGTGGCTCTGGATGGTGGACCAGTCATCTTTAGAGGTGGAGTTGGTGGTAAGATTACTGGTAAAGGTGTAATTAAAACTGGTAATCTTGACTTTGAAAATGTGTATTTTGTACCAGAGCTAAAGTACAACCTTTTTAGTGTATCACAAATTTGTGATAAACAGAACAAGGTTTTTTTCACTGATACTGATTGTCTTATTCTTTCTCCTGATTTCAAGCTACCTGATGAAAGTCAAGTTTTGCTTAAAATCCCCAGAAAGGGTAACACATACAGTGTTGAGATGAATAAACTTGTTCCCAAAGAAGGTCTTACTTGTCTTGTTGCAAAAGCCACATTGGAGGAGTCAATGTTGTGGCACAGAAGGCTTGGTCATGTTAATTTTAAAACCATTAACAAAATTGCTAAAAATGGTTTGGTAAGACATTTACCTATCAAGACTTTTCAAAATGACCAAACCTGTGTTTCTTGCCTTAAGGGTAAGCAACACAGAGCTTCTTGTAAGCCAAAGATGCATAACTCTAACAATCAAGCATTATACATGCTTCATATGGACTTGTTTGGTCCAACTTTTGTGAATAGCTTGAATTATAAAAGATACTGTTTGGTTATTACTGATGATTATTCTAGGTTTACTTGGGTTTTCTTTTTGAGGACTAAGGATGAGACTAGTGAGATCCTTAAGTCATTTATAGTTGAGGTAGAAAACCTAGCTGATAAGAAAGTCAAAATAATCAGATGTGATAATGGAACAGAATTCAAAAATAGGGTTATGGATGTATTTTGCAAAGAAAAGGGTATTAGGAGAGAATTCAGTGTAGCTAGGACCCCACAGCAAAATAGAGTAGCTGAGAGAAAGAATAGGACTTTAATAGAGGCTGCTAGGACAATGTTGGCAGACTCTAAGTTACCTATTTCATTTTGGGCTGAAGCAGTTAGTACTGCTTGTTATGTTCAGAATAGGGTTCTAGTTGTGCAACCTCATAACAAGACTACTTATGAACTTTTTAGAGGTAGAACCCCTGCCTTAAGCTTCATGAGACCTTTTGGTTGCCATGTCACTATACTTAATACCAAAGACCAATTAGGAAAGTTTGATGGGAAATCTGATGAGGGTTTCTTTGTTGGTTATTCTTTGCATAGTAAGGCATTTAGGGTGTATAACAAGAACACTAGGCATGTAGAGGTGAATCTGCACATAGAATTTCAAGAAAATATACCTCCGGCGTGTGAATGAGTATAAGATATGGTAAATATGTAATCTTAAGAGGATATGTGTGTGTTTAGTGAACGTACCATACTCAATAACCCGTCCAAGCTATTTATAGGAGAGGAAAATAGGTCTTGGATAGTTCTATGCACAAATTGCGGAAATCATGGGGGCGTCCCATGATTTGTGGTGACTGCTAGGGCTTAGGCGAAGATCATGGAGGAATCCCATGATAATAGCTAAAGTTTTGGGCGGAGATGAGGGTGTCCCATGATTACCGCCTTAGCACAATCTCTTTCTTGGCGGGAAAGCACAAGGGAGAGATCGCGGTCTTCATCTCTCTAATATCTTCGCAGACTTTACCCCGAAGGGCTTAGGCCTTCGATTGGCGAGTTCCCAAATGGTAACCGTATCACGAATGAATGGTTTGATGCCAATGAAGATATTAGGAGGCTATCTTGGACCTTCGAGAAGAAGGTTTCTTACAAGCTCGAAAGGGTGTCCTTCGACCTGTTCGGAGGGTACATCATCAAGCCCCCCAGTCGAAAGTGATAGACACGCACAAGGGTGTATTGCTTTCGACTCTATCAAACATGTACACTATTTCTTTCGTCGCACGAGTTGGTGCGGAAAAAAGGAAAGTGTCTTCACTAATGATGAATTTAATGCGCCTAATCAAGACCCCATCCACTTGGAACAGGGGCCATAACGATTAGGATCTCGGTAATCCCCAAACATCTTTTCAAATTTTGAAAGTTTTTGATGTCCGGATAAGTGTCAGCATACTGGACACGTGTATAGACGAGATGAAAAGGGGGGGGGGAGGTATAAATACACATCATTGTAAACCCTAAATCACTTTTCACCTCTGCGCCCAAAATTACTATAACTTACATTTGCTCTTGTTCATTCTTCCGATCAAAGGGTAACACTCTCTTCGTGATTTTCTTTGTTTATCGCTTCGGTAACACCATGAGTAGAGATGCGAAACATATTATAAGGCAGCAGAAATGTACTTTGTCTAGGAAGGCACTTCATGATTTCTTAGAACAATACCCTATCCCTAAGGAATTTAAGATCATGTTACCAAATAAAAATCAAAACATATTTGATGCCCCCAAAGGATACGTTGGGTTGTATATGCATGCTTTTACCCAGTTTAACATAAGGATACCCCTCCATCCTCTGTTCTGTGAATTATTGCAATATTATGATGTCCATATCTCAAGGTTTAACCCGTTTGGCCTAGCAAAGCTTACCACATAAATCGTAATGTGCAAAGCTTATGGTTATGAGCCTACACTCTTGGTGCTTAGGGGCTTTTTGAACCTTTATCCTGGTGGAGATTGGCTTACTTTAGCCAAAAGGGGTGAATCTGATGTGCCCCATTTGATTCTTAAACCGTTTACAAACATAAGGGATTCGAAAGGCAGTTTTTTCTATATTCAAAACACAATTATACCTGCCTAATATCCTGCTCTGCTCGATGATCGGTTTAAGTATGATGAGATGCGTTTTAATGATCTTTTGCCCTATCAAGTGCGAAGAGACCCCCTGTATCAGCGTCTTTCTCGACATCCTGTGGATGTCCAAACTTTTTCTGAACCTATTCTCTTCATGGCTGGGATCATTGATCGCTGGGATGGTTCTCCGATGCTGCCTGAGATTAGATATAATGGAGAGAGTATGTACATTCCTATTTTCTTATGTTATATAACTTATCTGCTGATATTTATCTTTTCCTTTCTATGTTTTCAGGAATGGCCTTTCGAAACTTTGTTGGTGCTGGATTAAGCAAGGAGGTGACTTTCATTCCAAAAGATCCTAAGGAAGGTGTTGGGAATTAAATGTTTCTGACTTAGTACTGCTGGAAGAATACACTAACAGTACAAATTGCTAGTGTATAACTGAAGAACTGTTGAAGTATAACTAACAGTACAAACTCTAAGTTAGTACTGCTAGTACATTAATGAAGGTACTGCTGCATGAAGACTGCTTTAGAAGATATGTATTAAGGATAAGTATGGAATAGATCTTATGTATATCACAATTAGTTAGAAATATACGATAGATACTTATCTTGTATAGGACTCCTTACGTCTATAAAAGGAGGTCCTAGGTTAGATAAGAAGATATACAAGTCGTACGAGTCATACAAGTTTTGTTAAGATTCAAGGTTGTTGTAACCCTAGTGATATGGATATCACTCGTATTATTCTCGAATAATATTGAATCGTTTGAAGTTAAACACTGTGTTCATTGTTCATTCTACATTACTGTTACATTAAACAACATCTTCTAAGTGTGGTTATGTAGATTCCGCATACTTAATTACATAACCTTAAAGTATTATAAACACATCATAAAGGAGTAACTTCCTAAGTGTTTGAAATCCTCTCAAGTGGTATCAGAGCCAGGTTGATACTATTGATTTAGAAGAAAAGGTAATGGACATGGAACCTACACAGACTAACATGGCTGCTAAGTTACCTATGCTGAAGCAAAACGAGTTTGAGATGTGGGGGCTACGAATCGAACAGTACTTTCAGGTGCAAGACTATGCACTCTGGGAGATTTTGAAGAAGGGAACTCCTTTAAACCTACCACATCTGTCTCAACAGTTGATGGTAAAGAAGAGACTGTTGTGCAAACCTCTCCAGTGACTACAGAAGAGAAGCTGCAAAAAGAAAAACGATGTCAAGGCTAGGAGTTTACTGATGATGACAGTCCCCAATGATCAACTCTTAAACTTCAATACAAGGATGCAAAGTCCTTGTTTGAGGCAATCATTGCTAGGTATGGTGGGAATGAAGCCACCAAGAAGACTCAAAAGACTCTACTAAAGCAGAACTTTGAAAACTTCAGTGCAACCAGTAATGAGTCTTTGGATCATATGTTTAATAGGCTACAAAAGATTGTTAGCCAACTTGTTGTTCTTGGTGTTGACATACCTCAAGAAGATCTGAACTCCAAGTTCTTGAGGAGTTTACCTGCAGAGTGGGCTATGCATGTGGTGGTCTGGAAGAATAAACCAGACATTGATACTATGAGCCTTAATGATCTTTACAACAACTTCAAGATTGTTGAGCAGGATGTGAAGAAAGCTGGAGGTGCTAGTTCAAGCACTGGGAACATGGCCTTTGTGTCATCTCCCAGTAATTCAAGTCCTAATGAAGTGAAAGTTGCTGTAGGAGTTAGTACTGCTAACCCTAGTGTTAGTACTGCTAGCACATCAAGCAGTACTACTGGTATCCTGAATGATACTACCTATTGTGCTTTTCTGACAAGCTAGAATTATGGGTCAATGCTGATACATGAAGATCTCTAGGAGATTAATGATGATGACTTGGAGGAGATGGATCTCAAGTGGCAGATTTCACTTCTTAGCATGAGGGCTAAGAAATTCTACCAAAGAACTGACAAGAAAATCAACATCAGCAGTAATGATACTGCTGGTTTTGACAAATCTAAAGTTGAATGCTACAACTGTCACAAGTTGGGGCATTTTTCAAGGGAATGCAGGAGACCTAGGCAACAAGATAGCAGAAACTAGGGTTATGAAAGCAAGCCTAAAGCAGTGGAAGAGCCTGAAACTTCTTCAAAGGCTATGGTGGCTATTGATGGACTAGGATATGATTGGAGTTTCATGGCAGATGATGAGGAAGCACCTGCTGAGATGGCTCTTATGGCCTTCTCTGACTCTGAGGTACTATCTGCTAAAAGTTGTTCTAAAACATGCACTGCTCTAAAAGAATATGAGTCTTTAAAGAAACACTATAATGAGCAGAGGATTGAATTAAACCAAATAAATTATAATTTGTCTAATCACAAAAGAGGTTTAGCAGTCCTAGAAGAACAAATAGTGCATTATAAGAATAATGAGTCTGCTTTTGCTGAGGACATAGTTGTTCTTAAGAGAGATTTGTCACTTAAGAATGCTGGGATTAATTTGCTTAGAGCTGAACTACATAAAATCATAAAGGCTAAGGAAAATATTCAATTGAGTGTAGATACATTAGAGTTTGCTTCTAAGGCTAAGTCTGGGTTGGGGTATAAAACATGTCCACCTCCTCACAGAGGAATTCCTGCACCCCCAGGAATTGACCTAGAGCATACAGGTTTACTTGAATTTCAACAACCTAAGTTAGAATATGGTTGTAAGCCAAAAGAAAATTCAACTGCTGATAAACCTGTAGAAACTAGTGAACCTTTTGAGAGTGCAAGTGACACCTCTCTTACTGAGGATAAGGTGTCCACTGATAGAAATTCAGATGCTCCAACTATTGAGGACTGGACATCTGATGATGATGAAGATCAGGTGGTAGTTAAACCTGATGTAGGGAAGCTAGAAGGAACCAATGTTCCAAAGGTGGTTAGTAATGAAACTGTTAAGCCTACATCAAATATAAAACCATTTAGGAAAACAGTTAGGTATTGTGAGATGTATAGGTCCACATGTAAGCCAAGAGGTAACCAAAGGAACTGGAATGACCTCAAGTCACATCAACTAGGATGTAACACCCCAACCCGATAAGGTAGAAGTATTACGTTATGGTGACATATCAAAGCAAACATAAGCATAAGACTTAACTAATACAAATTGAATTTCAAAGGTTACAAATGGAAATTCTGAAACTACAAGATTACAATGAGAACAATAACAAAATACTAAGTCTGAAATGCAAATCTCTTCTAGTCATCACTAAATCCAGGATAGCAATCTAAGTATATCCTTTTAAGCTCAAAGCACTCCACTCATAACCCAGCTTCCAACTAAAAGCTGCCGCATGGAAAGAAATGCGGCTGAGCTTAAAAAGCCCAGTGAACAGATATATATATATAACATAACATAACGGTAAATAAGCATAAGCGACATAGGAATAAGAATGCCAAAAGAAAGCATAATCATGAAAGTCATACGAATTTAAAGGAGAACTAAAAATCAAGAATGCATGAGAACTGAGTAATAATGAATCGAGAGAAAAATGAAATAATGGAAAGGTTCATATAAGGATGTGCCATAGGAACTCCATACATACATAATCCGTCAAATCATACTTAGAGCCATACAAGTGTACAAAGAGGGGAGACCTCAAAGTACTAAAAGTGTGAGAAGGAGTGTAAGGCACACACCACCTGGTCACCATACATACACATACATAAACCTAGGTTGCATCCATACGCTCCCTAACAAAATATGAATGCCACACCTGGACTGGTCACGCATATATAAAGTTAGCCAATAGTGTACAAAAAATCATATCATATCATAAGGGGGAACGCCGTAGATCTATCACACCTCTACGGGAGTGTCATGTCTAAGGTGCCATCAAAGACATGGTCACGGTACCTCCACACTAGTTAAGCTCAGGCACAAATCTATCATAGCATACAACAATAACAAACTAGCATGGAAAGAGAAATAAGATCGTAACTCAAATAGCATGGCAAAACATAAGCATAGTATAGCAGAGACATTTAGATAAATGTCAGAATGAATCAATAAGAATGACAATCATACAATGAAAGTCACGATTCAAATAAGGGAATCATATCAGGCATAGGATCTCAAAGGTTCATAATCAAGGTTCGAAATCAAATGGTTCATAGCAAGGTTTAATTCAAAGGTTTCTATCAAGTGTTCATTTAAAGAAATCTTTTAATATAATGGTTTTTATAAAAATGATCTTTAGAACGGTTTTCATAAAGGTAGTCTTTAAAAGTAGTTTTCATAAAAGTTAGCAAGTTTCTATATGAAAATGGTAGCGCATCATGCTCATAACGTCGTTTTAAAAATAGTTTTTCTCAAAACATTTCCATGATACAATTAAGAAAGGTTTTCACATCCAGTTACAATATCAAATGAACCTTCAAAGCATCAAGTGATTCGAATACTCATGTCATAGGGTTACGAATGAATTATGTCAAGTATCATATCACAAGGGTCATAATGAACGAATGTCAAATGGATCATCATAACAACGAAGCATATCAAATGAATGAATCAAAGTACAGGGGATCATAGCAATGGCTTAAGGGGATCATATCAAAATAACGAATTAATAATCAAGATCGAGTCATGAGGATGAAAGCACCCTTACTGAAAAAGGGTAGAATATCTGTACCTTAGACCGCAAGTGAAAACACAACTAGAAACGAAAAGATCGGAAGTAAACTCCATCTTCAGCGAATCTACACGAATTTATGATCGTCTGATTAATAACTTATTTTAAATCAGATTACTTATTTTAGTCGGCTCTTCCATTTTTAGTAACTTTCCTTTTATAGCAGCTTTCCAAAAATAGTAACTTTCCAAAAATAGTAAGTTTCCTCTTTAAGTAGTTAACCCATTTTAAGTAACTATCTATTTTTAGTAGGTTTCCCGAATTAGTAAGTTTCCAAAATTAGTAGGTTTCCATAATTAGTATCTTCGGGTTACTTTCCTCTTAATTAGGGTTTTAATCATAGGTTTAACTTTTAATACATGTATAAATCATGTCATAGGCCAATTTAGGTTATGAAGTATTAAGGTATCTTAATTACACATTTAAAGGTCATATTAATGATAAGGTCCCTTTAGGTTAAAGCACATTAGTAACAATTAGGTTTAAAACTCTTATTTAGCCCTTTTAGACTTTTATCAGCTTTTAATCATTAACAGCTCACAACTATACGAATTTCTCTACCACATCAGGACTCTAAAATAAAATCCAAAAAAATTCACACAGGTACTTTCATGTCTTTAGAACTCACACGAATTTTTCCAGAATTTATTAATTGGTTTAGCCTCACAAGAAAAATGTTCCAAGTCAGACTACCCAGAAAACGTATCTGCTGCAGTACCCAAAAAGTATCCACTTGGTTTACCCACCAATACCTCCAGGAAAAATCTACAAGAATTCATGACACTACTACTCATATAGAAGTTACATACTGGAGAGTTTCATGACCTAACTTCTCATGTTTTGAAAATGAAAAATCGACCAAGTGGACTGATTTTCAAAATCCCGAATTCAGTTTTGACACTTGAACTTGTAAAATAAGAAAAAGTATTTTCCCGACCTCTAAAAATTACAAGGCTTACATATTCAAAAATCTCTTTTCCTGAACTTTATTTTAGACCCAAGAATCGTTCAAAAATACATTGATATCATTAAAATATACACCCTTCAATTCGACTTAAATTCCTGACAGCAACTTAGGGTTTACAATTTGACCATTACAATACATAATTACGCATCCAAACACCACCACGACCCTCCTAATTCATACCACATAGTTTTTAACATCATTTTAACATGTTCTAAAAATCCCACAACGATTACCCACGAAAATCCATCCAAACCCTAACCCTAATTCATGATTTCATGTGTGATTTTTATGATTTCATGTGACAAACTTTATGATTTCATGTAACAATTTTATTAGGCCGATCCATATGATTCTCATGGTGATACTTTTAAATGTTATAGACAAGATCAAAATAAAAATTAAGATAATACGTGTTACCCTTGAAGATCAAACGAAGAAACAAGAACACAAGTGATCGAGTACTCTACACCACTCGATCTCTCTTTCTCTCTCGGATAAAAAAGAACCACGATCAACACTTGTATCAACACATGATCAAACCCTCGTTTAGCACCAACGAATTCCTTACTTGCCTTGATGACGGATTGGAAAAATGAAGGAGATGGGGAGGGAAATAGGGGCGGCCGATTGTTTGGTTGCTAGGGTTTATGTTTTTTTCTAGGTCGTGATATGGAGGAGGAAACAAAACAACCGGTCCTTTTTTTTTTTTTTTTTTTTTTTTTTTTTTTTTTTTTTTTTTTTTTTTCTCTTGTGGTTCTTGGATTGGGCCAAAAAGGGCTGAAGTGGGTGTGTGGGCTAAGTTCATTAGGTCCTTGGTTGGGTCGTCGCAACATAACAAAAGTATATGGCCCAAAACAATAATTCGTGTAACTCAATTGGTGCCTCATATTTATTTTATGTTTTAGAAATAATTTGGATTTCAAATATGTTCAAAAGTCCCATGATGATGTTTTGTTCTAATTATTTGGATTAACGGTAAATTCGTTTAGTTACTTTCGGTTTTATAATTAATCGTATCCATAACTTAGGAAAATTTCAAATTAGACGTAAAATTAGGTATTAAGAATTTTGGGTTTTACAACTCTTCCCCTCTAACAAAAAAATTTTCGTCCTCGAAAATTGAAGTGAAACGAAGTGGAAAGCATAACGGACCGTGAACGGAAATGTGAATGACTAGTTTCTCATGACTCGATCTTGTCGATTCAAAAATAGCTTCGGTTCCTCAGAAAAGACATACCATACTGAATCCAGAACGAATGAATAATATCCCAAACGTAACAGATGCTAATCATATTCTCTCCGAAGAGATACAGGGAATACGTAGGATTTGACGGATATATCGTCCGTGGAATTTGATTAGATAAACCAGATGAGAACGTACCGAATCGCAGAAATATGAGAGTGATAAATATGCTTAACTCTTCAGATTTTCAAATAGTCTCGTCTTCAAAATAACCTTTCAAAGGTATTCTCATAAACAGACAGGTCTTGTTTTCTCAGAATCCAAAATCTCATATCTTAATTCATAATAGATCATCATGAACAGATTCATCGAATGAGAGACGTATATATAGCAAAACATAGGTGTACTCCTTCATAGTAACACTGGAATATATGCAAATGGAAGATAATTCAATCGATAACATCGGACGGTAGAAAGCTCTACAACGAACCCTAAGATCGTTATCAAAATACAGAGGTCAACAAACATATCTCGAGGATCCAAACATATCAAATCGTACGGCGATAGGGCAGATCAAACGCATAGGTAGAATGAACCTAAAGTCTTACTATTCGCAGATAAACTCAAACAGCTATCAGAAATTCTAAGGCTTCTAAGGCACTCCTCGAAATATCCTATGATCACAATAAGTGCACGTTATATGATGTAAGTATTATCACATTGGCCAGACGTCATAATACTAGCATCATATAAATATGCCCTCATGATGACCATACTTTATCTCAAGTCGTGAAATAGCAACTTATCTTAACCACCTAACAGTCCTTCTATTCCCTAGGGTTGGTCCGAATCGATCATCATTACGAATTCAAAATCAGAGAAACAGAACGTACAAATAGCGTAACGGAATTAGTAAGCATCAAATGAAGTTCATCGTCAAAAGCGTCAGGTCTTCCACAATTTATCATAGTTCTCATAACAAAACCATCATCCAACAAACGCATAACGAACACAGAACGGAATTTCTAATAGGGAACATAACTCATTCAAAGGATCTTATTATCAGGTAATGGGAACTTTAAATAGGTTAAGAGGAAGTGAATTACGTCATCGATAGCTTCATCCTTCACAGAATTAACTCTTCCAAACCCAAACGTTTGCTTCAAAATTCATCCATTCAATATACACGATTTCAAATCTCTTCCATTTCCAAGTAGTCTGTCTACGTCTGTCTATATGATCATAAGGTGGAAAGGAATTATAAACTTGAGTCTGGTCCCTCAAGCCTTCGGCACCTCTTCTGGACACTGTGGTGTGGTAAACGTGAATTTCTTCTTATATGCTTCTTTCATGGTAACGCCTGTCACGAACATCTTCTACTACCCTTCTACAAGGTTTCTAACTCTGACAACGGTCTTCAATCTTGGTCCTTTATGTGGAAAACTCTGTCATCGCAAGATACCTGGTAGTGCTGTCTGCAACAATCTCCGAATGCCAATCAAACCTATTCTTCTAGAGCACAGGGGTCATTCTACTTAATACGAAAATGATCTACATATTCCTCTTTCGTCTCTGAGCACAAACATACTGTCATATTATGACAATTGTCCAAAGACTCGCGAAAACATGATTCTATTAGCCAATATAATTGGCATCCTTTAAGACTCATAATGATCACAACGAGTACGAAGGCTGCTTCAGGGATCGTCTTCATATCTACTTCACATCACCCATCTTCCTCTTCACGAATAAAACTGAAATGCTTCGCGGGGGTTACTCTCAGTTAGTCAACTCCCTTCTTAGAAGTTTTTGTGGTTGTTTCTTCTGTCCTTCAAACCTAAATGAGACCATCTGATACGGAGTTTTCAAAGATAGGCCAATCGATCATTGATACGCGGAAATGGATAATGATTTCGGATAGTGATATGGTTAAGTTTCACGATAGTCGATACGTCGCCGCATACTTCTCTCTTTCTTCTTCATGAGCCAACAGGAAAATCCCAGGATAAACACTAGGGTGAAGAAAATCATATTTCATCAGTTCCTTCAATCTCTCAACTTCTATGGTATCGTGGTTTCGTCAACTGAGATCAATTCAATGCTAACTCCACTTCCCAAGCAGGAGGGAATTCCAAGAGGTTCATCAGAAAACACCAGAAAATTTGTACAACAAAAACTTCCAATGCCAGAGCTTTCTAAGGTGGATACTAATAGGTGTCAGGAGAATTTGACAATCAAATGAGATCGGAGTATGTGCTTCCATAGCAACAATAATCTTAACAGATTTAAGTGGTTGAGAGTCATCATAACAAAAGTAGGGTGAAGCAGATTGTTAAAGGTCACATTTCAGATACGGTAGTCTATGGTAGCTTTACGAAGAGCCATCCAATCCATAACCAAAAGATCTCAAGGTCAATTATATCAAGAGTAAACAGATCCATAGAATGAATACGATCGTTAAACTAGACGGGTAGTTCATATATCAAGGTCAAGTACACGGTTCATCAAAGTGTGGAGATAGATAAGCGAACAGTTCAAGGTGTTGAAATTTTCATTGGTAATACGAACATCGTATAATCGTCAAAAGTGAGATGTATGGAATATTAGTTGTCAGCATCATCATGCTCAGTTAACAATTTCCGTACTGAGATAGTATTTACATCAAATCCTTCCAAAGGAACTGGTTGGCAGACAAGGTTCATCATTCAAAGGGCGAGAACAAAACTTCCTATATTCATGGTTAATAATTACCAGAGTTCTCATAGGAGTAGTAATGGATTATGCAGAGTTAAGTAGTGTCAGATGATACATTTATATCCAGCATAGGCAATGAATTCATAGAATGTGTCAAACATATTATGGTCGAATGACCCTCGGGATGGTCGGAAAGTATCAAACTGTTTATCAAACAGATCGGAATTGGGGTCAAAATCAGAAGGTAAATCTTAAATGGTGTAAGGTATCCATGTAGTTCCTGAGGTATTCCAATCTTACTTGGTTACTAAACTTAGGTTACAAAACTTTCTAGCTTCTGAGACAAATGTTCTTACAAGGCATATCTAAGGGCAGAGGCACGAACCAGAGTGATGCGGAAGCAATGCTACTTACATAGATGTCCTAGTCTACCCATTCCTCACCGGTTATAACTTATGTTCCTATGGGAAGATCCTAAAGCAAATTCTCAAAGGTTATCTTATGAGCGCCTACAGTGGAAACTTAATGGTCCAAACTTAACAGGTCAAGGGTAAATGTATTACAAGTCGCAGCCTGTTCTCTGATACCATAATTGTAACACCCCAACCCGATAAGGGTAGAAGTATTACGTTATGGTGACATATCAAAGCAAACATAAGCGTAAGACTTAAATAATACAAATTGAATTTCAAAGGTTACAAATGGAAATTCTGAAACTACAAGATTACAATGAGAACAATAACAAAATACTAAATCTGAAATGCAAATCTCTTCTAGTCATCACTAAATCCAGGATAGCAATCTAAGTATAGCCTTCTAAGCTCAAAGCACTCCACTCATAACCCAGCTTCCAACTAAAACCTGCCGCATGGAAAGAAATGCGGCTGAGCTTAAAAAGCCCAGTGAACAGATATATATAACATAACATAACGGTAAATAAGCATAAGCGACATAGGAATAAGAATGCCAAAAGAAAGCATAATCATGAAAGTCATACGAATTTAAAGGAGAACTAAAAATCAAGAATGCATGAGAACTGAGTAATAATGAATTGAGAGAAAAATGAAATAATGGAAAGGTTCATATAAGGATGTGCCATAGGAACTCCATACATACATAATCCGTCAAATCATACTTAAAGCCATACAAGTGTACAAAGAGGGGAGACCTCTAAGTACTAAAAGTGTGAGAAGGAGTGTAAGGCACACACCACCTGGTCACCATACATACACATACATAAACCTAGGATGCATCCATACGCTCCCTAACAAAATATGAATGCCAGTACTGGACTGGTCACGCATATATAAAGTTGGCCAATATTGTACACAAAATCATATCGTATCATAAGGGGGAACGCCGTAGATCTATCACACCTCTACGGGAGTGTCATGTCTAAGGTGCCATCAAAGACATGGTCATGGTACCTCCACAACTAGTTAAGCTCAGGCACAGATCTATCATAGCATACAACAATAACAAACTAGCATGACAAGAGAAACAAGATCGTAACTCAAATAGCATGGCAAAACATAAGCATAGTATAGCAGAGACATTTAGATAAATGTCAGAATGAATCAATAAGAATGACAATCATACAATGAAAGTCACGAGTCAAATAAGGGAATCATATCAGGCATAGGATCTCAAAGGTTCATAAGCAAGGTTCGAAATCAAATGGTTCATAGCAAGGTTCAATTCAAAGGTTTCTATCAAATGTTCATTTAAAGAAATCTTTTAATAATGGTTTTTATAAAAATGATCTTTAGAACGGTTTTCTTAAAGGTAGTCTTTAAAAGTAGTTTTCATAAAAGTTAGCAAGTTTCTATATGAAAATGGTAGCGCATCATGCTCATAACGTCGTTTTAAAAATAGTTTTTCTCAAAACATTTCCATGATACAATTAAGAAAGGTTTTCACATCCAGTTACAATATCAAATGAACCTTCAAAGCATCAAGTGATTCGAATACTCATGTCATAGGGTTACGAATGAATTATGTCAAGTATCATATCACAAGGGTCATAATGAACGAATGTCAAATGGATCATCATAACAACGAAGCATATCAAACGAATGAATCAAAGTACAGGGGATCATAGCAATGGCTTAAGGGGATCATATCAGAATAACGAATTAATAATCAAGATCGAGTCATGAGGATGAAAGCACCCTTACTTAAAAAGGGTAAAATATCTGTACCTTAGACCGCAAGTGAAAACACAACTAGAAACGAAAAGATCGGAAGTAAACTCCATCTTCAGCGAATCTACACGAATTTATGATTGTCTGATTAATAACTTATTTTAAATCAGATTACTTATTTTAGTCGGCTCTTCCATTTTTAGTAACTTTCCTTTTATAGCAGCTTTCCAAAAATAGTAACTTTCCAAAAATAGTAAGTTTCCTCTTTAAGTAGTTAACCCATTTTAAGTAACTTTCTATTTTTAGTAGGTTTCCCAAATTAGTAAGTTTCCAAAATTAGTAGGTTTCCATAATTAGTATCTTAGGGTTACTTTCATCTTAATTAGGGTTTTAATCATAGGTTTAACTTTTAATACATGTATAAATCATGTCATAGGCCAATTTAGGTTATGAAGTATTAAGGTATCTTAATTACACATTTAAAGGTCATATTAATGATAAGGTACCTTTAGGTTAAAGCACATTAGTAACAATTAGGTTTAAAACTCTTATTTAGCACTTTTAGACTTTTATCAGCTTTTAATCATTAACAGGTCACAACTATACGAATTTCTCTACCACATCAGGACTCCAAAATAAAATCCACAAAAATTCACACATGTACTTTCATGTCTTTAGAAGTCACACGAATTTTTCCAGAATTTATTAATTAGTTTAGCCTCACAAGAAAAATGTTCCAAGTCAGACTACCCAGAAAATGTATCTGCTGCAGTACCCAAAAAGTATCCACTTGGTTTACCCACCAATACCTCCAGGAAAAATCTACAAAAATTCATGACACTACTACTCATATAGAAGTGACATACTGGAGAGTTTCATGACCTAACTCCTCAGGTTTTGGAAATGAAAAATCGACCAAGTGGACTGATTTTCAAAATCCCGAATTCAGTTTTGACACTTGAACTTGTAAAATCAGAAAAAGTATTTTCCCGACCTCTAAAAATTACAAGGCTTACATATTCAGAAAGCACTTTTCCTGAACTTGATTTTAGACACAAGAATCGTTCAAAAATACATTGATATCATTAAAATATACACCCTTCAATTCGACTTAAATTCCTGACAGCAACTTAGGGTTTACAATTTGACCATTACAACACATAATTACGCATCCAAACACCACCACGACCCTCCTAATTCATACCACATCGTTTTTAACATCATTTTAACATGTTCTAAAAATCCCACAACGATTACCCACGAAAATCCATCCAAACCCTAACCCTAATTCATGATTTCATGTGTGATTTTTATGATTTCATGTGACAAACTTTATGATTTCATGTAACAATTTTATTAGGCCGATCCATATGATTCTCATGGTGATACTTTTACATGTTATAGACAGGATCAAAATAAAAATTAAGATAATACGTGTTACCCTTAAAGATCAAACGAAGAAACAAGAACACAAGTGGCCGAGTACTCTACACCACTCGATCTCTCTTTTCTCTCGGATAAAAAAGAACCACGATCAACACTTGTATCAACACATGATCAAACCCACGTTTAGCACCAACGAATTCCTTGCTTTCCTTGATGACGGATTGGAAAAATGAAGGAGATGGGGAGGGAAATAGGGGCGGCCGATTGTTTGGTTGCTAGGGTTTATATTTTTTTTCTAGGTCGTGATATGGAGGAGGAAACAAAATAACCGGTCCTTTTTTTTTTCTATTTTGGGTCTTGGATTGGGCCAAAAAGGGCTGAAGTGGGTGTGTGGGCTAAGTTCATTAGGTCCTTGGTTGGGTTGTTGCAGCATAACAAAAGTATACGGCCTGAAACAATAATTCGTGTAACTCAATTGGTGCCTCATATTTATTTTATGTTTTAGAAATAATTTGGATTTCAAATATTTTCAAAAGTCCCATGATGATGTTTTGTTCTAATTATTTGGATTAATGGTAAATTCATTTAGTTACTTTCGGTTTTATAATTAATCGTATCCATAACTTAGGAAAATTTCAAATTAGACGTAAAATTAGGTATTCAGAATTTTGGGTTTTACATAGGAAGTGACTTTGTCATGTACAAGAAGGCTTGTTTTACTTGTGGTAGCTTTGACCACCTAGAGGCTTTTTTTCATAACCATCAGGGGAGAAAGATGGTTACTGGGAACAATAGGGTAACTGGGAACACAAGTCACAGGGTAAACTCATACAGGTCTCAAACTCACCCCAACACTAATAGAATGACTCCCAGGGCACTTTTATTGAAGTCTAGTCTCAGACCAATTAGTACTGCTAGACCAGTAGTTCATGTTGGGTTTTAAGATGCTGCTGCTTAGAATGGATTCTACTTCGTATTGTGCTAAATGAAAAATATACTAAGTATGATTCTGCTGCTAGGCTAAATCATTCTGCTGCTGGTATATTTTATTCTACTGCTGGAGTATTCGATAAGTTCAAGAAAATAAGCTAAGTGGATACTACTGCTAGGCTTCGAAGATTCTACTGCTAGAGATAGTATACTACTGCTTATTGGATAATCATGTATAGTATGTTAGATAATTATGGAATAGATACGAATAGATATTATTCTTGTATAGAAAGTCATTGTAACCGACTAGGACTCCTTAGTCTATAAAAGGAGGATCTAGGGTTAGGTTTAGCATACGTATTATTGATTAGTCGATTCACTTCAAGGTTATTGTAACCCTGTTACTTTTGAGTAACCGTATATTAATATATTGAGGTGATTGTTGAGAGAATTCATTGTGTGTTAATTCTTCTTAAGATTAAGTACTAGATTCCGCATAGTATTTAATAGTTTGTTCAAGAACAATTTCTATACCTATTGTCTTGGATCTATATCTAAGATAATTAACAAGATCGTTAGCTCAACTGGGATCAACAAGTGGTATCAGAGCTTGTGATATAGTAACTGCTACCAAGAAGAATTGTGTTATTACTCAGATCTGTTCATAATCTACATAAGCAATGGAATCCGAATCTACTCATATAGTGACTGCTTCAAAGGTACCTATGCTCAAGGTGGGTGAGTATGAGCTGTGGAAGATGAGAATTGAGTAGTACATGAAAATGCTTGACTACTCCATGTAGGAAGTCATTCAGAATGGAGATACACTACCTGCTAAAGCTGGTGATGGGACTTTACTACCCATCAAAACTAATGAGGAGAAGGCTCAAAGGAGATTGGAAATAAAGACTCACAGTATGCTAATGATGGGAGTACCCAATGAATATCAACTGAGCTTTAATCATATTCAGACAGCTAAGGAATTGATGAAAGCTATTGAACTCAGATTTAGTGGGAATGAGGCCACCAAAAAGTCAAGGAAGAATCTGCTCAAGCATCAATTTGAAACATTTACTGCCTTAAGTTCAGAAAACATTGATGCTACTTATGATAGGCTCCAGAAGTTGGTAAGTCAACTACAACTTCTGAAGGTCTCAGTGTCCCAAGAAGACATCAATCACAAGTTTCTCAGAAGCTTGTCACCTGAATGGAGCATACATACTGTGGTCTGGAGGAACAAGGAAGATTTTGAGACATTGAGTTTGGATGACTTGTACAATAATCTGAAGGTGTATGAGTCTGAAGTCAAAGGATCATCCAGTTCATCTTCTAGTGCAAACAACCTAGCCTTTGTGTCCTCAAACAACAAAGGTTCTGGTAGCTCTCAAGAAAACTATTCTGCTGCTGGGCATGTGGTTTCTGCTGTTGGTTCTGCTGCTAGTACAAATAGTGACAACATCAGTGATGCTGCTATTTGTGCATTCTTGGCTGATCTCACCACAAGTACAACTGTTACTGATCAGGATTTGGAACAGATAGATCCTGATGATCTTGAGGAGATTGACTTGAAGTGGCAGATGGCCATGCTTACAATGAGAGCTAGGAGATTTCTGAAGAAGACTGGAAGGGCACTCAAGTACAGACAAACCAATGTGGGGTTTGATAAGTCAAAGGTTGAGTGCTACAATTGTCAGAGAAAGGGGCATTTTGCTAGGGAGTGCAGAGCACCCAAGAAGAACAAAGAGAATGTAAGGAAGGTTCAAATTGAAGAGGTCAAGCCTACAACTGCTATGGTGTCTTGTGATGGCTTGGGAGAGTATGACTGGAGTGACCAAGCAGAGGAAGGACCAAATGCTGCTTTCATGGCTGAAGAAGGACAAAAGGGACAAAATTTTGCTTTGATGGCTTATGCTTCTTCATCCTCTGGTTCAGACTCTGAGGTATCTAATGAATCTGCTTGTTCATTTAAATCATGCTTAGATACTGTAGAGGAACTCAAGTCTAGGAATGAGAGTTTAAGAATGGAAGTAGAAAAGTTAAAACTTGATAATTTAGGTTATGTATATGGCCTAAAATCAGTAGAAGAAAAACTTGACTTTCTTAGACAGAATGAAGTAGAGTATGTTGATAAGATTAATGGACTAGAATGTGAAATTATTAAGAAAAATTGTGAAATTAATGTTCTTAATAAAAGAGTAGAAGAAGCTGAAAAAGCTAGAGATGTAGCTTTATCTGAGAAAGAAAAACATGTTGTTAGGGTAGATAAACAACAATTTGCATCAGACCTAGTCAATAAGTCAATTGAAAGTCAATTAATGAGAAGAGGGAGTGGCTTAGGATACAATGAAGTAGCTCCTCCTGTCAAAAGTGCCTTTGCACCTCCTAGGAAGGAATTGTCTTTCATTACTGAGATAGATGCAAAACCTATAGGTGAAAACAGTAAATCAAATACAGAGACACCTAAGGTAGAGAAGAAGTTGTCTGATACTCTGATCATTGAAGATTGGGTGTCAGATAGTGAGGATGAAGAGACTGAGTCAACACCTAAGGCTAATAAGGAAGAAATTCCTAAAATTGTTGATAATAAAGTCACTCAGGTTAAAACAGTTGAATCTAAAGCTAAACATGTTGAGTTTGTAAAACCTGGGTTAGGAAGTAGGATCTCTAGGAAAATGGCTGAATTTGATGAGAAACCTAGAGAAAATCCTAGGAAACTTAATAACTTGCCTGGAGGAAACCAAAGAAATTGGAACAACCTAATTTCACACAAGTTAGGTAGTGATTTTCAATTACTTAAGAAGGCTTGTTATAGTTGTAGTAGTTATGAGCACTTAGAGGAAGATTGTTACTACTACCAAAAACCTGTTAGAACTTATGCTTAAAAACCTGTATGGAACCAACACACTAGGGTGAACCATAAGAATTTTGTTAGAAAGACTCACCCTCATCCTAATAGAAACATGGTTCCTAGGGAAATTTTGTTGAGAAATGGTGCTACTAGGACACTTACTACTGCTGCACCAAAAAGGCCCATTCAAAAGAAAACAGAGGTTTCTACTGCTAAGGCAAAAGCAGTTTCTACTGCTGAGCCAAAAGTAGTAACAGACACTGTTGTGGGCAATCACTTTTATGTTGTTAAGGCCTCAGCTTGCTGGGTATGGAAACCTAAAATCAAGGTTTTAGATCATGTTCTCAGACACAGCAGTGCATCAATGGACTTGAAGAAATTTAATTATGTTGATGCACAAGGCAGATCAAAGTCATTAATGGCTTGGGTCCCAAAGAGAAACTAATTCTCTTACTTTATGTGCAGGGCAATCTACAAGATGAGCTAAAGGATAAATGCATTTTTGATAGTAGATGCTCTGGACATATGACTGGAGACCAAGGCAACCTTGAAGATTTTGAAGCCATGGATGGTGGCTATGTTGCTTTTGGTAATGACCCTAAAGGTGGAAAGATTGTTGGTAAAGGTACTATTAGAACAGGAAACCTGGATTTTGAAAAAGTGTATTTGGTAAATGGACTTAAGTTCAATCTTTTTAGTGTCTCACAAATGTGTGACAAAAAGAATTTTGTTCTTTTTACAGACACTGAATGTCTTGTCTTATCTCCTGACTATAAGTTGCCTAATGATAAATCTGTGCTACTTAGAGTCCCTAGAACAGACAATATATACAATGTGGACATAAAGAACATAATTCCTAAAAGAGATTTAACTTGCCTGTTTACCAAGGCCACAATTGATGAATCCAAACTTTGGCATAGAAGACTTGGCCATTTGAATTTCAAAACTATAAATAAATTGGTTAAGGGAAACCTTGTAAGAGGTTTACCTTCAAAAGTTTCTGAAAATCCTGAAACCTGTGTTGCTTGTCAGATGGGAAAGCAACACAGAGCTTCTTGTAAGTCCAAAGTGGTGAACTCTATTTCTGAGCCCTTATATATGTTGCATATGGATCTTTTTGGGCCAACTTATGTTAAAAGTTTGAATAAGAAAATGTATTGCCTAGTTGTCATAGATGACTATAGTAGGTTTACTTGGGTTTTCTTCTTAGCAACTAAGGATGAGACATCTAGCATTCTTAAGGCTTTCATAACAAGAGTGGAAAACCTAGTTAATCACAAAGTTAAGATAATCAGATGTGACAATGGAACTGAATTTAAGAATAATGTGATGAATCAGTTCTGTGTTGAAAAAGGTATCTTAAGACAGTTTAGTGTGGCTAGAACTCCTCAACAAAATGGTGTTGCTGAGAGGAGGAATAGGACATTAATTGAGGCTGCTAGGACAATGTTGTCTGAGTCAAAATTACCCACTACTTTTTGGGCTGAAGCAGTTAATACTGCTTGCTTTGTGCAAAATAGGAGTAAGGTAGTTAAGCCTCATAACAAGACCCCTTATGAATTATTGCATGGTAGGAAACCTATGATAGATTTCTTGAAACCATTTGGGTGTCCTGTTACTATCTGTTAGGATCCTAGATACACTATAAGGTGGTTAAACCTTGTCAACTTTGTGTATATGATATGTTGTGTTAATATGATTAAGTGCGCGGAATTCACTCAATCACACTTAGAAGGTTGTGTATGTTATGGAAATGGAATTGTTATGTTTGTTAGTTAGCAATGAACACATAAAGATTATCACCAAACGATTCAATATTATTAATGATAATAATACGAGTGATCTTGAAATATCACTAGGGTTACAACCTTGAATCTTAAGTTTTTCTAACTTGTAATATTCTTGTGTTTGTTCTAGTTCTAACAGTTATATGAGTTCTAAAATAATAACACACTTGAACACACATAATATCAAGACTAAGATCTTCTTTTATAGTACAAGAAGATCTTTACATATTGCTTAAAGTCTAGCCGACTTACTTGCTAACTTATCTTGAGTGTGTCAGTACATAAGATACAACATGTATCTGTGTACACAACTTGTTAACTAAGCACATGGGGTAAGATATTATCTACCGTATATTCTTGACTTTAGTACACAAATATCTTTTCAATACTTATCCATCTAGCAGTCTCAACTCAACAGTATCAACTAGCAGTCCCTTCTTTGTACTACCAGTTAGAATGGTTAGTTATAACTTGAGCAGTCCTAAGATATACATTAGCAGTTGGAACTGTTAGAGAATTCTTCTCAGCAGTTGGAACTGTTAATACTTGTAATTCTTGATACTTAATCTTCAGAACATTTAATTCCCAACAATCCTCCCCTAAACATGTGAATCCATTTCAACATGTTTCTGAATTAAATTTATGGATTGTGAAGATCTTTCAAACACTTCATAGTCAGACCCTTGATCTGAACTTTCTTCTGTTCTGAGATTAAATATCTTTCTTAGAAGCTCATCTGCTTTCTGATCTTTGACTTCAACAATATCAATACACTAATCTTTAGTCTTCAATTATTGACCTTAAGATGGTGCAATTTCCTTGGATGGAGGAATTATAAGAGGCAATGGTGCTGTGTATCTTGGATGCTTGTTTCAACAAGTGAAATCATCTATCAGCATGCCTTTGCAAGTGATGAACAAACGTGGTAAACTGAAATTGAAACTTTTCTTCGTTTGACCTAGATAGAACTTTCTCCTTTGGAATGCTTCATCCCTTCTGAATATATATAATACTCTAGATAAGCTCTATTCTTGTCATTTTCAACCTTCATGTCATCATCTTGTATGCTCTTGTCTTCTCCTTCCTTTCATTGGGTTATCTTCCTTTTCTGGGCTTTAATTTCCTCCCCTGGGATACAAATAACTTTTGTTTATCCTCCCCTAAACATGTGAATCCATTTCAACATGTTTCTGAATTAAATTTATGGATTGTGAAGATCTTTCAAACACTTCATAGTCAGACCCTTGATTTGAACTTTCTTCTGTTCTGAGATTAAATATCTTTCTTAGAAGCTCATCTGCTTTCTGATCTTTGACTTCAACAATATCAATACACTAATCTTTAGTCTTCAATTATTGACCTAAAGATGGTGCAATTTCCTTGGATGGAGGAATTATAAGAGGCAATGGTGCTGTGTATCTTGGATGCTTGTTTCAACAAGTGAAATCATCTATCAGCATGCCTTTGCAAGTGATGAACAAACGTGGTAAACTGAAATTGAAACTTTTCTTCGTTTGACCTAGATAGAACTTTCTCCTTTGGAATGCTTCATCCCTTCTGAATATATATAATACTCCAGAATAAGCTCTATTCTTGTCATTTTCAACCTCCATGTCATCATCTTGTATGCTCTTGTCTTCTCCTTCCTTTCATTGGGTTATCTTCCTTTTCTGGGCTTTAATTTCCTCCCCTGAGATACAAATAACTTTTGTTTCCTCCCCTTGTTTGGAAGATCTCACTATGTACCAAAATATATCTTTCCTTATCATCTGATCCATCATTTAGAACTTGTTGTCAGACAATATTGTACATGAAGCCATCAATTCCTTAAGAGTTTAAGTTACTGCCCTCATCACTTCTAGGTGTGTTAACTCCTATGAGAGGTGAATCAGTGGACATTTTGATTCATGGTCCATCAATGGATGGTTTTTGTGAATCCTTTGAAAATCCTTGTTTAAGAAATTGTTTGACTTAGCAGTATGTTCATGATTTTAGAATTGAAAAATCATACTGCTTTCAACCATTTTGAAGGGATCAAGTGTATAACAGACACTTAATCAAAATTTCGGTTTAATGCAACCTCTGGTTGTGTGAGAACCAATGTTTTCAGTTATGAATAACTGCCTGTGTAAAGATAAACTCATTCAAAGAGTTTTCCTGACAGGGTTTCCAGCTCATAGTAATTGTTACCTCTAACACAAGTGTTAGATTCACTTTTACTAGCTGTTCTTTCTATCAGATGTCCTTAGACTTGCTCATTATACTTAAAAGTATAAAATGATAGAAAGTGAGTTGCATCAGTTACTATCTGATCAACTAAGTCATCAATTCAATGTGAAATATCATAACTAGGTTTCAAGAAAGAAGTTTTAAGGAGTTTTAAATTCCCAAACTTAGTCCATCATAAACCTGTTATGAAAGCAACTGGAATCACTTTTCTTCTACTTCCATTTCACTTGAAATTTCATTATTGTTCAAAGTTCATACCTGAAATTGTTAGTCCAAAACCAAGAAACAAAATGCATAGCATTTGTCTTATAGCAGTATCAATATATGACCAACAGTATGAACTGTTTAAACAAAATTTGAACTAGCAGTACAAACTATTTTATTGAACAGTCTCAATTTACAAAGATATCAGTACAACCTTAACATATATAAAAACCACAAAGATTAGAAATTTTAAGGATTAAGCATTCCAATACTTGCTACCAAGTACTGAAACCTTCCAACATCAAAAGCTTTGGTTAGCAGATCTGCAAAGTTAAATTCTGAAGCAATTTTAAGAACTTGAATTAATCTTTTCTCATTGCAGTCTCTTATAAAGTGATGTCTAATTTCAATGTGTTTTGTTTTAGAATGTTGCACTGGATTTTTAATAATACAAATTGTACTACTATTATCAATATGAATAACAGTGTTTAAGAAATTGTACCCATAGTCAAGGAGTTGGTTTTGAAGCCATAGAACCTGACCACAACAACTTGCAGCAGCTATATATTCAGCTTCAGTTGTTGAATTTGCCACACTTGTTTGCTTCTTACACTGCCATGAGACAAGTCTACACCCAAGGAATTGACATCCTCCAGTTGTTGACTTTCTGTCCAAGCTAGCACCAGCATAATCACTATCCGAATATGCTACCAAGTCAAAAGGAGATTCCCTAGAATACCATATACCCAACCTTGGTTGACCTTTGAGATATCTAAAAATTCTCTTGACTGCAGTTAGATGAGAAACCTTTGGAGTTACTTGAAATCTTGCACAAACACAAACAGGGAACATAATATCAGGTCTAGATGATGTAAGGTACATCAAAGAGCCTATCATAGATCTGTAAGTGTGTACATCTACACTCTCTCCATCTTCATCTTTTAGAAGGTGCTTCTCACAATCCATTGGTGTGCTTGCCATTTTTGAATCAGCAAATTGAAATTTTCTAAGTATCTCTGCAACATATTTGTCTGGACTAATAAATATGCCTTCAGATGATTGCTTAACTTGCAAACCTAAAAAGAATGTAAGTTCCCCCATGGAATTCATTTGAAACTTATCTTTCATAAGCTTCTCAAATTCTAAACACATCTCTTTCCTAGTAGATCCAAAGATAATGTCATCCACATACACCTACACTAACAGAAGATCCTTCTTGTGTTGTTTGATGAAAAGTGTCTGATCAATCTTTCCTCTTTGAAATCCATTTTCTAATAAGTAGGAAGCTAGTGTTGCATACCAAGCTCTTGGTGCCTGATGAAGGCCATATAGAGCTTTCACTACTCTGTACACTTTGTTTGGATGTAATGGGTCAATGAAGCCTGGAGGTTGTGAAACATACACCTCTTCTTCAATTTTACCATATAAAAATGCACTCTTGACATCCATTTGGTAGACTGTGAAGCCTAAAAATGAAGCATAAGCTAAGAAAAGCCTAATTGCCTCAATCCTTGCTACAGGAGCATAAACCTCATCATAGTCTATCCCTTCTTCTTGTGTGTACCCTTGGGCTACTAATCTAGCCTTATTCTTAATCACTATTCCCCTTTCATCCCTTTTGTTCTTGAAAACCCATCTAGTGCCAATTACTTTTGCATTCCTAGGTAAATCAACTAGCACCCATACTTTCTGAATCTTGAATTGAAGAAGCTCTTCTTGCATAGCTTCTACCCAGCTTGAATTATCTAAGGCTTTCAGAATATTCTTTGGTTCATCTTGTGAGAGAAAAAATACAAACAAGCAAGAGTTTGAAAACTCATGCTGCTTTGAAGCATAAAGGGCATCAAGAAGCCCTTGTTGGTCTGAAGACATCAATTGTTGTCTTGTCTTCACACCTGACTGTACATCTCCAATCACATTATCTAGGGAGTGAACTTTGTGAATTCTTGTTTGTGGAGTAGAAGGAACTTGATAATTTGATGGAAGATTGTAGAAATCCACCTCATTATCTGAGAATTCTGCTTCTTTCATTTCTGAAGAGCCAGCAGTTGAATGCTCTGTCTCAGCAGTACAAACTGCTTTTGAACTGCTAACTTGACTATCTTGTTTCTCAGTTCCATCTTTCTTGCTTTCATCTTCAACACCTTCTTTAGCCTTGCTAGAAGAAGATTCATCAGTTGTTGAAGTTGATTCCATAATTGTACTTGACCATATTGGCATTATGACATCAGATTGATCCTTTTCTAACTCAGCCTCATTTGTTGCTTGTGAACCTGCAAAATCATTAGTTGCTGCAACAAAAGGCACATAATTCATAGAATTGGTTAGATACTCAAGATCAAATAGCCATTTTGGTCCTTGACCTACTACATTGGATTTGTTTTCTAAAAACTCCACATGTAGATTTTCTTCTACTTTCTCAGTTCTTAAGTTGTATACTCTAAAAGCTTTGCTATTGAGAGAATATCCAACTAAGAAACCTTCATCTGCCTTACCATCAAACTTTCCTAAATGGTCTAAGGTATTGAGAATTGTCACATGACATCCAAAAGGTCTAAGAAATCCTATTGCAGGAGTTCTACTTCTAAAAAGTTCATATGATGTCTTATTGTGAGGCTGCACAACTAAAACTCTATTTTGAACATAGCAAGCAGTGCTAACTGCTTCAGCCCAAAAAGTTATAGGTAGCTTGGAATCAGCTAACATTGTTCTAGCAGCTTCAATTAGTGTTCTATTCTTTCTCTCAACTACACCATTCTGTTGTGGTGTTCTAGCAACACTAAATTCTCTTCTAATACCTTTTTGTTTGCAGAAATCATCCATAACTCTATTCTTAAACTCTGTCCCATTATCACATCTAATGACCTTCACTTTCTTTTCTACTTGGTTTTCTATCTGTGTAATGAATGTCTTAAGGATGCTTGTAGTCTCATCCTTAGTAGATAGAAAGAAAACCCATGTAAATCTAGTATAGTCATCAATTACAACAAGACAATATCTCTTATGCATTATACTACTTACTGAAACAGGTCCAAATAAGTCCATATGCAGCATAAACAATGATTGATTGATAGAGTTAAAAATCTTGGGCTTACAAGTGGCTTTGTGTTGTTTGCTGTTAGACCCGTATCCCGGTTACGAGTAGGCCCCACCCTAGATGAAAGTGGACCAAGGCCTCGTGTGATTGGTTAGTCAACGAATGTGGTGTTTTAGTCAAACCCGATAGTCAAAATATGACTAAAGCGGTTATGTAAAATATAATGTGCAACTAAAGGGGCTTAAGTTGCCAAGTGTTAAACATGTTATAAGTGTTATAAGTTAGTTGTGGCTAAAATGAAAGAAAGAGGACTAGAGGGGCCATTGTTGCCAACATCCCAAACTTGTACCTAACTAGTTATAACTAGTAATTTCTAGACATTTCTATCTTATCCTAGAAGGTGTTTAAGGTCCGGTTTTATGGAGGAGAGAAATGGAGGGAAAAAGGAGATGGTGACTTGAGAAGAAGAAGAAGAGAAAGTCTTATGCTTAAGGTTATGTCCTAGTAATGATCACACCAAGTAAGTAATTCTTGTAATGATTGTAAGTCTAGAGTTTAATGGGTTTTCATCATATGATCAAGATATGATCATATGATGATATGGGTTAGAAGATGATTATGTTTTGATGGGTTTGATAACCCTTGTTTATGTATTTGAGTATTATGTGATTAGGTTTTGATTATATGATGATGATGATGATCGATGATGATGATGATGTTGGAAGCTTGTGTTGATGATGATGTTCTTGTTGTTATGTAGCTTGGTTTGAGGTAAGTAAAATGATGATAGCATATGTTATATGGAATTCCATCATTATGTGTTATGTATGTTTATGGTTAGAAAGATAGCTTGTGTTATGCCTATGTGATGTCAAGATATGGCTTATGTGAAGATTGGATGCTAAGAGATAAGTTGATGTTATGTGCTAGTGATTATGTGAAGTAAGTGGTTTATGTATATGATGCATTATGTGGATTGAAGTATAATGGTATGTTATGGTCGTTTTACTTGCTAAGCGTTATCGCTTATGGTTTAGTTGTCTAACCGTTTTGTAGGTGCTTATGCTATGGCTTGGATGTAAGGATATATGGACTAAGGCATGGTTATGCAATGTGGGTAGTTTTGGTAAGAATCTAGGAGCTTAGGTAGAATACCGAGCTCTTGTGTATAAGTTTGTACCCCCGTTGGTCTTTTATGGGTTGTTAGAGTGTAGCCGTATGGCAAAGAGTATGTCAAGAGTTGTATGGAAATTTGGTGGTCTTTTGATAAGTCAAAGTATGTTTTATGTGTTTATAGTCTAAGTTAAGGGAGTGTTTGGCACAAGTGTAAAAGTACCCATTTTGGGTGGAGAACGGGTCAAGTGTATATTGGAACATATTATATGTATTAAAGTAATGATTTTGGTTGAGTTTGAAGTGTTGTGAAAGTCGTATGTGGCTTTTGTCATGAAATGGGTCAAAAAGGGGTTATGTGCATGACCCGTCTAATTTGTAAAGCACCATTCCGGGATATCAAACGGTTAATGTTTTTGTATGAAAATGATGTTTATGATGTGTTAATGAAATCTGGAAAGTTTCATTAATTGTCGGGTCATAGGAGTTGTTTTTCCGGAAAATGGGTCAAAAGGATGTTAAAAGGGTTATGCAGTTAAAGGGGTGTTTGGGTTAAGAGTGTTTTTACTCAATTTGGGTAGTAAATCGGGTTGATTGAGTATGTAAATATTTTGTATGTTATGTTAATGGCCTTGAGTGAGTTTGAAGTGAATATAAGGTAGCACGGGTCACTTTCGGGTCTGTGTAGACTACTTTCGGGTCTGTGTAGACTACTTTGGTCTGTGTAGACTACTTTTGGTCTGTGTAGACTACTTTGGTCTGTGTAGACTACTTTTGGTCTGCGTAGACTACTTTGGTCTGTGTAGACTACTTTTGGTCGGTGTAGACTACTTCGGGTCTGTGTAGACTACTTTTGGTATATGTAGACTACTTTTAGTCTGAGTAGACTACTTATGGTATTATCGATATTTAAAGTCTTTTGTTCATGTATGAGTCATGGTTCAAGCGTTTCCGCGTAGAAAGTCAAAAAGTTTTAAATTTTTGGTATAAGCGGGCACGGGGTGTAACAACTTGGTATCAAAGCTTCGGTTTAAGTGAATTAGGTTTCCTTTAGGTTGCCTAGACTTAAACCACTCGTAGACGCGTTAAGTTAAGTTTGAGATAGACGGGCTAATAGTTTGTGAGTTATAGGATGTGGATGTAGAGTTTGAAACGAATGATGTGATCGTTATATGGGTAGTATGATGGGGACTTAGGGATGTGTCTTATGTGATATATGGCATGGGAGACTTGACGTGTGAGTGATAGGATGACCGTGCACCTCGGGTTGTATCGGTAATTATTATACGATTATGTGAACGTAGTGAAGTATAGAAGTAATGATTTAGACGCGAAAAATAAATGCCTTAGTGGTGCGATGTGAAAGAGCTTAGATCAATAGGGGGATTAGGTTTTGATTGGATATAATATGAATATTGAGAATGTAGATTTACTAATGGTAGAATTAATAAGTTGAACTTGAGTCTTTGATTGTTTATGAAGTGGAATTCGTGATATGTTGTGTGAGCATAAAGTGTTAGGAGTTGTTTATGTTTATAGTATTGATGTAAATGTAATGTAAGTCCATGGTGGACTAGACGTGCTTAAATGATAGATTACCGTACACTTGGATATTGTCGGTGATCGTTATATGATTATGTGGTTGTGTGTTTTGGTAGTTAGCGAGGGCGAATAGGTGTAGTAAGTTGTGTGGTGGTTGTAAGAAATGTGACTAATAAGGAAAGTGCATGGCTTGTGAGCTAGGAATGACCAAAGTATGGTCTTATGAGTAGTTATATTTAGCATGGTGATCATTAAAGAGGTATTAGAGGCGGGTTAGTGGAGAGTTAAAGTATTAGGAGTATAAGTATGAACATGTGGTGACGTTGAATGTGTGTGGTGAAGAAATGAAATAAAAATATAGGCATAATAAGTTTGTGATGAACTTAGTTACAAATTGAGAAAAAGGCATAGGAGTTGAGTAAATAATGAAATAGAGCGAAATTTCTTAAGTGATAATAGCTAAAATGAGATGAATATGTGTGAAGCTAAGGTGTTGTCATGAAATAATTATATTACGGCTAAGGCAATTAGCTGTAATCATTAATAAATAATGAGTGTGTTGTAATGGATGATCTATGTAAGGTCTACATGTAAAGGAAGCGAGTGAGACTAAAAGAAGAGAGATAAGATATGGAAATAAAAATGTGGTGGATTAAAAACGTAAGAAAGAATGAGAGGAGTATGTGTGAGAATAAAGAAGTTGTCTTGAGATTATCATATTACGGCGCTGTAATAACTATAATGAATACATGAGTTAAGGTTGGTAAAATGTGAGAGGTCTAGATGTAAATGAGTCGGGTGGACTAAAATGTAAAGTAAGAATGTGAAAATGATTAACGAAGGCTAAGAATGCAAGAGGTAAAGTAAAGATGTGAAAATAACTAAGGCGGATTAAAAATGTAAAGAGTGTGTATGAGATAAAGGCGTTGTTCTAAAATTATCATATTACTACTAAGGTGATTAGCGGTAATTACTATAATAAACGAATGTAATAATGTGTGTTTGTGGTGCTTATGGCTTGGATCCGATGTTAAAATGTGAAAGTGGTAAAGTGATGAATGTAATGATCCTTCGGGATGAATGTTAAATGTGGTATCCATCGGGATGACCAAGTAAAGGAATGTTAAGGAATCCTTCGGGATGAATGTTAAAGATCTTTCGAGATAAAAATGCATTGCCTTCACAGGCAAAGATTGCCTACATCCTTGGCATGTGTGAAAGTCCTTTCGGGGAAAATGTTAAAGTAAAGCGGATCCAAGCTAGAAAATAGAAGAATTTAAATATCAAATGAAATATAAAATGAAAATGAAATAATAAAAGTTAGATTGGGAATTAGGAGTAGTGGTGTTATGTCGGGAGTACATAACCACTAGTTTATATTTCTTGATTTACATCGATTGGGACGCCTCTCCATGTAAATGAGGAATTATAAACGAGTGGGCTATGTGTTGCCGACACGGCACGAGTAGGGTTAGAGAAGTAGAAAGCGAGAGTTTAGAATTCGTAGAAATTGTAAGGACTAAGATAGGAGGATTAGGAGAACCTTGATGGGATAGAGAAATTGTAATGGTGGCATAATGTGCCTTGCGGTGTGGTACAAAATATGATGAATGAAAGAAATAGGATGTAAACAAATTAGTCGAGTGTAATAATGTAAAGTCAAATAGTGCGAGTTCTTAAGTAGCAAGAGTCAAAGAATGGGGGTAGAGGGTAAAGCGAGTGAGATGATGATGTGCGGTAATAGGGCGGATTAGAATGATGATTGGCGATAATAAGTAAGTCTTGTATTATGTGAAATCTAAGCGAGAGTTGTGTGGTATAGATGTAAGCGAGAGTAATGTGGATTAGGGTATGTGATATGTTATAATATGCGTAAACTGCAAGATCACTTAGATCGTCGAACTAAGTAAACTAGGGGTTAAGGTGCTAGTAATGAGATGGGTTATGTGACTAAGTATAGGTTAGTAATGAATGGCAGATTTCGGGGACGAAATCTAAATAAGGGGGGTAGAATTGTTAGACCCGTATCCCGGTTACGAGTAGGCCCCACCCTAGATGAAAGTGGACCAAGGCCTCGTGTGATTGGTTAGTCAACGAATGTGGTGTTTTAGTCAAACCCGATAGTCAAAATATGACTAAAGCGGTTATGTAAAATATAATGTGCAACTAAAGGGGCTTAAGTTGCCAAGTGTTAAACATGTTATAAGTGTTATAAGTTAGTTGTGGCTAAAATGAAAGAAAGAGGACTAGAGGGGCCATTGTTGCCAACATCCCAAACTTGTACCTAACTAGTTATAACTAGTAATTTCTAGACATTTCTATCTTATCCTAGAAGGTGTTTAAGGTCCGGTTTTATGGAGGAGAGAAATGGAGGGAAAAAGGAGATGGTGACTTGAGAAGAAGAAGAAGAGAAAGTCTTATGCTTAAGGTTATGTCCTAGTAATGATCACACCAAGTAAGTAATTCTTGTAATGATTGTAAGTCTAGAGTTTAATGGGTTTTCATCATATGATCAAGATATGATCATATGATGATATGGGTTAGAAGATGATTATGTTTTGATGGGTTTGATAACCCTTGTTTATGTATTTGAGTATTATGTGATTAGGTTTTGATTATATGATGATGATGATGATTGATGATGATGATGATGTTGGAAGCTTGTGTTGATGATGATGTTCTTGTTGTTATGTAGCTTGGTTTGAGGTAAGTAAAATGATGATAGCATATGTTATATGGAATTCCATCATTATGTGTTATGTATGTTTATGGTTAGAAAGATAGCTTGTGTTATGCCTATGTGATGTCAAGATATGGCTTATGTGAAGATTGGATGCTAAGAGATAAGTTGATGTTATGTGCTAGTGATTATGTGAAGTAAGTGGTTTATGTATATGATGCATTATGTGGATTGAAGTATAATGGTATGTTATGGTCGTTTTACTTGCTAAGCGTTATCGCTTATGGTTTAGTTGTCTAACCGTTTTGTAGGTGCTTATGCTATGGCTTGGATGTAAGGATATATGGACTAAGGCATGGTTATGCAATGTGGGTAGTTTTGGTAAGAATCTAGGAGCTTAGGTAGAATACCGAGCTCTTGTGTATAAGTTTGTACCCCCGTTGGTCTTTTATGGGTTGTTAGAGTGTAGCCGTATGGCAAAGAGTATGTCAAGAGTTGTATGGAAATTTGGTGGTCTTTTGATAAGTCAAAGTATGTTTTATGTGTTTATAGTCTAAGTTAAGGGAGTGTTTGGCACAAGTGTAAAAGTACCCATTTTGGGTGGAGAACGGGTCAAGTGTATATTGGAACATATTATATGTATTAAAGTAATGATTTTGGTTGAGTTTGAAGTGTTGTGAAAGTCGTATGTGGCTTTTGTCATGAAATGGGTCAAAAAGGGGTTATGTGCATGACCCGTCTAATTTGTAAAGCACCATTCCGGGATATCAAACGGTTAATGTTTTTGTATGAAAATGATGTTTATGATGTGTTAATGAAATCTGGAAAGTTTCATTAATTGTCGGGTCATAGGAGTTGTTTTTCCGGAAAATGGGTCAAAAGGATGTTAAAAGGGTTATGCAGTTAAAGGGGTGTTTGGGTTAAGAGTGTTTTTACTCAATTTGGGTAGTAAATCGGGTTGATTGAGTATGTAAATATTTTGTATGTTATGTTAATGGCCTTGAGTGAGTTTGAAGTGAATATAAGGTAGCACGGGTCACTTTCGGGTCTGTGTAGACTACTTTCGGGTCTGTGTAGACTACTTTGGTCTGTGTAGACTACTTTTGGTCTGTGTAGACTACTTTGGTCTGTGTAGACTACTTTTGGTCTGCGTAGACTACTTTGGTCTGTGTAGACTACTTTTGGTCGGTGTAGACTACTTCGGGTCTGTGTAGACTACTTTTGGTATATGTAGACTACTTTTAGTCTGAGTAGACTACTTATGGTATTATCGATATTTAAAGTCTTTTGTTCATGTATGAGTCATGGTTCAAGCGTTTCCGCGTAGAAAGTCAAAAAGTTTTAAATTTTTGGTATAAGCGGGCACGGGGTGTAACATTTGCCTTTTAGACAAGCAATGTATGTTTGATCATTTTCAAATCTTTTGTGAGGTAAACCTCTTACCAAACCATTCTTAACAATTTTATTTATGGTTTTGAAATTAATATGACCAAGCCTTCTATGCCATTTCATTGATTCATCCAAAGTGGCCTTTGCAACAAGACAAGTTAAATTCTTTTTAGGAACAATGTTCTTCATGTCTACACTGTACATATTGCCCTTTCTAGGAATTCTAAGAAGTACTTGACTTTCATCAGGCATCTTAAAATCAGGAGTAAGTACAAGACATTCAGTCTCACAGAAAAGAACATTGTTCTTTTTGTCACACATTTGTGAGACACTAAAAAGATTATAATTTAGCTCTTTTACATAGAACACATCTTCAAAATCTAAATTTCCGATTTTGATTGTACCTTTACCAGAAATTTTGCCACGAACACCCCCTCCAAAGGTAACATATCCTCCATTGAAAGCTTCAAAATCTGAGAGATAAGACATGTTGCCTATCATGTGTCTTGAACATCCACTATCTGAGTATCCTTGATCCTCTTGATTATCACTTGAATGTTCCTGCACATGAATAAGAGTGTTAGTTTCTTTTGGGGATCCAAGCCATTTGTAACACCCCAACTCGGCAAGGGTAAAGATGTCACAACAACGGTTTCATATCAGAACAAACATAAGCTTTTGACATTCATAATACAATAAAACTCAATGGTTACAAAGGAAATATGAAACTACAAGGTTACATTACAAAAGTTTCTAAGTCTAAATAAAGGATCTTCTGGTCATCCTTGATAGCTACTAATGCCTTCTAAGTCCACGGTTCTCTCCACTCATACCCAGCTTCCAACTAAAAAAACCTGCCGCGGGAAAAGAAACGCGGCTGAGCTTAAAAAGCCCAGTGAACAGATATATAATAAACGGAAACGAAAGCAAATGGAACGAACATGCATAGATTAGTGCTTTGGGATGTACAAGTCATAAGCAAAGAATATGATAAAGATGGAATGAAAAGAAAGGAAAATAAAAGAAATAAAAGGATCAGTAATCCACCACGAGCCCAGAAACAAACCAAATCATATCATCTCAAATGTAACCAAGTAGAGTAGTGATGCGCGTGATGTGTCGTTGCGGTTTAGCAGTTTTAATGCCTACTCAAGTTTTAAATTTATATTTAGCCGACTTATCAATAACACACACACTTAACGAGCAGTGTACCCGGTCAGTATGAATATAATGGTAAGTAGAGTGTCGATCACTAAGAGTGGAACGTATTATCTCGTTATTCTAATTAGTATTTTAATATCCTAACGCAAGGGGGTTTCAGCCTGAGAGACTGGCACGGTTTGTTTGCAATTAAATAATAAAATAAACCAATAGGCACGAATCAGCAAGTAGCACACACGTACACAGATAAATACTCGAGATAATAAGAGGGCTGTCCTTATGATTAAGTAGATTGTCACTTGTTTTATTGATAGCCTTATATGAAGTGTATGTAGTTAACCCTTTCTCGTTGGTCCTATTCTTATCGGCGAGTAAACCCTTAATGATTACTTATGTCTAAAAGTTATTCCTAAGTGATCAATTTAGTAATAACCGTGGGAGCCACATTATGTCCCGCAGTCAAATGCCCGCAAGCCACTAATAAACACAGAGGTTATCAATGCACTAATAAGTAGTAACCAAAGACATCAACATATAAACTTTAATTGATGGGAAAGCAAGTATTAAAGGGAGTGCAATCTTTCGTTGTCACATTACACAAGCCACCAATCCTGATGAATTAAAGTTTGCTAACACAATAAAACAAAACTACTTAATGAATTAAACACATGCAGCACCTTCTTACAGCTCTTGTATCTTTGATTTGGGTGTGTCTTGTGCTGCCTCCTTGACTGAATTCGTCCTAGGTTTCTCCTGTTCGGTCTTCGAATCTAATATAATGCACACGAAATTCGTCTGGCCTTGGGGTATTTATAGTTTCTGTCTGAGGGAAGATGCGGCGCATCTACTAAGTAGATGCGGCGCATTGACTTAACTTCGCGTGGGGTCCAAGATTATAATATTCAGGAATATTCGTACACCGCCAGAAGATGCGGCGTAACTCCATGATTAGATGTGGCGCATGTCCTCTTGTATCTTGGATCGTATCTGGTGATATCTTGATAGAGATGCGGCGCATGTCATGAGTGAGATGCGGCGCATCTGGAGCAGATTAGTCTTGATCTTCTTCATTTCAGTAGACTCTTAACTTTATGCATGTTTTGCTCCATAATCAGTCCAAAATCGCTAAGTTTCACCAAATGCTTGTTTTTACCTGAGAATTACAAAAGTAAACGATTAAGTATCAATCCTCATACATAATATAGTAAAACAAGTCAAATTAATAGGATAAATGATAGTAATAAAATGTACTTATTTGAGTTCATCAAATATCCCCCACTTGAACTTTACTTGTCTCCAAGTAAACCTTAGAATTTCTTTTATGAAAATGTATCCTAAAAGATGTTAGGATTTATTTTTATATTTAAGCATGTATTCGTTTATTTCATAATCACACAACTAAACACTTAACGAATTAGAAGTAAATTAAAATAAGTTGATAAAAGCAAATCTAATCGTTTAACTGTCCAGTCGCGACGAATATTCTATCATAAGCTTGGCAAGTATACACATCTCCTCCACTAAAGCTAAGGAATAACAAGTCTAAAGCGGTAAAAAGGGTTTTTAGGCTTAAGGGTTAATTATTCTCTTTTCACTATCGATCTCAAATTCCAGAAAAGGCGACAAAATCACAAATACATGATCGAATCCACGAACACGATACTTGCAATTGCTCAAATCCTTAACTCGAATAAGCTAAAGATAGGTCCAAACTTCACCAATAATAATATATCAAAAAGGGCGACAAAATCATAAATACATAGCCGAATCCACGACTACGATACTTAAGATTGCTCAAATCCCTAATCTCAATAAATCAAAGGTTCGGTTGGATAAAGAATAATGAAGGGTATGGATAACATTTGGGATATAAATTGGTGTAAAAATAAAAAAAATAAACAAAACAAATAAATTAAAATCCTAAGTGTGGTTAATCACTATCCCAACCATCCCATGAATAAGACTCATATCATAGAATAACTCACGCTTTAACACTTGAAACACACGCTTTAGGTAGACACGAATTATACTCAACAAGATCTTAATCAAAGAATAAACCTTAACTGGCGTTCCCATAACTGCCAATTCCCATTCAATCCATAGATATAGTACAACAAATAGTGGTGATATCGACCACTTACATAACTTTACATAAGTTGGTTAAAACAAACTTCCAACTTTCTTTTCTTTCTTTTTCTTTTCTCATTTTTTTTTTTTTTTTTTTTTTTTTTTTTTTTTTTTTTCAAACATAAACATAGATGTGTAAAATTTCACCACATCACTATAATGATAATTCTGGATAATTTTTCCATACTTTTCATACTTCAGAAATAACGGTAATAGTGAAAGTAGTAAACACACGAAAAATAAACTCAAAAATATATAATATTTACTTTCACTCCAATTGCATTGTGCAATTTCCCGACCTAACCAAAGATAATGAATTACACACGCGAACACAGGTAATGTAAGGAAACACACTTTGCCTATAGCAATTAACCAACCACGGATTCTAATCTATAGGGTAGGCTAAGGTGTAAGGGTGTAACGAAACATTTTAAAACATAGGTGTAAGAAACGAAAGGAATGGCTCTGAGTGTTTTTCTAGGGGTATCTTACTCTAAAAATGAGAGTAACAAAGGGGTTTATACGGGGGTTAACTAACTAGTGTAGTTAGTTAATAACACATAACATATAATAGGCTTTTTGGGTGTAATCCTAGAAATTTACCAATTTAGACAAGTCATTCCAATTATATAAAATAATACTCATTATGGTGGTCTCGAATAGTATACAAGCCAAGTTCTAAAGTTTACAAGTCACCGGCACACTCATAGATTTGTGAATTTTGAAAAATCACAATTTTTGAAAATAACGTCATGTGTGCAGCTATGCAACTTAGATCTTAAACAAAAACATGCTAATTTTTTTTTAAGTTTGATATATTAAGCACATTTTAAGCATAATTTTTGAAAAAGTTTAGGACAAGTAATTGTTAAGTGTTCTAATTCTCCAATCCCCCCACTTAAGTTAAACAACGTCCTCGTTGTTTGTATAAAAGGTTAAAAACTGGAAAATAAAAGAATTAGAACAGGAAAACTCCCCTGAGATTTGCTCGGTATGATCCTCCATTAGATAAGAGCAAAAATCAACTTCTTGTGGATTAGAACGTTAAAGCTTCATACTTGATGTATCCACAGGAAATCCAGGGAACTATAATACCACCAAAGCTTGAAAACACACCTAAGATAAGAAAGGTTCAAACTTGCATAATACATTAGTAGTTAGATAAAAATAAAACTTAAAAATTAAAACTGAAAATCATCAGGTCAGTCGATGCGCCGTATCTTATGGAAGAAGATACGCCGTATCGAGCCTGGAATTAATACGGATCAGAATAAAGATGCGCCGCATCCTTAACCAGGGATGCGCCGCATTAAAAATAAACTGATAAAGAGTTTTAAAGTCGAAAATAAAAATGCAGAAAAATAAAATAAGATATGACCATTGCAGGAGATGCGTCGCATCTCAGGATGGAGATGCGCCGTATCTTCATACTGGCCTGACTGACTCGACACAGAAAACAGAAAAAGATAAATCCGGTTTGTCTCCCGGTAAGCACTTGTCTTTATTCCAGAGTCTTCAAGTTAGACTCACGTTCAGCTCTTTAATATCGATCATTGAAGGAGTCGGAAACATCGCGCTCATTCATCGCCAATTCAGTAATATTGAGCACTCCTTGCTCGTCCTTAATTTCCACGCCGTTCTTCTTTAATATCTGTATAAACAAAGTCCTGTCCCTTTCGGGCAGAGATGACAAAATGATAGACGGGAAATTCTTATTATCATATAGGCATAAATAAGCAAGGTGGGGTGGTAGTTCAATAAACACATCATTGTTCAAATTCGTTTTCTCAACCACTCTCCTACGTTTATTAATTACTTCACAATCATACCACTCATCATCAGAATCATTAACAACATTGCGTCTAAGTTCGGTAGGTACATGAAGGTCAATGAATTCCTCAAAGTTCTCATGATTAGGATTAGTTGAGTTGTTTTGAATCAATGTTTCTCCCATAAGTCTAGCTTCAAGATCGAGGTCCATACGCTCTCTTAATCCTAGCACATAAACACCTCTAATTATGCTCTTAACAGGATCTTGACATTTATAGACTAGTTTATTATTCCCTACCCTTAATGAGATTTTTCTCTTAAACACATCAATCTTAGCATGGGCAGTAGACAAGAAAGGCCTTCCGAGGATTAAAGGAATCTTAACATCCTCGGGCATGTCTAGTATAACAAAGTCTACGGGAAAAATAAACTGCTCAATCTTAACTAGTACATTATTAGCAATCCCTTCAGGTCGTTTTACCGTTTTATCAGCCAATTCAATAAGTAATTTAGTTGGTGCTAATTTTCCTAGTCCTAGGGTAGCGAATGTCTTAAGAGGCATAACACTAACACTAGCTCCTAAGTCAGCTAACACATTATTGAAAGATATATTATTAATAGAACAAGGCAAAGTAAAACTTCCTGGGTCTCTTTCTTTATGAGGCAAGGCATTTAAGTCGGTTGCAGAGCTCTCTTCTTTCATTGTTGCCTTGATCTCCTCTTCAATCTTTGTCTTTTCTTTTAGTAGTCTCCTTAAGCTGATTGAAGAATTAAAGAAAAATTTGGGTCTTGCACCATCATCACCATTCATCGATCTTCTAGTTATATTAGGAGTGACTTCTTCAATGGTGCTTATGGCCTTGACATGATCTCTTGGGTTGGTTTCAGTTGAGCTCGGTAAACTTCCATATCCCCTTTCTTGAAGAACCTTGCTCATTTGACCAATTTGTTGTTCCAATGCTTTGATCGAAGCTCCTTGATTTCTTGTAGTAGTGTCCGTTGAAGCTCGGATTTCTTTGATCATAGCAGTATTCTCTTCATGTCTTTTAGCAGCATCGGCCATAATTTGCTTTAAAGTATCGTCTAAAGTCTGCCTCCTCTCTTGATAAGCGGGATTGAAGTTGTTCTTTTGATAGAATCCCGGACTAGCTTCCCTAAATCTTCCTGAAGGTCGGAATGGTTGTCCAAATTGGGTGTAATATGCTTCTTCAAATGTCTCACTTTCATTCTTGTTCGGGCAATCTTTAGTGTAGTGAGGTCCTTCGCACTTTTCACATCCAACTTGGGCAGCATATGCTCTTTCATCTCGCTTCTTCATCTCTCTACTAATTTTATCCAATTGAGCTTGAATAGCAGCAATCCCGTCAAAATTAGTGCTGCTCTTAGATCTAGTAGAGGTCCCATCGTGCCATTTCTGAGAATGATCAGCAGCTTCTTGGATCGCTTTCCTAGCATTAGTTGCACTCATCTGAGGTACAGCTCCCTTAGCATCCAAAATCTGTCTTGTAGGCACGTCCAATCCTTGATAAAACAATATTATCTCCTGCATAGGGGTTAGATAGTGTTGAGGACATTTTATCAATAAATCTTTAAACCGTTCCCAAGCTTGATAAAGGGTTTCATCAGGCTCTTGCTTGAAACTATTGATAGCCTCCATCTTTTTAGCAGTCTTAGCAGGTGGACAATATCTCTTCAGGAATTTGCTCTTCAAATCTCCCCATGTAGTGATTGAACTAGCAGGTTCATTCCTTAGCCACTTGTTAGCAGCTCCTTTTAGCAAGATTGGAAAGATTCTTAGCATGATCTGATCGTCAGTGACTCCTTCTGAAGTAAACAAATCTTTAATCTCCAGGACCTTTTCAACATGCTCATTAGCATCCTCATGTTCCGTCCCACTGAAAGCATTCTCTCTTAGTTCTTTGAGAAACTGACCCTTCAACTCAAATTTTGACTTATCATCAAACTTTGGTCTAGCAACTCCTGAAGTGTAATCAGCACGGGTGCTGTTCATGTATTCCTCCATAGTAGTGTTTTCGCCCATTGTTTCTGTTTCAACTTCCTCTTTTTCTTTAGAAAAGTAATCAAGCTCGAGTGAACTTGAAAGATCAAAGCTTCTTGTGTTGAAAAGCCTTTTAAGCGAATGCAGGGCTCGTTCAGGATCTTCGAAAGGTTGAATCAAGTTCTTCGTAGAACTCCTGGTCATGCACTTCCTGAAATCAACACAAAAATATCAGTAGGGTATGCTCGAGAAAGTAATATATCAGATAATTAATAACGAAAACGGAATACGAAAAATTAAAGTTACTGATATTTGCAGACGATGCGCCGTATCCAAAAAGTTGGATACGCCGTATCTTAATACGTTAAAATTAAATCAGACTTTATTCAGAAAATAGATACGCCGCTTAGAATTTATGAATGCGCCGTATCGAATTAATTAATCAAAAATCAACTTATCTAATTAAAATTAAATGCGTCGTATTAACGAAAGTTAATGCGCCGTATTTTCGTTACGTTTAAAAATAAATATCGATTTTTGATTCAGAAAGATGCGCCGTATCGATATAGATCGATGCGTCGTATCTGTTTAATAATTCGCAAACTGTTTTTAATTAAAATAATAGATACGCCGTATCTACGAAAGCAGATGCGTCGTATGGCGGTTAACGTTTAGAAAATTTTTTTTATCAAAAACAGATACGCTGTATCTGCTAAAGCAGATGCGTCGTATTACTTTATCGCTTTTTGAAAAAAATTTCGTATTAAAAACAGATACGCCGTATCTTGGGGAAAAGATGCGTCGTATCGAATTAATTAAACGCGTTGTATTTTTAAAAATTAAACGCAATACGCCGTATCTGAGAAATAAGATGCGCCGTATCGTTTGATTTAGCACAGTACAACGATAGCAGAACAGAAAAATACGAAAAATAAAAACAAAAAATAAAAACACACAAACAAAATAAACACACAAAAATAAAAGAAAACAATTAACACACAATACAACAAATATGCAAAATAATACAATGATGCAATTAATCTAATAAAAAGAAAAACCTAATTAAAATACTAATCAAATTTAACAGATAATAACAATTCACTCCCCGGCAACGGCGCCAAAAACTTGATGCGCGTGATGTGTCGTTGCGGTTTAGCAGTTTTAATGCCTACTCAAGTTTTAAATTTATATTTAGCCGACTTATCAATAACACACACACTTAACGAGCAGTGTACCCGGTCAGTATGAATATAATGGTAAGTAGAGTGTCGATCACTAAGAGTGGAACGTATTATCTCGTTATTCTAATTAGTATTTTAATATCCTAACGCAAGGGGGTTTCAGCCTGAGAGACTGGCACGGTTTGTTTGCAATTAAATAATAAAATAAACCAATAGGCACGAATCAGCAAGTAGCACACACGTACACAGATAAATACTCGAGACAATAAGAGGGTTGTCCTTATGATTAAGTAGATTGTCACTTGTTTTATTGATAGCCTTATATGAAGTGTATGTAGTTAACCCTTTCTCGTTGGTCCTATTCTTATCGGCGAGTAAACCCTTAATGATTACTTATGTCTAAAAGTTATTCCTAAGTGATCAATTTAGTAATAACCGTGGGAGCCACATTATGTCCCGCAGTCAAATGCCCGCAAGCCACTAATAAACACAGAGGTTATCAATGCACTAATAAGTAGTAACCAAAGACATCAACATATAAACTTTAATTGATGGGAAAGCAAGTATTAAAGGGAGTGCAATCTTTCGTTGTCACATTACACAAGCCACCAATCCTGATGAATTAAAGTTTGCTAACACAATAAAACAAAACTACTTAATGAATTAAACACATGCAGCACCTTCTTACAGCTCTTGTATCTTTGATTTGGGTGTGTCTTGTGCTGCCTCCTTGACTGAATTCGTCCTAGGTTTCTCCTGTTCGGTCTTCGAATCTAATATAATGCACACGAAATTCGTCTGGCCTTGGGGTATTTATAGTTTCTGTCTGAGGGAAGATGCGGCGCATCTACTAAGTAGATGCGGCGCATTGACTTAACTTCGCGTGGGGTCCAAGATTATAATATTCAGGAATATTCGTACACCGCCAGAAGATGCGGCGTAACTCCATGATTAGATGCGGCGCATGTCCTCTTGTATCTTGGATCGTATCTGGTGATATCTTGATAGAGATGCGGCGCATGTCATGAGTGAGATGCGGCGCATCTGGAGCAGATTAGTCTTGATCTTCTTCATTTCAGTAGACTCTTAACTTTATGCATGTTTTGCTCCATAATCAGTCCAAAATCGCTAAGTTTCACCAAATGCTTGTTTTTACCTGAGAATTACAAAAGTAAACGATTAAGTATCAATCCTCATACATAATATAGTAAAACAAGTCAAATTAATAGGATAAATGATAGTAATAAAATGTACTTATTTGAGTTCATCAAGTAGCTAGCTCCCAGATATGTGAAAGACGTGTATCGCACACACCACCAGTCACCAGATAAATATAACGATTAACAAATAACTATTAAGCATAAACAGATCAAATCTAGGATGCACCCATACGCCCCCGCAGATAGTCAATAATCATAATCATAATGGCCATAGCAGATAATAAATAAGGGACGGAACAGGTCATCACTCTCCTGCCCTAGAGTCATGTCAAAGGTGCGTCAATGACATGGACATGAAACCCTCATGCCTAGTGATTGGCTCGGATATCAAACTGTAGGTCAAAGGTCAAAGGTCCAAATCACAGCAAAGGTTCAAATAGTCTAAGTCATCGAATCATAGTCAAAGTCCAAATGTCAAAGGTTCATGGCAAAGGGTTCATATCCAATATCAAATTCAAACGAATCCAAACGAACCGATCAAAGGTTCATAATCAATTGGTTTATTTAAAGAAATCTTTAAGAAATGGTTTTCATCAAAATGATCTTTATTAACTATTTTCACAAAAGTAGCCCTTAAAAGAAATTTTCATAAAAGTTTAGTAAGATTCCAAATGAAAGTGGTATCGTATATTTCATAAACATCATTTTAACATAAGTTTCCTCAAAGCATTTCCATGATATAATTAAAAAGGTTTTCACATCTATTTACCAAAATCAAATGAACCCTCGAATGTGATTCGAATACTAATATATAACAAGGTAACGAACGAATATCAAATGGATCATTATAGAGGCTCAAAGCAAAAGGGTCATATCGAACATCAAGGTCAAAATGAATCAAACAAACGAACCAAAGTGTAGGGGAACATAGCAATGGCTTAGGGAAATCCTAAACGAGTCAATACAAGAGATCAAGAGAACGAAGGCACCTTACAAGAAGGGCAGAATATCTGTACCTTAATTGCAGAACACAAGGATAGCAAATGACAAGGATCAAATTACTCCTTCCTCAAACCTAAGGGAGTAGAAGACAGAAGTTTAAAAGGGTTTTCAGTTGTCTTTCCATTTTAAGTAACTTTCTATTTTTAGTAACTTCCCTTGTTTAGCAGGTTTCCCGAATTAGCAAGTTTCCATGATTATAATATCACCAATTTAGGTTAAGTCATTAATCAAGCCTTATTATGGGATTAAGGTATATTTTAGCAAGTTACAAAAGTCTAAGGTTATTTATGACAAGTTTTCATAGTTTAGGGTTTTAATTATAAATTCACCAAATTCAAGGGTCTAATCATGAAAATACTTCAAGTTACTGATTTAAATACACATTTAATTCAGAATGACATCTTAAGCCCTTTAGTTTCTTACTTTACAGTTTATACCCATCTAGTTACAATATTTACAAAACAAGCCCTACACTTACATAATTCATGATTAAATCCCTATAATATCCATATTTACCAAACAAACATCTTATTTTACATAATTACAGAATGTCGCATCATAAATATATATAGTACGAATCAGACCCCTCAGATTTCTGAAATTACACAATTGGTCCCTTAATTTTACAAAACTTATAAATTAAATCATAATTCCATAATAATTACACATTAACCCCTTCATTACCCAAAATTTCATATTATCTCCCTAATAATGTTATTTACACCAAATAATCATAAGTTTTCTGAATTTACACTTTTAGTCCCTCTAATTAATTAAATTCCATTTCGAACCTTAAATTAACACATAAATCATGTTCTTGCAAATTTTACACATAAGGACCTCATCTTATAATTTTTATACATTTGTACTGACCTAACTAACCCTATAAAAACAACCTTAAGTTTCAAAGTTGGCAATACAAGTCCTTGTTATTTATTTACAAATCGTATAACATTTTTAATAAGCAAATCAAAACCCTAGCTCACCAATTCTTCAAACCATCATTACCTCATGATTAGATAGCATTTATTGACCAGATTTAAGGTACCAAACCCTAACCCTAATTTGCCCTAGGGTTTCTTTTTATTTTTCTTCCATTCGATACATATATACGATTTTAACAAAATTAAGCTATGATCCATCTAAGCTTCTACAATTCGAAATAGTATTTTTCCCAGACCATATATGTCGTATATTGTCTAAAATAAATAATTACAAGTCCTGGATAAATCGTATTACGCGTATTGGATTTTATATACGTTTTTGCTATCAAAATTCATTACGATCTATATAGCTTGCATGATTCGTTCTATATAATTTATTTAGGTCTTATATGATCATACTAACATAAGAAAAATATAACATGAACAATCGAACATACAAAAGGGATAAAACAATTTTGTACCTCTCGCTATATCTAATTCGACAAAACAATTCGCAAGCGATCAAACCAACGAATCCCACGACTTCCAAACAATTTTCTAAGCTTATTTAGATTATGTAGAATTCCAGAAAAATAAAGCACGAATTTTATTAGGTCGAATGGCAGCTGATCGAATTTTTGTAAAGGTTTTAAGGGTTTCGGTTTATTTTTCTATATATAATAAAATACAAAAACGTGTATAGATGATAAGGATCAATGAATTTCGGCCCAAGAAAGTCTAATTAAGCTCAAATACTGATTGTGATCTTTTCCTAATTTTATTAGCAATTATCTTGTATTTTATTGAATTTATTTTGTATTTTTAATATTAAATATATACGAATTATATATATGCTCGGCCAAAATAAATACTTTGTGTATTTTGTACTTTTTAAAATGTTGAAATGTAATCACAAAAATTATTTGGCTTCATATCTAGTTCATTCCCAAAGGTTTGGAATTTATTTGGTGATTTATAAGCTTTTAAATAGATTTTTTTTTAAATTGTAGGGGCATTTTGGTCATTTTGCACATTTTGGATTTTTAGGTATTACAACTTCTTCCCCTCTAAAAAGAAAAATTTCATCCTCGAAATTTGCAAAGAAACGGAAATGAAATAGAACGGAAAACGAGCAAAGACATACCGGATCAAAATACGAAATGTGGATAACTAACTCGTATCAATTTCTCGGTTTCCCAGGTAGCCTAACGCTCTGGGTGATTCTTCCAAAGAATCTTTACGAATGGAATAACTTTATTTCTCATGACTCGAATCAAAACAAAGTGGGTTCAAATTTCTCAGAAGAAGACATTAATTTAATTTGATCGAAAGGTCCATATAACATAAAATGGATGATAAGTGAATCTTCAGGATCTCCTATGGAATACGAACAAGAGTTCAAATCAAACTAATTGTGTCAACAGAAGAGAGATTTACAGGAATCTAAGATTTATAGCTGAGGTCAACAGAATGCGAAACGAGATTCCAAACTTATCCAAATATCAAAGGAACGAAAATAGAGTCTACGCATAGGTAGAATGAACCTAAAGTCTCACTAATCACGGATAATACAACGGGGATTCAAAATCTAAACTTTTTAGGTACTCCCCAAGATATCCTATGCCCACAACAAGTGCACGTTATATGATGTAAGTATTATCACGTTGGCCAGACGTCATAATACTGGCATCATATAAATATGCCCTCATGATGGTCATACTTTATCTCAAGTCATAATCAAAACCACCTATCTTAATCCTCCTAGTACTTCTATAGTCTCAAAGGTCAACAAGATCAAATATCATAGTTAGGAGTTAAAAAAAAAAAAAAAAAAAAACTATTCGCAAGAGTATCAAAATCTCAGATTGCTTAGCAAAAGTGAGGCACGCCATCACATATCATATCTTCCACCATTCACCAAAATCTCTAAAAAACAAAGCTATCATCGAACACACGAAAAATAAACACGAACAGAAATGCTTCTAGGGAAACTTAAATCACGAGAGGATCTTCTTACTATATAACGAAACTTAAGTGATTCAACGGAAGTGGAAATTAGTCCTCAATATCTTCGATCAAATCAATTCTTCCAAACATAAAGGGTCTGTTTCGAAAATCCGTTTATTCAACACATCCAATTATCTTCAAGTCCGGTTAATCTGTCTTCGTTTGTCCATCAATCCGGAAGTGAAACCAAAATCGGGAACTTGTGTCTGGTTCGTCGAGCCTCCTGCAGTTCTTCTTGGAATGTGATGGAGTAATGTAAATTTCTGGCACGATCTTCAAATCCTTCATCATCCAGTCTGCTTCCGCTCTCAATTCATCTTAGTACAACCAAGATGAATAGGGAAATGAGACTGCATGTCTTCATCAGCTCCAGGTTCGCCATCTTGACCAGAATCTCTTATTCTGCATCGCCAACCCTTCTACCTTGTAAGGAAAGTCTTCACTCTTTAGGGTGGCCGCCGTTGTTGTCTTGATGCGCTTCTAGTTGTCTTGATGCGTACAAAAAAAACTTTCTGTGCAGCATGGGAGTATCACCGAGTCTCTTTCTGAAGTATCCCAAAATTGTTCCGCCCGAGGGTAAGGAAGCTAATTTCTATTTCAACTTTTCCAAAACTCCATTCTCAATCAAACTAAGTTGTTTCTCTCAGTTCACGAAATTTCTCAATGGTATCGCAACTCGTGAACATCATCCAAAATTCTTCTGCAAGGTTCAAAAAGGTTTCAGTTCTCCATTCTGTTATCGGTCTTGACCAATTTGTGATAGTTCTCAAAACTTGCGGGATTTAAAGAGATATCCTCAATTAATAACATCATTGTCTCAACAAATATCAATCTCTCAGAATGCACAAATGATCGACGAATTTCCTAACAAAGTGCAAAGATGATTTTTCATGCTCTTCCTCGTCTCCGAACGTACTATTAAGTCATACAATGACCATTTGTCCAAGTACTCCCGAGAAAACATTATTTATCAAATTTACGAAGCAGTCAGAGCTTTATCTAATACTATTAGCGTCACTAACCATCATAGCAGTCATTACGAATACGGAAGGCGATTCCAAGAATAAAATCAATTCATTATAAGGAAACTTCACGCTCTGAAATTAAACAAACATGTAGTCGTTTCAGGGTGGAGGAAAATTGGCTCCTAATAGTAATACGGTTCAGCTATCTCCAGTCACCGTCCTTCTTCATCGCGAACGAAACCAAAACACACCCAGAAAATACACTTAGGTAAACTCACTTCCTGGTTGCTCACATCAATTTATATGATCCCGATCACATCTGAAAGACACCTTCGCTTGGTGACTAGATAATCTCTCGGTATCATGTCGATCCTACTTCATGCTTCGGTGGACAGTTTGGTGGTTCGACTAGGAATCAAATTCAGAAAACGCAGGGTGTCAAGTAATTCTCAAGATAAGGTTCATTCATTGGTGTACGACATGGGTTCTAGGAAGACTTTAATGCTCGGAACTTTTAAGAACAAATATCTTTAATGGATGCCAAAAAAACCAAGACAACCATGGAAAATCAAAGTTCTGGCTTTCATAGCCGAGATGAGTTTGACAGACTTAAAAGGTTGAGAACACATATCACCCATAATTTATTCCAAAAATTTGCTCAAGCCTTATAATTAAATACTCGGGAAAACCCCATAATCCAACGGGATACGAACAATATTAATGCCAAAAGAAACCTAAGACCAAATTCTAAACAATGATAACACACATGACTCAAGCTCTATCCCTATGCCTAGATCGTGTTACTTGCGGTGGATTCCAAGTCTGAATCTACTTCATCTTCCTCACTAATCCATCCGTTTCGGTTCCCCTCTGGCTGTGGAAGCGGTCGTCTAGCAAAACCATCATCAGGGTTCCTTCCTTCATCCCCTACGTGGTCCACAAACCCATACAAATTGCGAGGCTCAACTCGCACTACTCCTCCTTCTTCTATGAACTTGGGACACCTTCCTGGGTACCTAGTCACGACGTCATCTCCATTGGTTACCTCCGTCTCGTGCATATGCACCTCCGTTCCACCTATTTTCACCACGGTCATCCTTTCTTTAATCAGGCATGGCCACATACTAGCAGGGATCGAAATCCTTCTGTTAGTCCTTCTCAACTTACCAATCCTTTTTCGGCCAGTAGCGAAAACAGTTGCCCAACGATACTTGCTGCGTGCTGGAGGTGTCATGCTGAAAGTGATATAAATGATACTTAGTATTAGAACCCGATAGGTGTCCAAAACTACTCATAACTCAAGAAAACTAAACACGTAAAAATATCTTCGTCTGAATGATTCCGAAAATGATTAACGAAATATGGAGAATAAGCACGAATGGAAAGACAAAACAGAATCCTAATGTCTACCCAAATCCTTACCGGTCAAAACTTACGTTCCTATAGGGAAATCTTAAAGCAAATTTTTCAAAGGTTGTCTTACGAGCGCCTACAGGGAAAACATAGTGGTCCTAACTTACACAGGTCAAGGGTAAATGTATTACGAATCGCAGCCCGGTCTCTGATGCCATAAATTGTAACACCCCCAACCCGGCAAGGGTAAAGATGTCACAACAACGGTTTCATATCAGAACAAACATAAGCTTCTGACATTCATAATACATTAACACTCAATGGTTACAAAGGAAATATGAAACTACAAGGTTACAATACAAAAGTTTCTAAGTCTAAATAAAGGATCTTCTGGTCATCTTTGATAGCTACTAATGCCTTCTAAGTCCACGGTTTTCTCCACTCATACCCAGCTTCCAACTAAAAAAACCTGCCGCGGGAAAAGAAACGCGGGCTGAGCTTAAAAAGCCCAGTGAACAGATATATAATAAACGGAAACGAAAGCAAATGGAACGAACATGCATAGATTAGTGCTTTGGGATGTATAAGTCATAAGCAAAGAATATGATAAAGATGGAATGAAAAGAAAGGAAAATAAAAGAAATAAAAGGATCAGTAATCCACCACGAGCCCAGAAACAAACCAAACCATATCATCTCAAATGTAACCAAATAGAGTAGCTAGCTCCCAGATATGTGAAAGACGTGTATCGCACACACCACCAGTCACCAGATAAATATAACGATTAACAAATAACTATTAAGCATAAACAGATCAAATCTAGGATGCACCCATACGCCCCCGCAGACAATTAATAATCATAATCATAATGGCCATAGCAGATAATAAATAAGGGACGGAACAGGTCATCACTCTCCTGCCCTAGAGTCATGTCAAAGGTGCGTCAATGACATGGACATGAAACCCTCATGCCTAGTGATTGGCTCGGATATCAAACTGTAGGTCAAAGGTCAAAGGTCCAAATCACAGCAAAGGTTCAAATAGTCTAAGTCATCGAATCATAGTCAAAGTCCAAATGTCAAAGGTTCATGGCAAAGGGTTCATATCCAATATCAAATTCAAACGAATCCAAACGAACCGATCAAAGGTTCATAATCAATTGGTTTATTTAAAGAAATCTTTATCAAATGGTTTTCATCAAAATGATCTTTATTAACTATTTTCACAAAAGTAGCCCTTAAAAGAAATTTTCATAAAAGTTTAGTAAGATTCCAAATGAAAGTGGTATCGTATATTTCATAAACATCATTTTAACATAAGTTTCCTCAAAGCATTTCCATGATATAATTAAAAAGGTTTTCACATCTATTTACCAAAATCAAATGAACCCTCGAATGTGATTCGAATACTAATATATAACAAGGTAACGAACGAATATCAAATGGATCATTATAGAGGCTCAAAGCAAAAGGGTCATATCGAACATCAAGGTCAAAATGAATCAAACAAACGAACCAAAGTGTAGGGGAACATAGCAATGGCTTAGGGAAATCCTAAACGAGTCAATACAAGAGATCAAGAGAACGAAGGCACCTTACAAGAAGGGCAGAATATCTGTACCTTAATTGCAGAACACAAGGATAACAAATGACAAGGATCAAATTACTCCTTCCTCAAACCTAAGGGAGTAGAAGAAAGAAGTTCAAAAGGGTTTTCAGTTGTCTTTCCATTTTAAGTAACTTTCTATTTTTAGTAACTTCCCTTGTTTAGCAGGTTTCCCGAATTAGCAAGTTTCCATTATTATAATATCACCAATTTAGGTTAAGTCATTAATCAAGCCTTATTATGGGATTAAGGTATATTTTAGCAAGTTACAAAAGTCTAAGGTTATTTATGACAAGTTTTCATAGTTTAGGGTTTTAATTGTAAATTCACCAAATTCAAGGGTCTAATCATGAAAATACTTCAAGTTACTGATTTAAATACACATTTAATTCAGAATGACATCTTAAGCCCTTTAGTTTCATACTTTACAGTTTATACCCTTCTAGTTACAATATTTACAAAACAAGCCCTATACTTACATAATTCATGATTAAATCCCTATAATATCCATATTTACCAAACAAGCATCTTATTTTACGTAATTACAGAATGTCACATCATAAATATATATAGTACGAATCAGACCCCTCAGATTTCAGAAATTACACAATTGGTCCCTTAATTTTACAAAACTTATAAATTAAATCATAATTCCATAATAATTACACATTAACCCCTTAATTACCCAAAATTTCATATTATCTCCCTAATAATTTTATTTACACAAAATAATCATAAGTTTTCTGAATTTACACTTTTAGTCCCTCTAATTAATTAAATTCCAATTCGAACCTTAAATTAACACATAAATCATGTTCTTGCAAATTTTACACATAAGGACCTCATCTTATAATTTTTATACATTTGTACTGACCTAACTAACCCTATAAAAACAACCTTAAGTTTCAAAGTTGGCAATACAAGCCCTTGTTATTTATTTACAAATCGTATAACATTTTTAATAAGCAAATCAAAACCCTAGCTCACCAATTCTTCAAACCATCATTACCTCATGATTAGATAGCATTTATTGACCAGATTTAAGGTACCAAACCCTAACCCTAATTTGCCCTAGGGTTTCTTTTTATTTTTCTTCCATTCGATACATATATACGATTTTAACAAAATTAAGCTACGATCCATCTAAGCTTCTACAATTCGAACTAGTATTTTTCCCAGACCATATATGTCATATATTGTCTAAAATAAATAATTACAAGTCCTGGATAAATCGTATTACGCGTATTGGATTTTATATACGTTTTTGCTGTCAAAATTTATTACGATCTATATAGCTTGCATGATTTGTTCTATATAATTTATTTAGGTCTTATATGATCATACTAACATAATAAAAATATAACATGCACAATCAAAAGTACGAAAGGGATAAAACAATTTTGTACCTCTCGCTATATCTAATTCGACAAAACAATTCGCAAGCGATCAAAACAACGAATCCCACGACTTCCAAACAATTTTCTAAGCTTCTTTAGATTATGTAGAATTCCAGAAAAATAAGGCATGAATTTTATTAGGTCGAATGGCAGCTGATCAAATTTTTGTAAAGGTTTTAAGGGTTTCTGTTTATTTTTCTATATATAATAAAATACAAAAACGTGTATAGATGATAAGGATCAATGAATTTTGGCCCAAGAAAGTCTAATTAAGCTCAAATACTGATTGTGATCTTTTCCTAATTTTATTAGCAATTATCTTGTATTTTATTTAATTTATTTTGTATTTTTAATATTAAATATATACGAATTATATATATGCTCGGCCAAAATAAATACTTTGTGTATTTTGTACTTTTTAAAATGTTGAAATGTAATCACAAAAATTATTTAGCTTCATATCTAGTTCATTCCCAAAGGTTTGGAATTTATTTGGTGATTTATAAGCTTTTAAATAGATTTTTTTAAAATTGTAGGGGCATTTTAGTCATTTTGCACATTTCGGATTTTTAGGTATTACACCATTACTGACTTGGATCTGCCTCTTGCATCAATGTAATTTAATCTTTTAAGGACAGTTGATGTAACATTGGATTTAAGAATCCAACATGCTGAGGCCTTAACAGCATTTGCCCTGTTTTTCCTAGCAGTAGGATGAACTGATTGCCTAGCAGCAGGAACTGCTAGCTTTTTAGTTCTATCCTTTGGTTTCCAAACTTGTTTTTGGACCACTGCTTTTGTTTGAATGGGCCTTAGAACAGTTGTTGGTGCATGTTTGAAAGTTGTTTTTGCACTTTTAACTATTTGTTTTGGGTTAACAGTCTTAAATGGTCTAGCAGTTGAAACTGCTTGCCTAGCAGTAGAGACTGCTGTCAAAACTGCTCTGGGTTTTATATTTTTAGACTTAGAGTGAAAGTGAGTTTGAAGATTTTGCCTTTTGTAATTCACCCTATTGTTTTCATAACCAGATACCCAATGGTTGCAGAAAGCTGCAAGATGGTCAAAACTACCACATGTGTAACAAGCTTTGTTATAAAAATCAAAGTCATCACCTAATTGGTTAGACTTGAGGTTGTTCCAATTCCTTTGGTTACCTCTGGGCTTGTTGGTGGTTCTATATTGTTCACAATATCTAACTGGTTGCCTAACATGCTTAATGTTTGATTTAGGCCTATCAGTATTGTGTTTGACTATCTTAGGAACACTTGTTCCTACTTTCTTAACCACTTCAGGTTTAGACATAACCTGTTCTTCTTCATCATCACTATCAGTTGTACAATCCTCAACAACTATAGCATCTCCTTTCTTAACAAAGGACACCTTGTCCTGATAAAGTAAAGTTTTATCTAAACTTTTACTTATCTTCTCTACCTTAAGACTCTTACTAGCCTTAGAACCATATTCCATGATTTGTTGTTGAAACTCAGCTAAACCTGTGTGTGCTAGGTCAACACCTGGAGGTGAATGAACACCTCTGTATGGTGGAGGGACAGATTTGTAACCTACACCTGAATTAACCTTATTGTTTACTTGAGCTTCAAAGATCTTATTAACTCCTTCTAAGGCATGAGCTAAAGCATCTACAGTTAAAGTAACATTTTCTTTTTCTCTTTTGTGTTTTGCTAGTGACTCATTCAGTATAGCAATACACTCATCCTTGAATTCTACATTTCTTTTTAAAGCATTCAAATCATCAGTAAAAGTAGATTCATTCTTTTGAAAATGTTGGATTTGTTTTTCTAGAACTCCTACACATCTCTTATGATTAGCTAAATTATGAAGGGCATCAATTAACTCTTCTCTAAAAGCATCAAATCTCTTTTTAATGTCTTCATAATTTTTAAGATTAGGACATGAATTAGTACAAGTAGAAATGGCATCTACCTCTGAATCAGAAAAAGGCCATTAGAGCAAATTCATTGGCCAGAAGAGCAGCATTTGGTGGTGCTTCCTCTTCAACAACCATAGAGCTCCAATCATATCCAATACCATCAATAGCCAGTATAGCCTTTGGCTCTTCCACCAGTACTTCCTTCTTCCTCTCTTGCTTATACCATGTGTTCCTATTATCCTGCTTCTTTAGGCTTCTACATTCTTTAGCAAAGTTTCCCAACCTATGACAGTTAAAACATTCCACTTTCTTCTTATCAAACCCAGCAGTATCGTTACCATTTATGGTAATCTGCTTCCCAGTTCTCTGCCAATACTTCTTAGCCCTCATACTAAGTAAGGCAACTTGCCACTTAATATCCATCTCTTACAAATCATCACCATCTACCTGTTCAAGGTCTTCATGATTTAGAGGAGAACCATTAGATTGACTGGTTATAAAGGCATAGAATGTTGGATCTCCAAGTCCAGCAACATCCTTTTGTGAACTAGTAGAAGGACCACCATAAGTAACATTAGAAACACCTTCAACTTCATCTACCTCTTCTGTATGACTAACACTGGGAGTTGACAAAAGTGCCACATTCCCAGAACTAGTACCATAATTTCCACTCCTTTTTAGACTTTGTTCAACAATTTTAAAGTTGTTGAACAAATCATTAAGTTTCATTGTTTCAATTTCTGGTTTGTTCATCCAGACAATAACATGAGTATGGAATTCATCAGGTAGACTTTTCAAGAACTTCATGTTGAGATCTTCCTTCTCTGTCTCAACACCCAACACAGCTAACTGACTGACAAGCTTGTGTAATCTTGAAAACAGCTTATCAAGAGACTCATTACTAAAAGCAGTAAAGTTTTTAAATTGTTGCTTTAGCAATGTCTTTTGTGTTTTCTTGGTAGTTTCATTACCACCAAACCATGCACAAATCTCTTCAAAAAGAGTTTTTGCATCAAGATACTTGCTAAAAGATAGCATCTGCTCACCAGGAATGGTCATAAGCAACAAGTTTCTTGCTTTCTGATCATTTCTCTTTTGTATCTTTTCTTCATTTGAAACTGGTCCAGTATTTCTTTTTCTAACTGTTTTCCCTTCAATAAGAACATCTGATAGCCTAGAGTGAAGGAATCACCATACTGAATTATATCCCAAAGAGCATAATCTTGAACCATAAAATATTGCTCAACTCTCATCCTCCATAACTCAAACTCATTCGGTTTGATCATGGGCAACTTTGCAGCAACATTGGTTTGAACATCTTGTACATCCATTTCTGTTTCTTCTAAAAACAACTATATCAGCCTTGCTCTGATACCACTTGTTAGGATCCTAGATACACTATAAGGTGGTTAAATCTTGTCAACTTTGTGTATATGATATGTTGTGTTAATATGATTAAGTGCGCGGAATTCACTCAATCACACTTAGAAGGTTGTGTATGTTATGGAAATGGAATTGTTATGTTTGTTAGTTAGCAATGAACACATAAATATTATCACCAAAAGATTCAATATTATTAATGATAATAATACGAGTGATCTTGAAATATCACTAGGGTTACAACCTTGAATCTTAAGTTTTTCTAACTTGTAATATTCTTGTGTTTGTTCTAGTTCTAACAGTTATATGAGTTCTAAAATAATAACACACTTGAACACACATAATATCGAGACTAAGATCTTCTTTTATAGTTCAAGAAGATCTTTACACATTGCTTAAAGTCTAGCCGACTTACTTGCTAACTTATCTTGAGTGTGTCAGTACATAAGATACAACGTGTATCTGTGTACACAACTTGTTAACTAAGCACATGGGGTAAGATATTATCTACCGTATATTCTTGACTTTAGTACACAAATATCTTTTCAATACTTATCCATCTAGCAGTCTCAACTCAACAGTATCAACTAGCAGTCCCTTCTTTGTACTACCAGTTAGAACGGTTAGTTATAACTTGAGCAGTCCTAAGATATACATCAGCAGTTGGAACTGTTAGAGAATTCTTCTCAGCAGTTGGAACTGTTAATACTTGTAATTCTTGATACTTAATCTTCAGAACATTTAATTCCCAACACTATCTTAAATACAATTGATAACCTAGGCAAATTTTATGAGAAGGCAGACCAGGGATTCTTTGTTGGATACTCCACAAATAGTAAAGCTTTTAGGGTATTCAATAAAAGAACTAGGCATGTGGAAGAAAACTTACATGTTAGGTTTAGTGAATCCACACCTAGTGTTGCTGGAAGTGGACCTGAATGGCTGTTTGACATTGATTCATTAACCAAAAGTATGAATTATGAGCCAGTTATTGCAGGTACAAGTAACATGTCTGTAGGTACACAAGCTATTTCCAATGCAGGTACACAAGCTCATGAAAATGAATCTGCAAAGGAGTTTGTCTTGATAGAAAAGTGGAAGCTTAATCAAACTTTCAAGGCCAAAGAGAAGGAGGGCAAGAGTTCACAAGGTGATGCTATTCATAAAGATGTAGAAGGTGGGGATGAACCTTCTAATGCTGAAAAGGTGGTTACTAAAGGACCACAAGTTGCTGATGATGTGCAGAATAAGACTAGCAGTAGTAACTCTGATTCTACTACTAAGCCTTTTAATTCTACTGCTGCACCACAAGTTTCTACTGCTGATGAAGATGGAAGATCCTTTGATGATGTTAACTATCCAAATGATCCTAATATGCCTGGATTAGTTAATGTCTATGCAGACACTGATGATGAAGTTGTGGAAGGGTTTGGTGCAGAGGCTGACTTTAACAATATGGAGAATGCAATTCTAGTCAGTCCTATTCCAACCACTAGAATACACAAGGATCATCCAAAGGAGCAAATTATTGGAGATGTTCATTCTGCTGTTCAAACAAGAAGTAAAACAAAAGGTTTCAGAGATTTGTTTGATCAAGGATTATTTGCTCAATCTCTTCATCAAAGAAAGAGCCACAAGGATCTACAAAATTGTATGTTTGCTTGTTTTCTGTCACAAGTGGAACCCAAGAATGCCTACAAAGCTTTACAAGATGAAAGTTGGGTTGAAGCTATGCAAGAGGATTTCACTGTGTATCACATGGATGTGAAAAGTGCTTTCTTGGCATTTGCTTCATTCAAGAACTTCACTGTGTATCAGATGGATGTGAAGAGTGCTTTCTTGTATGGGAAAATTGATGAGGAAGTTTATGTGATGCAACCACCTGGTTTTGAAGACCCTGATTATCCTGATAGGGTTTACAAGGTGGAGAAAGCACTGTATGGACTACATCAAGCTCCTAGAGCTTGGTATGACACCTTATCCAAGTTTTTGTTAAACAATGGTTTCAGCAGGGGAACCATTGACAAGACTCTGTTCATCAAGAAAGACAAAAAGGATATCTTATTAGTACAAGTATATGTAGATGATATCATTTTTGGGTCTACAAATAAGGTGTTATGTGAGGAATTTGAGAAGCTCATGCATAGCAGATTTCAGATGAGTTCTATGGGGGAACTCACTTTCTTTCTAGGGCTTCAAGTTAAGCAGAAGACAGATGGGATTTTCATCAGCCAAGACAAGTATGTGGTTGATATTTTGAAGAAATTTGGTTTTTCTAATGTGAAACCAGCAAAGACAACCATGGATACCAACAAACCTCTGATCAAGGATGAAGATGGGGAAGAAGTTGATGTACATCTCTACAGATCAATGATTAGTTCTTTGATGTATCTAACTGCTTCAAGGCCAGACATTATGTTTGCTGTGTGTGCTTGTGCCAGATTTCAAGTGACCCCTAAAGTTTCTCACTTGAATGCTGTGAAGAGGATTTTTAGGTACTTAAGGAGTCAACCTAGGTTGGGCCTTTGGTATCCTAAGGATTCACCTTTTGATCTGGTAGCATACTCAGATAGTGATTATGCTGGAGCAAGTTTGGATAGGAAGTCAACTTCTGGAGGCTGTCAATTTCTTGGACATAGGTTGATCTCTTGGCAATGCAAGAAACAGACTGTGGTGGCTAATTCAACAACTAAAGCTGAGTATGTAGCTGCTTCTAGTTGCTGTGGACAAGTGCTCTGGATTCAGAATCAACTGCTGGATTATGGGTATAACTTTATGAACACCAAAATTTACATTGATAATAACAGTACAATGTGTATTATTAAAAATCCTGTTTTTCATTCAAAAACAAAACATATTGAGATAAGACATCACTTTATAAGAGATTCTTTTGAAAAGAAATTAATTCAAATTGTTAAAATCCATACTAACAATAATGTTGCAGATTTGCTCACAAAAGGTTTTGATGTGAGTAGATTTCAATTTTTAATTGCTAGTATTGGAATGATCAATCTTTGAAAATTTCTTATCTCTTTGTGTTTTTGTAATGTTTTGTAAGGATTTGTACTGTTATTAGTCAATAAGTTGTTTCTACTGCTTGCTATAATGTATGGTTGGTTCTGCTGTTAGTTATATTTAGCCTGCTGCTAGTTGTTAATTCAACTGCTAAGTATAACTATAGATTGTGATTATTGTGGTATATGCTTTCTTGTGTTTTTGTGGTTTTGCACTAACCTTTTGCAGGAAAAGTCAAAGTGGAAAGCTTATCTAGTGAGAAAAATATGTTTGAAACGATCAGCAGACATTCTACTGCTAGTGTAAAAGTTTCTGCTGCTAAGCAAAACTTTCTGCTGCTCGCTTTGGAACTTTTGGGATTCTACTGCTTGGTTTCAAAGTTAAGGGTTGATTGTGTAAATTTGGCGTGAATAAAACCTAAATCGATCCGAAGGGCTTTAAAACCTAATTGGATCTCACAATTAAATTTGTGCGCCCAAAATTAACTTTCTTTCAAACCCTCACACACTTTTTATCATCTGATCATAAAACCCCCAAAATCAAAACCCTAATTTCACAATGGCGGCAAGAGATTTCTCCGATAACCACAATCAGGTTGCATTTCTTCAAAAGGTTCCAGAAGCTGAGGGTTTTGCTGAAGTTATTGACTTTCTTAATGCTACTCATCTAAGGTATGCATTAACAGCAAATCCCACTATATACATTTCCCACATGAAACAGTTCTGGTCTACTGTTAAGATCAAAACTAAAAATGGGGAAGAATATTTGAGAGCTGTGGTAGATGAACAAAGGATAGTTATCTCTGAGTTATCTGTAAGAGAAGCACTTCATCTTTCAGATGATGAAGAAATAACTTGCCTTTCGAATTCTATCATTTTTCAAGAACTTGAAAATATGGGCTATGAGAAGAAGAATGAAAGTTTAAAATTTTACAAAGGACTTCTCTGCCCTCAATGGAAGTTTCTTCTTCACACCCTTCTCCATTGTCTAAGTCCTAAAACTACAGGGTGGAATGAGTTCAGCACAACTCAAGCATCTGCTTTGATTTGTCTGGCCACAGGACAACCCTTTAATTTTTCGGCTATGATCCTGGATGGGTTGAAAAAGAATATTTCTGGAAAAATTTATGTTTACCCAAGGTTTTTGCAATTAATTTTGAATAAACAATTATCAAAACCTAAGGTGCATAAAAATGTGCATAAATGTCCTGAGCTTAAAAGGAAATTATTTTCTTATTTGAAAAAGAATGGAACTGGTTTTTCTGGGACAATTACTCCATTGTTCCCACATATGTTGCAATTGGCTGCTACTCAGGGTGAAGGTGCTGAAATCACAACAGCTACCCATCACACACCCAATTCTGAACAATCATCTGAACAACCCCAAAAGACCCAATCCCCTAGGATTTCACAAACTAAGGACACTGAGCAACCTCAGGCCAGTGTCAGGATGGATGCTGATGCGGCAGTCACAGGTGATGTAGGTGACATGATGGAAGAGGCTAACACTACTGCTTCTGGTTTAGTAACTGGGCAGGACAGTGTTAACATAACTAAGACCTCAACCATGACAACGTCCACTGTTGAAGTTTCTCATGAACCAGACACAGAGGATGGAAACCCCAGCCAAATGGCAAACATGGGGGGCTCAGATGATCAACCCAGGGTTGATATTGAGTTTGGACCCATTGATTCACCTCTCAGGGAAGGTAACACATCCCGAAGTGATGAGGGTAGACCTGCAACAATTGAATTGATGGACTCTTATGTACACAATGACAATGCCTATGATTCACCTCTCGGACCAGGTCACACAGGTCAAAGTGATGAGGCTAGAAATGAAACTAATGAATTGTTGGCATCCCAAAATGTACAAAATGACAAATCCAAGGATCCACCTTTTGGACCAGGTAATACAGGTCGAAGTGGTGAGGATAGTATGCAACTCATTAAAGAATTGATGGAAAAATGTACCATATTGTCAAATGAAGTTCTTGATCTCAAGAAGGAGTTGTTGAAGGTGAAAACTACTTAAGATGCTGAAATCAAGAGGTTAAAGCAAAGGATTAGGCATTTAGAGGGTGTACAAAGATCAAGGACTTCTAAATTTAAAAGATCAAAGTCAAAGGTGGATGTTTCCAAACCAAGTTTGGGGAAGGATGCTCCCAAACAGGGGAGGAATGCAGATAAGAATTCAGGGGAGGTCATAAAGGACTCAGGGGAGGTTGAAAAGCTTATTGATGAAGGTGTTACTGGTAATGAGGGAAATGATCAGGTTGATATGGATGTTGATAGTGGTGAAAATGAGGAGTTTGTGGTTAAGGATAAATCTGGTAATGAAGTGGTGCTTGAAAAAGGTAAAAAGGAGAAATTGCTAAGTTTGAACAAAGAGCAGCTGTCTAAACACACAGAAGTGATGGTGGAGTCAATCAAGAGTTTGGGAGATTTTACTGCTCAGGTTAAAGAGGCTGCTGCTGTTGAAGTTGTGGAAAATGTAGCTAAAATGGATTCTGCTGCTGGTGCAGGGCATTCTACTGCTAGTGTTAAAGAAGCTACTGCTAGGCCAGAGCAAGGTTCTACTGCTGGAGATAAAGAACCTACTGCTGAGTCAGATGATGATGTTAGCTTAGCTAAGATAATTTTACAACTAAAAGCTACAAAATCCTCAACACCAAAACAATCACAATCACCACAACCAGAGCAACCACAAAACAACCAACACCTGAACCACAACATCAACCACAACCACAATCAAAACCTAAACAACAACCAAGAACACAACCTCAACCTGCAACAAAGCAAACAACTCCACCACCTACACTTCCAAGACCATCTGTTAAAGGTGTCTCTATCAGAGAACCAATTCCAAGCAAAAGACCCACTCAAGCTCATACATATACTGGGAAAGGCAAAGGGGTCATGGTTGATGAGCCTGAACCTTACCCTGAAGATATTCCTTTTAAGTTCTGGCCAAAACATCTTCAAGAAAGACATGATCAAGAAGCTGCACAGAAGTTGGCTGATCAGTATGAGGAAGAAAATGCAGCTGAACTTGAAAGACAAAAGAAACATGAAGAAGATGAGGCTAAGACTAAGGCTGTGCTTGATGCTTGGGATGAGGAGAGAGTTAGGTGTAAGGCTGATATGGAGTTATTGAAGCAAGTTAAACAGGAGATCCATGATACTTTTACTGATGAAGGAGTGAATAAATGGTTAAAGGAATTCACAGCAATGGAAAAGAAGAAGTATCTTGTAGCTAGGAAGAAGAAAAAGCTCCTCAGACCTCCAACTGTCAAGCAAATCAGAAATTTTCAGGAGCATTACCTGAAGAATATGAAGGGATGGAAGCTTGTGCAGTTAAAGTCATACACAGATGATGAAGTTCCGAAGAAGTATGAACAAGCTAAAAGAGAGTTTGAGAATTTTACACCAATGGGGTCTGAGGCTATAGAAGAAATCAGTAAAAAGAAGTTTAAAAAGATGGAGAAACCTGAGACTGAGATAGTGGTTGAGAAAGAAAAGATAGAAGAAAAGAAAGAAAGTTCCAATGTTGGGGCTAGAAGATCTGGTAGAGTGTTGAAGATGAAAGCAACGAAAAAGAGAAAAGCTGATAGGTCAAAAGCAGTTGAGAAGAGTAGTTCTGAGTCTGAGAGTGAAAGAAAAGAAAAAGCTGATGATAGGGAGGAATCTAAAGATGATATGGAAAGAATGATGACTCTCACAGTTCTATCAAAACATAAAGCACCCGAGGTTTCAAATGCAGTTCCTTTACAAACAAAACATCCAATTATCTCATATACTAGTGGAATCCATGATGGGAGTGTAGCCTACTGGGAATTTAAAAGAGCAAATGGTTTGTACTATAGATTTAGTAGGTATCCATAAATGTTGTTTTATATGGATAGAGAGGATGTGGTTACCCTCTGGAAGCTATACAAGGGAAAATATGGTGATACAAGGCCAGAGGAGGTATATGAGAGAGTGATTTATTACTATTTGAAAATCATGTTTGAACCACATGATAGTGACCTTGAATGGAGAGCAATTAAACATAACACAGTTCAGAAATGGTATTTATATCAGTCCTGTGGTGTACATGAATTGAGTGTTCATGGGGTAACTATCTATATGTTAGTAGAAAAGGACTATCCTGCTCTAAATTTCGACAAAGAAATTGTTTCTCAAATGTTGAAGCCTGGAATGTTGCAGTTACAGAGACAGTTCTTCACAGATGATCAAGCCTATCAACTTTTAAAGAAGTATGAAAGAGTGCTAAAACCTAAGTCTTCAAAACAGAACTGAATGTGTTTGGAAGCATCCTCCTGGTGATGGTTTAAGGATTAATGGAAACTTGATGATTTTGGGAGAAAATATCAAGTTTAGGGGAGGATTGTTGGGTTTTAAGATGCTGCTGCTTAGAATGGATTCTACTTCTTATTGTGCTAAATGGAAAATATACTAAGTATGATTCTGCTGCTAGGCTAAATCATTCTACTGCTGGTATATTTTATTCTACTGCTGGAGTATTCGATAAGATCAAGAAAATAAGCTAAGTGGATACTACTGTTAGGCTTCGAAGATTCTACTGCTAGAGATAGTATACTACTGCTTATTGGATAATCATGTATAGTATGTTAGATAATTATGGAATAGATACGAATAGATATTATTCTTGTATAGAAAGTCATTGTAACCGACTAGGACTCCTTAGTCTATAAAAGGAGGATCTAGGGTTAGGTTTAGCATACGTATTATTGATTAGTCGATTCACTTCAAGGTTATTGTAACCCTGTTACTTTTGAGTAACCGTATATTAATATATTGAGGTGATTGTTGAGAGAATTCATTGTGTGTTAATTCTTCTTAAGATTAAGTACTAGATTCTGCATAGTATTTAATAGTTTGTTCAAGAACAGTTTCTATACCTATTGTCTTGGATCTATATCTAAGATAATTAACAAGATCGTTAGCTTAACTGGGATCAACAGTTCATATTGCCAGACCATTTAAAACTATTTACCCTAGATCAGCAGTTTCAAGTGCAAAACCAACTTTCAAATATGCACAACAAACTGTTCCAAGGCCATTTCATTAGAAAGCAGTGGTTCAAAAACAATTTTTGAAACCAAAGGCTAAAACTGCAAAGCCAGCAGTTAGTACTGCTAGCCAAGCAATTAGTACTGGTAACTCTAAAAACACTGCTAGGGATAAGAGGGCAAATGCTGTTAAGGCCTCAGCATGTTGGGTATGGATACCAATCATACCCAATGGTGCATCAATTGTTTTGAAAAGATTTGACTATATTGATGCACGAGGCAAACCCAAGTCAGTGATAGCTTGGGTACCCCAAGGAAACTAATTTCCTTCTTTTATGTACAGGGACATTCACAGGATGATGATGAAGATCAAGGTTATGCAGACAGTGGATGTTCCAGGAACATGACAGGCAACATGTCCTATCTTTCAGACTTTCAACCAATGGATGGAGGATATGTTACCTTTGGGGGAGGAATAAGAGGAAGAATTACTGGTAAAGGCACCTTGAAAATCGGTAAATTAGACTTTGAGGATGTGTACTTTTTGCAAGAGCTTAAGTATAACATGTTTAGTGTCTCATAAATGTGTGAAAAAAAGAACAAGGTTCTTTTTACTAACACTGAATGTCTTGTGCTTTCCCCAGACTTTGAGCTTCCTGATGAAAGTCAGGTTCTACTTAAAGTTCCAAGAAAGGGCAACATGTACAGTGTTGATATGAAGAAGATTGTTCCTAAAGAGGATCTTACTTGTCTTGTTGCAAAGGACACATTGGATGAGTCCATGTTATGGCATAGAAGACTTGGTCATATAAATTTTAAAACCATTAATAAAATTGTAAAAGATGGTTTGGTAAGAGGCTTGCCTCATAAACGTTTTGAAAATGACCAGACTTGTGTTGCATGTCTCAAAGGCAAACAACACAAGGCTTCTTGTAAGCCCAAGACCCACAACTCTATTAATCAACCTTTGTTTATGCTACATATGGATTTGTTTGGCCCTACATCTGTGAGTAGTATTATGCATAAAAGGTACTTTCTTGTAGTTACTGATGACTATAGTAGATTCACATGGGGTTTCTTTTTAGGTTCTAAGGATGAGACACCTAGCATTCTTAAAACATTCATTATTGAGATAGAAAACTTAGTGGACAAGAAAGTAAAAGTCATTAGGTGTGACAATAGGACAGAGTTCAAAAATAGAGTTATGGATGAGTTCTATAAGGAAAAAGGTATTAGAAGAGAGTTTAGTGTTGCTAGAACTCCTCAGCAGAATGGGGTTACTGAAAGGAGGAATAGGACATTAATAGAAGCTGCTAGAACCATGTTAGCTGACTCTAAGCTGCCTATCACTTTTTAGGCTGAAGCAGTTAATACTGCTTGTTATGTGCAGAATAGGGTTTTGGTAGTTAAACCTCACAACAAGACACCATATGAGCTGTTTAGGGGTAGAACTCCTGCATTAGGATTTCTAATACCTTTTGGGTGTCATGTAACTATTCTAAATACCTTAGACCATCTAGGAAAATTTGATGGAAAATCTGATGAAGGTTTCTTGGTTGGATACTCACTAAATAGCAAAGTCTTTAGACTATACAACACAAGAACAAGGAAAGTTAAGGTGAACTTGCATGTTTAGTTTCTAGAAAATAAATCTAATGTTGCAGGTGAAGGTCCAAAATGGCTATTTGACCTTGATACTCTAACCCAATCAATGAATTATGTACCAGTTGTTGCAGGAACCTTTTCTAATGATTTTGCAGGTTCTGAAGATGATATTTCAACAAATGAAGCAGGCTTAGGTAAGGAAAAAGGTCAAGATCATGTGTTGATGCCAATATAGAACAGTGTGGATACATCTTCAAAGAATGGTGAACCTTCTAATGATGAAGCCAAAGAAGGTATTGAAGGTGGAAACAATGTAGATGAAGCTGATAATCAAGAGAGTCAAGATAACAGTATAAATGATGATTGTACTATTGAGCCCCAAGTTAGTACTGCTGGGCAAAATGTTTATACTGCTGGCCCATCAGATACTAATACTGCTGAGTTCTTAGAAAATGAGGTGGATATCAACAATCTACCACCTACCTATTCAGTTCTCTCTACTCCACACACAAGGATTCACAGAGATCACTCCCTAGACAATGTGATTGGGGACATACAGTCTGGTGTGAAGACAAGAAGACAAACTATGACTTCAGACCAACAAGGGTTTCTTGGTGCTATTTATGAAGAAAAGAAGCATGAAGATACCAACACATGTTTGTTTTTGTGTTTCCTTTTACAATCTGAACCCAAAAATGTTCTCAAAGCCTTAGAAGACTAAAGCTGGGTAGAAGCAATGCAAGAAGAGCTTCTCCAATTCAAAATTCAGAAGGTTTGGGTACTAGTTGACTTACCCAAGGGTATGAGGGTAATTGGAACCAAATGGGTGTTCAGAAACTAGAGGGATGAAAGGGGTATTGTGATCAGAAACAAGGCTAGGCTTGTAGCCCAGGGGTATACACAAGAAGAAGGAATAGAATATGAAGAAGTTTTTACACCAGTAGCAAGGATTGAAGCAATCAAATTATTCTTAGCTTATGCTTCTTTCATGGGCTTCATTGTTTACCAGATGGATGTAAAGAGTGCCTTCCTGTATGGTACTATTGAAGAGGAGGTATATGTCTCTCAACCTCTAGGTTTTGTTAATCTAGAACATCCAAACAAGGTGTACAAGGTTGTGAAAGCTCTTTATGGCCTACATCAAGCTCCAAGGGCCTGGTATGAGACTTTGGCTTCTTATTTGTTAGAGAATGGATTCCAAAGGGGCAAGATTGATTAGACTCTATTCATCAAGAACAAGAAGGATATCTTGCTGGTATAGGTTTATGTGGATGATATTATATTTGGATCCACAAGAAAGTAGATGAGTGTAGAATTTGAGAAACTTATGCATGATAAGTTTCAGACGAGTTCCATGGTGGAACTTACTTTCTTTTTGGGGTTACAAGTAAAGCAATCAAGTGAAGGCATATTTATCAGTCAAGATAAATATGTGGCAGAGATACTAAGGAAATTTTAGTTTGCTGATTCTAAAGTGGTTAGCACACCTATTGATCCAGAGAAACCATTGTTTAAAGATGCTGATGGAGAATGTGTTGATGTACACACTTACAGATCTATGATAGGGTCCTTGATGTATCTCACCTCATCAAGACCATATATCATATTTGTTGTATGTGCCTGTGCAAGGTTTCAAGTAACTCCCAAGGTTTCTCATTTAACTGCTGTCAAGAGGATCTTTAGATACCTTAAGGGTCAACCTAGGTTCGGTCTTTGGTATCCCAGGGAGTCACCTTTTGACTTGGTGGCATATTTAGACAGTGATTATGCTGGTGCAAGCCTGGACTGGAAATCAACAACTGGTGGATGTCAGTTCCTTGGTTGCAGACTTATATCATGGCAATGTAAGAAGCAGAAAATTGTGGCAACTTCTACAACTGAAGCTGAGTATGTAGCTGCTGCAAGTTGCTGTGGTCAAGTGCTATGGATTCAAAATCAACTGCTTGACTATGGGTATAATTTTATGAATACCATGATATATATTGACAATAGCAGTACAATATGCATAATTAAAAATCCAATGCAACATTCTAAAACAAAACACATAGAAATTAGGCATCACTTTATAAGAGATTGCAATGAGAAAAAGTTGATTCAAGTTGTTAAAATTCATACTGATCAAAACTTTGCAGATCTTCTCACTAAAGCTTTTGATGTTGGAAGGTTTCAATACTTGGTAGCAAGTATTGGAATGCTTAACCCTTAAAGTTTTTAATCTGTGTGTTTTTGTATACTAAATTGGATTTGTACTGCTAGGCTTGTCAATTAATACTGTTTTTGTATAGTTTGTACTGCTAGTATAAATTTGAACTGTTTGTTAGAACTGTTAGTCATATGTTTATACTGTTATAAAGCAAGTGTTTTGCACTTTGTTTTCTTGGTTTTGTACTAACAATTGCAGGTATGGATTGTTTAAGCACAAAGGAATTACTAGTGCATTGTATGAGCAGCAGTTGGTGGCTTAATTTGCTGACATAATAGGTTGATGATGGATAGAGTTTGAGGATTTATTAACCAGAGTTTATACCTAAGTTAACTGGTTCTTTAAAACTTCTTTCTTGAAATCTGATTATGATATTTTGTATTGGAATTGATGGCTTAGTTAGTCAGATAGTAACTGAAATAACTCACTCTCTACCATTTATACTTTTCTTTAATGAGTTAGTCTAAGGACACCTGGTAGAGAGAACAGCGAGCAAACGTGAATCTAACACAATTGTGTTAGAGGCAACAACTGCCACGAGCTGGAAACCCTTTCAAGAAAGCTCTTTGAATGAGTTTATCTGATCACAGGCAGTTATCTATAATTGAAATCATTGGTTCTCACACAACCAGAGGTTGCATTAAACCGAAATTATGATTGAGTGTTTGTCCTTACACTTAATCCCTTCAAAATGGTTGTTAGCAATATGATTTTTAATCAAAATTGTGTTCATATTGCCGAGTCAAATTTTTCTAAAAAGTTTGTACTGCCAGGCAAAAAGTTAGTACTGGTAGGCTTAAGTTTGTATTGCTGGATAGACGTTAGTACTGGTGCGACATAACAGCTTTTTAAAAATAGTCGTCGAGAGTTAGTTGAGATTTTCACTGATCAATTCCTTGTTTTAAGGTATTCCTTTTTGGATATTTTTACTTTAAATATATTTTATTTACCTTATCTTCAATCAAAAGTTATCTTTTAATTGAAGTCGGTCCAATAGAAACCCTCATAACACTTTCATAATATCTCAATTCACTTTCTTCATCTACTTTCTAACCTAAATTTACACTATTCACAGCAGTCAAATCAACTTTTACTAAAAAATAATGGATACTTTATCCTTTGTTGACAAGCACAACGTGGTCGCATATTTGGAAAAAGCAGAGGATAATACTACCTTTCATCAGATAATGGACATTTTAAACGGTTCTCACATAAGGTATTCTTTAACCTTAAATCCCACTATCTATGTCTCCCAAATCAAAGAGTTTTGGCAGACTGCCACTGTTAAAACATTTGAAAATGCTGAAAAAGAGATAAATGCAACAGTGGATGGTAAATCTATCATAATTACTGAATCATCACTCAGAAGGCATCTCCATCTGAATGATGACAATGGTATTAATGCTATGCCAAACACTGAAATCTTTGAAACTTTAACCAGGATGTAGTACAACATCCAATCACAATCTTTAACTTTTCAAAAAGGTTGTTTTGCCCCACAATGGAGGTTTTTGATTCACACCATCCTTCACTGTCTTAGTCCTAAGAAAACCTCATGGGAACAGTTCAGTAGCAATATTTCAACTGCTCTCATTTGCTTAGCTACTGACAGAACATTCAATTTTTCAAAACTCATCTTTGAAGGAATGGTTAAAAATGTTGACAGCAAATCAAAATTTTTGATGTATCCAAGGTTCATTCAAACTATTTTGAACATGAGGAAACATCAACTTCTTCCTCACAAAAATGTTTATCCAACTCCTAAACTTACCCACAAACTTTTTAGTAACATGAAAATGGCTTCAAAAGGGTATAATGGGGAAGCAGTTTCACTTTTTGATTCAATGCTCCAAGTATAGGGTGAAGGATCAACAAGCCCAGTTGACTCCCAACACACAGCCACAACATCAGAAGAATCACCTTCATAACCAATCTCATCACCACATAGGTCTATATCCAGAGAGGGCTTTGTTGTACCTCAGCACAGAGTTCCTACCCCTCCCAATGTAGCAGATGAGGCTGACTATGTCAGTATAGATAGGGCTGCTTCTACTGTTTCAGGCTTAGAAGCTGGGTAAGGCAGAAGTAACATAGCTAAAACCTAATCCATGGCAACACCAACAGTACCAAGTTCCCATGAACCCAGTACTCTTGGTGGAATCCCAAGCCAAATGGAAACTTTGGGTGGCTCAGAAGCTCACCATGTGGTGGACTATGAGTCTTTGCCCCATGATGCACCTCTCCCTGAAGGTAACACATCAGGAAGTGCCGAGGGCAGTCAGAAACTTAAAGAATTGACGGATCTATGTACCAAATTGTCTGAGAAAGTTACTACTTTGGAAGCAGATCTGATCTCTCACAAGAAGATTTTTGGCAAGGTGTATATAAAGCTGGTGCTTAAGGTCAAGAAATTGGAGCAACAGGTCAAGACACTTCAAAGAAAGAGATCAGCTCATTTGGTGGAATCAACTAGTTCATCTTCTTCATCAAGCTCATCAGATGATCAGGGAAGAGATAAAGGTAAGGAATCTTCCAAACAGGGAGGAAGATTGTCCAGTTAGATCAAGATCCTAACATTTCTTTGGTTCATGAAGAGTTTGATACTCAGGGGAGGCAAACAGATCAAATGGATCAAGGTACTGGTGGTTTTATAGAAGGTACTAGTAGTGCTACTCATGGTACTGCTAGTATACAAGAAAAAGGTACTGGTGGATCACAAGGTACTGCTGTTACAGTATACACAAGAAGGCCAAAGAAAGCTAGAATAGAAAAGGGTAAGGGGATCATGATAGAAGAAGAACCATCTTCTCAGAAGTTATCCAAGAAGGATCAAGCCCATATTGCTCTAGATGAGGAACTAGCTCAGAAATTTCATGAAGAAGAGTTAGCAAAGGTAGCTGATGAAGAACAAATGGCAAGATTTATGGTTGAGTACAAATATCAGACTGAATAAGAACAAATAGCTGCTCAGATTCTTACTGATAGTGAATTAGCTTCAAAACTTCAAGAGGAAGAAAGGTCTCAGTACACCAGAGAAGAACAAGATCAGGCCATTGATGACCTTTTGGAGCAAATCAGGCAGAGAAGATCAAAGAAGAAAACTTATCAGAAGAAAATCCCTTCAAGAAGTGAGCAACTGAGGTATATGAAAAATTATTTGAAACATCAGGATTATTGGAAAGAAAAATGGTTCATAGGAAAGTCTTATGAAGAAATAGAAAAATTGTACATTAGTGCTCATACAAGAATTCAGAAGTCTTTAAGAGATGAAACTGCAATAGTTAAGACTGAGTCTAGCAAGGGTGTGAAAAGAGCAGCAGAGCTATTGGAATCTGAGGAGTCTAAGAAGCAAAAGATAGAAGAAGAAAAGCATGATGAATCAGTTGAGGAAGAATCAGCTGAGGAAGAGGAAGAGATACTGACTGATGAACAGATACATAGAATGATGGTGGTAGTTTCAGAAGCTCTAAATGTAGATCCCATTTAGGCCAAGCATCTCATAATTGATTGGGAAGTGAACTCAGATGGAATGATCAAGGGATGGAAGATCATTAGAGTAGGAGATCAGACTGAAGTATATAAATTCTTTGAAGATATGATAAGAGCTTTTGACAGAGATGATTTGGATAAGCTGTGGAGCTTAGTTCAAGAAAGGTTTTGGTCTGCAATTCCTACAGATGATAAAGATAAAGAGATTTGGGTCGAACTGAAGAGAATATATGATCCTGATATAGGTGAAGCTATATGGAGATTTCAAGCTCTTGGCTCAGACATCACATGGAGACTGTTTGATGATTGTGGTGTTCACAGAGTTTCTACTAAAGCAGGGGTGGAAATCTATATGTTAGTGGAAAAAAGTTACCCACTAAGAGTAGGAATATGAATGCTTATGCTATCATCAAGACCCAAGGTTGAAGAAGATTCAGAGATGGCGAAAGAGTTAATCAGAAAAATATTTTAGCTTGTAGAAGAAAGGAAAGCCGGAAGACTAAGGTTGACTATGTAGTGTTTGGAAGAGTCCTCACAATCCTCATTTAATTCAGAGAAACTTGATGATTTAGGGTAGATCACAAGTTTAGAGGAGGATTGTTGGGAATTAAATGTTTCTGACTTAGTACTGCTGGAAGAATACACTAACAGTACAAACTGCTAGTGTATAACTGAAGAACTACTGAAGTATAACTAACAGTACAAACTCTAAGTTAGTACTGCTAGTACATTAATGAAGGTACTGCTGCATGAAGACTGCTTTAGAAGATATGTATTAAGGATAAGTATGGAATAGATCTTATGTATATCACAATTAGTTAGAAATATATGGTAGATACTTATCTTGTAAAGGAATCCTTATGTCTATAAAAGGAGGTCCTAGGTTAGATCAGAAGATATACAAGTCGTACGAGTCATACAAGTTTTGTTAAGATTCAAGGTTGTTGTAACCCTAGTGATATTGAGATCACTCGTATTATTCTTGAATAATATTGAATCGTTTGAAGTTAAACACTGTGTTAATTGTTCATTCTACATTACTGTTACATTAAACAACATCTTCTAAGTGTGGTTAAGTAGATTTCGCATACTTAACTACATAACCTCAAAGTATCATAAACACATCATAAAGGAGTAACGTCCTAAGTGTTTTAAATCCTCTCAGAAGGCAGTTATAGGGTTGGCTCGCCATCGGTTTCTGTCAACAAGTATGCTGATTCTGTCCCTGCGATACCACTTTCGTCAACAGGCCCTTCAGATCCTACAAAGGCAGAGGACACAACGCAGCTGGTTGAGAATGTTGCAGATTCAGATGATCCTTCTTTAGCATATGAACAAACAATGGTGCTGGGATCTTCTGGCATTGCTGATAGAGTCCGAAGTAGGAAAGGATCCAGTGCTAAAGCTGTGAAACCCACTCCCAAAAGGAAACTTCTGCTGCCTACTCCTCCGACCAGGACTACCAGACAAAAGGGAGTGAAAGGCAAGAGTGTTATCAAATCTGCTGTTGAGATTCCTGATGTGACAACTGGTAAATTTTGAGAGCATTTTTAAATACGGCATTACGCTTAAAACGAGCATTTAATTAATTAGAATCATTTTCGGAGTGCTTTGGGAATTTATCCGGATTCTTGGTAATGTTATGTGGATTATCGTTATTTGACGAGTAGTTTCTCATATACCTTGAATTGAACACTACGAGAGTCAACACAATTAGATCTAATAATAATACGTGAAATATCGAATTTAGACGCGTTAAACGAACATGAGCGTATTTATAGTCATTTTTAATGGAAAAACTAATTTAGAAATATTGGCGCAACTTAGAACGTTACAAGAGCACTTTTGCTACGCTAAACGAGCCCGAGAATGTTTTTATCATAAGAATAGCAAAGTTACGTGTATGGTCCTTGTGGTTAAAATCCAGCCGCACCCTTGGAGAATAGGGAAATTACACCTTTAGTCCCTCATGGGGATATAACCCTCACCTCACTCCTTTCTCCCCTCATTATCCCTCAACCCTAAAAATATTATACTCCCTCCTCTCCCATAAACAGCCGCCGCCGACCAACCTTCAAACACCATCACCGCCGCTATCAACACTACACCGCCACCACTATACTTCACCTTGAGACTCCCTTTTCACGTCTAGCTACTATACGCGCAAGGAAAATCCTCACCGCCACTCATGCGCCACCACCACCAACCCTAATCGTACGTCGTGGTAGATCCAAACGTTTTGGAGGTAGGACACACCGTTTCACACGCGTGTGTGACTCGGTGTGAGTCAAACTCGTGTATAACGAATTATTATTGGTTGTTTTTTATTCGGTTTTGGTTATAAAACATGTGGGTTAACCGTTTTTACAAGCTAAAAATTAATAAAACGAGTTAGGTATCACTTGTTGGGTTTTGTTGGTCGAGTCGTGGTCAAGCCGTGAGCATAAGCTCACGGCCGTAGCTTGTTGCTTGCATTTGAGGTCATGTCGAGCTTGTGGTTATGTTTATTTTGTATATTTTAGTTGTTTGTTGTTTTAGTTTATTTTCGTTCGGATTGAAGGGCTTGGTAAACCCTCGGCGAGTTGCGGTCGAATTTGGATATAGGATTAGATTGATATGGTGTTGTTGTAGAGTTTGTGGTTGTTTTGGATTTGTGGCCGAGAAGACCAAAGGGTCTGTTTGGTTGTTGAGGCGTACCGAGAGACGAACGGTCTCGGCTTGGTATTGTTGTAGATTTGTTGTTGATGGGTTGTTGAGGCTTGAAACATGGTTGTCAGTTTTGCTTAGTTGGTTATCGGGCCATAGGTTTAGGGCCTATAACCATAATTTGACGAGTGTTGGATTGAGATATCTAGAAACGAGCCGGAGGGTATTGGCCGTTAAATATTGTTGCATATGGGAACTGTTATATTGAGCTTATGATTATTATTGTGATGATTTGAGCCAAGTCGAGTACCACCGAGACTTTGTAGTCTCGGCATGGTCTCGATAAGCCAAAAACGGTTATAGACTATATTTGGACATTGATATAATGGTTGACTTGTTGACCCGAGAAGTAATGAAACTCAGACCCGTGACTCGAAATGGATAATAACTCGAGACATATTTATTTGGAAATGGATATATAACTAGAAATGGAATATTAATAATAGCGGCTAAATACGTGAAATATTAAGTAACGAAACTTATTTTGTTACTTAATATTTAACGGAAGTTTTTAAATTAAAACGAGGAGTTATAAATAGAATTTTAAATAAATGAGAGTTATTAAATGTTTCGAGGACACACGAATCGAGAAATACCATTGATGGGAATATTATTGTTTATGTGGAATTATTATCGAGTTGCAGATTAGTTGACATTAATATACCTGACCCACATGGTTATCGGACTTATTAGCTTGGCGAGCCCAACAAGGGCCCGATAAGCATGTCAGAGGAATTTATTAGTGTACGACTTATCCTTAGGACTCATTATTTATGGTGATTTAGTTTTTGGAATAATAAGTGGGACGAAGGAATTGTAAGACTTATCGAGTTGACGAATTCGATAAGGATCCGACAATTCGTCCGGATGACTTATTAAACTTAAAACTTCATCCCTTGACCTTGACCTTGTTTGTTGAGTCGTTTATGTTTTGGACATTTGTTTGGCGTGAGTCCACTTGAGTCATGCTGTGTCTTCACTGCACACACAATGATACCAAACGCTGGTAAATGGATATAATAAGGAGATTTTGGAATCGAAATGGAATATACGTGGGGATAGTTAGCTTTTGGAAACTTTTACGTTTTGGGAATATACGTTAAGACAAGTTTATATTATTAGGTCGTGCCGAGTCCGTAGTGCCGTGACGTGTTAGCTGCTGTTGTGTTTTACCACTGTTGACTTGTGCTTTGCTTGATCGAGGTGAGTTTCATAGCCCCACTTTTACTCTTACTGATGTTTATTTAAACCTGAGGGAGAAAACATGCAAAACCGTTTTAACGGACCTACTGCTACCTTTTTTTATTTGCTATAACTTGTTGACTGGATAAGGCTAGATATGCGACAGATTTTTGTCTTAGACCATGGTAGCAAATAATCCATTTTTAATTTGCTATAACGTGGTGCCTGGCTAAGGTCAGATATACCTAGGGCCCTACTGTGATTGTCAATATGAGAGAGGGCTATTGTGACCTATCATATTGTTACTTGTTGATTTATGAATGCTGATGTATGTGGAAATTGTGATTTATATCTATCTTAGTCCAGTGTAGCAAATTTCTTATCTTGGTCCGCCGTTACTTATTGCTTAAACCAATGAACTCACCAGCGTTAGCTGACCCTTTTAGCATGTTTTCTCAGGTAATTAATGAGTTTCATTTGTGATGATCGCTGTTTGAAGGCTTGGCAATTGGCATGACTAAGGATCAATTCAAAATCTGATGACACTTTTGGGGACCTATCTTTTGTTTCTTTTGGGCCTTATTTTCAGTACTTTTGAATAAATGTAAACTTGAAGTTTGGATTTTGAAATGTTTTTATGTAAACGGATAATGTTATCCCATTTTCCTACGCTTGGGTTGTGTATCAATCCCGTAGCACCCCAATGCTTATTTTTGTCTTCCCCTGAACAAATTTTTGGGGGGTGTTACTGATGCGTGCGATGTGTCGTTGCGGTTTAGCAGTATTAATGCCTACTCAAGTTTTAAATTTATATTTAGCCGACTTATCAATAACACACACACTTAACGAGCAGTGTACCCGGTCAGTATGAATATAGTGGTAAGTAGAGTGTCGATCACTAAGAGTGGAACGTATTATCTCGTTATTCTAATCAGTATTTTAATATATTAAGTTAGCTATACAACCTAATCTAACGCAAGGGGGTTCAGCCTGAGAGACTGGCACGATTTGGTTTCAATTAAATAGTAAACTAAACCAATAGGCACGAATCAGCGAATAGCACACACGTACACAGATAAATACTTGAGACAATAAGAAGATCTGTCCTTATGATTAAGTAGATTGTCACTTGTTTTATTGATAGTTTTATATGAAGTGTATGTAGTTAACCCTTTCTCGTTGGTCCTATTCTTATCGGCGAGTAAACCCTTAATGATTACTTATGTCTAAAAGTTATTCCTAAGTGATCAATTTAGTAACAACCGTGGGAGCCACATTCTCTTCCGTAGTCAAATGCGCAGGCCACTAATAAACACAGAGGTTATCAATGCACTAATAAGTAGTAACCAAAGACATCAACATATAAACTTTAATTGATGGGAAAGCAGTTTTAAGGGAGTGCAACCTTTCCGTTGTGACATTACACAAGCCACTAATCCTGATGAATTAAAATTTACTAACACAATAAAACAAAACTACTTAATGAATTAAACACATGCAGCACCTTCTTACAGCTCTTGTATCTTCGTTCGGGTGTGTCTTGTGCTGCCTATTCGTCTGAATTCGGCCTTAGGTTTCTCTGGTCTTCGTACCTCGTATATATTATATCTCTCGAAATTCGTCTGGTCTTGGGGTATTTATAGTTTCTGTCTGAGGGTAAGATGCGGCGCATCTAGTAAGTAGATGCGGCGCATTGACTTAACTTCACGTGGGGTCCAAGATTAATATATTCAGGAATATTCGTACACCGCCAGAAGATGCGGCGTATCTTCATTCTTGGATGCGGCGCATGTCCTCTTGTATCTTGGATCGTATCTGGTGAAATCTTGATAGTGATGCGCCGTATGTAATAAGTGAGATGCGGCGCATCTGGAGCAGATTTGTCTTGATCTTGTACATTTCAGTAGACTCTTAACTTCTTGCTTGTTTTGCTCCATAATTAGTCCAAAATCGCTAAGTTTCACCAAATGCTTGTTTTTACCTGAGAATTACAAAAGTAAACGATTAAGTATCAATCCTCATGCATAATATAATAAAACAAGTCAAATAAATAGGATAAATGATGGTAATAAAATGTACTTATTTGAGTTCATCAAATATCCCCCCACTTGAACTTTACTTGTCCCCAAGTAAACCTTAGATTTAATCTTATGAAAATGTACCCTAAAGAATATTAGGATTTATTTTTATATTTAAGCATGTATTCATTTTTGTCATAATCACACAACCAAACACTTAACGAATTAGAAGTAAAATAAAATATTCTGATAAAAGCAAATCTAATCGTTTAACTGTCCAGTCGTGACGAATATTCTATCATAAGCTTGGCAAGTATACACGTCTCCCCTACTAAAGCCAAGGAATAACAAGTCTAAAGCGGTAAAAAGGGTTTTTAGGCTTAAGGGTTAATCATTCTCTTTAATCTCTATCGATCTCAAATTCCAGAAAAGGCGACAAAATCACAAATACATGATCGAATCCACGAACACGATACTTGCAATTGCTCAAATCCTTAACTCGAATAGGCTAAAGATAGGTCCAAACTTTACCAATAATATTATATCAAAAAGGGCGACAAAATCATAAATACATAGCCGAATCCACGACTACGATACTTAAGATTGCTCAAATCCCTAATCTCAATAAATCAAAGGTTTGGTTGGATAAAGAATAATACAGGGTATGGATAATATTTGGGATACAAATTGGTGTAAAATAAAAAATAAACAAAACAGATAAATTAAAAACCTAAGTGTGGTTAATCACTATCCCAACCATCCCATGAATAAGACTCATATCATAGAATAACTCACGCTTTAACACTTGAAACACACGCTTTAGGTAGACACAAATTATACTCAACAAGATCTTAATCAAAGAATAAACCTTAGTTGGCGTTCCCATAACTGCCAACTCCCATTCAATCCATAGATATAATATACAACAACTAGTGGTGATATCGACCACTTAATACAAAACTTTACATAAGTTGGTTAAAACAAACATCCAACTCTTCTTTTTTCTTTTTCTTTTCAATTTATTTTTTCGATTTTTTTTTTTTTTTTTTTTTTTTTTTTTTTTTTTTTTTTTTTTGGAACCCTACTAACATAAACATAGATGTGTAAAGTTTCACCACATCACTATAATGATAATTCTGGATAATTTTTCCATACTTTTCATGACTTCAGAAATAACGGTAATAGTGAAAGTAGTAAACACACGAAAAATAAACTCAAAGATATACAATATTTACTTTCACTCCAATTGCATTGTGCAATTTCCCGACCTAACCATAGATAATGAATTACGCACGCGAACACAGGTAATGTAAGGAAACACACTTTGCCTAAAGCAATTAACCAACCACGGATTTTAATCTATAGGGTAGGCTAAGGTGTAAGGGTGTAACGAAACATTTTAACAAAGGTGTAAGAAACGAAAGGAATGGCTCTGAGTGTTTTTCTTGGGGTATCTTACTCTAAAAATGAGAGTAACAAAAGGGTTTATACGGGGGTTAACTAACCAGTGTAGTTAGCTAATAACACATAACATATAAAGGCTATTTGGGTGTAATCCTAAAGATTTACCAATTTAGACAAGTCATTCCAATTATATAAATAATACTTATTATGGTGGTCTCGAATAGTATACAAGCCAAGTTCTAAAGTTTACAAGTCACCGGCACACTCATAGATTTGTGAGTTTTGAAAAATCACAAATTTTGAAAATAACGTCATGTGTGCAGCTATGCAACTTAGACTTTAAACAAAAACATGCTAAAAAATTTTAAATTTTGATATATTAAGCACATTTTAAGCATATTTTGAAAAGTTTAGGACAAGTAAGTGTTAAGTGTTCTAATTCTCCAATCCCCCCACTTAAGTTAAACAACGTCCTCGTTGTTTGTATAAAAGGTTAAAAACTGGAAAATAAAAGAATTAGAACAGAAAAACTCCCCTGAGATTTGCTCGGTATGATCCTCCATTTGTATAAGAGCAAAAATCATCTTTCTTGTGGATTAGAACGTTTAAGCTTCATAATCGATGTATCCACAGGAAATGCAGGAATCTATAATACCACCAAGACTTTAACACACCTAAATTAAGAAAGGTTCAAACTTGCATAATACAGTAGTAGTTAGTTAAAATAAAACTTAAAAAATAAAAATGAAAATCATCAGGTCAGTCGATGCGCCGTATCTTATGGAAGAAGATACGCCGTATCGAGCCTGGAATAATTACGGATCAGAATAGAAGATGTGCCGCATCCTTAACCAGGGATGCGCCGCATTAAAATAAACTGATAAAAAGTTTTAAAGTCGAAATATAAAAAAAATGCAGAAAAATAAAGATATGACCTGTGCAGGAGATGCGTCGCATCTCAGGATTGAGATGCGCCGTATCCTCTGCCGGCCTGACTGACTCGACACAGAAACAGAATAATAAAAATTTTTCTCCGGGTTGTCTCCCGGTCAGCACTTGTCTTTATTCCAGAGTCTTCAAGTTAGACTCACGTTCAGCTCATCATTTAGTCCTTGTCACGGTCCATCCTTCTTCCTTCATCCGAAAGATGTTCCCGTATAGCTTTGCGACGTTTTCTTCCGTTCGGCTTAATCTTCTATAACTCTTGGTCTTCGTCGCAACATATTCCTCCTCTGGTCCCAAAGAGTATTTGATGATTTTAAATTTTTCAGAAATAATCATGGGTGGCTCATTATAAGGGATCCCAAGTAGTTGACACTTTCTTTTGGTGAATTCTTCCTCGTCTTTATCAACAAACTTAAAATAAGGATCCTTAATCAAATAGTCATCAAGTTCATCAATTAATGACTTATTGTTATCATCATCTTGAATTGCCTCCCACTCTCTTTCCAATTCCCATTGTAGCCGTCGACTAAGCTTCGTGTAATCATCAAATTGTTCATGCACCCATTCCCAGAAAGTAGTATTCGATGTTCCTTTAAGTCCTTTCAAGTATTCAATTCTACCCTTTTCTTGCAAAGCCTCCGCTTTTTGTGGGCAGTCTTCTACATTATCATACCACTCATAGTCTTCAAAGGTCACATCATTTCCAACCCGTTTCATCCCAATTATACTTCCCCCATTACAGGTTCCGTCACTCTTATAATCACAGGTCGGCCAAACACTACTCCCATCCTTGAAAACGAAAGGTGTACAGGTGTGATTAATGTGCTCAAATTCCCATGGTTTATCCCAAACCCATGGTATTTGGTCATAACATTCGTAGTACCAGGTGTTTTTGAAATCATCGTAAGTCTTGAATCCTGGTAGATCTCCAGTTAGCACATCATCGTCAACTTGAAGAAGGTAGTTAAATTCCTTGAATTGCTTGCACAAGGGTGTCTCATAATCGAACACATCAATGTCAATTCTGAATAATTCTTCAATGCCCTCATTGACTGTTGAATCATGAAGTGACGACCCATAGTCGCTCTCTACTTCTTCGTCTTCACCTCTTATCCAATATACCCATAATGCATCTTTAGTAGCTCGATCCATGCTCTTATGGTTATTGAACTTACTAGCCAACCACTCTGAAAAATAAACATTGTTAGGATCATGGTCAACGTCAAAGCAAGATTTTCCAATCATTTTCCTCCTTATCTCCATGAACTCGTTAAATTGCTCCCTAAAACTCCGTGTCAACCATGAAGTCATAATCCGCTTGACTTCATTCGCAGGGGCAAATTTCGGACTACCATATTTAAGTTCAAGCCAATCATTGAGGGAGAGGTCCATCAATCTTACCAACTTGCCATGAAATAGTAACTCCGCCACAGCATAAATTCTTTCATCGTCCAGATAGTTCTCATTTAATCCCCAGTATTGTTCGGAATAAGGCATGTAAGAGATTTGGGTATTGCCTCCACCACAGCTTTTGTTGCTTGAGTCCATGTATGCAAGATAGAATTTCCCATCATCTTCTTCGATAGTAGTCCAAGTCAATCCTTTGGATTCAATGATAGGCCATAAGAGCAACAATTCATCTCCAGTGTATCTCACAAATACATCATAAGAGAATACCCCTTTGTCGATGTTGCATAAACGCATGAATTCCTTAAAAGCAGCTTCAAGAGGGGTCTCCCAAGAGAATAAATCCGTATCAATCTCGAGTACATTGAAGTTGACATTATCATAAACTTCCATGGATGAGTTCGAAAGCAAGAATTCCATAGCAAGATATCCGTTCTTCGACATATCTTCCATAGCAAAATCTGTCATCACAAGTAAAATCATCAGTAGGATTTGTTCGCTATAAAAGAAATTAATGAATTCAGAAACGGATATAAGAATACAAATAGCTGATATCTGCAAACGATGCGCCGTATCCAAAAAGTTGGATACGCCGTATCTTATAATCGTTAAAATTTAATCAGACTTTATTCAGAAAATAGATACGCCGCTTAGGAATTAGAATGCGCCGTATCAATTTTAATTATCAAAAATCGATATTTTTTAAAATTAAATGCGTCGTATTAACAAAAGTTAATGCGCCGTATTTTCGTTACGTTTCAAAAATAAGATTTTTGATTCAGAAGATACGCCGTATCGATAGAGATCGATGCGCCGTATCTGTTTAATAATTCGAAAACTGTTTTTAATTAAAATAATAGATACGCCGTATCTGCTAAAGCAGATGCGTCGTATGGCGTTAACGTTTAGAAAAAAAATTTTCCTTAAAAACAGATACGCCGTATCTTGGGGAAAAGATGCGTCGTATCGAATTAATTAAACGCGTTGTATTTTATAAAAATTAAACGCAATACGCCGTATCTGAGAAATCAGATGCGCCGTATCGTTCGATTTAGCTCAGTACAACGATAGCAGAATACAAAAAATACGAAAAATAAAAACACAAACGAAAATAAACACAAAGAAAACAAATAGCACACAAAAACAGAAAATATGCAAAATAATACAATGAATGCAAATTAATCTAATACACAACAGAATTAGCGGTTAGATAAAAAAAAATTAAAAACCTAATTAAAATACTAATCAAATTAACAGATAATAACAATTCACTCCCCGGCAGCGGCGCCAAAAACTTGATGCGTGCGATGTGTCGTTGCGGTTTAGCAGTATTAATGCCTACTCAAGTTTTAAATTTATATTTAGCCGACTTATCAATAACACACACACTTAACGAGCAGTGTACCCGGTCAGTATGAATATAATGGTAAGTAGAGTGTCGATCACTAAGAGTGGAACGTATTATCTCGTTATTCTAATCAGTATTTTAATATATTAAGTTAGCTATACAACCTAATCTAACGCAAGGGGGTACAGCCTGAGAGACTGGCACGATTTGGTTGCAATTAAATAGTAAACTAAACCAATAGGCACGAATCAGCGAATAACACACACGTACACAGATAAATACTTGAGACAATAAGAAGATCTGTCCTTATGATTAAGTAGATTGTCACTTGTTTTATTGATAGTTTTATATAAAGTGTATGTAGTTAACCCTTTCTCGTTGGTCCTATTCTTATCGGCGAGTAAACCCTTAATGATTACTTATGTCTAAAAGTTATTCCTAAGTGATCAATTTAGTAACAACCGTGGGAGCCACATTCTCTTCCGTAGTCAAATGCGCAGGCCACTAATAAACACAGAGGTTATCAATGCACTAATAAGTAGTAACCAAAGACATCAACATATAAACTTTAATTGATGGGAAAGCAGTTTTAAGGGAGTGCAACCTTTCCGTTGTCACATTACACAAGCCACCAATCCTGATGAGTTAAAGTTTACTAACACAATAAAACAAAACTACTTAATGAATTAAACACATGCAGCACCTTCTTACAGCTCTTGTATCTTCATTCGGGTGTGTCTTGTGCTGCCTATTCGTCTGAATTCGGCCTTAGGTTTCTCTGGTCTTCGTACCTCGTATATATTATATCTCTCAAAATTCGTCTGGTCTTGGGGTATTTATAGTTTCTGTCTGAGGGTAAGATGCGGCGCATCTAGTAAGTAGATGCGGCGCATTGACTTAACTTCGCGTGGGGTCCAAGATTAATATATTCAGGAATATTCGTACACCGCCAGAAGATGCGGCATATCTTCATTCTTGGATGCGGCGCATGTCCTCTTGTATCTTGGATCGTATCTGGTGAAATCTTGATAGTGATGCACCGTATGAAATAAGTGAGATGCGGCGCATCTGGAGCAGATTTGTCTTGATCTTGTACATTTCAGTAGACTCTTAACTTCTTGCTTGTTTTGCTCCATAATTAGTCCAAAATCGCTAAGTTTCACCAAATGCTTGTTTTTACCTGAGAATTACAAAAGTAAACGATTAAGTATCAATCCTCATGCATAATATAATAAAACAAGTTAAATAAATAGGATAAATGATGGTAATAAAATGTACTTATTTGAGTTCATCAGTTACAGATTGGTATCAGAGCTCAAGGTTATAGAGAACTGGGTACTCATCAAGAACCTAGACTATAACCATTTTTCAAAAAAATAATAATAAATAAATAAATAAAAATAAAAATTGACCCTTGATTCATACATGCCAGCCTACCAAGTCGAAGCCTCGTGAGTTGAGAATTGGAGTATTATGAGAATACGTTATGATTGATATATATTGGAATTTATGTGAAAGACTTTGGCTATATGCTAGAATGATACATCATGACTTATGCGGTATTTGTCTTGAACATGTTTAGAGTAATGCGGTATTTATTGGTTAATTAGTTTGGATATAGTTGATGATATTTGGATGTTGGGGAAGTCTTGATATAATTTTGGTTTATGAGATTATTTATTTTTTATACACTTATACCTACTCTTTACCGTTGTCACAGACTATGCCTTCTTTAGCAATTAATGTCTATTAGGAGATCCTTACTGCTGCATCCCGCTCAGCATGGTCTCTGACGACTCCAGCTCAGGACAATCATAATGCGATTGTTCAACACTCAGCTCTTGCTTCACCATCACCAGTCACCCCTGTGTCATAGACTTCACTCACTTCTCAGCCATCACCATCATCAGCTGGTAGCCCTAGTCCTTTACGACAGCTTACCTTGCACCAGGCACTAGCCCGAGCTCAGACTCCTCGGCTTACCTACCGCACTACTACTCACATGTTGGTATGACCACCATCACCACCCATGCATTTCTCAACTCACTCTCTTCTGTCATCACCACTTTCATCATCATCCCACCGAAGACCTCGATCACCTACTCCATCATCTCATGATTCACCTGCCCCATAGAGATGTCGTTTCAGAGACCAATACTCAGAGGATGAGGATGGGGATGAGGACATTGACCCTGAGGAGGAATCTTAGAAGGAGGAGGAGGTTAACCCAGATGAGGTCATCCCACCAGATCAGAGTCCTGCACCTTTAGTGCACTCACCTAGACCAGGTTCCCCCTGGCACATTCCTGAGCCTGATTCACCAGAGAAGTAGTTTGAGCTGGCCTCACCTCCTCACTCACCTGAGCCAGAGAGTCCACCAGCCCCAGACACCCCATCAGAGGTTGCCTCAAAGGTAGCAACCCATGGGGAGATTGGTCAGATTTGGGGGCAGATCACTACCTACCAAGAGAGGGTCAGTCAGTTAACTGATCAATTAGTGGATGTATCAGCAGCGAGATTTGGAAAGGTTGAGAGAGATGTGGGGGTATTGTATGGTAGGACCACGTCATTGAGACGTGACTTGTTGGATTGGCATGATGCATTTAGAGATTTGTAGAGAGGTCTCATGACTGCTCGAGATACTGATAGATCCCTTTGGATAGATTCGCACAGCAGCAAACTGAGATTGCACAGCTCAGGACAGACCGCGAGTCAGATCGCATTGAGATCGCATCTGTATAGAGACAGATGGCAGATCTGGAGACTACCTTGAGAGATATTTGTCGAGATCGTGGCTAGATGTACCTAGATTTGTGACTATTGTACCATCCCTAAACTAAGGAGTCCTCAGTTAGAGATGTTAGTTTTTATCAGCTATCTTTGTTATCCTTGTTTATCGGTTTTGTCTATAACGATCAGTTATCATTTCATTCTGTTGTACTTCGGGAACCATGTATCGATATTGATGTTATCATGGATGTGAACTTTTGGAATTCTGGTTTTGAGCATAAATTGTTTGTGGTGTTAATGGAATAGTATTCCTGTTATTGTGATTGATATTTGTGTTGGTATTCAACCCTGTGATGATCACTTTCTTGCGTGATATACTATGTTGTTTGGAATCTTATGACTCTCTTATGTTGTGATTCAGATCAATGGCTCCGAGACGAAACCCAGCCAGGACCACCCGAACAGGGCCTGCTGTTGTCAACACCGGTCGTCGTGGCCGGCGTCCAGTTCGAAAAATTAACAACCAGAATACCGACAACCAAAATACCAACAATCAAACTAATGAAGATCAGAATGTCAATGATCAGGGTATCGATGGTCACACTCCATTGATCAACTTGTGGTGCAGCTCGTTGCTGAAATCCTAGCTGAGTCGAATCACTCAAATACCTCTGCTAGAACTCCACCACCTATCAGAAACCGTGGTTGTACGTACAAGGAATTTCGGAGTTGTGGACCAACTGAGTTTGGCGGAACCGAAGGCGTTGTTGTGTTAATGAGGTGGATGGAGAAAATAGAGTCTGTATTTACTGTTAGTAACTGTGAGGAAGATGCCAAGGTGAAGTATGCCACTTTCACTTTGAAGGACGAAGCGTTGACCTGGTGGAACAACTACCTCAAATCTGTTGGAAGTGATGTGGCTTATGCTATGACTTGGGAACAGTTCAAGGCCTTGTTGACTAAGACCTACTGTCCATGAAATGAAGTTAAGAAACTGGAGATTGAGTTTTGGAACCATAAAGTGAAAGGTACCGACATGACAGCTTACAATCGTCGTTTTCAAGAGTTGTCGTTACTATGCCCTGAGATGGTTCGTACTGAGGCACTCAAGATTGAGCGATACATTGATGGGTTGCAACTGGCTATTAGGAATGGCGTGATTGTTGCAAACCCAACTAATCTCCATGAGGCCATCACGATAGCCCAACGCCTAATGGATTCACTGGTTCTTGAAAATGCAGAAAAGGAGAGAAATGATAAGAGAAAAAGGGACGATCAATCTAAGGGTAATGATCACCCGAACAAACGACAAGAGGTCGCCAAGGTGTATGCTATCGGGGATGGGGAGAAGAAGGGTTACAAAGGAAATAAGCCACAATACAATCGCTGTAATCGCCATCACCACGAACAATGTAGTATGGTGTGCCACAAATGCTCTAAGGTAGGACACATAGCCAAAGACTGTAGATCCCGAATCCTGGCCATGGTGCAAATAACTCAGGGAACGGATTGAAAGGCTAGTATCACCTGTTATGGATGTGGGAAGAAGGGACACTACAGGAATGAGTATCGAGAGCCGTGGAACCAATGGAACCAAGGGAATGGAGGAAATCATGGAAATCGAGGCATGGGAGGAAATGGGCATAATCATGGTAATCAAGGAGCAGGAGGAAATCAAGGAAGCCAAGGCACTGGGAATCAACAGGGAGATGAGGGAGCAGCTTAAGGTAGAGTATATGTTATTTGGAAGGAGATCAAGGAGGATCCGAACGTTGTCACTGGTACGTTCCTTCTCAACAGTCGTTATGCTTCCATATTGTTTGATACTGGTGCCGATAGGAGTTTTGTATCCACTTCATTTTTGCCGTTGCTTGAAATCCCCCCGACAGCCTTAGGTATTGGTTATGATGTAGAGTTAGCTAATGGTAATCTTGAAAGGATAGATACCATCATCTGCGGCTGTACGTTAAACTTTCTAAACCATCCTTTCAATATCGACCTCTTACCCGTCACATTAGGCAGTTTTGATGTCATCATCGGTATGGACTGGTTATCCAAGTATCGTGCCAATATTATCTGCGATGAGAAAATTGTTCGTATGCCTTATGGAGAAGAAATCCTAAACATACAAGGAGATAGGTGCGATCGTGGAGGTCCTTCCAGATTGAACATTATCTCTTGTACCAAGGCACATAAGTACATCGAGAAAGGGTGTTGCCTCTTCTTGGCCCAAATTTTCGAGAAGAAAGGGATGGAGAAAGGTAAAAAGCGTATAGAAGATGTACCTACCGTTCGAGACTTTTCGGAGGTATTTCCAGATGACTTACCTAGAATCCCACCAGTGAGACAAGTCGAATTTTAGATCGAGTTGATGCCTGGCGCTGCACCTGTAGCCCGAGCACCTTATCGACTCGCCCCTACTGAATTGGAAGAGTTGTCAAAACAGTTGGCAGAGTTGTCGAAAAAAGGATTTATACGATGAGTTCCTCACCCTAGGGAGCTCCAGTATTGTTTGTAAAGAAGAAGGATGGATCTTTTCGCATGTGCATTGACTATCGAGAGTTGAATAAGTTGACAGTGAAGAATCGATTCCCTATACCCAGGATCGACGATCTGTTCGATCAACTTCAAGGATCGAGCGTTTACTCAAAAATTGGCTTACGATCTGGATATCACTAGCTTAGAGTCCGGGAAGAAGATATTCCAAAGACTGCGTTCAGAACTTGTTATTGAAACTACGAATTCCAAGTGATGTCGTTTGGTTTAACCAACGCACCAGCGGTATTCATGGATCTCATGAATCGAGTGTGCAAACCCTATTTGGATAAGTTTGTGATAGTATTCATAGACGATATCCTGATCTACTCCAAAAGTAAAGAGGAGCATGAAGAGCATCTAAGGCTTATCTTGGAATTACTGAAACAGGAACAACTATACGCCAAATTCTCTAAGTGTGAATTTTGGATTCCAACCATACAATTATTGGGTCACATGATTGATAGTCAGGGAATTCACGTGGATCCCGCGAAGATCGAGTCCATCCAGGAATTGGCTGCCCCAAAAACCCCAACTGAAGTTCGTCAATTCTTAGGCCTAGCTGGCTATTATCGGAGATTCATCAAGGGATTTTCTAAAATAGCCAAGTCCCTAACTAAACTGACTCAGAAGAATGTAAAGTACGAATGGGGAGAAGAAGAAGAAGAAGCGTTTCAACTATTGAAAGAGAAGTTGTGTAGTGCACCTATCCTAGCCCTACCTGAAGGAAGCGAATACTTCGTCGTATACTGCGATGCTTCGCACAAAGGTCTAGGAGCTGTCTTAATGCAACGGGAGAAAGTGATAGCATATGCTTCACGACAGCTCAAGACCCATGAGAAAAACTACACTACTCATGACTTGGAATTGGGTGCCGTAGTTTTTGCACTCAGGATATGGAGGCATTATCTGTATGGCACAAAGTGCATTGTGTATACCGACCATAAGAGTTTGCAACATATCTTGAACCAGAAGGAGCTGAACATGAGACATTGTCGCTGGTTAGAGCTACTCAGTGATTATGACTATGAGATTCATTATCATCCTGGTAAGGCAAACGTTGTTGCTAATGCTCTTAGTCGAAAGGAGAGAATACCACCATTACAAGTCAGATCCTTGGGAATGACAATCAGTTCACCATTACCATCCCAAATTATTGAAGCTCAAGCCGAAGCGTTAAAGGAAGAAAACCGACCGACTGAAAACCTCTATGGTATGGTAGAAAACAAAAATGGCTTTGTAAAGCGTTCCGATGGAACATTATGCTTTGGAGACAGAAGCTGGGTACCACTCTATGGAGGAATTCCTAAGTTGATTATGCACGATTCGCATAAATCAAAATACTCCATTCATCCCAGATCTGATAAAATGTACCAAGACCTGAAGAAACTGTACTGGTGGCCTAACATGAAGGCTGATATAGCCTTATATGTCAGTAAGTGCTTAACATGTTAGAAGATGAAGGCCAAACATCAGAAACCGTCAGGGTTATTAATACAACCTGAACTCCCTGTTAGGAAATGGGAATGAATCACCATGGACTTCATCACGAAATTACCAAGAGCAGCTAGTGGTTGTGATACTATCTGGGTAATCGTAGATCGACTCACTAAATCTGCTCACTTTTACGCTATCAGCGAAAACGATAGTATGGACAAACTTGCTCGACTATACGTGAAGGAAATTGTTTCCCGACATGGTGTGCCAATATCTATTATCTCTAATTGGGACAGTCATTTCACGTCAAATTTTTGGAAATTGCTCTAGACGGCTATGGGGACAGACCTCAATATGAGTACTGCTTATCATCCCCAAACAGATGGCCAGAGTGAGAGGACTATTCAAACGTTGGAAGATATGCTTCGAGCCTGTGTCATTGATTTCGGAAAAGGCTGGGAGAGATACTTGCCTTTGGCCGAATTTTCCTACAACAATAGCTATCATGCCAGTATTAAGGCCGCACCTTTTGAGGCGCTGTATGGCCGAAAATGCCTATCTCCGATTTGTTGGGCCGAAGTTGGCGACAGTCAACTCACTAGTCCCGAACTTATCCTAGAAACGACCGAGAAACTAGTTCAAATCTGAAACCGTTTACAAGTTGCACGTGATCGACAAAAGAGCTATGCCAATAGGAGACGTAAACCTCTTGAATTCCTAGTGGGAGACCGAGTCATGTTGAAAGTTTCTCCATGGAAAGGGGTGATACGTTTCGGCAAGCGTGGAAAACTCAACCCGCGGTATATTGGGCCATTCCAAATTCTTGACAGAATTGGACCGGTAGCCTATTGACTTGAGCTACCACCAGAACTAAATAGTGTGCACAACGTTTTTCATGTGTGTAACCTGAAGAAATGTCTTTCCGATGAAACCCTGATTATTCCTTTGAGAAAGATCCAGATAGACGAAAGCTTGAGTTTTATTGAGGAGCCATTGGAGATCATGGATCGTGAAGTCAAGCGACTGAAGCACAGCCGCATTCCTATCGTTAATGTCCGATGGAACTCACGTCATGGTCCTGAGTTTACATAGGAGCGTGAGGACGAGATAAAGCAAAAATACCCTCACCTCTTTTCAACCGTATCGAGTAACTCAAATTGAAACCCGGGACGGGTTTCTCCTGAGGCTGGGAGGCTGTGACAACTGGTAAATTTCGGGAGCATTTTTAAATACCGCATTACGTTTAAAATGAGAATTTAATTAATTATAATCATTTTTGGAGTGTTTTGGGAATTTATCCGGATTCTTGGTAATGTTATGTGGATTATCGTTATTTGACGAGTAGTTTCTCATATACCTTGAATTGAACACTAGGAGAGTCGGGACAATTAGATCTAATAATAATACGTGAAATATCAAATTTAGAAGCGTTAAACGAACATGAGCGTATTTATAGTCATTTTTAATTGAAAAACTAATTTAGAAATATTGGCGCAACTTAGAATAGGGAAATTACACCTTTAATCCATCATGGGGATATAACCCTCACCTCACTCCTCTCTCCCCTCATTATCCCTCAACCCTAAAAATATTATACTCTCTCCTCTCCCATAAACAGCCGCCGTCGACCACCCATCAAACACCATCACCGCCGCTATCACACTACACTGCCACCACTATACCTCACCTTGTGACTCCCTTGTCACGTCTAGCTACCACACGCGCCAAGAAAACCCTCACCACCACTCACGCGGAACCACCACCAACCCTAACCGTACGTCGTGGTAGATCCAAAAGTTTTGGAGGTAGGACACACCGTTTCACACGCGAGTGTGACTCGGTGTGAGTCAAACTCGTGTATAACGAGTTATTATTGGTTGTTTTTATTCGGTTTTGGGTATAAAACATGTGGGTTAACCGTTTTTACAAGCTAAAAATTAATAAAACGGGTTTGGTATCACTTGTTGGGTTTTGTTGGTCGAGTCATGGTCAAGCCATGAGCATAAGCTGTTGGGAAAACGTTTAAATATATTTCAAGTCTTAGTCATGTATTGTTATTAAATAGGTTGCTATTAGAATGAGCTTTAAGTTTGTAAGATCCACACGGCTCATTAGAGGCCCATAAGCCGTGTGGTTTGGTTAATTCCTTCTAGAAACACAAGGCAAATGATGCCCTAGTTTTTTTTTTCTTATAAATAGAAGGCATGTGTAGTCATTTAGATTGTTGGTTTTATTCTCATTGTAGCTAAACTCTCATCAATTCTATGCGTGGAATATATCAACCATTCTCTTCTTCTTATCTCTCATTGTTTACATGTTATACGATTCATTAGTTGTTATACTTGAGTTATAGATCTTGTGTGTTTTGTCGTTTGAGTATATTGTCTGGTAATCATAAAAATTATGTTGCAAAGACCCTTTTGTCTCGTAAAAAGAAGCGTACTAATGGCATTTCCTCTAGGCCCACTACCGCTGCTAAGTCTATCTTAGGAAAACCGCCAAAAGTAGTTTCTAAGCCTACCGTAGACAAGACCATAGTTGCAACTAAAACAATCCAATCACCAGCTGCATTTACTAGGAAGAAAGCAGAATCTAGTTGGACATGGCAACGTTGGCTACAACATAAACCTAGTTTTACTTGGTTACCAAAAATGTTTAAAGACTTTGCTACTAACCCAACGGGTTCCACCGTTACCAAATCTCCATCTGTGTCATCTTCTTGTGATGCAGGTGATTCAAATCGTCCTTTGGATTGTTGATAGCGGATGTTCCCGACACATAACAGGCAACTTAAAACTTCTAGTAAACTTTGTTGCAAAGTTCATAGGAACTGTCAGAATCGGGAATGATCACTTTCCCGCTATAATGGGCTATGGGGACTATGTCAACGAAAATATCGAAATAAGCCGTGTATACTACGTTGAAGGCCTTGGACATAACCTTTTCTCCGTAGGGCAGTTTTGTGATGGTAACTTGGAAGTTGCATTTAGGGAGAAAACCTGCTTTGTTCGAGACCTACAAGGAAATGATCTTATGACAGGAAAACGCGGAATGAGCCTTTACACCATTTCCTTATCAGACATGACCGCTTCTTCTCCAATTTGCTTACTCTCCAAGGCTCATTATACAAAAGCATGGCTATGGCATAAACGTTGGTCTCATTTGAATTTCAAAACAATGACCGAGCTAGCTCTTCATAAGTTAGTCGATGGTCTTCCAAGATTCCGGTATGCCAAAGATCACCTTTGTTCAGCATGTGAACAAGGGAAGAGTACTCGTGCTCATTTTCCTCCTAAAACCGAGCACAGTACAAATCATGTACTCCAACTTCTGCATATGGATCTTTGTGGCCTAATGCGTGTTCAGACAATCAATAGGAAGCGATATATATTGGTAATCGTAGATGATTTTTCAAGGTGGACTTGGGTCTACTTTATTCGTACCAAAGATCAAGCTCCTTCGATGATCATCACCTTTCTCACAAAAATTCAGGTTTAGCTCCGCAATGTAGTTCGAAAAGTCAGGACAGATAACGGAACCGAATTTAAGAATCACACTCTTCGAGAGTATTTTGAGAAAGTAGGGATTGAACATCAAACATCTATTGCACGCAGCCCAGAACAGAATGGAGTAGTCGAAAGATGAAACTGAACGTTAGTGGAAGCCGCAAGAACGGTGCTGATAAATGCTCAATTACCAGATTACCTCTGGGCTGAAGCTGTCTCAACCGCTTGCTACACCCAAAACCGATGTATGATCACCAAAAGGCACAACAAAACCCCATATGAACTTGTTCACAGAAGAAAACCGAACATAAATTACTTTCATGTATTTGGGGCCCTCTGTTACCCAAATAATGATCGTGATGACCTTGGAAAGTTGAAAGCCAAAGCTGATATTGGGATTTTTGTTGGATACTGCGAGAATTCGAAAGGATTTCGTATCTGGAATCGTTGAACCCGAGAAATTCAAGAGACCATACACGCTCATTTTGATGAACTCACCGATATGGCTTCTGAGCAAAACAGCTTAGGACCCGATTCTAACCGTCTAAACTGTGGAAACCGTAGAGGGGGGTGAATACGTTTCCATTTAAAAAGTCAAAGACATTTTGTATCAAACTCCTGATCAAGTGTGACGTAATATGAAAAGTGTCAACTATGATCATATATCATCTAGGGATGAATAAATTATACTACAACACAAGCACAATCAACCATGACACATACATAATTAACATAACATAAGCAACTAGCCACACAAGCATAAACGCAATGCAAATATAAACATAAAGCGATAACGAATAAAATGAAAGTAAAGAGATAAGTAAGAAGGCGCAAACCGGACACGGTGATTTATAGTGGTTCGGTCACGAAGCTCCTCTTCGCCCTACTCCACTCCCAGAGTACCCAACTCGAGAGTTACTTCACTAATCAACAAACTCCCTTCAGGCGGAGAAAACCGTACACGTCGCTTAACTTGTTTTCCGACACTAAGCTAGATGTCGAGTGCTAATCTTAGCTAGCACCAATCTACACGTCGCTTATCCTATTTCCGACACTAAGTTATATGTCGAGTGCTAATCTTAGCTAGCACCAATCTACCACGATCTACCCGATCTACCCTTGATCCACATGATCAATCACACAAGCCCAATGGCTTCAAGAGATCTCCAAGATCTCGACAAGATCACAATGATCTACTCCCACTTGACTTGATCTACCCGATCTACCCTTGATCCACTTGATCAATCACACAAGCCCAATGGCTTCAAGAGATCTCCAAGATCTCGACAAGATCACAATGATCTTCCCTCACAAACTCTCAAAAGAAAATTGATCTTGATGTATGCTATGATACAATCAAGAGTGTAACAAATGTTACAAGACCTAACAACTACAACTCTTGTATCTTCTTGGATACCTTGAGTTCTTCTCTTGCAAATGAAGAGGAATGATAACACTTTGTATCTACTTGGATACTTTGTGTTCTTCTCTTGCTAATCAAGAGGGATGGCAACACTTTGTATCTACTTGGATACTTTGTGTTCTTCTCTTGCTAATCAAGAGGTGTGACAACACTTTGTATCTACTTGGATACTTTGTGTTCTTCTCTTGCTAATCAACAGTATAGGAGCAACATTATAGGGATAGAATACACATAGCAAGACATGCAAGGATTAAACTATGTTAACACGTAAGTGTCACAACCCGACCGATAGCCTAAGGTGTAATTGTTCAATCAATCATGCTAATCAAGAACGAGATTCGTTCATTGACTGACACACTAAATGACTTCTTCCAAGTTGTCATTGAGAAGACAAGTTCTAATAAACCTTTTGAAAAACATAATCATCTACCTAAGATGATTGGTGTTGGGATGGTTTAGATTAATATATCGTTTGCACTGACAATGAGATGCATGATGTATTTCATAAGAAAACAAATGTGCATGTGATCCTAACAGGTTTGGGGTGGATATCTCTAACGGGGTTGAGGTAATGAAGTTCTAGATTTCTAGTTTGGATGATCCTAGGTGTGTTTAGAGATAATTTGGTGTATGAAGGGTTTCGTGTGATTGTGAGGATTGAAGGTTGGTGATGGAGTTGGGAGTAGCTTGGGAAGGTGGTGTCATTGCTTCATCTTCTTTTGTAAGATCCACAAAGAGTGGTTTTGAAGGTGGTCTTACGGTTATCCTAGGTTTCTTTGAGATGTGGGTGGTGGATTCTTGTGTGGATGACATGGTGTTTGGGTGATGTGAGGTTGAAGATGAAGTGAGGAATAGTTGTAAGGTTTGAGTGTGATGATTGATGGGTTGAAGGTTCTTAGACTAACTATCACTGTCAAGAGTGAAGTGTAGCTAAAAGGTTTGAGTGGGATTGTTATAAGGGTTGAGTGTGATGAGGAATGATGTTAATGTAAGGTTTGAAGATGAGATGCAAGATAAGCTTGCAATGGTGATGCCTTATATAGGCAAAAGTTGTGGGATTCGAACTAAAGTTGGTGGTAGAGTCCTATGGTGTAGTGATGGAATCCTAGGGTGTATGTGAGTTTGCAAAATTTTGCAGGTTTGAGGTTAGGGATGCAGGGATCTGGAGGGAACAGTGAAAATTCGTCAAACATAGGCACGGTACCACTAAATACCACACGGTACCGTTAAATTTAAAGGTACCGTGGCCTATTTAACGGTACCGTGACCTGGAAGTCACGAATTTTCCTGTGCAGCCTAGTTCTGGGTAGCTAAAGGGAAGTTTTCTAGGCAATAAGAACCACATTTGTGTGTTCTTGAGAATGTTTGGTGAAAGACTATATGAGTGTGTTTTCGCTCCCCCTTAATCTATGACCATCCGGACAAGTTGTAAAAGATAAAGAGGAAAACAAACGTTGATATAAGCGGTGAGCTTAGTAACGTCATGACAAGTGGTGGATAGCATACAATAAACTTCACATTTGAAGTCACGTAGCTTTTCTCAATCATTGTGAATATTCATAGAACATTCATATGATGAGGCATATGATCATGTGGAGATATCCTAAGGGTTAAGAAGATAAAATCTTCAGGGTTGTGAGGTTAGTGATAAGGTTCTAGTGGGGTTATCTCAACTTATCCTAGCGGTTCTTCGCATGAAGTGTGTGGAAGGTGAGTGGGATATGGAAGCATTGGAAGTGTAGAACTAAGGTTGAAAGGTGTAGGTAAGTTGGGAAGATAATGGATACGGACGTAACCATACATATGGTGTGTTCAGTACCATGCGGAAGTGAAAGGGAAGAAGGCTTAGGAATCAGAAGATAGATACAATCTGTTCTGATAGGATACGGTTCTGGTTCAAGACTACATCGAGTGGATTTCGATAGTGGTTTTGAAACAGTGAGAATAAACTGCCTCAGCAGACAACGGTCCGACGGTACCGTTAAATTTAGCGGTACCGTCCCCTATTTAAGGGTACCGTGACCTGCTGAGGTCAGTTTTGACCCAAAATTAGATTTTTGACAAAGAAATTTCACATATGTTGTGATTTTTCTGGACCTTGGATTAAAGAAATTTATACCGAATAAATTCTTCTTATGAATGAATCCAACAGGATTCGATGAACATTGATCAAGAACGAGAGATGACATTTAATTGCATTTCGCAAATTAAATATACTTTAAATATTTTGGATGAGATATTTAAGTTGTCATTTGAATTTAAGAGGATTTCACGAATAAATCTCACTGATTTAGTGAGACTTTTCGTCATGAGGAAAGAATTTATACCTAATAAATTCTTTGAACGGTACTGATGCGTGGTTTTGCGACCTTACAACAGGTTTTACCTCTCGAGGGATCTCAAGAGGCTTGCAATCCCCACCAGGCAGTGTACTTGACCGATGTAGTATAGTGAAGTGGCAAGTATCGGGGGATTGATCGTTCTCTAGGGGAATAGTGTCGTTAGGATTGAAAAACTACTCTAATAGGTCTAAGGGTGAGGGAAGATTCTTTTTGTATTTTTTATAATTTTTATGAAAGCAAGTAAAATCTCAGGTTTGAAAGAGTGGGCGGAATTAGTTGCTAGTCAACTAACCCAAATAACTACAAATGCAAATAAAATAAAATAACTGAAAATGAAAAGGTTGTGAAACTTATATGGAGAGAAATGTGTTTACTTAGATTTCCTTACTCCCTAACTATCTTTTACCGGTTGATTAGTGTGTATTAATTGCGTGGATGACGGGTGTATTCCTTAATACCAATCGTGGGGTGGCGTACGTACTTCCCCAACTCTACAAGCTCCTACTTCACTCCTATGTCGAGCCGGCTAAGAAGCTCCTAACATGGGATCACTAGAATTCGCTCATGCATTAAATACAACCATAAAAACCTAGTACGCATTGGTTCATGTTTCTTAAGACGTTCAAGCAAATTACCGTATAGGAGGTTAGCCAGTTTTCTTAAGCCTAACATCGATAAACAATCATCCAATACAATTAATAACACACTAACAACTAATAATCAATAGTTATGTTTCATTAGATCTAAGCAAACACAAGATAAATCTAGCCTAACATGTTAATCAAAAGACAAGAACAAGATATAATCAAACAACACATAGACATATTGATTGATTAAGTGATTACTTATCTTCAATTAAACATGGGAGATCCAAGGGTATGAAAACCCTTAAAAAATGGCAGAAATTCGTCTTAGGGTTTCTCCTCACAAAGTTGCACACTCATGACAAAAAAATGCAAAACTATATATAGAACTTAGTATCGGACGGTGTCACGTTATAGATCTTGACGCCGTCACCTCGCCGTGGCTAGGGTTCCCGGATGGTCTTCCTGACGCCGTCCCCCTTTAAACCTCCAAAATCCTCCCTGGCTTATCAAGGCTTGACGCCGTCAGAAATGTGCTTGACGCCGTCTCTCATTAACATAAACCGTGATGGCCTTGATCACCTTAAAGGGTGACGCCGTCAGACTTCCTTTGTAAAACTCCCTGGCTTATCATGTGTATTTTTCATATCCACCTCTTTTGCCAAGCCATGATGCCGTCAGGAGCAATCCTTGATGCCGTCAGGAGCAATCCTTGACGCCGTCACAGGTACTTTTCCAGCAGCTTTGGAGACTTTGTCGTTTTCTTCACTTTTATGCTCCAAAAACGTCCAAAATGCTTCCTTTTCCAGATTTCTTCTCCAAAGTACCTAAAATGACAAAAGGAATGATTTAGGGCAATATTTGATCAAATAAATACGATTTAGGGCTTAAATGACCCCCTAAAAGCGGTACACTTTTCGCTTCATCAAATACCCTTACACTTGAGATTTGCTTGTCCTCAAGCAAATGCGCTTTTATTCTAATCAAAATACAAGTTAGGGGTCATTTAATGCTAATATAAAAGTAATTACAATAAATAGTCGTTCCACTTTAATCATAATAAGCACGGAGATTACAAACTAGCACCTCACAAGTAGTGTTTAGATACTCACATCTCTCAGGTGTCAAAAATAAATCTCATAAATGAAAACGGATAATATCTCTCACTACCTGTCATAGCAAATAGATTACCATAGGCTTGGGAAAGGATCAAAAACCTTCTCCACTAGGCGTAAGCACCTAAGATAAACTATCAAAGAGGGCTTTTAAACGGGTTATAACGTTAGGTGTAGGGATATGATAAACACGGTTTTGTTGGATAAAGGATATTTTACTGGTGGCGAGTTAAAGATCTTGATTAATTACATGTACAATATGGCGTTGCTAAGCCAAGACTAGACTCGACTTAAGCTAAAAACAAAATAACAAAAACATAAAATAAACATAAAATGAAACGGGATGGTAGTCCGTATGTTTTTTCTACTTTTCTTTTTCTTTTTTTTTTTTTTTTTTTTTTTTTTTTTTTTTTTTGCATACACTCTTGCCCTACCATCCAAAATAATACATCATAGGGGCGTTGCATTCCCCTTACACTTGAACTTTTACATAACTTTACAAATAACTATTCTAATGACTCAAATTAAGATAATCGAAACACTTGGAGTACTTTTTTAAAATATTTAGCACATATGGGGGTAATAATGTTGTTCTTCCTCATTACTCCATTATACTAGTACTTTACCCATGAGTCCCAATCGTCCCAAAACAATATGTACAAGGATATGACTCGACTTAGCAACCATGTAATCAATTAGATAATTAACTTGGGGTTTAAACAAATGTTGTCACAATAATGCACTAAAGATGAGTGCATACAAGGTAGGCTAAGGCGATTTGGGTGTACATTTAAGTGGGGTGTAACAAATTCTTCCTTTAAGTAAAATGCTTAAAGGTCAAAACGAAAAGATAGGCTCTGAGGGGTGTACTAGGGGTATCGTGTACTAAAAATGAGTACAACGCAAAGGGTGTGGGAGAATTACTTGACCAATATAGCCAATGTAATTATAACAAAAACACAGGTGTAAAACAATGGGTTAATCCTATTGCCTCTTATCATGTAGTAAATCTAACTACACGAATGTAGTCTCACTTGTGGCCTCGGAATGGTCCTAACGCAAGTTCTAGAATCTAAGTGCTACCGGTACACACATCATAGCATAAATGCTTTTCCAACCAATTCTAGGGGCGAACCTCACATATTTGGGGGTGGAAAATTTTTTTAGTGGTACGGTTTTGTGCTAGTCATATAACTCCTATCCATGAGACGCTCATTAAGATCAAAGTTTCACTCCTATATGTTGTAAAAAATTTTAAATTTGGCACTAAAATTGCCCTAATAGGTATGTATCTCAGTTTTATTACACATCTACCATTAAACAAACAAAAATCAAGCGTAATAGCATTCTCTAAAGTATCGTACTTTACCCCCCCTTACAATTAAGATGAACATTGTCCCCAATGTTCAAATAACAAGATGTAAAAATAAATAAGGTAAACGAATGAAATCAAATACTCCCCTGATTCGTTTGGTGGATAAAGAGGTAACATGGTTAGATCTTCTTCCAAGAGAATGTAGAAGCTCCACGACTAATGCATCGCCAAAAGCTTGATTCCACATACATCTCCTTGTCCAAAATAACCTGTTAAACCTGAGAAAACAAACACGAAAACCTGCATAACATCGGCGGGATAAATTCTATATAAGGATATAATGCTTGTGGAATGATAATTTTGCAGATTCCTGGAGTTTATAAGTTAGAGATTTAATAAAAACTTTTTATGAAAACAAAACTTTCAAAAATTTCAGAAAATTAAAATCTGATGCCGTCAGGTTGTAATGCCTGACGCCGTCAGAAATGATCTGACAGAATTCTCATGTTAAGTTTCCAGAAAATTTCTAGAAAAACCTATACCTTACTTCCTGGAAATCTTGCAAAACATCATTATGACTCGATACAAGCATTTGACTCAAACAATTACTAATATGTATGTTAATTTAATATTATTATGATTCATGTTCATTTGTTCTAATAAACCGATTTGGATTTCCCTTACACTTATCTTTTGCAAAATACCTTTATATGTAGTTAAGAAGAAGTTAAAAACAAGATAAAGCATTTTCACAATTTAGTTTTGAACATGAATCAATAATAATAAAAATTAAACATACATACGGAGGCAAATGAAATCAAACAAACAAATAAATAAACACACAAAGCAAATAAAGCTTGGGTTGCCTCCCAAGAAGCGCTTTTCTTTATTAACGAGTCTTGTAGCTAGACTCAAAGTCCTTCTACCCTATGTAAGTGAGTTCTTCATCGAGGACGTCTTTAGGGTTAAGCTTGGATTGAAGTTTCCTATTGGTCCGCTTAGTACAATATATCTTTTCAAACTTCTCTCCATCCGGGTCATACAATATCATCTTAATATGCCATGACCCATCTCCATCTTTGGGTGGTTTGTCCCAATCCCACTTATGATCATCGTCCTCACAAGTCCACTTATTCATCCCTAGGTTAATTGGCAAAACTCCTAGGAACTCAATCATCTTCCTAAAAACTAGAGGGTCTTCAAATGGATCTAATTCGGTGTCCCTAGCCAAGAGTTGCTCTACCGTATGTGTTTGGTTCACAAAGTCCTCTTCTAGGTAAAATGGGCGTTGGGGTCCTATGAAGTCTCTATCGATCCAAGGTCCATATCTAGATGGTCTCCTATTTAATTCTAACCAATGGGGTGTTGGTTCCTCACTAGTATCATAGGCATGTTTCTTCACATCATAGACTGACCAAGTATCACCTTCTCCTACCACTATCTTAGATTCCTTACAATCAATCATAGCACTAGCTGTCGCCAAAAATCCTCTACCTATCAACAAGGGGCATGTAGGGTCGCTAACCATATCAAGGACGTGGAAATCGGCTAAAATGGTTAGTTTTCCAATGTGTACTAACACGTCTTTGACTACTCCAATCGGGTAAGCAACACTCCCATCCGCTAAGCCTATTATCACCTCGGTTTCTTCAAGTTTTCCTAGTTTTAGAGAAGTGTAGAGAGGTAACGGAAGTAGGTTAAGGCTTGATCCAAGATCGGCTAATGTGTCATAAGCCTCCGAATTACCAATCTTGCAAGGTAGAACAAATAAGCCCGGATCATCTAACTTCTTAGGTAGCTTGTTTTGAACGAAGGCGGTCCCTTTTTCGCCTAACTTGAGCTTCTTCTCATCCAACACATCAATAACCGGACTTTCAAGGTGTAGCTCCTTGAATTCATTGTCAAGGTTTTGAGTGGGAGGTGTTTCAACTATGTTGTTGACCAATTTGGATATCATAACTTCCTGGTCATTTTAAATGACTTGGGTTTGTTTGAAACACGTGCTCATGGAATTGACCGAATAATATTGTGGACAAGAACTAGGAGACGAAACTGACGAGATGGCGTTGACGTTTAGTTTTGGGTTCTTGACTGTGTTGCCAGGGAGTGCTCCCATTTCTCGGTCATTGAGGGCTTTCAACAAAGTGTCAATCTTATTGGTTATCTCGCTTTGTTTTTGTTTGAAATCGGCTTCAAACTTGGCCAAACGAGCTTCTTGAGATGCCATAAATTGGGACATCAATCCTTCAAAGTTATTGGTACTACCATTGCTGGAAGGATTGTTGTTGAAAGTACGATTCGAGGATGAACCGCTTGATTGAAAACGATTAGGTGGGTTGGACGAATTGGTTTGTTGTGCGTTTTGGTTTTGTTTCCATCTAAGGTTTGGGTGATTTTTCCACGAGGGGTTGTATGAATCACCGTAGGGGTTTGGCTCGGGTTTGAAAGTGTACCACTTGTCTCCCGCTCCATCGGTACGCGAGGATGCGTAATCCGCAAAAGCTTGTTCGGGGAGTTCCACGCAATCACGAGTGTCGTGGGGACCACTACATAATTTACATGAAGAAGTGATTTTGTTCACTTGGCTTGAAGGTTTAGGAGCCTCGTAGGATTTCATAAGAAACTTGACTTGGTCTTCAAGTTCTATGATCCTATGGTCGGAAGTGCTTGAATTGTTCGAAGGCAAAGATATTGCCTTGACCGTTTTATTCAAATCACGGGGATCACTCCAACTTTCGTTGTCATAAAGAGCAAGATCTTCTAGGAGAGCCCATGATTGTTCCGCACTTAGATCACGTAGCTTACCACCGGCCGATTGGTCAATGGTTTGCCTCGTGGAGAGATTGATATGGTCATTGAAGATTTGGACTTGGAGCCAAAGTTCTATGCCATGGTGAGGGACTTTCTGGAGTAAGTCCTTGAATCGAGTCCATGCCTCGTAGAGGGTTTCGCTTTGACGTTTTCGGAACATCAAGATATCATTCCTAAGCTTGGTAGTTCTTCCTGGTGGGAAAAACTGAGCAAGGAAACGAGTGGTGAGGTCATCCCAAGAGGTGATGGATCCTGCGGGTATACGCTCTAGCCATTGACTAGCTTGGTCCCGCAGAGAGAATTGAAAGAGACGCAGTCGGGTCGTCTCTCGAGTGGCAACATCAAGGTCTATGGAGTCTACAATTTTGAGAAAGTCCTTGAGATGTTGATTAGGATCTTCGGAACGAAGTCCATGGAATGCGCATCCGCTTTGCACTAACCGGATGGTGTCGGATCGCAAGGGAGTGACATTGGCTCCTTGAGTGAGCTCAATGGTGTTTCGATAGCCATGGTGGCTAGGACGGGAGTAGTCTCCTAAGGTACGGGCTCTAGGAGGTGGGTGTTGTTGTGGTGGTGGGTTGTTGGGATCAAGGATATTACCACCTTCCATGATGTCGGATGGTAATGGTTACGAACAAAGAAACGAAGAAAAAAGATAGACTAAAGAAAATCTAGAAAAATAAAATAAAAATCTCACTTAGAAAGGAATCTAGTGAGTAGACCTAATAAAATAAAAATTCAACCTAAACAATAACTATTCCCTGGCAGCGGCGCCAAAAACTTGATGCGTGGTTTTGCGACCTTACAAAAGGTTTTACCTCTCGAGGGATCTCAAGAGGCTTGCAATCCCCACTAGGCAGTGTACCTGACCGATGTAGTATAGTGAAGTGGCAAGTACCGGGGGATTGATCGTTCTCTAGGGGAATAGTGTCGTTAGGATTGAAAAACTACTCTAATAGGTCTAAGGGTGAGGGAAGATTCTTTTTGTATTTTTTATAATTTTTATGAAAGCAAGTAAAATCTCGGGTTTGAAAGAGTGGGCGGAATTAGTTGCTAGTCAACTAACCCAAATAACTACAAATGCAAATAAAATAAAATAACTAAAAATGAAAAGGTTGTGAAACTTATATGGAGAGAAATGTGTTTACTTAGATTTCCTTACTCCCTAACTATCTTTTACCGGTTGATTAGTGTGTATTAATTGCGTGGATGACGGGTGTATTCCTTAATACCAATCGTGGGGTGGCGTACGTACTTCCCCAACTCTACAAGTTCCTACTTCACTCCTATGTCGAGCCGGCTAAAAAGCTCCTAACATGGGATCACTAGAATTCGCTCATGCATTAAATACAACCATAAAAACCTAGTACGCATTGGTTCATGTTTCTTAAGACGTTCAAGCAAATTATCGTATAGGAGGTTAGCCAGTTTTCTTAAGCCTAACATCGATAAACAATCATCCAATACAATTAATAACACACTAACAACTAATAATCAATAGTTAGGTTTCATTAGATCTAAGCAAACACAAGATAAATCTAGCCTAGCATGTGAATCAAAAGACAAGAATAAGATATAATCAAACAACACATAGACATATTGATTGATTAAGTGATTATTTATCTTCAATTAAACATGGGAGATCCAAGGGTATGAAAACCCTTAAAAAATGGCAGAAATTCGTCTTAGGGTTTCTCCTCACAAAGTTGCACACTCATGAAAAAAAAAAATGCAAAACTATATATAGAACTTAGTATCGGACGGTGTCACGTTATAGATCTTGACGCCGTCACCTCGCCGTGGCTAGGGTTCCCGGATGGTCTTCCTGACGCCGTCCCCCTTTAAACCTCCAAAATCCTCCCTGGCTTATCAAGGCTTGACGCCGTCAGAAATGTGCTTAACGCCGTCTCTCATTAACATAAACCGTGATGGCCTTGATCACCTTAAAGGGTGACGCCGTCAGACTTCCTTTGTAAAACTCCCTGGCTTATCATGTGTATTTTTCATATCCACCTCTTTTGCCAAGCCATGATGCCGTCAGGAGCAATCCTTGACGCCGTCACAGGTACTTTTCCAGCAGCTTTGGAGACTTTGTCGTTTTCTTCACTTTTATGCTCCAAAAACGTCCAAAATGCTTCCTTTTCCAGATTTCTTCTCCAAAGTACCTAAAATGACAAATGGAACGATTTAGGGCAATATTTGATCAAATAAATACAATTTAGGGCTTAAATGACCCCCTAAAAGCGGTACACTTTTTGCTTCATCAGGTACTGGACGAGAAGAGATGACTTTTATATTTCCGAGGAAATACATAGGTAGTCATTAGAGCGATGTGAAGGATGACTTAATATTTCCAGTGAAGTATTTAAAAAGTTATGAGACGAGACACAGGATATAACTTGATATTTCCAGTGAAATATCTATCAGTCATGGGACAAGATAGAGGGAATGACTTGATATTTCCAGTGAAATATCTAAAAGTCATGACACGAAATGGAAGAGATGATCTCAATATTTCCAATGAAATATTTAAGTGATCATGCAAGGAACGTGAGGGATGACTTAATATTTCCAGTGAAATATTTAGATAGTCATGAGAGGGATTTAAAGAATGACTCAATGTTTCCAGTGAAATATTTAAAGAGTCATGAGACGAGACGCACGAGATGACTACAATATTTCCAGTGAAATATTCAAGTAGTCATAAGAGGGGTACGAGGGATGACTTTAATATTTCCAGTGAAATATTTAAATAGTCATAAGATTTATGGAATATGTTCCATCATTCTTAGACCTAGACGAAGATGGTTAGGGGATTCTCGGTTTTGAGGTTTGGTTGATTTACGGATTTTAATGTGCTTCGCATGCTAGTGGTACCAATTGTGGAAACCGTAGAGGGGGGGGGGTGAATACGTTTCCATTTAGAAACTCAAAAACATTTTGTATCAAACTCCTGAGCAAGTGTGACGTAATATGAAAAGTGTCAACTATGATCATATATCGTCTAGGGATGAATAAATTAAACTATAACACAAGCACAATCAACCATGGCACATACATAATTAACATAACATAAGCAACTAGCCACACAAGCATAAACGGAATGCAAATATAAATATAAAGCGATAACGAATAAAATGAAAGTAAAGAGATAAGTAAGAAGGCGCAAACCGGACACGATGATTTCTAGTGGTTCAGTCACGAAGCTCCTCTTCGCCCTACTCCACTCCCAGAGTACCCAACTCGAGAGTTACTTCACTAATCAACAAACTCCCTTCAGGCGGAGAAAACCGTACACGTCGCTTAACTTGTTTTCCGACACTAAGCTAGATGTCGAGTGCTAATCTTAGCTAGCACCAATCTACACGTCACTTATCCTATTTTCGACACTAAGCTAGATGTCGAGTGCTAATCTTAGCTAGAACCAATCTACCACGATCTACCCTTGATCCACATGATCAATCATACAAGCCCAATGGTTTCAAGAGATCTCCAAGATCTCGACAAGATCACAATGATCTACTCCCACTTAACTCGATCTACCCGATCTACCCTTGATCCACTTGATCAATCACACAAGCCCAATGGCTTCAAGAGATCTCCAAGATCTCGACAAGATCACAATGATCTTCCCTCACAAACTCTCAAAAGAAAAATGATCTTGATGTATGTTATGATACAATCAAGAGTGTAACAAATGTTACAAGACCTAACAACTACAACTCTTGTATCTTCTTGGATACCTTGAGTTCTTCTCTTGCAAATGAAGAGGAATGATAACACTTTGTATCTACTTGGATACTTTGTGTTCTTCTCTTGCTAATCAAGAGGGATGACAACACTTTGTATCTACTTGGATACTTTGTGTTCTTCTCTTGCTAATCAAGAGGGATGACAACACTTTGTATCTACTTGGATACTTTGTGTTCTTCTCTTGCTAATCAAGAGGAATGAAGAGGGTCACTTGAATGGATGATTGGATCACTCTTAAACAAACTAAGACTCTCCAAATGATCAAAGAAAGTGTTCTAAGTGAGGGGGATTATACCAGAGAAAAGTGACTGGAAAAATCTAGTTGGAAGTGTGAAATGGTCCACTATTTATAGGCAAGGGAAAAACTAGCCGTTATAGACCAACGGCTCCACTAATTGTCAGACGGCTCCACTAAATTTAGTGGAGCCGTCAGTACTTAATGGTACCATGGACGCTCCTTCGTTTGTCTTTAGTGGGGAAGGTTTATTTGGGAATGTTTGGAGCTGTTTTGGGGGAAAATTGACTGTTGGGATTTTTAAACTTATTTTTCAAAATAAAACATTTCTTTTTAATTCAAAAATAATTTGTAAAATATATTTTTGAAAAAATGTTTTGTCACATTAAAAATGTGAAGTTTAGAAAAATATAATCCTTTGATCATTTGTCAAGTGGTAGATTTGTTTGTCCATACTTTGAGTGATTTATGTCGGGATGGAAATCTACGACTTCGTTGAAGCATACTTGAGACGTCGGGAGGTGTTGATGTAAGTATGCATTGATGATTTGTGTTTACAAGTAACTTGCACATTTTACGTTATGCATCACAAGTTACATGTTTGTCATTATTAAAACCGAAGAAACCGTTTAGTTTAAATATCGTAATATTTGCACTAACATAAACTTTCCTGATCAGTCAGCTGCACCACTATCTCTTAACCGCAAGGATTTGGAAGATTTGTTTGCTCCGCTATTCGATGACTCTATCATTAGTCGTGCTTCCAATGTATCCACCAGTTCCGCTGCACAACCCGTCAACATTCAAGAACCTGATACAACAGTAACTACAACAACAACAGTTGCTAAAGATGCACCTCCAACAGAAACATCATCATCAGTAGAACAAACAGCTTCTAATACTGCGACTGCAGCTGACGATCCCCTCCTATCTTCTAAAGTACCCACACCCGCAAATTATGACGGCAACGTAATTTTGAATTTATTTGCTCCGGCTCCCACCATTCTAGATATTGCCGAGTCTTCAACGAGCAATTTGGATCCGTCAAATATGCACCAAAATTTTCAACACTACCTGTCAACCCACAAATGGAGTAAGGATCACCCTCTGGTGAACGTGATTGGCAATCCAGACAACCCGGTCATGACATGAAAAAGACTCCACACAGAAGGTGAAACTTGCATTTATGCACTCACTGTTTGTCAAGCTGAACCGAAAAACATTAAAGAAGCCCTCACTTACGATAATTGGATTAAGTCAATGCAAGAAGAACTTGATCAATTCAAGCGTCTAGAAGTTTGGGAATTGGTAGAAAGACCAGATGGAGTATTGATGAGTGTGTAAATACTCATCATTTTACACCCATTTAAGACACAAAAATGACTAAAAACACCCAAATATATTGCAGATATCATTGGTTTTGTGTTTTATTGTGTTTCAGGTACAAAGGATTGAAAACGGAGCAAAAACGAGCATTTTTGGATCGACTCGACAATAAGTATGCATTTGATCAAGTGAAGACAGAAATCAAAGTCAAAGTCAAAGTCAAAGTCCACCCCAAAAATACCAAAACAACACAAATGGTCCTTGGAATTAATTTTCAATATTGGCAGCCATGGTCCCTGGATTTTCAGATTTCTGCATAAATGGTCCCTCAAAGTTTAAACACATTCCTATCCTAATCCATCCCATTAACCCATTAACCCTTAGCCAAAACAAAACACAACCCAATCCTTACCTAAACCCAACCCATCCCATTTCTGATCCTTATCCCAACCCAATCACATCAAAAGCCCAAACCCAAGAATAAACCACACCCGTTTATCCCTTTTAGTTAATACCACACTTTGACCTTCGGTCAAAACCACCATCTTCCCACAATCCCGCCAAAACCCAAAACCAGAATACCACCATTACCCACCATGCCTATCCCTGACAAAACCAACCCCCCTCACCCTCCTACTACACTCCAACTACTCAGTCCAAAAAGCATTTAATGCTTCTTCTTCCACATAAGTTATCAGTACACAGTTGGTAATCAACCTCCACCATTTTTGGCGCCAAAACTAGATTGAAAGGCTGGGATCATTTCAAGCCAATCCAAGGGTCAGAAGATGGTCAGAAGAAGTCAAAAGGATAATCCCAGCACTAAATTAGTATAAATAGGGCATTTGTAGCCTTTTGAAGGCATGTAGAAATTAGTTTAAGTCGTATTTTTTAGTGTAATATTTTAATTAATGGAAATTTAAGTTTCAGCAATTAGTTAAGTTTGTTTAAGTTCACTAGTTGTTAAAATACTCAGTATTGTATCATCTTTTGAATTTAATGAAATTTTCATTTTATAAAGCTTCATGTTAATTCAATTTAAGCTAAGTGGTGATTGTAAAAGTCTCTTTTCTATTTCCAAAAGCTTATAAAAGCTCTCTTAAGCTTTTTATAAGCTTTTATTAGTGTTAAACCAATTAAAGTCCAATAAACCCCAAAAAGCCAATGAAAGTCAACCTTTGCATAAACCATGGAAAGCTTATTGGAAGTGGCCTGCAATGGATGGGGCCAGATGGATTTTACTAGCTTGTTGTAAAACAAGCTAGAGCTTGTAGCTGCCATTAATTTGGAGCCTTTGTTAAGCTAAGGCCCCAAGTGAGTAAATCTTTATTTTCTTTAATTTTACTGTACATTAGCTTATTGTGTGCTTATTGATCTTTTCTGTCCTTATTTGCTTTATTTAATGTTAATTGATGCCAATTTGTTAGTTGTAGTTTGTTTAGCTCAAATTTGTTCCTTAAAAGCTTAAAAGTAAAAAACAGTCAGATAAGCACTCAACTTATTTGAGTGCTTAATATCAGTAGAAAGTAGTTCATTAGGGCTTAACTAAGTTAGCAAATCAGTTTTTACCAAGATTCATAGCTTTGTTTGGTCTGTTATAGTCAAAATCCAAAAAATCAGTCCACATAAGGGGTGTTTGGTTTAATGTTGGAAATGGGTCAAAACCAGAGGTTACTGTTCATTTGCCATGTTGGAAACTTTAATTTAGCTTAAATTGACTCAAATCAGCTGTTTGTGGGTAGTTTTAAGCTCATTTGATAGAATTTGATAGTTTGATTGGGATTACCTAGTTTAGATCCTCAACTGTTCAAATCTGCTTATCCTAGAGATAAGCAGATTTTGAGCTTACTTTTGGCATTTCTGGACTCATTTAAGTGCCTTTAGTGTGTATCCACAAGTTGGTAAAGCTTCATATAGTTTTGTGCCTTAAAAACCCATGTTGTGCATATAACTGATCACCTCAGTGTATCAGCAGACTCAGTGTGTTTTTCCCCCTTTTTTGTGACCTTAAGTGCTTATTGAATGAGTTTTCTTGGTTGAATGCTTATTGTTCTTGATGGTCAATAAATTCAGGCATGAGCTAAGCTGATCAAAGCCTTGAAATAAGCTAGAAAATCAACTAATTCCAATTAAGTATACACTGAGTCATCAGTGTATACTTGTGAGGAATAGCAAATTTCAAGCTTATTTTTAAGCATTTGACAAGTTGCTTATTGTCTAATTTTTGGATCCAAGTAATCCTTGCTAGGTCAGCTTTTGCTGCCATAAGCTTTTGTGTTCTTTAGTTGTCATTTAAGCACTTTTAAATAAGCCCATAGTTGCCTAGGTTGACTGAAGTCTGCCCTGTGCACCTCAGTACCTCAGCAGACCCAAAGAACCTTTTTGGCTTCTTTTGTGCTTATTTATGCTTAATTCTGATTTATGTGGCTTATTTTAGTTCTCATTCTAGCTTATTGATAGTGTTTAGTTGTTTTCAGTTTCCATATAGCTTATTAATTAGCTTTTAGATTTTAAAATTTCACTTAAAGCTTTTAAACATTAACTGCTTCTATAATCAGCTTATTTTCGAGCTTTTAAGTGGTATTTAAAAAAGGTGTTAGTTATAAGTTTTGCTTATTATCAGTAGCTTAATCAGTTTTAAAAAGAAAATCTCAAAAATAAAATAAAAAGCAAAAAAGAGCACCATGGGACTCGAACCCTGGTCTCTCAGATAAACACACACACACTCAACCAATCCGCCCTTGGGTCTTTTTCAGATAACTCTTACCCACTTTTTTATTTAACCTTGTTTTTCTCTTTTAAGCTTATTCTTCATTTTGCTTATTAACTGCTTATCCTAATAAGCAATTAACCCACTTTTATTTTTCATAGATTCTGATTATAATTAAGTAGTTTTCTGGAATTTTTCATAATTTTCCAATTTCATTTAGTATTTTTAATCAATTTTTCTTTTAAATTCTGTTTTTAATTCATGATAAAAAATATAAAAGTCAAAAAAATATAAATCTTTTTTCTAAAATTTTCTTTTATCATATAGGATTTAGGACAAATAAATTTGCATTTGTAGAATTAGTATTTCTTAGATTTAACGTTTAGGCTCGTTTTTAGAATTTCCCGATTCACGTTTTTAGTATAATTAGATTTGTTCTTAATTTATCTTTGTGAATTTATTTTTGATATCTCATTTAGAAGTAAAAACTCAAAAATCCAAAATCCAATCATCAAGCATTTTAATTCCTAACCGATAACAAAATCCTCGATTCACACCTCGTTGGGACACGACCCGGGTGATCACTTGCCCGGTATCACACATATCGTATTCACGGGTTTTGTAAGTTAGCCTTTTTCCTAAAGGGTTGATTTGTCATTTCCCGCGTTTCACGCATATCCGTCTGATATTATTTATATATACTTTAGCACGGATCAAATTTTGGCGCCGCTGCCGGGGAGGTTGTGTTGCGACAATATTGTTAAAGGTTTTAATGATTAGTGACTTGAGATCCTTCCTTGTGAAGTTCCCATTTTCCATAAACCCCATAAAAAACAAAAATATTTTCTTTTTCTTTTGTATATATATTATCATATAAAACAAAAACCGAAAAACATTCGTCGTTTTATTGTGTTAAATAAAAGATAAAAGCAATCTCAATATAATATTCCTCAACTTGGAGTATTATCATATTAAGTTCCCAAACAAAAGATATAAAACTTGCCTTTGTGTCGCTTGCGAATTCGGCTCACCTTTGATTGATTAACAAACTCTAACGGAGGTTTCAGGAGGTTTGTCATTAAATTGACGAACCGAAGGAGCGGGTTTTTAAGGAGCATTTATTGCCCACCTTTGCTCCTCCGCCACCCTGTGCGTTTTTCTTTCAAAGAGCTACCGTACACTTGTTTGATTTAAGGTTTAAGTTCACTTGTGTTTTGCCTCGGTCTTGTTTTAATTGAATTGTTTTTAGTGCATGCGCACTCGTTCTTCTCCGTCAACAAGTCCTTTACGTGAACTCGTGCATACCCCGAGAAGACGTAATCGGAGACGTAATCGTAGGCATTCTGCCTCTATAGCCGAACCCGAGATTCGTGCTATTCCCGTTCCTCCCATTGTCACAATGGCGGAAGAACGCACCATGTCAGAGCTTCTCCAAGCACCCACCGAGGGTTACGGAGATGCTATTGTTGTTCCGGAAATCGTTGCCGATAGCTTTGAACTTAAAACGGGGTTGCTATCCTTAGTAACTTCAAGTCAATATTTCAGATTTGAGAGGGACGATCCTCATTCCCACATTCGATGCTTTAACAAGATCACCTCTACCATCAAATACCGAAACGTTCCTCAAGAAGCTATCAAACTTCTTCTTTTTCCTTTTTCTCTCGTTGGGACACGACCCGGGTGATCACTTGCCCGGTAGCACACATATCGTACTCACGGGTTTTGTAAGTTAGCCTTTTTCCTAAAGGGTTGATTTTTTATTTCCCGCGTTTCACACATATCCGTCTGACCGGATTTGGCTCGAAAAACAACCCCCTCGTTCTATTGAAACATGGGAAGATTTGGTGTCGAAATTTGTGAATGAATTATTTCCTTCATCAAAAACCACAAGCCTTAAAAATGAAATCACCAAATTCACTCAAAAATCTGATGAATCCTTTAGTGAAGCGTGGGATCGTTTCAAAGAATTACTTCGCAAATGTCCTCACCATGGTTTCTCCGATTACATCAAATCGATACCTTCTATAATGGTTTGAACCATTCCGATCAAGACTCTCTAAATGCCGCCGCCGGTGGTAATCTCTTGTATCGGACTACTAAAGATGCTTTAGCCATCATTGAGAATAAGTCCAAGGTCCGCACTACACGAAGCAAACCGGTTGTTTCCCAAGTTAATGCTTCACCTTCTACTTCATCTCCCGTGAGTTCTTCTAGCACCGATCCTAAGATTGACAAGCTCACGAAGGCTATTCAAGCTTTGGTTCTTTCCAAGCAAAAGAAACAATCTTCCCCACAAACTTCTTCACCCACTCAAAGTCAAAGCGGTGGAAGAAACTTGTGTCACTTGTGGTGGTCCTCATGCATACTACAATTGTACTGCCACCAATGGTAGTCGATGTGAAGTTAATGCGGTAGCCGGGTCTTTCAATCAAGGAGGTAATCAATACCGTCCTCAAGTTGACCCGAATTATCGTGCTAGCAATCAAAATGGACCACCCGGATTTTCTCAACCCAACAATCCAAATAGATTCAATCAAAACCAACCAAGAGGGCAAAATGTTCAAAATCAATTTCAAGCCCCGATCAATCAATACCCAAATCAAGGTGGTAATTTCAATCAAGGCTTTCAAGCTTCGAATTACCAAGCCCCAATTGCTCCCTCAAACGAACTTGCTAATTACATCAAGTCAAATGAAGAAAATATGAGGTCAATGCAAAATCAAATCACCACCTTGAAGAATGATTTTCAAACTTCAATTTCGAAACAAGGTCATGAGCTTAAAAATGAACTTAAGAATACAAATCAAAAGATTGATCAATCTCAAAGTAAAATTGAGAACATGTTTTCTAGTCTCATGTGTCAATTAAATCAAGCTTCAACTTCGGGAGGTCTTCCAGGAAATACCATTCCTAACCCAAAGGGTGAGTTGAAAGCTATTACCACTCGTAGTGGTAAGACGATTGATGGACCCTCGACTCCTATGCCCCCTCCACCAGGGGAAGTGAATCGAGAGACCAAGGTGACAAAGGACAAAGTGCAAAATACAAGCCCACAAAGTACCGCACACGTCCAACCTCCGATCGTCCAATCTCCAATTCCGGAACCCGATGTTCCGAAGACAAATTCTAAGCCCTCGATTCCTTATCCTTCGAGGCTTAATGAACAAAAGCTCCGTGACAAAACTAATAGTCAAATTATGAAGTTTCTTGAAATCTTTCAAAAGATACACTTCGATATTAGTTTTGCGGATGCTCTTCTCTACATGCCAAAGTTTGCTTCAACATTCAAGAGTCTCCTTAGCAATAAGGAAAAATTGTTGGAATTGGCAAAGACTCCATTGAATGAGAATTGTTCGGCGGTGATTCTTAAAAAGTTGCCCGAAAAACTAGGAGACCCCGGCAAATTTCTCATCCCCTGTGATTTTCAAAAGCTAGATGAATGCTTAGCCTTGGCCGATCTTGGCGCAAGCATCAATCTAATGCCTCTTTCAGTTTGGGAAAATCTTTCTCTTCCGGAGCTTACTTCTACACGAATGACTCTCGAGCTTGCAAACCGATCGGTTACTGTTCCAAAAGGTATTGCCGAAGATGTCTTCGTGAAGGTTGGCAAGTTCCATTTTCCTGCTGACTTCGTAGTAGTCGATTTTGATGCCGATCCCCGTGTCCCCCTTATTTTGGGAAGACCATTCTTGAAAACGGCTCGTACATTAATTGATGTCTACGAAGGTGAGATGACTCTTAGGGTCGGAGATGAAAAACTGGTCATTAATATTGAAAGCACTTCAAAAGATCTTCTCAAGCATAAAAGCGAGTCAATTAACCAAATTGATATCCTTGATTCTACATGCGAGGAATACTTTCAAGAAGTGCTAAGTGGCAATCCCACTTCATCTGATCCTACCAATGCCCTCTCTTCCCCCTCTCTCACTCCATTTGAGGGAGGTGACTTCATCTTGGAAGAGATTGAAGCTTGGTTGTCTTGTGATTCATTTCCATTTGAAATTGATGATGGTGTATTTGACATGGAGGGAGACATTCTTCTAATTGAGAAGTTACTTAATGAAGATCCATCATCCCTCCCTCCGATAGAACTTCATAATGAGGAAATCAAATCTGTTGAAAATTCTGATGATCCTCCGGAGGTCGAACTTAACACTAGTACAAAAATGACATATGGTCACACATGGTCGATTTCGAACAGCCACACATTCAAATATTTGTGTGGCTGAAGGTAGGTAAATTGACAGCATTTACGAATTAGTCACACATGAGCATTTCGAATGTGTGACAATAAGAACTCTATTGCCACACAATCGACCCTTATGTGACTAAACGTAACTGGTGATTTTGTTCCAGATCATTTAGTCACATATGCATTTGGAACGTGTGACAAATACAAGTAACCTTGATGCCATATATGGTCACACTAAACTTATAGTCACATTTGCTTCTAATAGTATGACCAAATGCCATATACGGTCACACTAAACAGTTTGTCACACATTATTTAAGTGTAGCCAAAATCCAGTAAATATAGTCACACTAAACAGTTTGTCACACATTATTTAAGTGTAGCCAAAACATAATTTGTGTGACTAAATGTTAACAAAGGCCACATAAAAACCAAATTAATGTGGCAAGTGGATGATCAATAGTCACACAAAATACACATTCCTTCACTTTAAATAGCATATGGTCACACTTATTAACACTTTTGGTCACTTGATGGTTAGTTGTATGTGACTAAATACACTCCCAAAAACATGCTTTGTGTGACTAAATGTTAGTAAAGGCCACACAAAAACCAAATTCATGTGGCAAGTGGATGATCAATAGTCACACAAAATACACATTCCTTCACTTTAAATAGCATATGGTCACACTTATTAACACTTTTGGTCACTTGATGGTTAATTGTATGTGACTAAATACACTCCCAAAAACATGCTTTGTGTGACTAAATGATACCAAAGGCCACACAAAAACCAAATTCATGTGGCAAGTGGATGATCAATAGTCATACAAAATACACATTCCTTCACTTTAAATAGCATATGGTCACACTTATTAACACTTTTGGTCACTTGATGGTTAGTTGTATGTGACTAAATACACTCCCAAAAACATGCTTTGTGTGACTAAATGATACCAAAGGCCACACAAAAACCAAATTCATGTGGAATTTGGATGATCAATAGTCACACAAAATACACATTCTTTCACTTTAAACAGCATATGGTCACACTTATTAACACTTTTGGCCACTTTAGGGTTAGTTTTATGTGACTAAATACACTCCCAAAAACATGCTTTGTGTGACTAAATGTTAGTAAAGGCCATACAAAAACCAAATTCATGTGGCAAGTGGATGATCAATAGTCACAGAAAATACACATTCCTTCACTTTAAATAGCATATGGTCACACTTATTAACACTTTTGGTCACTTGATGGTTAGTTGTATGTGACTAAATACACTCCCAAAAACATGCTTTGTGTGACTAAATGTTACCAAAGGCCACACAAAAACCAAATTCATGTGGCAAGTGGATGATCAATAGTCACACAAAATACACATTCCTTCACTTTAAAAGCATATGGTCACACTTATTAACACTTTTGGTCACTTGATGGTTAGTTGTATGTGACTAAATACACTCCCAAAAACATGCTTTGTGTGACTAAATGTTAGTAAAGGCCACACAAAAACCAAATTCATGTGGCAAGTGGATGATCAATAGTCACACAAAATACACATTCCTTCACTTTAAATAGCATATGGTCACACTTTTGGTCACTTGATGGTTAGTTGTATGTGACTAAATACACTCCCAAAAACATGCTTTGTGTGACTAAATGTTACCAAAGGCCACACAAAAACCAAATTCATGTGGCAAGTGGATGATCAATAGTCACGCAAAATACACATTCCTTCACTTTAAATAGCATATGGTCACACTTATTAACACTTTTGGTCACTTGATGGTTAGTTGTATGTGACTAAATACACTCCCAAAAACATGGTTTGTGTGACTAAATGTTAGTAAAGGCCACACAAAAACCAAATTCATGTGGCAAGTGGATGATCAATGGTCACACAAAATACACATTCCTTCACTTTAAATAGCATATGGTCACACTTATTAACACTTTTGGTCACTTGATGGTTAGTTGTATGTGACTAAATACACTCCCACATGAATTTGGTTTTTGTGTGGCCTTTGGTAACATTTAGTCACACAAAGCATGTTTTTGGAAGTGTATTTAGTCACATACAATTATGTAATCTTACTCGTATCTGCTTCATTTGCCCCAATCTAACACCACAACACCAACAATTATGTAATCTTACTCGTATCTGCTTCATTATGTAAATAACAAATCTAACACCACAACACCAATAATTATCATCCAACCAACCACCCCTTTGGTGATATTACTTTTATTACTATATAGAAGATTAGTCCCTAAAATAGGTTCTAACCAATACAAATACAAGAGAAAATATATTGCCCCCAAACGGATGCAATACCAGAAATACAATACACACTGATACAAGAATCCTCACTACAAACTCTCAAAACCACTACCATCATCTAAGGGAGTAATGAATCCATTGTATCCACTCCTGAGTTGCTATCTTTGATACCAGAGACGCAGACTGTATTAAACTGTGATATATACAGGATATAGTAGCACATAAGGTCTAGCAACAACATAAAAGAGAAGATGCAAAATAGATTTGTTGAGGAATATAGATATCTGTTAAATCGTAGAAGTTGAAACGCCAGTTGTAGATCTAGCTTTAGAGGTAAATCTAGGTATGCCGAGTTTTGAAAAGATACTGACCTCAAATGATCACTAGAGCTTAAGTCATATGTTAGATATTGCACCTGTGTCACACAACACAAATTAGTATCACATTTCAAATCTAAAGTACAATAAAACATAAATTATAACGATATATACCTTTATCTGGGCACTAGGACCTGACCACTGACCCCGAAGACCATTAGGGCCTAGAAAAAGAATGCCTCGATAAAGTTTTTTGTCTCGGATGTGGCAACAAAGATCTGTAAAAAAAAGTGAAATTAGCGAACTAACACAGAGAACAACTCATATGTGCATCCACTCTTACATGTAACAACAAACAGATTCATCTCACCATTCACATTCCCACCTAATACTCAACTATAGCAAAAGAAAACAGGTTATATTCATGAGATGAGCAAGCCCTCCCAATAATGGTTTACTTTCGAGAGGTAAACCAACTTTCAGATAGCACTCGATAAAAAATCAAATAAGTTTATCAGATTAAGCTTAATAAACAATATTGTTGCAATCACTATTTATAATCATGCCCATATAAGAATAGTAGCTAGAATAGTCGGATTTGTATAACGCATACTTAAGATAAGCAATCAACCCTTGTAATGCTATATTTGTAGCTAGAATAGTCAGATTGGTATAAAAACAGCCCCTGTAATGTATTGCTATATACTGAGTTCTGTTACAAGTTTGAAGGAACTAAAACATGACACTAAATCAAATTAAAACCCCATAAAATAATAATCTAAAAGGTGTAAACACAACAAAAAAAAAACCTTATAACTACTTACAAAACACAAAATTCCAACAAATCACATTTGGCACTTCATGATTTTAGCTCACAAATAGCTAGTATTTCATTCAAACAATGTTATTGTAAACATTTAGGGGCGTTTGGTACGACTAAATCGCAAAAATGAAAATAAAGTTAAGAGCTTTTTTAATAAATTCAGTGAGTGAACTGCTAAATCTTCCAATATATAAAAGATGGAATCAAACCCGAAATCCCATTCACAATTCATAATTCTATGGCATTGAATTGAATTCAAAACTTGTTAACAACATAACAAGATGTGGTTCATATTATAAAACATTAACCAATGAATAAACTAATCTTCATTATTAACACGTAATATAGTGAGACAAATAGGTGAATGAGGGAACAAATGTACAGATCAACCATCAACCATAAACGAAGTACCTGCTTCCTTTATCCAATAAAGTTTCTTTCGAGTTGTAAAAACATTAAACAAATCATTACAATCATATATTATATATTTCGGCCATGAGATAAGGAGACAAAAATTGGATACAAAAAGCCACAAATAAATCACATTATTGATCAATTCAATACTAAAGACGAGTAATTTCATACCTCAAACTATTAAACCCTAGGCGAAGAATTACTTTACCTGGTGATGGATAACTTTTGGGGAAATTATGGGGCATGAATCTAATATATATTAAGGAGATTTTTGATTCATTTCAAATCACACTTACGATATATGTGGAGTGAAAGTCGTGATTGCAGTGGGTTAGGAGGGAAACCTTTGGGGGAATGAAATTATTGGAGGGATTTTTTTCTTAAACAATTTGTTTTATGTGTTTTCCATAGTTTTGTCAAAGTTGTCAGGATCGCGATCCAGCTCGTAGGATCGTGCGATCCTACGATCCTACACACACAAAACGAGCAAGATCGTTACGGGATCGTAATTCAGGTAGAATCGTTACATGATCGTGGGATCGTTTGTAGGATCGTAGGATCGTGAACGATTCGATCCTGTTGGTAACCTTTTTTTCAGGTAGGATCGTTACAGGATCGTGGGATCGCTCGTAGGATCGTGAACAATCCGATCCTTTTCTTTTCTTTTTTTTTTTTTTTTTTTTTGACTTTTTTTGAGAGGAAGGTTTTTAAAAATGGTTTGTATACATACGTAAAGGAAAAGCCGAAAACGATCCTAGGTAGGATCCCAATCCTGACAACCTTGGTTTTTGTAAATGAGTTTAAAAAACATGTACATTTGGCACGGTGACAAATATTATCTCGAATAACAGAGCTTCTCGGTTCAAGCTTTTATCGAGTTCAATTTATGGTTAAAAATATATTTGGGTTTTATTTTATCATCCACGCGTTTTAATTTGATTAAGTAAATTTTATTAGATATAATATAGAGTTTTTTTTATCAGTTGATCTAGAATATTCGTTATGCATATTATAGCGTGTGTGATGCATCATTAACCTCGTACCGTAATAGAGTCGACCTTTAGACGTATCTTATTCACTTTTTATCATGAAAATATCAATACATACACATGTGTAATGAGTATCCCCTTTTGGGTGCTTGAATATTGACTGATAAGAAACCAACGTCCGTTGATAAAAATTCCTATCTACCTTATATCTAACGTATACATTATATTTGGTTTACTATTTAACTATTGATGTATATAATATGAATAAACATAATCAAATGGTTTAGTGGTAAGCCTTTAATTTTCTGATAATAGGTTTATGGTTCAAATTTATCAGCTAACATTTGGGGTTTGGCCGGGAAATAAATCACAAATGGTCAGGGGTGCTTCAGTTAAGCCGTAAACCCTAACAAACCTAAGCCTACAGATGGGCTCGGGCCATTGGTTTCTGTTATAATTCCATACAATTGTCAATAAAAAACTCTCTTTTTCTTCCAATTACGTTATCCACTACGACCGGTTTCTATCAAAGTCTTGATTCTTTAACAAGATAACTATTTCTCTTTTGGTTTTGTTTAGTAACTATAGTTTACAATCATATTTGAGCTTTCACAATTTCGCCACTTGAATTAAATGTGGTGTGCTTCATTTGGTCTCACTAGATGCATGGAATGATACATGCACGATTGCAACACTGCCTATAAGCAAATGAGGTAGTGACACGTGTCTGATGGTTGCAACGATCTTGGGAAGGGTTCCAGTACTATCGTTGCCTGAAAGTATTTGGCAGGCGTGCGAGCCTGGTCTTGGAGTTCGTTTCTTAGGCGTAGTACGATACGTTGTAGCCGCAATTGGGCTTAGTTAGAGCGTGTGGACCTTAGTATATTGGGCTGAAGGTCCTATACCCTATCAGATCTTGTTCACAATGTGCGAATACCATATCTTCTCAAGTCTTTAGGATTTTTTTTGAACGTCAATTTTTTTCACACCATATTCCACCTATCTCAAAATATATCTCACAAATGCCTCCGGCGAGGCTTGAACCCACAACTTTTAGGTTGGTGGGCAACACACGTACCACTAGAGCAAAGGCCTTGGGTTCTCAAGTCTTTATGATAGTACGCCACTATCCGAGAACACCATTAAAAAATTAGCCAAAGCGGTCGCTTCCGGATCTTCGTCACGTCCAACACTTTCCTCGCACAATGCATGTGAAACTTGATACACTCCCCGGAGTATTACAGTTTTCACAACAGTTGTTCAACTTATCTCGGTCTCCCACCATGATAAGCATGTATGAACCTTTTAGAAAGAGATGTCCTTCATTCACGAATTCGAAATATGCTAAATGGCAATCTACCCATAATGTCTCGTATGACTGACACGAGTCTACGACATTATTGGGTTGAGGCTAAAAAAACCATACCCGAAGCGGACCATTTTAGAACTCTGGTTAGTCGGGGTCAGGCCTATTCGGGTCAACCCGAATATGAGTAAAATGATTAAAAAATGGCTAGTTCAATATGTTTACATAGATAATTTATAAAAACATATATAAAAATAGAAAATATCCTTATTCGGGTCAATCAGGTTCACCCGAACCCAAGTTGGCCAAATATTTTCAACCCGATATTTGGCCCTATTTAGTATTCGGGTTACTCGGGTTGACCCGAATAACCCAAATAAATTTTTTGACCCGAGTAACCTGAATCGAATATGTTTAATCGGGTTTGGGTCCGGATCGGATTCGAGTCGGGTTGGCTTTTTTGACACCCATCTTCACCGTTACACTCAAGTATTATGACTCCAAATTCCTAAAAATTTTCAATCTCCCGCTTATTCTTTTCATAGCCTTCCCGCTCTCTCGTCCCTTGTTTTTCCCCAAATTAAAACCCTAACACTTCTTCCAATCTAATTACCGCCTCCCTTTCTTACTTTTCACTTGGATATATCTATGCACTAGCACCAAACCATTTATTGTTTTGCTTTTTCTTCATCAGTTCATTCCAAATTCACCTTTAATAAGGTATGTAAACATCATTCGATATCAATTTTTATGTGATTCTTGTTCTATGATATATCGCACTACACATTACTAACATCTTTTCAGATCCCACAAGCCAATTTATAGTGAAACCCGAAACAAGGATTGAAATTGGTTAGTCCTCTGTCCATCTTTCAGCCGCTGTAGCGAGTCATCTTCTGAGTGACTGAAAATTGCGTGATAAAACTGAATGTCTTTTGGTTTTATGAACATTTAATTGAAGCTCTGCAGTTTACGCCAAGAATTAAAGGTGTGTTTTCTCGAGTTCTTCCTATTCTGGGGAATGTCAGAGATCAGCATCGGTCAATATTTGCAAATGGTACGCCGAAAGAACCTCATTATATAGGAATTGCTGTCTCAGACTGTTACTTATGTTACATTCTCAATTGAGATTTATATAAAACACTGATAGTTTTAGTATCATGTTATTCTGTGTATGTTTATGATAATTTGGTTTTTGTCTTTTCTTTTTCAGCTTTCAAGTGTTGGTGTCAAGCCTGTTGGCAGTATAGTGTGGAGTTCCCTCTTTCGTCAATTATTGATAGTGATGTCACGTGAGATATTAGTTTGCTTGTTGGTGGCTTGATGTTATAATGTACTTTGTTTTCCCTTCTTCCTGACACTGGTTTGCTCAAGTGCAGGTCATTTCTAAATTCAGCCTTTGAGAGTTTATTACAGAATTGGGCAACTTCACGAGATCTCATGGTTTGGAATCATGCATAGCTATATGCTCTTACTTACGTTATTCTTGTTTTTGTAAGTTACATGACTTGTTTTGTTTTTTGTGTGTAGTATGTAATTCGACCATTTGTACATTTTGGTACACATGACCATTTGTGTTTTTGGATGATAAAACTGGAATTTTGAGGATTAATTCGTTTTCTTTTCTCTGTTATGCAGATACAGAAGAGATCAAGATATTGCCTTTTTGGCTACATGTAGTCTTCACAGTCTACTTAATGCCTCTTTACTCTTTGAAAACGGTCCCCCTTTACTTGATTTTGAGGTTAAGCACTAACTTTTTGTGTTTGCCTTAGTGATAGTAGAGATATTGCTGAACAGCTAATTGTTCAATGATGATCCTTCTATGTTGATTTTCAGGATCTCACAGTTGTTTTGTCAACACTTCTTCCGGTTATTTTTAGTTCTACTGACAGCAAAGAGCGTAAAGATTTCCCAGTTGGCCTCAAGGTGCTGTTTTATCATTCACTGTACAAATTCAATATCGAGAATGTTTTGTTTTGATGATTGTAAAGTAATCCACTAAAAATGTATAGTTTGGAAGTTGCATTGAGAGGTTTGTGCTATTTGACGACCTTGAAGGCATGGTTAAATTGCTCAAAAATATTTTTATGTTATTTTTACACCAATCTTTTTATGAATATATATCGAGCAGGCACGTAATGTGATATGTTTGATCGACTAGTAGTCTAAATTCTTAACGCTGTTTATTAAGGTTGACTAACTAGTAGCTAAATTGTCTCAGGTTTAATGAATGGTTGGTCTCATCTTTTTTTATAACATCTTGACCGGATTTGTTGCAGACATATAATGAAGTTCAGCATTGCTTTCTATGCTTTCTTACTGTTGGGTTGGTATATCCGAATGAATTATTTACCTTTCTACTAACTGTGAGTCCCATTGCTTCATATCTGTGCATTTTCCATAACTTAGAATATGCGCATTAGAAAACACTTCATTGTTGTTCTTGTCCTTGATAGTTTCAGACTTACCATAGTTTTGTCATTGTTGTTGACCATCATTTTGTTAACAGTGGAGACAGGGTAAAACTGAGTTGTCTATGAATATCTTATAGCTATTTATATTTTACTTATTGGCTCTTCTTTTACATGTTATCGCGATACTGGTCCAGGGTAGAACTGTGTTTGGGATGGTTTTCAATGTTATCGCGATACTGGTCTTTCAGGATTTTGATGCTGTTGTGAACAAGTATGTATCTTATGCTCTTTGCTGTTCTTTAATGTAATGATAATCCACCACGATATCCATGTGGTCTCTTTTGTCCTTAATGCAAGAGAGACAATTAAGAAGTAGCTTAAGGCCTTACTAAGTCTTTTTTACCTCCAGTATGCGTGCAATCATAAAGCTCTGTCTACATCAAGTTTTCTATATCTAGTCTTTTTTTTAATGAGAATCCCAATTCTTTTGTGCAGGGGATTCTTCCATGGATATTCGGTAATTACAGTTCTCATGATTTTCAACCATGCCGCAAGGTATATATAGCTTCCAATAGATAATTCATTTGTAGCATGCTGCAAGTTTTCCTAAAATGCCTCTAGTCTTATAGTACTGTGCAATCGTGCAGCGTAGTTCGATATCACTTTGTCAAGTTATTAACGAAAGTTGTCCGGAATCTATATGAGTTTGGAACATGCTTTCTGATACAATTGATGCTCACCACAAGGAAGCATGGAATTTTTGTTGTGAAGCTGCGCAAAACACCCAATTCGGATAATATGAAGCATGATACTGTAAGGAAATGGGTAATATATGATGTGGATATCATTAACCTGCAATTTATGTTGCTAGATTTTAGATTATTTCTTTTAGACATTTGTTATTTTAACTTGTAATTCGAATATCAGACTCATGCTTAGATTTACGGATTTTGAAATATGACTTGAATTTATTATCTTCTATTGGATGGTTGTGTATGTCTTTTAGTAATGTATTGTTGTACATGTATGTCTTTGTGTGACTAAATGGTACAAAAGGCCACACAAACATAAAATTCATGTGGTCATTGGATGATCAATAGTCACACAAATCACAAATTTCTTCACTTTAAACAGCATATTGTCACACTTATTCACACTTTTGGCCACTTTATGCTTAATTGTATGTGACTAAATACCCAAAAGAAACATGATATGTGTGACTAAATGGTATAAAAGGCCACACAAACATACAATTCATGTGGCCATTGGATGATCAATAGTCACACAAACCACAAATTTCTTCACTTTAAACACCATATGGGTCACACTTATTCACACTTTTGGCCACTTTATGCTTAATTGTATGTGACTAAATACCCAAAAGAAACATGATATGTGTGACTAAATGGTACAAAAGGCCACAAAAACATAAAATTCATGTGGCCATTGGATGATCAATAGTCACACAAAACACACATTTCTTCACTTTAAACACCATATGGTCACACTTATTCACACTTTTGGCCACTTTATGATTTATTGTATGTGACTAAATACCCAAAAGAAAAACGCTTTGTGTGACTAAATGTAACAAAAGGCCACACAAAAATAAAATTCATGTGGCCATTGGATGATCAATAGTCACACAAAACACACATTTCTTCACTTTAAACACCATATGGTCACACTTATTCACACTTTTGGCCACTTTATGATTTATTGTATGTGACTAAATACCCAAAAGAAAAATGCTTTGTGTGACTAAATGTAACAAAAGGCCACACAAAAATAACATTCATGTGGCCATTGGATGATCAATAGTCACACAAACCACAAATTTCTTCATTTTAAACACCATATGGTCACACTTATTCACACTTTTGGCCACTTTATAATTTATTGTATGTGACTAAATACCCAAAAGAAAAACGCTTTGTGTGACTAAATGTAACAAAAGGCCACACAAAAATAAAATTCATGTGGCCATTGGATGATCAATAGTCACACAAAACACACATTTCTTCACTTTAAACACCATATGGTCACACTTATTCACACTTTTGGCCACTTTATGATTTATTGTATGTGACTAAATACCCAAAAGAAAAACGCTTTGTGTGACTAAATGGTACAAAAGGCCACACAAAAATAAAATTCATGTGGCCATTGGATGATCAATAGTCACACAAAACACACATTTCTTCACTTTAAACACCATATGGTCACACTTATTCACACTTTTGGCCACTTTATGATTTATTGTATGTGACTAAATACCCAAAACAAAAATGCTTTGTGTGACTAAATGTAACAAAAGGCCACACAAACATACAATTCATGTGGCCATTGGATGATCAATAGTCACACAAACCACACATTTCTTAACTTTAAAGAACATATGGTCACACTTATTCACATTTTTGGCCACTTTATGATTAATTGTATGTGACTAAATACCCAAAAGAAACATGATTTGTGTGACTAAATGGTACAAAAGGCCACACAAAAACCAAATTTATGTGGCAATTGGATGATCTATAGTCACACAAAACATACATTTCTTCACTTTCAACACCATATGGTCACACTTATTCACACTTTTGGCCACTTTATGGTTAATTGTATGTGACTAAATATACAAAAAGAAAATGCTTCGTGTGACTATAAGAGTTTTTGATCACACAAAGCTGATTAATCCAACTAAAATTGTACCTATTTAGTCACACATTTTAACGTTTTGGTTACTCTTTTGTAAGTGAGACTAAAAAGAACCAAAACATGTGACCGTAGGTACCCTATGGTCACACGACCTTTAGTCACACACACGAAAAAAACCATGTGTGACTATATGTATATCGTCACACATATTTGGTGTAACCAATTCCACTTTTTGTTCTAGTGTAAGGACTTACCGCCTCATCTCTAATATGCATTTTTGGAGGGTACCGATAAATTACCCATCATAATTGCTAAAGATTTAAATGATGAGGAGAAAACCGCTCTCATAAAGGTTTTAAAGTCACACAAGCGAGCCATCGCTTGGAAACTTTCCGACATTAAGGGTGTTAACCCGGAATTTTGTACACACAAGATTTTAATGGAAGATGACTTTAAACCGGCGGTTCAACATCAAAGAAGGGTTAATCCAAAAATTCACGAGGTTATCAAAAAGGAAGTTCTTAAACTCCTTGATGCCGGCTTGATTTACCCTATCTCGGATAGTCCTTGGGTGAGCCCCGTTCATTGCGTGCCTAAAAAAGGTGGCATTACCGTTGTTACAAATGATGAGAACGAGTTGATTCCTACTCGATTGGTGACGGGATGGCATGTATGCATTGACTACCGAAAGTTAAATGACGCCACCCGTAAAGACCACTTCCCTCTTCCATTCATGGACCAAATGCTCGAAAGACTAGCGGGAAACGAGTACTATTGTTTCCTCGACGTTATCTCGGGTTACTTCCAAATTCCCATTGACCCGCAAGACCAAGAAAAGACCACTTTCACGTCCCCTTATGGAACTTTTGCCTACCGACGCATGCCTTTTGGCTTATGTAATGCTCCAGGCACGTTCCAAAGGTGTATGTTGGCCATTTTTCACGACATGATCGAGAAAACTATGGAAGTCTTTATGGATGATTTCTCGATCTTTGGGGATTCTTTCACCACATGTCTCTCCCATTTGGACAAAATGCTTCAACGTTGTGAAGACACAAATCTTTGTCTAAACTGGGAGAAAAGTCACTTTACGGTCAAAGAAGGCATTGTACTCGGCCATAAGATTTCTAAGAGTGGGATTGAGGTCGATAAGGCCAAAGTTGATGTTATCGCTAAACTACCTCATCCCACTACCGTCAAGGGTATTCGGAGTTTCCTTGGTCACGCCGGTTTCTATCTTAGATTCATTCAAGATTTCTCCAAAATCGCTCGACCGAAGACTCGTCTCCTTGAAAAGGAAACTCCGTTCATTTTCTCACAAGAGTGCATTAAAGCTTTTCAAACTCTAAAGAAAAAGCTTACAGAAGCACCGATCTTAGTTGCCCCCGATTGGGACCTACCTTTTGAACTTATGTGTGATGCAAGTGATTTTGCCATAGGTGCGGTCTTGGGGCAACGAAAAGCAAAACATTTTCAGCCTATACACTATGCTAGCAAAACTATGACTGAAGCTCAAGCACATTACACCACGACGGAAAAAGAATTATTAGCCGTGGTGTATGCTTTCGAAAAGTTTCGGCCATACTTAATCTTGTCAAAAAGCATAGTGTATACGGACCACTCGGCTCTCAAATATCTCTTTGTAAAACAAGATGCAAAGCCGAGATTGCTCTGTTGGGTTCTCCTCCTACAAGAATTTGATATCACCATCCGTGATAAAAAAGGAGCCGAGAACCTTGCTGCTGATCATCTGTCCCGATTAGAAAACCCTCATCAAAGTGTGCTCGAGAAAAAGGAAATAAATGAAACATTTCCTCTCGAGACACTTAACGTGGTATCTTTTCGTGGTGATTCTAGCACCCCATGGTTTCCCCATTTTGCAAATTACCATGCGGGTAACTTTGTTGTGAAAGGGATGTCGTCCCAACAAAAGAACAAATTCTTCAAAGATGTGAAGCATTACTTTTGGGACGACCCCTACTTGTTTAAAGTTTGTGCGGATCAAGTCATCCGGCGGTGTGTTCACGGCCAAGAAGCCGTTGATATTCTTAAGGCTTGCCACCATGGACCCACCGGGGGACATCATGGCCCGAACTACACCGCCAAGAAGGTGTTTGATTCCGGTTTCTATTGGCCCACAATCTACCGTGATGCCCATGACTTAGTCAAATCTTGTGACTCTTGTCAACGTCACGGGAAGATCTCTCAAAAAGATGAAATGCCACAAAACGTCGTTCAAGTTTGTGAAATCTTTGACGTTTGGGGCATTGACTTTATGCGGCCGTTTTCGTCTTCACGAGGGAACAAATATATACTCGTGGCCGTCGATTATTTGTTTTAAATGGGTTGAGGAGAAAGCACTCCCCACCAATGACGCCCGAGTAGTGTGTAAATTTTTGAAATCTCTCTTTGCTCGGTTTGGAACTCCCCGTGCTATCATTAGTGATCGCGGTACGCACTTTTGCAATGACCAATTTGCAAAGGTCATGCTTAAGTACGGTATTACTCACCGTCTTTCTACCGTGTATCACCCACAAACAAGTGGACAAGTGGAAGTTTCAAACCGTGGTCTAAAAAGAATTTTGGAAAGGACCGTAGGTGAAAACCGTGCGTCTTGGTCGGATAAACTAGATGATGCACTTTGGGCCTTCCGTAAAGCTTATAAAACACCCATCGGGTGTACTCCTTACAAGCTTGTGTACGGAAAGGCGTGCCATCTACCGATTGAGCTCGAGCACAAAGCTTATTGGGCCTTGAAGCATGCAAACTTCGACCTAAAGTCCGTGGGTGATCACCGCAAAGTTTAACTCAATGAATTAAATGAACTTCGTGATCAAGCCTGCGAGAACTCTTTGATCTACAAAGAAAATACAAAGAAGATCCATGACTCCAAAATCAAGAACCGCGTTTTTAACGTTGGTGATCGAGTCCTTCTTTTTAACTCTAGATTAAAGATATTCTCGGGTAAGCTTAAAACCCGTTGGACCGGACCATTCACCGTTGCCAAAGTTTTTCCTTATGGTACCGTCGAGTTATCTCAAAATGACGGACCAAACTTCAAGGTGAACGGTCATAGGTTGAAGCATTACTTTGGAGGGGACATACCATCCATGGTTGTCCCGGATCTCCAAACTTTCCCCATGGACCAATGAATTCGGGGTCGAGTCAAGCTAGTGACTCGGTTAACAAAAACATTAGCATTTCATGGGTGACAACCCATGTTTCTGACTTCTTTCTACTTTCTAACAACTAAGTGTGGGGGAATCCCACTGTGCTTGGCTTTTTTGTGTTGTTTGCTCTTGTTTGCAGATTTCCCAAAGATCGTGATGATTGATGCGCCTGTTTTCAATCCAGCCGCCCAATATCCGATCTTGTTGCTAACGTTTATCTAGGGATATCTTTTCAACCTTTTTTGTGAAAAATGGAGATTTTCGTTTCACACTTGGCTATTAGTATTACCTTTTTACGTTCTAAGTGTCGGCATAATAGCCGGTACTTTGAATATTGAGGGCAATATTCAATTCTAAGTGTGGGGGGGAATTCTCACGAATTTTGTCACATATGTACCTTCTAGTGCCCTAGTACCCCCGTTTTGGCCAAAATTTTAAATTTTTTTGTCATTTTTAGATAAGTAATTGCAATAAAAAAGTAGTGTTTAGTCTTGATTAGGTTAGAACAAAGGGAATCCCGACTCTGCCAGAGTGTTGATCTGGCTGCTTCCTTAACAATTAGACTAAGTTTTTACGATATGTGCAAATAAAAATGCTAAGCGTAGAATAGTTGGCTTTCTTTAGAGCTTATAAAAGTAATATATGGCTTTTCCTCCCAGAAGATAACTAATCTGATTTAATAAGTGCTTATTTTCAAACATTTGAACACACAAAATCATTTTTTTCATACGATTTTGAAAAATACTAGTTCAAAGATTTATTTAAACTTCGGAACAAGCATATGTCAGAATAATGCAAAATGAAAGTGAGACGTTGCTTGAAAGTTGCAAAAAGTTAAGTAATAAATAAATGTGCTAAAAAGCTAAGGTTCAAGATCGGCCCTTGGATCCTTATTTCCGGAAGGCGTTTAGGTCTTGGCTACCCTCTTACACCGGCCCTTGGACCCTTAATTCTGAAAGGCGTTAAGGTCTTGGAACTCTCCGTTGTAATGGCCCTTGGATCCTTTATTCCAGGAAGGTTTAAGGTCTTGGTTCCCGTGAAACTCCGTTAGTTTATATTGCACAAAGTTAAGTAATATAATATATATATATATATATATATATATATATATATATATATGAATGAAAAACAAAAATGAAAAATTAAAAAGAAAATAAAATGGAATGATATTGCAAAATGCAATTAATTTTGAAGCTTGCTTGTTGTGAATTTTAAATCTATCTTTCATCTAGTATTAGTCAAAGTTTTATAAAAACGTCGATTTTTGTGATCAAAATTTTGAAAATCAAGCACATCCACCTAACTTAAATAATTGTGGGAGTGAAAAGTTAAGTCTCGGCTTACATAGATTATTAGTATAAGTAGTGTTAGCATTTTACAAAAACGTTTGCACATTGAGTTTAAGCTTAGTTGGGAGTATTAAAAAGAGGATGACGATATCAATTCCATGGAGACACCCAGTTTGTGTGAATCCCGTTCCATGATACCATTTTTGAAAATCAAGCATGTTATCTATTTTGTTCTAGTTTAAATTTCTCGCATTGAATAAAAAGTCGAAACGGGGTATACTTGGTTCCTTTCATTACTTCATATGATCGGATTGCTAGGGACTAGCAATAGCTTAGTGTGGGGATTGATGAGTGTGTAAATACTCATCATTTTACACCCATTTAAGACACAAAAATGACTAAAAACACCCAAATATATTGCAGATATCATTGGTTTTGTGGTTTTAGGTGTTTCAGGTACAAAGGATTGAAAACAGAGCGAAAACGAGCATTTTTGGATCGACTCGACAATAAGTGTGCATTTGATCAAGTGAAGACAGAATTCAAAGTCAAAGTCCACCCCAAAAATACCAAAACAACACAAATGGTCCTTGGAATTAATTTTCAATATTGGCATCCATGGTCCCTAGATTTTCAGATTTCTGCATAAATGGTCCCTCAAAGTTTAAACACATTTCTATCCTAATCCATCCCATTAAACCATTAACCCTTATCCAAAAAAAAAACACAACCCAAACCTTACCTAAACCCAACCCATCCCATTTCTGATCCTTATCCCAGCCCAATCACATCAAAAGCCCAAACCCAAGAATAAACCCACACCCGTTTATCCCTTTTAGTTAATACCACACTTTGACCTTCGGTCAGAACCACCATCTTCCCACAATCCCGCCAAAACCCAAAACCAGAATACCACCATTACCCACCATGCCTATCCCTGACAAAACCAACCCCCCTCACCCTCCTATTACACTCCACCTACTCAGTCTAAAAAGCATTTAATGCTTCTTCTTCCACTTAAGTTATCAGTACACAGTTGGTAATCAACCTTCACCATTTTTGGCGCCAAAACTAGATTGAAAGGCTGGGATCATTTCAAGCCAATCCAAGGGTCAGAAGATGGTCAGAAGAAGTCAAAAGGATAATCCCAGCACTAAATTAGTATAAATAGGGCATTTGTAGCCTTTTGAAGGCATGTAGAAATTAGTTTAAGTCGTATTTTTTAGTGTAATATTTTAATTAATGGAAATTTAAGTTTCAACAATTAGTTAAGTTTGTTTAAGTTCACTAGTTGTTAAAATACTCAGTATTGTATCATCTTTTGAATTTAATGAAATTTTAATTTTAAAAAGCTTCATGTTAATTCAATTTAAGCTAAGTGGTGATTGTAAAAGTCTCTTTTCTATTTCCAAAAGCTTATAAAAGCTCTCTTAAGCTTTTTATAAGCTTTTATTAGTGTTAAACCAATTAAAATCCAATAAACCCCAAAAAGCCAATGAAAGTCAACCTTTGCATAAACCATGGAAAGCTTATTGGAAGTGGCCTGCAATGGATGGGGCCAGATGGATTTTACTAGCTTGTTGTAAAACAAGCTAGAGCTTGTAGCTGCCATTAATTTGGAGCCTTTGTTAAGCTAAGGCCCCAAGCGAGTAAATCTTTATTTTCTTTAATTTTACTGTACATTAGCTTATTGTGTGCTTATTGATCTTTTCTGTCCTTATTTGTTTTATTTAATGTTAATTGATGCCAATTTGTTAGTTGTAGTTTGTTTAGCTCAAATTTGTTCCTTAAAAGCTTAAAAGTAAAAAACAGTCAAATAAGCACTCAACTTATTTGAGTGCTTAATATCAGTAGAAAGTAGTTCATTAGGGCTTAACTAAGTTAGCAAATCAGTTTTTACCAAGATTCATAGCTTTGTTTGGTCTGTTATAGTCAAAATCCAAAAAATCAGTCCACATAAGGGGTGTTTGGTTTAATGTTAGAAATGGGTCAAAACCAGAGGTTACTGTTCATTTACCATGTTGGAAACTTTAATTTAGCTTAAATTGACTCAAATCAGCTATTTGTGGGTAGTTTTAAGCTCATTTGATAGAATTTGATAGTTTGAGTGGGATTACCTAGTTTAGATCCTCAACTGTTCAAATCTGCTTATCCTAGAGATAAGCAGATTTTGAGCTTACTTTTGGCATTTCTGGACTCATTTAAGTGCCTTTAGTGTGTATCCACAAGTTGGTAAAGCTTCATATAGTTTTGTGCCTTAAAAACCCATGTTGTGCATATAACTGATCACCTCAGTGTATCAGCAGACTCAGTGTGTTTTTCCCCCTTTTTTGTGACCTTAAGTGCTTATTGAATGAGTTTTCTTGGTTGAATGCTTATTGTTCTTGATGGTCATTAAATTCAGACATGAGCTAAGCTTATCAAAGCCTTGAAATAAGCTAGAAAATCAACTAATTCCAATTAAGTATACACTGAGTCATCAGTGTATACTTGTGAGGAATAGCAAATTTCAAGCTTATTTTTAAGCATTTGACAAGTTGCTTATTGTCTAATTTTTGGATCCAAGTAATCCTTGCTAGGTCAGCTTTTGCTGCCATAAGCTTTTGTGTTCTTTAGTTGTCATTTAAGCACTTTTAAATAAGCCCATAGTTGCCTAGGTTGACTGAAGTCTGCCCTGTGCACCACAGTACCTCAGCAGACCCAAAGAACCTTTTTGGCTTCTTTTGTGCTTATTTATGCTTAATTCTGATTTATGTGGCTTATTTTAGTTCTCATTCTAGCTTATTGATAGTGTTTAGTTGTTTTCAGTTTCCATATAGCTTATTAATTAGCTTTTAGATTTTAAAATTTCACTTAAAGCTTTTAAACATTAACTGCTTCTATAATCAGCTTATTTCTGAGCTTTTAAGTGGTATTTAAAAAAGGTGTTAGTTATAAGTTTTGCTTATTATCAGTAGCTTAATCAGTTTTAAAAGAAAATCTCAAAAATAAAATAAAAGCAAAAAGAGCACCATGGGACTCGAACCCTGGTCTCTCAGATAAACACACACACACACACTCAACCAATCCGCCCTTGGGTCTTTTTCAGATAACTCTTACCCACTTTTTTATTTAACCTTGTTTTTCCCTTTTTAGCTTATTCTTCATTTTGCTTATTAACTGCTTATCCCAATAAGCAGTTAACCCACTTTTATTTTTTCTAGATTCTGATTATAATTAAGTAGTTTTCTGGAATTTTTCATAATTTTCCAATTTCATTTAGTATTTTTAATCAATTTTTCTTTTAAATTCTGTTTTTAATTCATAATAAAAAATATAAAAGTCAAAAAAATATAAATCTTTTTTCTAAAATTTTCTTTTATCATATAGGATTTAGGAAAAATAAATTTGCATTTGTAGAGTTAGTATTTCTTAGATTTAACGTTTAGGCTCGTTTTTAGAATTTCCCGATTCACGTTTTTAGTATAATTTGATTCGTTGTTAATTTATCTTTGTGAATTTATTTTTGATATCTCATTTAGAAGTAAAAAATCAAAAATCCAAAATCCAATCATCAAGCATTTTAATTCCTAACTGATAACAAAATCCTCGATTCACACCTCGTTGGGACACGACCCGGGTGATCACTTGCCTGGTATCACACATATCGTACTCACGGGTTTTGTAAGTTAGCCTTTTTCCTAAAAGGTTGATTTTTTATTTCCCGCGTTTCACGCATATCCGTTTGATATTATTATGTATATACTTTAGCACGGATCATGTATACGTTGTCGGACTGAAATGGATCTGGAAGAACAAGTTGGATGCTGATGGCACGGTTATTCGTAACAAATCTTTGTTGGTTGCTAAAGGATTCAGTCAATAAGAAGGTATCGACTTTGAGGAATCTTCCGCACCAGTGGCAAGACTTGAGGCCGTTCGAATATTTCTGGCGTATGCAGCTCACAAGAATATCACCATATATCAAATGAACGTGAAGATGGTATTTCTAAATGGACAACTCTGTGAAGAAGTATACGTCACACAACCAGAGGGCTTCGTCGACCCACAACATCCGAATCACATGTACCGGCTCAAGAAAGCCCTCTATGGCCTTAAACAAGCCCTGAGGGCATGGTACGATAAACTATCTGCATTCCTAATTGCTAATCATTTCACAAAAGGATCATTTGAACCCACATTGTTTATACAAAAACACGGGGAGGACATCTTGATTGTTCAAATTTATGTGGATGACATCATTTTTGGTTCAACCCATAAAAAGTACTCAAATGCTTTTGCTAAATTAATGAAACAAAACTTTGAGATGTCCATGATGGGTGAACTCAAGTTCTTCTTAGGACTGCAAGTTCATCAATCACCCCGTGGTATTTTCTTAAACCAGTCTAAATATGCTCAAGAGATTTTGAAAAAGCATGGAATGACAAGCTGTGACACCTATAATACCCCAATGTCTGCATCATCTCCCAATCTGGATGCTGATTTACATGGGACACCAATTGACCCTATGAAATATCGTAGTATGATTGGCTCACTCATGTATCTAACGGCCAGTAGACCTGATATAGTATTTGCCACATATCTTTGCTCTCGCTATCAGTCTAGACCAACTGAAAGACACCTCTTTGAGGTTATGAGAATCCTTCGATACATAAAGGGAACCATTCACTTGGGGATCTGGTATCCGAAGGATTCTGGTTTTGAACTAATTGCCTTTTCAGACGCTGATCATGCAGGATGCTTAGACACAAGGAAAAGTACATCTGGGGGACTGCAATTCTTAAGGGACAAGCTTGTCTCTTGACAGTTGAAGAAGCAGGATTGTACATCTTTGTCATCCACTGAATCAGAATACGTAGCCATGTCAGCATACTATGCTCAAGTCATCTGGATGAGGTCACAACTGATGGACTACGGATACGTCTTCAACAAGATTCCGATGTATTGCGACTCCATGAGTGCCATTGCTATCTCGTGCAACACCGTTCAGCATTCAAAATCCAAGCATATTGCTCTTCGTTACCACTTCATCAAAGAGCACATGGAACATGGTACAATTGAACTTTAATTTGTGGGTACAAAATACCAACTGGCAGACTTAATCACCAAAGCCTTGCCTCATGCAAGATTTGTGGAGTTAGTTCACCAGATTGGTATGAGATGTTTGATTCCAAAAGACTTGGAAATTTTTCTTAAAAAAAACTAACCGAGTCAAACATCAAAACTATCTCTGTAAATATTTTATGAAAAAAACACAAAAAGATTTTCAATTTAAATTCTCTTCTTAAAAAAAATGCAAGTACAAAATCTTCATCAACACTTTGTTCATTTCAACACATTAACAGTTATTTCTGAACAAGTGTTGAGGGGGAGAAAGAAATTCAAATTTTACAATTTTCATTAATCTTTGTACTTGCATATTTTCTTCAAAAATTGTTGCTTCAAAAAGAATGGTGGTAAAATCATCTGTGTAATACCCTCCTTGATCTTAAAAATATTTTCAAATACTCATAAGTCGAGAGGGAGTATTAAAGTTGTTAGTGCCAAAAACATGTTAAGTCTAAAGTTTAAAGATTGTGAGTTAGGACTTAGAATGTAAAACAACATGGTTTAGGGATTAAATGTGTAAAAGTTGAGAAAGTTTAAAATTTTAAACAAAAAAGGGTGAAAAAGCATTAACTCTTCACTGCCACTGTCATAAATATTTCATCCACCATATTAAACTTTTACAACCACCGCAATCCACGGCTAAGAATCAACCTGCAAATCCGTTCAAGTTTCTTCAATTCTGTGAGTGAATATACGTTTATTGTATGATTATAAACAACGGTTTTGAAGGATTTAAAGATCCAACGGTTCAATTTTGCAAAATCGAGTTTTAAAATTTTAGGGTTTATGCATAATCGGAATTTTTGATTCTGTGAGTTATAGATGCAATTGTTTGATGGGATTTAGTCGGAATTAGTTCCTTAACGTGTTGTGTATGTTTAATTGAACCCAAAAACGCCATTAATGCATGTTCAAATTTAGGGTTCATACGTTGAATTGGGGAAAAATATATAAGAGTGTTGTAGTGCAATTAAGCTATTAGGATAGTGTTTATATGAGTCGAATTGCATGTTTTAACCATTGAATTGAACCCAGAAACACAACTAATGAGATTTAGATGATTAGGGTTTAAGAAGAACGCGTTGAAAGTCTAACTTTTGATTCTATGGTTAAAAAGTGTTAAGAATTGGATAGATAACTCAAGAACATCTTGTGATACTATTGGAACAAATCAAACAAACATTTAACAAGTTTTGATGAATTCCTATAATCTGATGAACAAGATTTATTGAAATTGAGTGCTGTTGAGATTCAGTTTGATATAAAAAGTTTAAGGAGCATAGAATAACTTGTGAATTGGTTTAATTGAACAAAAAAACCAAATTTCGACAAAGAACCAAGAATCATGTACGTCTACAGTAGTTATCAAAATTTCTTGTATAAGAAATTATCGAAATTGGCAAATCTATCGAAATTGGACAAGTTCGGTCGAAATTGCCATATCTATCAAAATTGGACAAGTTCTATCGAAATTGCCATATCTATCAAAATTGGATAAACTCTATCGAAATTGCAAAATCTATAGAAATTGGATATGTTTATCGCAATTGTCTAAAACTTGTCGAAATACAAGATTTTATCGCAATTGGGCAAGCTTATCGAAATTCCATATGTTTATCGAAATTTCATATGTTTATCGCAATTGGGCATAACTTATCGCAATTCAGGTGGTTATCGCAATTGGACAAGATTTATCGCAATTGAGATCCTTTTCATCGGAATTGGCCACATGTCATCAAAAGTCAAAATTATCGAAATTGGACCATAATTCTGTCAAAATTGGTAAAATTGTCGAAATTGGCTAACCTGTCACAATTTGATATATGTCAAAATTATACTGTCGGAATTCACATAAGTTGAAAATTATCGAAATTACTCTTTGAACAATTAACATAAAATCAAATTGCTATGTTTAAACTTGTAAAATCAAACTAAGCAATAAAAGGATCACATGTGAAACAACAAGTTTAACTATTTGCTAACTTTCATGTATCCTGCAAATCTGTGTTTGAATGATGTTTCAGATACCTCAAATGGCTGCACCACAACAACAACCACTCCTAATGCTCACAAAGGCCGAAGTTTTCCTACAAGGCTATAAGGCGGAGATTGGCAACAACAATGCAAGGGTAGAATTTCACAAGATCAAATGTGCTGAGCCAACCTGTGAGATTGCTGATGAAGCGAAAAGTGTACCGCTTTTAAGGGGTCATTTAAGCCCTAAATCGTATTTATTTGATCAAATATTGCCCTAAATCGTTCCTTTTGTCATTTTAGGTACTTTTGAGAAGAAATCTGGAAAAGGAAGCATTTTGGACGTTTTTGGAGCATAAAAGTGAAGAAAACGACAAAGTCTCAAAATCTTGCTGGAAGTTACCTTTGACGGCGTCAGGATTAACCCTGGACGGCGTCATGGCTTGGCAAAAGTGGTGGATGTGAAATTTACTCATGATAAGCCAGAGAAATTGCATGGAAATTCTGACGGCGTCACCCTTTAATTTGATCAAGGTCGTCACGTTATAATTCAAAGAGGGACGGCGTCACGTTCATAGTCTGAGGGCGTCAAGCCTTGATAAGCCAGAACGGATTTTGGAGAGCTAAAGAGGGACGGCGTCAAGAAGGTCATCCGAGAACCCTAAAAGCGGCGAGGTGACGGCGTCACACTCCATAACGTGACGCCGTCAGATCTAAAAATCTATATATAGTTTTGCAATTCTTTGTCATTAGTGTGGAACTTATTGGGGAACTTTGTGTGTGAAAACCCTAGGACGAATTTGGCAGCTCTTTCAAGGCTTTTTGCCTTGAGATCTTCCATGTTACATTGAAGATAAGTTATCAATTAATCATTCAATATGTCTATGTGTTGTTTGATTCTATCTTATTCTTGTCTTTTGTTTAACATGTTAGGCTAGATTTATCTTGTGTTTGCTTAGATCTAATGAAACCTAGCTATTGATTATTGGTTATTAGTGTGTTGTTAGTTGTATTGGATGATTGTTCATCTATGTTAGGCTTAAGAAAACTGGCTAACTTCCTATTCGGTAACTTGCTTGAACGTCTTAAGAAACATGAACCAATGCGTACTAAAGGTTTTTATGGTTGTATTTAATGCACAAGCGAATTCTAGTGATCCCATGTTAGGAGCTTCCTAGCCGGCTCGACATAGGAGTGAAGTAGGAGCTTGTAGAGTTGGGGAAGTACGTACGCCACCCCACGAATGGTATTAAGGAATACACCCGTCATCCACGCAACTAATACACACTAATCAACCGGTAAAAGATAGTTAGGGAGTAAGGAAATCTAAGTAAACACATTTCTCTCCACATAAGTTTTCACCAACATTTTCATTTTCTGTTATTTTATTTATTTGCATTCGTAGTAATTTGGGTTAGTTGACTAGCAACTAATTCCGCCCACTCTTTCAAACCCGAGATTTTACTTGCTTTCATAAAAATATAAAAACATAAAAAGAATCTTCTCTCACCCTTAGACCTATTAGAGTAATTATTCATACCTAACGAACACTATTCCCTGTGGAGAACGATCAATCCCCCGTACTTACCACTACACTATACTACATCGGTCAGGTACACTGCCTGGTGGGGTTGTAAGCCTCTTGGGATCCCTCGAGAGGTAAAACCTGTTGTAAGGTTGCAAAACCACGCATCAAGTTTTTGGCGCCGTTGCCGGGGAATAGTTATTGTTTAGGTTGAATTTTTATTTTATAGGTCTACTCACTAGATTCCTTTCTAGTGAGATTTTTATTTTCTTTTTCTAGGTTTTCTTTAGTCTATCTATTTTCTTCGTTTCTTTGTTCGTAACCATTACCATTCGACATCATGGAAGATGGTAATATCCTTAATCCCAACATCCCACCACCACAACAACAACCACCACCTCCTAGAGCCCGTACTTTAGGAGAGTACTCCCGTCCTAGCCACCATGGCTATCGAAACACCATTGAGCTCACTCAAGGAGCCAATGTCACACCCTTGCGATCCGACACCATCCGGTTGGTGCAAAGCGGATGCGCATTCCATGGACTTCGTTCCGAAGATCCTAATCAACGTCTCAAGGACTTTCTCAAAATTGTTGATTCTATAGACCTTGATGTTGCCACTCGAGAGATGACCCGATTGCGTCTCTTTCAATTCTCTCTGCGGGACCAAGCTAGTCAATGGCTAGAGCGTCAACCCGTAGGATCCATCACCTCTTGGGATGATCTCACTACTCGTTTCCTTGCTTAGTTTTTCCCACCGGGAAGAACTACCAAGCTAAGGAATGATATCTTGATGTTCCAACAACGTCAAGGCGAAACTCTCTACGAGGCATGGACTCGATTCAAGGACTTACTCCAAAAAGTCCCTCACCATGGCATAGAACTTTGGCTCCAAGTCCAAATCTTCTATGACCATATCAATCTCTCCACGAGGCAAACCATTGACCAATCGGCCGGTGGTAAGCTACGTGATCTAAGTGCGGAACAATCATGGGCTCTCCTAGAGGATCTTGCTCTTTATGACAACGAAAGTTGGAGTGATCCCCGTGATTTGAATAAAACGGTCAAGGCAATATCTTTGCCTTCGAACAATTCAAGCACTTCCGACCGTAGGATCATAGAACTTGATGACCAAGTCAAGTTTCTCATGAAATCCTACAAGGCTCCTAAACCTTCAAGCCAAGTGAAAAAAATCACTTCTTCATGTGAATTATGTAGTGGTCCCCACGACACTCGTGATTGCATGGAACTCCCCGAACAAGCTTTTGTGGACTACGCATCCTCGCGTACCGACGGAGCGGGAGACAAGTGGTACACTTTCAAACCCGAGCCAAACCATTACGGTGATTCATACAACCCCTCATGGAAAAATCACCCGAACCTTAGGTGGAAACAAAACCAAAACGCACAACAAACCAATTCTTCCAACCCACCTAATCGATTCCAATCAAGCGGTTCCAACTCGAACCGTACTTTCAACAACAATCCTTCCGGCAATGGTAGTACCAATAACTTTGAAGGATTGATGTCCCAATTTATGGCATCTCAAGAAGCTCGGATAGCTAGATTCGAATCCGAATTCAATCAACAACAAACGGAGATGACCAATAAAATTGACAACTTGTTGAAAGCTCTCAATAACCAAGTGTTATCACCTCCACATAAGGACGCTAGGAACACAAATAGCGGACCCCAAGTAAAAGACCCCTCTTCATCCAAACACGTCCACTTTGTCAACATTTTCACTATTAAACCAATTGAAAGGAATGAGGATAATAGTGAACCTAAGGATGAGGATAAGAAAGTCGAGGTTGATAAGGAAGTTAGGACAAGTGAGATTGAAGAAGTAGATGATGATAAGGACTACTTCAATAGGCTACCCACTAAGGAAGAGCGCGCATATCATACAAACTTATTCGATGACCCCGAGACACCATACTTCCTAGGTAGACCAATTATAGAAATAGGCGACCCTTCTAATCTCAACATACCATGCAACATCAGACATTTGCATGTGTGGAAAGCCTACATCGACCTTAGATCACCCATAAACATCATGACTAGAACCCACTACAACTTGATAATGAAAAATCAACTTGGGTATAGGATGTTCCCTGACAAGGGATGGATGAGTAACTTCACGGGAAGAGTTAAGGGATTACCGGTTTATGTAGGAAACTTCACCTATGTCACCGACTTTGTAATTGTAGAAGATATCCGCCCAATAGTCGATGCATCCTTAACTCAAGTGGTTTTTGGAAAACCATTTGTTGAGGTCTCTAGAATGACTTATGAACCTTCCTTAGGGATAGTTAGATTTAAGGATGAGACCGATGAGGTAAACTACCAAATGCCATATAAGATAGAACAATTCCAACACTTGTCAAATGTTGAGAAGGAGCTCAAGCAAGCGGTTTACTATAGGAATGATGAGGATAGAAATAAAGGAGTAGACTATGTTATGGAAAGGATATTCGGTTTCTACAAGGATTGTTTGAAATTGGGACCGGAATATAAAACCGGGAATGAAAATGGCCTAGGAACCGTGACCAATGATGGAATCACGTAATGTACGTGACTTTGAGTCTAGCTACAAGACTCGTTAATAAAGAAAAGCGCTTCTTGGGAGGCAACCCAAGCTTTATTTGCTTTGTGTGTTTATTTACTTGTTTGTTTGTTTGTTTTTATTTGCTTCCGTATGTGTGTTTAATTTTTATTCTTATTGGTTCATGTTCAAAAGTAATTTGTGAAAATGCTTTATTTTGTTTTTAACTTCGTCTTAACTACATATAAAGGTATTTTGCAAAAGTTAAGTGTAAGGGAAATCTAAATCGGTTTATTAGAACACAAATGAACATGAATCATAATAATAATAAATTAACATACATATTAGTATTTGTTTGAGTCAAATGCTTGTATCGAGTCATAATGATGTTTTGCAGGATTTCCAGGAAGTAAGGTATAGGTTTTTACAAAATTTTTCCGGAAACGTAACATGAGAATTCTGTCAGATCATTTCTGACGGCGTCAGGCTTTACAACCTGACGGCGTCAGGTTTAATTTTCTAAAAATTTTTGAAGGTTTTGTTTTCATAAAAAGTTTTTATTAAATCTATAACTTATAATCTCCAAGAATCTGCAAAATTATCATTCCACAAGCATTATATCCTTATATATAGATTTATCCCGCCGATGTTATGCAGGTTTTCGTGTTTGTTTTCTCAGGTTTAACAGGTTATTTTGGACAAGGAAATGTTTTGGATCAAGCTTTTGGCGATGCATTAGTCATGGAGCTTCAACATTACTTTGGAAGAAGATCTAACCGTGTTACTTCATTATCCACCGAGCGAATCAGGGGAGTATTTGATTTCATTCTTTTACCTTATTTACTTTTACATCTTGTTATTTGAACATTGGGGACAATGTTCATCTTAAGTGTAAGGGGGGGGGGGGTAAAAGTACGATTAGAGAATACAATTGCGCTTGATTTTTGTTTGTTTAATAGTGGATGTGTAATAAAACTGAGATAAATACCTGTTAGGGTAATTTTAGTGCCAAATTTAAAATTTTTTACAACATATAGGAGTGAAACTTTGATCTTAATGAGCGTCTCACGGATAGGAGTTATATGACTAGCACAAAAACCGTACCACTAAAAAATTTTCCACCCCCAAATATGTGAGGTTCGCCCCTAGAATTGGTAGGAAAAGCATTTTGCTATGATGTGTGTACCGGTAGCACTTAGATTCTAGAACTTGCGTTAGGACCATTCCGAGGCCACAAGTGAGACTACATTCGTGTAGTTAGATTTACTACATGATAAGAGGCATTAGGATTAACCCATTGTTTTACACCTGTGTTTTTGTTATAATTACATTGGCTACATTGGTCAAGTAATTCTCCCACACCCTTTGCGTTGTACTCATTTTTAGTACACGATACCCCTAGTACACCCCTCAGAGCCTATCTTTTCGTTTCGACCTTTAAGCATTTTACTTAAAGGAAGAATTTGTTACACCCCACTTAAATGTACACCCAAATCGCCTTAGCCTACCTTGTATGCACTCATTTTTAGTGCATTATTGTGACAACATTTGTTTAAACCCAAGTTAATTATCTAGTTGATTACATGGTTGCTAAGTCGAGTCATATCCTTGTACATATTGTTTTGGGACGATTGGGACTCATGGGTAAAGTACTAGTGTAATAGAGTAATGGGGAAGAACATCATTTATTACCCTCATATGTGCTAAATATTTTAAAAGTACTCCAAGTGTTTCGATTATCTTAATTCGAGTCATTAGAATAGTTATTTGTAAAGTTATGTAAAAGTTCAAGTGTAAGGGAATGCAATGCCCCTATGAGTATATATTTTGGATGGTAGGGCAAAAGTGTATGCAAAAAAAAAAAAAAAAAAAAAAAAAAAAAAAAAAAAAAAAAAAACAAAAATCGAAAAAATCAAGAAAAATACAAAAAAAATGAGAAAAAGAAAAGTAGAAAAAACATACAGACGTACATACCATCCCCGTTTTATTTTATGTTTATTTTATGTTTTTGTTATTTTCTTTCATTAGCTTAAGATTGAGTCGATTCTTGGCTTAGCAACATTGTATAGTTCATGTAATTAATCAAGATCTTTAACTCGCCACCAGTAAAATATCCTTTATCCAACAAAACCGTGTTTTCCTTTTCCCTACACCTAACGTTATAACCCATTTAAAAGCCCTCTTTGATAGTTTATCTTAGGTGCTTACGCCTAGTGGAGGAGGTTTTTGATCCTTTCCCAAGCCTATGGTAATCTATTTGCTATGACAGGTAGTGAGAGATATTATCCGTTTCCATTTATGAGATTTATTTTGATGACACTTGAGAGATGTGAGTATCTAAACACTACTTGTGAGGTGCTAGTTTGTAATCTCCGTGCTTATTATGATTAAAGTAGAACGACTATTTTTTGCAATTACTTTTATATTAGCGTTAAATGACCCCTAACTTGTATTTTGATTAGAATAAAAGCGCATTTGCTTGAGGACAAGCAAATCTCAAGTGTAAGGGTATTTGATGAAGCGAAAAGTGCACCGCTTTTAAGGGGTCATTTAAGCCCTAAATCGTATTTATTTGATCAAATATTGCCCTAAATCGTTCCTTTTGTCATTTTAGGTACTTTTGAGAAGAAATCTGGAAAAGGAAGCATTTTGGACGTTTTTGGAGCATAAAAGTGAAGAAAACGACAAAGTCTCAAAATCTTGCTGGAAGTTACCTTTGACGGCGTCAGGATTAACCCTGGACGGCGTCATGGCTTGGCAAAAGTGGTGGATGTGAAATTTACTCATGATAAGCCAGAGAAATTGCATGGAAATTCTGACGGCGTCACCCTTTAATTTGATCAAGGTCGTCACGTTATAATTCAAAGAGGGACGGCGTCACGTTCATAGTCTGAGGGCGTCAAGCCTTGATAAGCCAGAACGGATTTTGGAGAGCTAAAGAGGGACGGCGTCAAGAAGGTCATCCGAGAACCCTAAAAGCGGCGAGGTGACGGCGTCACACTCCATAACGTGACGCCGTCAGATCTAAAAATCTATATATAGTTTTGCAATTCTTTGTCATTAGTGTGGAACTTATTGGGGAACTTTGTGTGTGAAAACCCTAGGACGAATTTGGCAGCTCTTTCAAGGCTTTTTGCCTTGAGATCTTCCATGTTACATTGAAGATAAGTTATCAATTAATCATTCAATATGTCTATGTGTTGTTTGATTCTATCTTATTCTTGTCTTTTGTTTAACATGTTAGGCTAGATTTATCTTGTGTTTGCTTAGATCTAATGAAACCTAGCTATTGATTATTGGTTATTAGTGTGTTGTTAGTTGTATTGGATGATTGTTCATCTATGTTAGGCTTAAGAAAACTGGCTAACTTCCTATTCGGTAACTTGCTTGAACGTCTTAAGAAACATGAACCAATGCGTACTAAAGGTTTTTATGGTTGTATTTAATGCACAAGCGAATTCTAGTGATCCCATGTTAGGAGCTTCCTAGCCGGCTCGACATAGGAGTGAAGTAGGAGCTTGTAGAGTTGGGGAAGTACGTACGCCACCCCACGAATGGTATTAAGGAATACACCCGTCATCCACGCAACTAATACACACTAATCAACCGGTAAAAGATAGTTAGGGAGTAAGGAAATCTAAGTAAACACATTCTCTCCACATAAGTTTTCACCAACATTTTCATTTTCTGTTATTTTATTTTATTTGCATTCGTAGTAATTTGGGTTAGTTGACTAGCAACTAATTCCGCCCACTCTTTCAAACCCGAGATTTTACTTGCTTTCATAAAAATATAAAAACATAAAAAGAATCTTCTCTCACCCTTAGACCTATTAGAGTAATTATTCATACCTAACGAACACTATTCCCTGTGGAGAACGATCAATCCCCCGTACTTACCACTACACTATACTACATCGGTCAGGTACACTGCCTGGTGGGGTTGTAAGCCTCTTGGGATCCCTCGAGAGGTAAAACCTGTTGTAAGGTTGCAAAACCACGCATCAAGTTTTTGGCGCCGTTGCCGGGGAATAGTTATTGTTTAGGTTGAATTTTTATTTTATAGGTCTACTCACTAGATTCCTTTCTAGTGAGATTTTTATTTTCTTTTTCTAGGTTTTCTTTAGTCTATCTATTTTCTTCGTTTCTTTGTTCGTAACCATTACCATTCGACATCATGGAAGATGGTAATATCCTTAATCCCAACATCCCACCACCACAACAACAACCACCACCTCCTAGAGCCCGTACTTTAGGAGAGTACTCCCGTCCTAGCCACCATGGCTATCGAAACACCATTGAGCTCACTCAAGGAGCCAATGTCACACCCTTGCGATCCGACACCATCCGGTTGGTGCAAAGCGGATGCGCATTCCATGGACTTCGTTCCGAAGATCCTAATCAACGTCTCAAGGACTTTCTCAAAATTGTTGATTCTATAGACCTTGATGTTGCCACTCGAGAGATGACCCGATTGCGTCTCTTTCAATTCTCTCTGCGGGACCAAGCTAGTCAATGGCTAGAGCGTCAACCCGTAGGATCCATCACCTCTTGGGATGATCTCACTACTCGTTTCCTTGCTTAGTTTTTCCCACCGGGAAGAACTACCAAGCTAAGGAATGATATCTTGATGTTCCAACAACGTCAAGGCGAAACTCTCTACGAGGCATGGACTCGATTCAAGGACTTACTCCAAAAAGTCCCTCACCATGGCATAGAACTTTGGCTCCAAGTCCAAATCTTCTATGACCATATCAATCTCTCCACGAGGCAAACCATTGACCAATCGGCCGGTGGTAAGCTACGTGATCTAAGTGCGGAACAATCATGGGCTCTCCTAGAGGATCTTGCTCTTTATGACAACGAAAGTTGGAGTGATCCCCGTGATTTGAATAAAACGGTCAAGGCAATATCTTTGCCTTCGAACAATTCAAGCACTTCCGACCGTAGGATCATAGAACTTGATGACCAAGTCAAGTTTCTCATGAAATCCTACAAGGCTCCTAAACCTTCAAGCCAAGTGAAAAAAATCACTTCTTCATGTGAATTATGTAGTGGTCCCCACGACACTCGTGATTGCATGGAACTCCCCGAACAAGCTTTTGTGGACTACGCATCCTCGCGTACCGACGGAGCGGGAGACAAGTGGTACACTTTCAAACCCGAGCCAAACCATTACGGTGATTCATACAACCCCTCATGGAAAAATCACCCGAACCTTAGGTGGAAACAAAACCAAAACGCACAACAAACCAATTCTTCCAACCCACCTAATCGATTCCAATCAAGCGGTTCCAACTCGAACCGTACTTTCAACAACAATCCTTCCGGCAATGGTAGTACCAATAACTTTGAAGGATTGATGTCCCAATTTATGGCATCTCAAGAAGCTCGGATAGCTAGATTCGAATCCGAATTCAATCAACAACAAACGGAGATGACCAATAAAATTGACAACTTGTTGAAAGCTCTCAATAACCAAGTGTTATCACCTCCACATAAGGACGCTAGGAACACAAATAGCGGACCCCAAGTAAAAGACCCCTCTTCATCCAAACACGTCCACTTTGTCAACATTTTCACTATTAAACCAATTGAAAGGAATGAGGATAATAGTGAACCTAAGGATGAGGATAAGAAAGTCGAGGTTGATAAGGAAGTTAGGACAAGTGAGATTGAAGAAGTAGATGATGATAAGGACTACTTCAATAGGCTACCCACTAAGGAAGAGCGCGCATATCATACAAACTTATTCGATGACCCCGAGACACCATACTTCCTAGGTAGACCAATTATAGAAATAGGCGACCCTTCTAATCTCAACATACCATGCAACATCAGACATTTGCATGTGTGGAAAGCCTACATCGACCTTAGATCACCCATAAACATCATGACTAGAACCCACTACAACTTGATAATGAAAAATCAACTTGGGTATAGGATGTTCCCTGACAAGGGATGGATGAGTAACTTCACGGGAAGAGTTAAGGGATTACCGGTTTATGTAGGAAACTTCACCTATGTCACCGACTTTGTAATTGTAGAAGATATCCGCCCAATAGTCGATGCATCCTTAACTCAAGTGGTTTTTGGAAAACCATTTGTTGAGGTCTCTAGAATGACTTATGAACCTTCCTTAGGGATAGTTAGATTTAAGGATGAGACCGATGAGGTAAACTACCAAATGCCATATAAGATAGAACAATTCCAACACTTGTCAAATGTTGAGAAGGAGCTCAAGCAAGCGGTTTACTATAGGAATGATGAGGATAGAAATAAAGGAGTAGACTATGTTATGGAAAGGATATTCGGTTTCTACAAGGATTGTTTGAAATTGGGACCGGAATATAAAACCGGGAATGAAAATGGCCTAGGAACCGTGACCAATGATGGAATCACGTAATGTACGTGACTTTGAGTCTAGCTACAAGACTCGTTAATAAAGAAAAGCGCTTCTTGGGAGGCAACCCAAGCTTTATTTGCTTTGTGTGTTTATTTACTTGTTTGTTTGTTTGTTTTTATTTGCTTCCGTATGTGTGTTTAATTTTTATTCTTATTGGTTCATGTTCAAAAGTAATTTGTGAAAATGCTTTATTTTGTTTTTAACTTCGTCTTAACTACATATAAAGGTATTTTGCAAAAGTTAAGTGTAAGGGAAATCTAAATCGGTTTATTAGAACACAAATGAACATGAATCATAATAATATAAATTAACATACATATTAGTATTTGTTTGAGTCAAATGCTTGTATCGAGTCATAATGATGTTTTGCAGGATTTCCAGGAAGTAAGGTATAGGTTTTTACAAAATTTTTCCGGAAACGTAACATGAGAATTCTGTCAGATCATTTCTGACGGCGTCAGGCTTTACAACCTGACGGCGTCAGGTTTAATTTTCTAAAAATTTTTGAAGGTTTTGTTTTCATAAAAAGTTTTTATTAAATCTATAACTTATAATCTCCAGGAATCTGCAAAATTATCATTCCACAAGCATTATATCCTTATATATAGATTTATCCCGCCGATGTTATGCAGGTTTTCGTGTTTGTTTTCTCAGGTTTAGCAGGTTATTTTGGACAAGGAAATGTTTTGGATCAAGCTTTTGGCGATGCATTAGTCATGGAGCTTCAACATTACTTTGGAAGAAGATCTAACCGTGTTACTTCATTATCCACCGAGCGAATCAGGGGAGTATTTGATTTCATTCTTTTACCTTATTTACTTTTACATCTTGTTATTTGAACATTGGGGACAATGTTCATCTTAAGTGTAAGGGGGGGGGGGGGTAAAAGTACGATTAGAGAATACAATTACGCTTGATTTTTGTTTGTTTAATAGTAGATGTGTAATAAAACTGAGATAAATACCTGTTAGGGTAATTTTAGTGCCAAATTTAAATTTTTTTACAACATATAGGAGTGAAACTTTGATCTTAATGAGCGTCTCACGGATAGGAGTTATATGACTAGCACAAAAACCGTACCACTAAAAAATTTTCCACCCCCAAATATGTGAGGTTCGCCCCTAGAATTGGTAGGAAAAGCATTTTGCTATGATGTGTGTACCGGTAGCACTTAGATTCTAGAACTTGCGTTAGGACCATTCCGAGGCCACAAGTGAGACTACATTCGTGTAGTTAGATTTACTACATGATAAGAGGCATTAGGATTAACCCATTGTTTTACACCTGTGTTTTTGTTATAATTACATTGGCTACATTGGTCAAGTAATTCTCCCACACCCTTTGCGTTGTACTCATTTTTGGTACACGATACCCCTAGTACACCCCTCAGAGCCTATCTTTTCGTTTCGACCTTTAAGCATTTTACTTAAAGGAAGAATTTGTTACACCCCACTTAAATGTACACCCAAATCGCCTTAGCCTACCTTGTATGCACTCATTTTTAGTGCATTATTGTGACAACATTTGTTTAAACCCAAGTTAATTATCTAGTTGATTACATGGTTGCTAAGTCGAGTCATATCCTTGTACATATTGTTTTGGGACGATTGGGACTCATGGGTAAAGTACTAGTGTAATAGAGTAATGGGGAAGAACATCATTTATTACCCTCATATGTGCTAAATATTTTAAAAGTACTCCAAGTGTTTTGATTATCTTAATTCGAGTCATTAGAATAGTTATTTGTAAAGTTATGTAAAAGTTCAAGTGTAAGGGGAATGCAATGCCCCTATGATGTATTATTTTGGATGGTAGGGCAAAAGTGTATGCAAAAAAAAAAAAAAAAAAAAAAAAAAAAAAAAAAAAAAATCGAAAAAATCAAGAAAAATACAAAAAAAATGAGAAAAAGAAAAGTAGAAAAAACATACGGACTACCATCCCGTTTTATTTTATGTTTATTTTATGTTTTTGTTATTTTCTTTCATTAGCTTAAGATTGAGTCGATTCTTGGCTTAGCAACATTGTATAGTTCATGTAATTAATCAAGATCTTTAACTCGCCACCAGTAAAATATCCTTTATCCAACAAAACCGTGTTTTCCTTTTCCCTACACCTAACGTTATAACCCATTTAAAAGCCCTCTTTGATAGTTTATCTTAGGTGCTTACGCCTAGTGGAGGAGGTTTTTGATCCTTTCCCAAGCCTATGGTAATCTATTTGCTATGACAGGTAGTGAGAGATATTATCCGTTTCCATTTATGAGATTTATTTTGATGACACTTGAGAGATGTGAGTATCTAAACACTACTTGTGAGGTGCTAGTTTGTAATCTCCGTGCTTATTATGATTAAAGTAGAACGACTATTTTTTGCAATTACTTTTATATTAGCGTTAAATGACCCCTAACTTGTATTTTGATTAGAATAAAAGCGCATTTGCTTGAGGACAAGCAAATCTCAAGTGTAAGGGTATTTGATGAAGCGAAAAGTGCACCGCTTTTAAGGGGTCATTTAAGCCCTAAATCGTATTTATTTGATCAAATATTGCCCTAAATCGTTCCTTTTGTCATTTTAGGTACTTTTGAGAAGAAATCTGGAAAAGGAAGCATTTTGGACGTTTTTGGAGCATAAAAGTGAAGAAAACGACAAAGTCTCAAAATCTTGCTGGAAGTTACCTTTGACGGCGTCAGGATTAACCCTGGACGGCGTCATGGCTTGGCAAAAGTGGTGGATGTGAAATTTACTCATGATAAGCCAGAGAAATTGCATGGAAATTCTGACGGCGTCACCCTTTAATTTGATCAAGGTCGTCACGTTATAATTCAAAGAGGGACGGCGTCACGTTCATAGTCTGAGGGCGTCAAGCCTTGATAAGCCAGAACGGATTTTGGAGAGCTAAAGAGGGACGGCGTCAAGAAGGTCATCCGAGAACCCTAAAAGCGGCGAGGTGACGGCGTCACACTCCATAACGTGACGCCGTCAGATCTAAAAATCTATATATAGTTTTGCAATTCTTTGTCATTAGTGTGGAACTTATTGGGGAACTTTGTGTGTGAAAACCCTAGGACGAATTTGGCAGCTCTTTCAAGGCTTTTTGCCTTGAGATCTTCCATGTTACATTGAAGATAAGTTATCAATTAATCATTCAATATGTCTATGTGTTGTTTGATTCTATCTTATTCTTGTCTTTTGTTTAACATGTTAGGCTAGATTTATCTTGTGTTTGCTTAGATCTAATGAAACCTAGCTATTGATTATTGGTTATTAGTGTGTTGTTAGTTGTATTGGATGATTGTTCATCTATGTTAGGCTTAAGAAAACTGGCTAACTTCCTATTCGGTAACTTTCTTGAACGTCTTAAGAAACATGAACCAATGCGTACTAAAGGTTTTTATGGTTGTATTTAATGCACAAGCGAATTCTAGTGATCCCATGTTAGGAGCTTCCTAGCCGGCTCGACATAGGAGTGAAGTAGGAGCTTGTAGAGTTGGGGAAGTACGTACGCCACCCCACGAATGGTATTAAGGAATACACCCGTCATCCACGCAACTAATACACACTAATCAACCGGTAAAAGATAGTTAGGGAGTAAGGAAATCTAAGTAAACACATTTCTCTCCACATAAGTTTTCACCAACATTTTCATTTTCTGTTATTTTATTTTATTTGCATTCGTAGTAATTTGGGTTAGTTGACTAGCAACTAATTCCGCCCACTCTTTCAAACCCGAGATTTTACTTGCTTTCATAAAAATATAAAAACATAAAAAGAATCTTCTCTCACCCTTAGACCTATTAGAGTAATTTTTCATACCTAACGAACACTATTCCCTGTGGAGAACGATCAATCCCCCGTACTTACCACTACACTATACTACATCGGTCAGGTACACTGCCTGGTGGGGTTGTAAGCCTCTTGGGATCCCTCGAGAGGTAAAACCTGTTGTAAGGTTGCAAAACCACGCATCAATTGCTATAGAGGTTCTCAAGCAACACCCATGCAGGAGTATGCTGGTGAAGTCAGCTAGTGTTCCAGAATTCTATATCCATCAAATGTGGGATACTTTAAAGATGGACTTAAGAGAGACATATTTCACATGCACTCTGGACCGCAAGGAAGTCACTGTCGATAAAGACTACCTTCGCAAGGCATTGCTACTTCCAGAAGCTCCTCAACCTAACAACAAATTCTACCCAACACCTACAGAAGAAGAGGTTCTCAACTTCCTTGAAGAGTTTGGCTACGATTTGCAACCAGCAATACCATTGACAAAGATCTCAAGGGTTGAAACGAGGCTTATCCCTCAACCCTGGAGAACAATCTACTACATCCTTGCCCGATCTGTCTCAGGAAGAGATAGTGGTCACGAGAAACGCCGTTTACCTCATCTTTAAGTCTTCTAGGGATAATCAGAAAGAGATTGTCTTTGCTCAACCTATCTGGGATGATCTGGTCTATCAAATTCAAAAACCGACATCTTTAAACCCCTTAACCAAAATCCTGTTTGTTCGTTTCACCAAACTTCTCATTGCCCATCTCATTGACGACAACGCTGATATCTCTGCACGACTTGAAGACCGTGAAATGCATCTACTTAAGATGGACAAGACCATTAGCTCAGTCTACATCCCCAAAAGCAGCACACGAAAGCAAGGGATTAGACTACCTGAATCTCTGCTGACTGAAAAAGTTAAGAAAACAAAAGCTTACAGAGAGTATGACAGAGCTTTCAATGAAGGTCATGTCGGGTTTTGCAAGTATGATGATGAGTCTGCATCAACTAAGACTCGTTCAAAGGGAAGCAGCAAGACTGAAAGTGCTTCTAGTGTGTCTAAGAAGATCAGACCCTCTGCACATAAAATCATCAAAAGAAGAGTTTCAGTTACTATTCCTAAGCCAGATCCTGAGGAAGGAAAGATTGTTGAGGAAGAAGAATCTGACTCAGAGACGGAAACCGATGAAGAAACTCTTTACTATAAATAAGATATAGCTACTCAGGTGGCACTGGAAGAAAGCCGTAGGTCACTCAAGGCTGATGAAGAAAGACGGGCGCAGTTAAGACTGGAAGAACAAAGGAGGTATGAAGAACAATTAAACAGAGATTTTGGGGAAACCCAGACCTATGATGATCCGATTAATCAACCCGGCGGGTCTGGGGTAGCAAAAGAAGTAACACCACCTCACCCTGATCCGGTTAATCAACCCGGAGGGTCTGGTGTGGTCAAAGACGTTACTCAACCTCAGACTGATTCGGTTAATCAACCCGATAGGTCTGAGTCTCATAAAGAAGTCATCCCACCTCAGTCAAGTCCGGTAATCAACCCGGCAATGACGAGGAAAAGAAGGAAGAAGAGAAGATGAAGGACGTCGATATGGAAGAAGGGGATGAATCTGAAAAGGTGTCAACAGTTGAAGAAACGATGGAAGAAGGGGAAGAAACGGATGAAGATAAGACGTTAACTGATGAGGAGGAGATAACTAAAGCTGCTGAAGAACTAGAATCAGAACTGAAGAAGGAGGAAGAACAAAAGCTGGCTGAAAAGGAAGCGGACAGATACATTCAAACGCCACCAATCACTCCTCTACATTCTGCACTAACAGCACCAGTGTCTCAGCATGCATCACCACCAAAGGCTCAAATACCTCCAGAATCATCAACACACCCCTCACCACCACCACCATCACCATCTACTAAAGCAGCAACAAAAGAATCAAAAGGAAAAATAGTCATGAAAAGTAAGAAAACTAAGAAGATCCCAAGGCTGAAACAGGTTGAAGTCGTCACACATGCATCCAAAAGGTTGAAAAAGGCAGCAAAGCTGGTGCGTGCAAAGAAAGAAAACCAGCTAAGTGACCAAGTTCAAAACTTAACAAATATGGTCAAAGAGATGCAAGAAACCAAAGCTCGAATGGACGAATTTCTTGAAGACGATGTTAAAGACCGATTGCTCAAAGAAGTCAAGGGCAATACCAAGGTGTATGTAAAGAAGTATTTGCCCAAGGTTGTGTCACAACAGATAGAAGAGCATATCGATTCCAACCTCGAAGACAAAGTCAGGAACATTGTCGCTTCGGTTCCTCTTGTATTCACAACCCGACCAGCACAACCGAAGGAACTAACTCTTGAAGAAATCCAACTCCAACATCTCTCTGCTAGTAAATTTCAACCCTCCGACTCAAGAAGAAATAGCCATCATAGAGGCTATAAAAGCCAACATGGCAAAGGAGTCGTGTAAAGTTGAGGCTGATAAGGGTAAACGTCCAAGAGAGGACGAAGACCAAGATCTAAACACCCAAGCAAAGAAACAGAAGGGTGTCGAAGGATTTGGATCAAAACTTAAAGAACCCGTCGGTCCGTCAATAACAACAGCCACTGTACCACCAAAGGCTTCGGGATCTGGACCTACAGAAAAGGAGCATCTGTTCGAGCACACTGCAACTGAAGAAATGGAATTTCAACAACATTACGATCAGCCATACTCACCTCCAAAGACCAAAGCTGCTTCATCCAAATCCAGCAAGAAGACATCCAAAAGACATTCTATTGTCTCCTGGCTGGATGAAGATACAACTCAGGGAAATGAGTGGTTTGATCAACTTGCAAGTGCTCAAACAGAAGTGGACGAAGATTCAGCAATCGAAGGTAGCACGTTTAAGTTCGCAAAAAGACTCAAACGTGACCAACGAATCAAGAAAATGACAAAAGGAGAACTTCGTCAAATAAAGAACGATGCTTTCAACCTGCTCAAGGATAGGTCATCCAATGCAATTGAACTCGAATATCACTTGGAAAACATTGCCCGAGCAATGTCCAATGAGTTTAGCTGGACGAATCCAGATGTAGTTATGGTTGGTAGCACATCAAGAAACAACCAACCATATATTACAGACTGGACGAAGTCGTTGCCTGTTATAAGAGTCTCCGATCAACCAGCCGTTCCTTACCAATTCTTCTTTAACAACGATCTGGAATTACTCGTGCACGGAATCAAGTGTCAACCAAAGTACGCAACCTCAATAACTTTGATCTCTGCAGCAAGTTACAATCAACCAGCCATCGAGGAAACTGCCACAAGACTTTTCATCTCCAACAAAGTGCAGTTATCATTGGTTCGAGAAGAGGAAGACTTGGTACAAGAGTAAACTCACCAAGAAGTCTCCCACTCCAGTGAAAAGTGATATTAGGATTCTTTCTGTGGTCAGTCTAGAGGGTGAAAAGAAATATGACTATACCTTCTTGACAGAGATCAAAGTTAGAAGACACGACCAGCAGCTCTACACGTTATCTGAAGCAGATTTCCCAGATTTGAATATAAATGACCTTGAAGATATGTATTTGATAAAAGTTCAAGGGAAGCTGCAACACTTCACAACTGATCTTCAATATGCATTCAGCACTTCGATACTCCACTTCATAAAAAGGAAGATCATCCAAGAATGTGTAGAAGATCTGCAGCTTGGGGTCGAGAGCTACCAGAAGAAGATAAATCTGACTGCACCAAATCTACTTCTTCCTGGGATCAACAATGAGGCTCAATACACCTTGAAGAAAGAACCTACCTTCGGGTTCGTTTACAAGAGCGATCTTACGATCAACTGCTTCATGGCATATAACGAGGTTCATAAGTTCTGCGATCACACGTTGAAGAAGGTTCGTGATGGGTTGGTTATACAGGTACGAGATCAGGAGTTACACAAGTCAAGAAGATGGACAGGAGCTCAGCTAAGAGAGATCCGTCAGTTTGTACTAAAGATTGAGCGCAGGTTGTTTCACAGAGACCAAATAAGGAGGTTCGAGAGCTATATTGGAGGGAGGCCATCATTCCCGATCAAGAACTTCCAGAGACTTGATCCAGTCTACACTACATTCAGAAGTCAGGGATGATGTAAGAGTTAAATATATTCTTTAATTGATATTGCTTGATTGATTGTTGATAATGGCTTGTGCACACATCATAGTGCACAACCCGTTCTTGTAAAGAAAGGACCCTGAGGTATGCTTCAGTGCCTCAATCCTAAAATAAGGAGCGAAAGCTTCTTACTTTTGAGTAGAATTAACCAGAATTTTCAAAGTATTTCAAAATTCTACTCAAAAGAACAAGTACGCCCTTGTTAAGGGGGAACACATGAAACAAAAATCTTTGTTCTAAAACAACAAAAGTTCTTGAAACTCTTCCCGTAAACCTCAAAAAGCATATTTTAATCAAAAGTTTTCAAAAATAACATGAATATGCTATTTTTGAGGGGGAGAATATGAAAGTGATTAAAATATGGTAAATAAAAGATTTAATCTCGTATGAGCTCGACTCAGAATTGAAACCTCGAATTGATGATATCAAAAGTCAGTAATCAAAAAGTCATGTCCTGGACGGGTAATAATTTCAAGCCGGTTTTTCCGGTGATGTAAACGTATCTCGCAAAGGACATGTCTGAGTAGAATGTACCAATTTTGAGAGATTATTCTTTGAATATGGCCTGGAGGGGTAATAATTTCAAACTAGTCTAACTAGTGATGTAAACGTGTCTCGCAAAGGTCATATTCATTGAAAATCGATCAATTCCAAAAGTGCTGACTCTACCCGATATGTGTAAATTTTCCTTAAATACTTATGAGCACATGTTAAGGGGGAGCATTTCTGAAATTACAAAACTCTCAAAGTGTTAACAAAATATGTTTTTACAATCATAAACACTTTGAGAAATTTTCAAATAATTGGTTTATGGCAACAATAGGATAGTCATGGAGATATAAGGTGACTAAGGTTAGGAAACCGTCTTATGATCCGCCAGAGCCGGAGGAATCTACCCAAGGACAATACCAATAGTTTTGTACTAGAAAAGTCCTAGGTATGATGAAAAAAGAAGTAAAGAAATGAACGGAAAATAAGGGGTTGAAGAATGAAAAAGAAAAGTAATGAAAAGGGTGAAAAGAAATAGCCCTCCATTTGTTCAACTTTAGGGCAGACACCGGGTTCAATACATATGCTACTGGTTGATACTACGGTAACACCGGTATTGAAGATTAAGCCATCATGGACCCAGTAACGCACTGCACTAAACCTTCTAGCCACTCAGGTGTCTCTCAAAAGACACTTGTTTCATTTCTCACGGAGAACCCTTCATTATCTATCAACCTCTCACTCCGAGATGTGTTGATATTAAAAAGGAGGCAATCTGCTCCATGCCTCCAACGACTAAAACCAATAAGCACTTTATCGAGTCTAGAGCCACGAGATACATAAAAGATCTCATAGGAATACTTAGCATTTCTACACTGGATGTTCAACAAAAAGAACACCAGTTGTAAATTATAAGAGTGTCCTACGCAGGTCTTAGTAATCTGCCGAGAACATTCATGAGAGAATTCACATATTGTGATTCTCAATGATTGAATGGAAATCCTGCCAGGGTCAACATCAAACAGCCCTGACAGTAGGTCACTTCGGTAATCCCTTGTGGATTACGCTTAATGGTCCCAAACGGTCTACAGTCGTGGAGTGATACTTCGGTATACTTCAGCGGCTCACTGAATCGTTGATACACTTCGGTGTATCTGTGTCAGCTCTTTCGGGGGCATCCGATTCAGAACGGCCTAGGCTAGGATTAGAGAAAGTCTTCACACTATGCTGTTGACGATCTCGAAGTACGAATCTGTAAGTGCCGGATGATTTATTGCTAACTGTTTACCTGCAGGAAATCATGAAGACCGGGAGTTCCACCACCACCATTTCCATCATGCTCATATCCCGAAGCAAAGTTCTCATAAAGACTAAGGAATAACAAAAGTTCAAAGAAATCAAAGAAAAGTCAAAAGATCAAGCATTACAAACTTTCACAAGTTAAAGATTGAAGCTTATGAAGTGAGAACTACTTGAGATATGAAGAATAAAAGTCAAAAGACATATGAGCATGGTTGAAAAGACGTAAAGACACAGTGATTAAATAATGTCGGTGGAAGGCAGATCAAGACTTCACCATATCACATCACAACAAGAACGAAGAACAAAGATTCTAAAGACGTCGAAGCCGAAGAAGCAAAGATGACGTCGAGCAACCTAGATGACCAAGCCTTAGGGGGAGATTGTTGGGAACACGTTTAAATATATTTCAAGTCTTGGTCATGTATTGTTATTAAATAGGTTGCTATTAGAATGGGCTTTAAGTTTGTAAGATCCACACGGCTCATTAGAGGCCCATGAGCCGTGTGGTTTGGTTAATTCCTTCTAGAAACACAAGGCAAATGATGCCCTAGTTTTTTTTTCCTATAAATAGAAGGCATGTGTAGTCATTTAGATTGTTGGTTTTATTCTCATTGTAGCTAAACTCTTGTCAATTCTATGTGTGGAATATATCAACCATTCTCTTCTTCTTATCTCTTGTTATTCTCTCATTGTTTACATGTTATACGATTCATTAGTTGTTATACGTGAGTTATAGATCTTGTGTTAACTGGAAATAGGACCTAACATAAGCTCACGGCCGTAGCTTGTTGCTTGCATTTGAGGTCATGTTAAGCTTGTGGTTATGTTTATTTTGTATATTTAGTTGTTCGTTGTTTTAGTTTATTTTCGTTCGGATTGAAGGGCTTGGTAAACCCTCAGCGAGTTGCGGTCGAATTTGGATATAGGATTAGATTGATATGGTGTTGTTGTAGAGTTTGTGGTTGTTTTGGATTTGTGGACGAGAAGACCAAAGGGTTCGTTTGGTTGTTGAGGCGTACCGAGAGACGAAGCCGAGACCGATACGGTCTCGGCTTGGTATTGTTGTAGATTTGTTGTAGATGGGTTGTTGAGGATTGAAACATGGTTGTCGGTTTTGCTTAGTTGGTTATCGGGCCATAGGTTTAGGGCCGATAACCATTATTTGACGAGTGTAGGATTGAGATAACTAGAAACGAGTCGTAGGATATTGGCCGTTAAATATTGTTGCATATGGGAACTTTTATATTGAGCTTATGATTATTATTGTGATGATTTGAGCCAAGTCGAGTACCAACGAGACTTTGTAGTCTCGGCATAGTCTCGATAAGCCAAAAATGCTTATAGACTATATTTGGACATTGATATAATGGTTGACTTGTTGACCCGAGAAGTAATGAAACTCGGACCCGTGACTCGAAACGGATAATAACTCGAGATATTTATTTGGAAATGGATATATAACTAGAAATGGAATATTAATAATAACGGCTAAATACGTGAAATATTAATTAACGAAACTTATTTTGTTACTTAATATTTAACGGAAGTTTATAAATTAAAACGAGGAGTTATAAATAGAATTTTAAATAAATGAGAGTTATTAAATGTTTTGAGGACACGCGAATCGAGAAATACCATTGATGGGAATATTAATGTTTATGTGGAATTATTATCGAGTTGCGGATTGGTTGACATTAATATACCCGACCCACATGGTTATCGGACTTATTAGCTTGACGAGCCCAACAAGGGCCCGATAAGCATGTCGGAGGAATTTATTCGTGTACGACTTATCCTTAGGACTCATTATTTATGGTGATTTAGTTTTTGGAATAATAAGTGGGACGAAGGAATTGTAAGACTTATCAAGTTGACGAATTCGATAAGGATCTGACAATTCGTCCGGATGACTTATTAAACTTTAAACTTCATCCCTTGACCTTGACTTTGTTTGGTGAGTCGTTTATGTTTTGGTCATTTGTTTGGCGTGAGTCCACTTGAGTCATGTTGCGTCTTCACTGCACACACGATGATACCAAATGCTGGTAAATGGATATAATAAGGAGATTTTGGAATCGAAATGGAATATACTTGGGGATAGTTAGCTTTTGGAAACTTTTACGTTTTGGGAATATACATTAAGACAAGTTTATATTATTAGGTCGTGCCGAATCTGTAGTGCTGTGACGTGTTAGCTGTTGTTGTGTTTTACCACTATTGACTTGTGCTTTGCTTGATCGAGGTGAGTTTCATAGTGTAACAGCCCCAAAATTTAACAGTCGTGAAAGCATACGGAACATGGGGGTGCTACTTGTAAATTGGAAATCACAACACAAGGTAAGCAAAGAACGGAATAAATATTCCGTTTTAAATATATTAAATCAAATATTTAGAGTTTACAAAAGAGAATTTATTGTTCAGAAAAATAGACCCATTAGTTTTAGTGGTCCCACATAAAAACAAGTCTTAGTTACGTCTTCCAATACTTCTGAAAAAGGGCTATGACCCTTGCCTTGCCGAAACCTTGCCATAATCAATCAAATTAAACACCTGAGAAAAACATGCTAAAAGTCAGCAAAAAGCTGGTGAGTTCATGGGTTTAAATTAAAGCAGTAAACAATAAATTTGGACCAATAGTTTTGTGTATGATCATTACAACGCATATAATGTAATACAAAAAAGTCTATCGTGCTAGCTCTAAGTTCATGCAACTGAGGCTCGACAGTTTAGTGCGCTAATCTATAGCACATAAATAATAGTCAAGGGGCCCTTAGCAAGTGTTTAACCCAATACACTCGTAGTCTGACTTGCTATACGCTCACATTGGCCCGTCTGACCAACCGAACGGGGGAGTCACCCCAATAGATCTGTTTTTAGCAATCGTGCTTCCCTAAGGGAACTAACGGCTCATGAAAATGGGCATAATAGTGGGTTCTAGGGCTTAGGCTAACTACGCAATAGTTTTGAGAAAAATAAGTAGTGATGTGGTCCATAAAACAATTTGCATGTTTCTCACCCCATAGTTGTAAAATAAATATAAGTAAAGTGGGGCTATAAACTCACCTTAATAGACTGAACAGTGAATGCTGTGAATTTAGAGAGTGTACGGCACCAACATGCAACCTAGATTAATAAGTCATGTTTTAGTTCACGAACTAAATTAAGTTTCTACAGAATTTAATTCAAAAGTTTTAAAGTGTTTATGTTGTTGTTGCTTGTGTGGCAGCAAATAGGTTTCTAAGTATTTGTAGGTATTGGCTCTTGGAAGTGCTTAAACGTACGACAATGAAGATATCGAAGACTTATAGGATTTTGATTGACGGAAGTCGAAGGACGATGAAATGAAGGGATTATGATCAAGAATAGACATTGTCGAGATATGGAATGTTAAGGAGATGTAATTTAGCCGTTATAAGTATATAATTAGTTATATATGTTTTGAAATGTAGGAAAATTATGTGTAAATGATGATTAGCATTTAGATGTTTAATGACTCGTATAATGTCTTGTTTATCCCGTTTTAAATTAAATATCACAAGTTCCTATAGAAATTGGTTATGTCTCGTGTTCGTAGGTTGGTTTCTTGGTTGATTACGATAATACATGTTTAGAAAACATTTGTTTCTAAAATGTGTTATAAAAACTCAAGTAAAGTTTGCTATACTCTAGTTTTACATTTTTCTAAATTTTGTTAACGATATAAATAAGATAGACGTTTATTTGTTTAAATCCAAAACATTGTTTATAGTAGGTGATAAAACTTGTTAATCCTGATATGTATTTTCTTTTTAAAATTGATAGAATTGGTTGGTCATTTGTATAGAAAGTTTATATTAGGCGACATGTATATATATAAACATTCACATTGTTTGTGTCGAAGGTTTAATGTTTTTACAAATATATATGAGTTTAGGATGATGTCACGTGACAAATTATAAGTCGAGATTAAATTGTAAAATAGATTGGTTTTAAGATCACAACGATACATGTTTTAAACTACGGTTACGATATAAAATTTTTGTGTGCTTGATTTTAAGTATATTGATACACGGCCATTATATCATACACGTTACAACTTTTTATATGATTCCTCCTTGTTGGGCTGCGGCCTAACTAAGTCAAAGGAGGGGGAAAAATCACGACATTGGGTTGGATTGGAGATTAACCACCCGGCACCACATTGGGCCTGGTTGGCTAGGAACAGCCGCAAGCTTAGCACTCTACACGGACTGGATTTGAAGTGTTAATTGGGTTGAACTTTTAAATGGAATGGGTTGGGTTCCTGGTGCTATTCATGAATACACACACAAGTCCAATGGGACTTTGTGTGTTTACTGGGAATTTCGAACGCATACATTGGACATCAACTGACTCGTAACGCAAAGGTATATTTCACGTCGAGGTCGAGTACTACTCGACTTCCCAACTTGATGGTCTCGAGTGTTATGTGAGGTTTATCTGTTCGACATCAAAGTTTTCTCATTCTCGACATGATTGACCAAATATTGATGTAGTATTTGGCACTAGAACAAGTAGAAATGACTCAATATTCCTTTGAGTTTTGGCCGAGAACTAGACAACCAAAATCACACCTTTTTGGTGTTCTTGTGGAAGATTGAACTCGACAACCCCTTTGGGGTTCGAGTTAGAACTTAGCAAGACGTACACCTTGGGTTTTACTGGAAATGAGCTAAGGCTATTTTAGACTTAAATCAAGGACGATCGATTATCTTTTTAAACAAACTTTTGACCATAACTAAGGTTGAAAGTGAGTGGGATTTGAGGGTTGTTTGGCTAGGCTTGACCATGATTAACCAAGGCACGCACACCCCTCATGGGTGGCTGCCTGGTGAGGGTTTTATCGAGCCATATCACACCCTTTAATGGGTGGTTTTTCCTGACCAAGAACCACCACAGCACAACCTATTTGGGTGGATGTTGGGTGAGGTTTGAATGGACCGAATACACCACCTCACACACCCATGTGAGGCGTGTTTCTACTTGATTAAAATAGCACCAACTCACCCTTGTGGGTGTGGTTTCTACTCGACCCAAAGATTACCATAATTTCCTTAATCCTAGACCGAGTTCTAAAGCTTCAAGTACACTAACTCGAGAGGAGTTTTGATACCGAATACAAACCAATAACACCCATCTCAAGTCTATTTCGAGGTCTTTTGACTAGGATTTTCTAACAGCCAAACTAAAGTTGTTTAACCCGAACAAGGGTTGACAACAACAACGAACCAAGATGGGTTTAAAGCAAACGAGCCAAATCTAAGATTTCTTAAGTTTTTCGAGCCACAAAGACAACAACAACAACAATGATATTTCACATAAACATCAATTCGAAACCATGATAAATAAAATCATACTCGAGTTAAAATTTACATAAAACCAAATTAAATGTAAATCGAATAACGGGAAATGGAAATGAAAGAGTTTGAATGTAGAATATTTTATACCCTTATGGTGAATCGACAGGAAGACTTTTGGACACAGAAGCAACTCGAACGATTTCAATCCAAACCCTAGCTATTCCTAATCGAACCCCATCCAACTCCACTCCAAATTGAATCGTTGCCCTCTGAATATCTTTGACTCTCGGTAGCTTTGAGTGATTGTGAGGGATGGTGTGATCGACTGAGACTCGGAATAGCCATTAAAAAGAAGAAGCTTGGGAATAGCTCTAACCCTTCTTTTGGATTTGGGGTGTGGAAAGTTTCTATTTGAGTATAACCTCCTCATCAATCCTCGTCATTTTTGGCTTCTTATATCGTTGACCTTTGGAGGACGCACCTATGAGAAGGACAGCGAGGAATTCGATTGGAGAGAAAGCATGTAAATCCATAGAAAGGATAGTGATAGATCGGATTGGTTTTCTGGGTTTGTAGAGTCGCAGACAAAAAATGGAAGAGATAAGGGTGATGTGTGGGGTGTCGTGTGAGTGGGTGATGAACTCAAATAAGTACATTTTATTACTATCATTTATCCTATTAATTTGACTTGTTTTATTATATTATGTATGAGGATTGATACTTAATCGTTTACTTTTGTAATTCTCAGGTAAAAACAAGCGTTTGGTGAAACTTGGCGATTTTGGACTAATTGTGGAGCAAAACATGCAAGATGTTAAGAGTCCACTTAAATGCACAAGATCAAGACTATTCTGCTCCAGATGCGCCGCATCTCACTTATGACATGCGCCGCATCACTATCCATATTTCACCAGATACGATCCAAGATACAAAAGGACATGCGCCGCATCCAAGAATGGAGTTACGCCGCATCTTCTGGCGGTGTACGAATATTTCTGAATATTATAATCTTGGACCCCACGCCAAGTTAAGTCAATGCGCCGCATCTACTTACTAGATGCGCCGCATCCTACCCTCAGACAGAAACTATAAATACCCCAAGACCAGACAAATTCCGAAGCTTTTGGTGACATATTATATCCGAAGTACAGATACCTAAGGACGAATTCAGACGAATAGGCAGCACAAGACACACCCAAACGAAGATACAAGAGCTGTAAGAAGGTGCTGCATGTGTTTAATTCATTAAGTAGTTTTGTTTTATTGTGTTAGTAAACTTTAATTCATCAAGATTGGTGGCTTGTGTAATGTGACAACGGAAAGATTGCACTCCCTTAAAACTGCTTTCTCATTAATTAAAGTTTATATGTTGATGTCTTTGGTGACTTTTATTAGTGCATTGATAACCTCTGTGTCTAGCTGAGCGTTGATCGGGTCGCCATGCCTCTGCCCTCGCCTATTTATTAGATCGCCTATGCATTCTATCGTCTGTAGAAAAGTAGGAAGAAAGATAAATAGGATAGTCATAAGTAATCATTAAGGGTTTACTCGCCGATAAGATTAGAACCAACGAGAAAGGACTTAATGTCGGTGCGTTGCATCGAACTATACACTTCATATAAAACTAGCAATAAAACAAGTGACAAACTACTTATCTATCAGGACAGCCCTCTTATTGTCTCAAGTATTTATCTGTGTACGTGTGTGCTATTCGTTGATTCGTGCCTATTGGTTTAGTTTATTATTTAATTGCAACCAAATCGTGCCAGTCTCTCAGGCTGAACCCCCTTGCGTTAGATTAGGTTGTATAGCTAACTTAATATATTAAAATACTGATTAGAATAACTAGATAATACGTTCCATTCTTAGTGATCGACACTCTACTTACCATTATATTCATACTGACCGGGTACACTGCTCGTTAAGTGTGTGTGTTATTGATAAGTCGGCTAAATATAAATTTAAAACTTGAGTAGGCATTAATACTGCTAAACCGCAACAACACATCGCACGCATCAAGTTTTTGGCGCCGTTGCCGGGGAGTGAATTGTTATTATCTGTTAATTTGATTAGTATTTTAATTAGGTTTTTAATTTTTAATCTAACCGCTAATTTTGTTGTGTATTAGATTAATTTGCATTCATTGTATTATTTTGCATATTTTCTGTTTTTGTGTGTTATTTGTTTGCTTTTATTTTTTGTTTGCTTTTCTTTGTGTTTGTTTTCGTTTGAGTTTTTATTTGTTTTTATTTTTCGTATTTTTTGTTTTCTGCTATCGTTGTACTGAGCTAAATCAAACGATACGGCGCATCTGATCTCTCAGATACGGCGTATTGCGTTTAATTTTTATAAAATACAACGCGTTTAATTAATTCGATACGACGCATCTTTTCCCCAAGATACGGCGTATCTGTTTTTAAGGAAATTTTTTTTCTAAACGTTAACGCCATACGACGCATCTGCTTTAGCAGATACGGCGTATCTATTATTTTAATTAAAAACAGTTTTCGATTAATTAAACAGATACGACGCATCGATCTCTGTCGATACGGCGTATCTTCTGAATAAAAAATCTCGTATTTTGAAACGTAACGAAAATACGGCGCATTAACTTTTGTTAATACGACGCATTTAATTTTAAATAAATATCGATTTTTGATTATTAAAATTGATACGGCGAATTCTAATTTCTAAGCGGCGTATCTATTTTCTGAATAAAGTCTGATTTAATTTTAACGATTATAAGATACGGCGTATCCAACTTTTTGGATACGGCGCATCGTCTGCAGATATCAGTAACTTTAATTTTTCGTATTCCGTTTTCATTGTTAATTTTCTGATATATTACTTCCTTGAGCATACCCTACTGATATTTTTGTGTTGATTTCAGGAAGTGCATGACCAGGAGTTCTACGAAGAACTTGATTCAACCTTTCAACGATCCTGAACGAGCTTTTCATTCGCTTAAAAGGCTTTTCAACACAAAAAAACTTTGATACTTCAAGTTCATTCGAGCTTGATTATTTTTCTGAAGAGAAAGAGGAAGAAGAAACAGAAACAATGGGCGAAAACACTACTATGGAGGAAGACATGAACAAAACCCGTGCTGATCACACTTCAGGAGTTGCTAGACCAAAGTTTGATGATAATTCAAAGTTTGAACTGAAAGGTCAGTTTCTCAAGGAGCTAAGAGAGAATGCTTTCAGTGGATCGGAACATGAGGATGCTAATGAGCATGTTGAAAAGGTCCTCGAGATTGCGGATTTGTTTACTTCAGAAGGAGTCACTGACGATCAACTCATGCTAAGAATCTTTCCAATCTCGCTAAAACGAGCTGCTAACAAGTGGCTAAGGAATGAACCTGCTAGTTCAATCACTACATGGGAAGATTTGAAGAGCAAGTTCCTAAAGAGATATTGTCCACCTGCTAGGACTGCTAAAAAGATGGAGGCTATCAACAGTTTCAAGCAAGAGCCTGATGAAACTCTTTATCAAGCTTGGGAACGATTTAAAGATTTACTGATAAAATGTCCTCAACACTATCTAACCCCTATGCAGGAGATAATATTGTTTTATCAAGGATTGGACGTGCCAACTAGACAAATCTTGGACGCTAAGGGAGCTGTGCCTCAAATGAGTGCAACCAATGCTAGGAAAGCAATCCAAGAAGCTGCTGATCATTCTCAAAAATGGCACGATGGGACCTCTACTAGATCTAAGAGCAGCACTAATTTTGACGGGATTGCTGCTATTCAAGCTCAATTGGATAAAATTAGTAGAGAGATGAAGAAGCGTGATGAAAGAGTGTATGCTGCCCAAGTTGGATGTGAAAAGTGCGAAGGACCTCACTACACTAAGGATTGCCCGAATAAGAATGAAAGTGAGACGTTTGAAGAAGCATATTACACCCAATTTGGACAACCATTCCGACCTTCAGGAAGATTTAGGGAAGCTACCCCGGGATTCTATCAAAAGAACAACTTCAATCTCGCTTATCAAGAAAGGAGGCAGACTTTAGATGACACTCTAAAGCAAATTATGGCCGATGCTGCTAAAAGACATGAGGAGAACACTGCTATGATCAAAGAAATCCGAGCTTCAACGGACACTACTACAAGAAATCAAGGAGCTTCGATCAAAATATTGGAACAAAAAATTGGTCAAATGAGCAAAGTTCTTCAAGAAAGGGAATATGGAAGTTTACCTAGCTCAACCGAAACAAACCTAAGAGATCATGTCAAAGCCATAAGCAGCACTGAAGAAGTCACTCCTTACTTACCTAGAAGATCGATGAATGGTAATGATGGTGCAAGACCCGGATTTTTCTTTAATTCTTCAATCAGTTTAAGGAGACTACTCAAAGAAAAGACAAAGATTGAAGAGGAGATCAAGGCTATAATGAAAGAAGAGAGCTCTGCAACCGACTTAAATGCCTTGCCTCATAAAGAAAAAGACCCAGGAAGTTTTACTTTGCTTTGTTCAATTAATAATATAAATTTCAATAATGTGTTAGCTGACTTAGGAGCTAGTGTTAGTGTTATGCCTCTTAAGACATTCACTACCCTAGGACTAGGAAAATTAGCACCAACTAAGTTACTTATTGAATTAGCTGATAAAACGGTAAAATGACCTGAAGGGATTGCTAATAATGTGCTAGTTAAGATTGAGAAGTTTATTTTCCCTGTAGACTTTGTTATATTAGATATGCCCGAGGATGTTAAAGTGCCTTTAATCCTTGGAAGACCTTTCTTGTCTACTGCCCATGCTAAGATTGATGTGTTTAAAAGAAAAATCTCGTTAAGGATAGGGAATAATAAACTGGTCTATAAGTGCCAAGATCCTGTTAAAAGCATAATTAGAGGTGTCTATGTGCTAGGATTAAGAGAGCGTATGGACCTCGATCTTGAAGCTAGGCTTATGGGGGAAACATTGATTCAAAACAACTCAACTAATCCTAATCATGAGAACTTTGAGGAATTTATTGACCTTAATGTACCTACCGAACTTAGACGCGATGTTGTTAATGATTCTGATGATGAGTGGTATGATTGCGTAGTAATTAACAAACGTAGGAGAATAGTTGAGAATACGAATTTGAATAATGACGTGTTTATTGAACTACCACCCCACCTTGCTTATTTATGCCTATATGTTAATAAGAATTTCGCGTCTTTCATTTTGTCATCTCTACCCGAAAGGGACAGAACTTTGTTTATGCAGATATTAAAGAAGAACGGCGTGGAAATTAAGGACGAGCAAGGAGTATTGAATATTACTGAATTGGCAATGAGGGAGCGCGATGTTTCCGACTCCTTCAATGATCGATATTAAAAGAGCTGAACGTGAGTCTAACTTGAAGACTCTGGAATAAAGACAAGTGCTTACCGGGAGACAACCCGGATTTATCATTTTTTATTATTCTGTTCTGAGTCGAGTCAGTCAGGCCGCAGAGGATACGGCGCATCTCAATCCTGAGATGCGACGCATCTCCTGCAATGGCCATATCTTATTTTATTTTTTTCTGCATTTATTTTTTATTTTCGAATTTAAAACTTTTTATCAGTTTATTTCAATGCGGCGCATCACTGGTTAAGGATGCGACGCATCTTCTATTCTGATCCGTAATTATTCCAGGCTCGATACGGCGTATCTTCTTCCATAAGATACGGCGCATCGACTGACCTGATGATTTTCATTTTTATTTTTATGTTTTATTTTTAACTAACTACTAATGTATTATGCAAGTTTGAACCTTTCTTAACTTAGGTGTGTTTTAAAGCCTTGGTGGTATTATAGATTCCTGCATTTCCTGTGGATACATCTATTATGAAGCTTAAACGTTCTAATCCACAAGAAAGATGATTTTTGCTCTTATACTAATGGAGGATCATACCGAGCAAATCTCAGGGGAGTTTTTCTGTTCTAATTCTTTTATTTTCCAGTTTTTAACCTTTTATACAAACAACGAGGACGTTGTTTAACTTAAGTGGGGGGGATTGGAGAATTAGAACACTTAACACTTACTTGTCCTAAACTTTTCAAAATATGCTTAAAATGTGCTTAATATATCAAAATTTAAAATTTTTTAGCATGTTTTTGTTTAAAGTCTAAGTTGCATAGCTGCACACACGACGTTATTTTCAAAAATTGTGATTTTTCAAAATTCACAAATCTATGAGTGTGCCGGTGACTTGTAAACTTTAGAACTTGGCTTGTATACTATTCGAGACCACCATAATAAGTATTATTTTATATAATTGGAATGACTTGTCTAAATTGGTAAATTTCTAGGATTACACCCAAATAGCCTTTATATGTTATGTGTTATTAGCTAACTACACTGGTTAGTTAACCCCCGTATAAAGCCTTTTTGTTACTCTCACTTTTAGAGTAAGATACCCCTAGAAAAACACTCAGAGCCATTCCTTTCGTTTCATACACCTTTGTTTAAAATGTTTCGTTACACCTTACACCTTAGCCTACCTTGTAGATTAAAATCCGTGGTTGGTTAATTGCTATAGGCAAAGTGTGTTTCCTTACATTACCTGTGTTCGCGTGCGTAATTCATTATCTATGGTTAGGTCGGGAAATTGCACAATGCAATTGGAGTGAAAGTAAATATTGTATATCTTTGAGTTTATTTTTCGTGTGTTTACTACTTTCACTATTACCGTTATTTCTGAAGTCATGAAAAGTATGGAAAAAAGATTATCCAGAATTATCATTATAGTGATGTGGTGAAATTTTACACATCTATGTTTATGTTAAAGTTCCAAAAAAAAAAAAAAAAAAAAAAAAAAAAAAAAAAATCAAAAAATTAGAAAAGAAAAAGAAAAAAGAAAAGTTGGATGTTTATTTTAACCAACTTATGTAAAGTTTTGTATTAAGTGGTCGATATCACCACTATTTGTTGTATATTATATCTATGGATTGAATGGGAGTTGGCAGTTATGGGAACGCTAACTAAGGTTTATTCTTTGATTAAGATCTTGTTGAGTATAATTCGTGTCTACCTAAAGCGTGTGTTTCAAGTGTTAAAGCGTGAGTTATTCAATGATACGAGTCTTATTCATGGGATGGTTGGGATAGTGATTAACCACACTTAGGATTTTAATTTATTTGTTTTGTTTATTTTTTATTTTACACCAATTTATATCCCAAATATTATCCATGCCCTGTATTATTCTTTATCCAACCAAACCTTTGATTTATTGAGATTAGGGATTTGAGCAATCTTAAGTATCGTAGTCGTGGATTCGGCTATGTATTTATGATTTTGTAGCCCTTTTTGATATAATATTATTGGTGAAGTTTGGACCTATCTTTAGCCTATTCGAGTTAAGGATTTGAGCAATTGCAAGTATCGTGTTCGTGGATTCGATCATGTATTTGTGATTTTGTCGCCTTTTCTGGAATCTGAGATCGATAGAGATTAAGAATGATTAACCCTTAAACCTCAAAACCCTTTTTACCGCTTTAGACTTGTTATTCCTTTGCTTTAGTGGGGGAGATGTGTATACTTGCCAAGCTTATGATAGAATATTCGTCACGACTGGACAGTTAAACGATTAGATTTGCTTTTATCAGAATATTTTATTTTACTTCTAATTCGTTAAGTGTTTGGTTGTGTGATTATGACAAAAATGAATACATGCTTAAATATAAAAATAAATCCTAATATCTTTTAGGATACATTTTCATAAGATTAATTCTAAGGTTTACTTGGGGACAAGTAAAGTTCAAGTGGGGGGATATTTGATGAACTCAAATAAGTACATTTTATTACTATCATTTATCCTATTAATTTGACTTGTTTTATTATATTATGTATGAGGATTGATACTTAATCGTTTACTTTTGTAATTCTCAGTTAAAAACAAGCGTTTGGTGAAACTTGGCGATTTTGGACTAATTGTGGAGCAAAACATGCAAGATGTTAAGAGTCTACTTAAATGCACAAGATCAAGACTATTCTGCTCCAGATGCGCCGCATCTCACTTATGACATGCGCCGCATCACTATCCATATTTCACCAGATACGATCCAAGATACAAGAGGACATGCGCCGCATCCAAGAATGGAGTTACGCCGCATCTTCTGGCGGTGTACGAATATTCCTGAATATTATAATCTTGGACCCCACGCGAAGTTAAGTCAATGCGCCGCATCTACTTACTAGATGCGCCGCATCCTACCCTCAGACAGAAACTATAAATACCCCAAGACCAGACGAATTCCGAAGCTTTTGGTGACATATTATATCCGAAGTACAGATACCTAAGGACGAATTCAGACGAATAGGCAGCACAAGACACACCCAAACGAAGATACAAGAGCTGTAAGAAGGTGCTGCATGTGTTTAATTCATTAAGTAGTTTTGTTTTATTGTGTTAGTAAACTTTAATTCATCAAGATTGGTGGCTTGTGTAATGTGACAACGGAAAGATTGCACTCCCTTAAAACTGCTTTCTCATTAATTAAAGTTTATATGTTGATGTCTTTGGTGACTTTTATTAGTGCATTGATAACCTCTGTGTCTAGCTGAGCGTTGATCGGGTCGCCATGCCTCTGCCCTCGCCTATTTATTAGATCGCCTATGCATTCTATCGTCTGTAGAAAAGTAGGAAGAAAGATAAATAGGATAGTCATAAGTAATCATTAAGGGTTTACTCGCCGATAAGATTAGAACCAACGAGAAAGGACTTAATATCGGTGCGTTGCATCGAACTATACACTTCATATAAAACTAGCAATAAAACAAGTGACAAACTACTTATCTATCAGGACAGCCCTCTTATTGTCTCAAGTATTTATCTGTGTACGTGTGTGCTATTCGCTGATTCGTGCCTATTGGTTTAGTTTATTATTTAATTGCAACCAAATCGTGCCAGTCTCTCAGGCTGAACCCCCTTGCGTTAGATTAGGTTGTATAGCTAACTTAATTTATTAAAATACTGATTAGAATAACTAGATAATACGTTCCACTCTTAGTGATCGACACTCTACTTACCATTATATTCATACTGACCGGGTACACTGCTCGTTAAGTGTGTGTGTTATTGATAAGTGGGCTAAATATAAATTTAAAACTTGAGTAGGCATTAATACTGCTAAACCGCAATGACACATCGCACGCATCAGTGGGATAGGGATAGGGATATAAGTGGGCTAAAATAGAGTTTGTTGACTCACAAATAAATTCTGAGTTTAATTTGTTACTGATGTGGTGTCGGTAAGCGTGTGGTTTCGTTTTTGAGTAAAAGTGAGATAATCTCTCGCTTTTATCAATTTATAGTTTGTAGATGTGAGAATGGGGAGAATTTACTGTTCCTGGTGAGATTAAATAATTTTGGCGAGTTACTATGTGACACAGTGTGCGGGTTTGTTTTCCCGTAATAGTTATGTAAGCACGTAAATGCCTAGTTTAATAGTTCAGTCACGATAAATTGACAGTTATTATTAAAATATTAGTGGGAAAATTACCGTTTGTCACACATAGCCCCACTTTTACTCTTACTGATGTTTATTTAAACCTGGGGGAGAAAACATGCAAAACCGTTTTAACGGACCTACTGCTACCTTTTTTTATTTGCTATAACTTGTTGACTGGCTAAGGTTAGATATGCGACAGATGTTTGTCTTAGACCAGGGTAGCAAATAATCCAGTTTCAATTTGCTATAACGTGGTGCCTTGCTAAGGTTAGATATACCCTAGAAAGTATGTCCATTGAGAAGCTGTGTGATCTTCATGACAAGAACTACACCAGGCAGGCTGTGTTGGACAACCATCTTAATACTCTTACTAGGGAACTGTGATAGGATCGTTGTAAGCTCACGTTGTATAGATCTTATATCTAGGATAAACAATAACATTGATAACTTGGATTGCACAGCGGAATAGACATAAACATCAATGTTATTAACAAGGTTTCTTCATCATTATCTTCAATATAACAATTACATTCACACCTAGCCCCAATTATATTTGATCAGAATATAACGATTACCTATCTCTAACAGTAACAGGGATCAAGGAAAACCTTGATTACCTTGAGGCTACACACATATGGCGTCTACATTGTGTAGAACACGCCTGGACATACACACACTTTTCTGGTGTTCACATCTTGACACACTAAAAACTCACGCCCTTAATCTCTTTATATAATAGAGATATTAGGGTTTACAAAGGACTCATAATTATATTAGGAATGTAAATCTTCCTAACTTTAATCTTTATCTTCTAAAGGAATCTTTTATGATCTTCCATCTTTTGTAGAATTCCTTCTTTGTCTTTTAAGTCCTTCTTGTTTTGTATTTGCTTCATTCTTCTTATTGTTTTGTATTATCAACTTAATATAATTCCCAACAATCTTCCCCTAGTTGATAATTACAAAACATTCTTCTAGATCTTCCATGAATGAAACAATATTCCCCTTAAGCTCAACTCATGTGAACTTACATAACATGCTGTACCACCAAGGATCTTCAAGTTGCAAAACTTCTATGTACTTCTTCTTCCCCTTTTTGTCATTATCCACTAGGAGATGCTAAGTAGATGCAACTTTGATTTTGACAACCACAAACCAATATCACACTTCTAATCCAGCCTTCTAATGTCTCAAATTACCCTCCATGAAGATTTCCGCAACTAAAAATGAATTTAAGACAGTAGAAATTTAAACTATCAGTAGTAATAACGACTTACAGTAGTAAAAACCTTTCCCTCAAATGGTGCATGTAAATGATTAAACACTCTATAATATGCTTTCCCTGAAATCCATGTGTTAACCATTTCTTCAATCTCCAATTCTGTAGACTTCTTGTAATGATTACTGTTGAAGAAAACTAAGTATAACGAACTTGATGTAGAAGTAGAATAACCCAAACTTATGTCTTATGTCTTGTACTATCCACGTGACTTTGAACTTATACGAACTCCAAAAGTATAAGTAGATCGCAACCTCTTGACAAAATCCTCATCTTCAATGAGACACTGAGCACTACAATGTAACTCCTTTAAGTGATAGCAAAAACCAATTGCTAGATTTGACAAGTCTTCGTCACAACACTTTAAGCACGAACAAGTTACGTTTAAACGTTGTCAGCCGTTTAAGATATGATAAGAATGTGCATCCAAGTAATTCCACTTCTTCGTCAAATAAGTGATAAACAATCTTCTTCGTAACCAATTAATCCAATAAATCCAAAAACGAGTCTTTGAAACGTTTAAGAACATTTAAAACAAAAAACAAAATCCAAACAGTGTGTGTTGTCTGAGATCATCTTACCCAGCCAAGAACAAAAATCGTGCCCTGCCCAATATCTGTTAAAGCTAGCAGTTGAAACTTCTATATCAAGCAGCAATAATAAGAACTAGTAGTACAATCATTTAATCCCAAACAGTAACATCACTAAGTTGTATTGACAGTACTAAGTTGTACCTTGGCAGCACAAAATAGTATAATGCTAGCAGTAGTACCATATGAAGTTCGAGCAGTAGTAACTACTAGTGACAAACCTAGCAGTAGTAACTTCCTAAAATTACCCTGACAGTATAACAATCCACAAATAGTACTAACCAAATTGGCATTACTACAGCAGCATTATATTGGCAGCATAAAGTTATACGAGCAACATTAATAAGACTAGCAACATTAATCATGTAATGACAGTATTAACTTACATTGGCAGCACTAATGTAAATTAATACTAAGAAGCATCACTAGTCTTGTTTATACTTACGAACCATCAATATCCATATGCTCGAAACCCTAATCATAAACACCAGCGATCTCCAAACCAATGAGCAGCATCAATACATCATTAACATTAGATTCGATCACAAAAGAAGCAATGAAGACATCTTAAATCCCTAACCAGCAGAGGATACAAAAAAAAAAAAAAAAAAAAAAAAAAACATAACAACCTTAACCTTCAAATCTTTGTGATACCTGTTGCTATATCATCAATTTAAGAACTTAAAACAACAATTGATATTCAAAACCCTTCGAATCACCTTGCTGCTGAAAATGATCTTCAATAATCCTTGCTTCAAAACCTGTTGTACCTTCTTTTTGTCCACGAACCAAATACAAGACACCTTGTGTCTTCAAAACCATGTCGTGACAATAATCAATAAAAACCATAAACCCTAGAAGTTAGGGTTTTGAAGCCAATTAAACCTGGTCCCTGTTCGTTTGATAAGAGCATCAAGAAGATCGAAACCTATGTAGACTTCTATAACAGGAAACCCTTAAAATAGTACCTGAAGACCATGCTTTTCTGCTTTTACCAAATTAGGGTTTATTAACACCCTCGTTTCACCGAATTAGCATATTACTTGAAAAACAGAAAATAAACACGATTATAAAACCTTCTGAATCCTAGATCACGAGCCACGAGGCTCTGATACCACCTGATAGGATCGTTGTAAGCTCAGGTTGTTTAGACCTTATATCTAGGATAAACAATAACATTGATAACTTGGATTGCACAACAGAATAGACATAAACATCAATGTTATTAACAAGGTTTCTTCATCATTATCTTCAATATAACAATTACATTCACACCTAGCCCCAATTATATTTGATTAGAATATAACGATTACGTATCTCTAACAGTAACAGTACAGGAATGAGTGTCGAGCGCCGTGGAACCAAGGGAATGGAGGAAATCATGGAAATCGAGGCACGGGAGGAAATGGGCATAATCATAGTAATTGAGGAGCAGGAGGAAATCGAGGAAACCAAGGCACTGGGAATCGAAAGGGAGATGTGGGAGCAGCTCAAGGTAGAGTATATGTTATTTGGAAGGAGATCAAGGAGGACCCGAACGTTGTCACTGGTACGTTCCTTCTCAACAATCGTTATGCTTCCATATTGTTTGATACTGGTGCCGATAGGAGTTTTGTATCCACTTCGTTTATGCCGTTGCTTGAAATCCCCCCGACAGCCTTAGGTATTGGTTACGATGTAGAGTTAGCTAATGGTAATCTTGAAAGGATAGACACCATCATCCGCGGCTGTACGTTAAACTTTCTAAACCATCCTTTCAATATCGACCTCTTACCCGTCACATTAGGCGGTATGGACTGGTTATCCAAGTATCGTGCCAATATTATCTGCGATGAGAAAATTGTTCGTATACCTTATGGAGAAGAAATCCTAAACATACAAGGAGATAGGAGCGATCGTGGAGGTCCCTCCAGATTGAACATTATCTCTTGTACCAAGGCACAGAAGTACATCAAGAAAGGGTGTTGCCTCTTCTTGGCCCAAATTTCCGAGAAGAAAGGGAAGGAGAAAGGTAAAAAGCGTATAGAAGATGTACCTACCATTCGAGACTTTCCGAAGGTATTTCCAGATGACTTACCTGGAATCCCACCAGTGAGACAAGTCGAATTTCAGATCGAGTTGATGCCTGGTGCTGCACCTGCAGCCCGAGCACCTTATCGACTCGCTCCTACTGAATTGGAAGAGTTGTCAAAACAGTTGGCAGAGTTGTTGAAAAAAGGATTTATACGACCGAGTTCCTCACCCTGGGGAGCTCCAGTATTGTTTGTAAAGAAGAAGGATGGATCTTTTCGCATGTGCATTGACTATCGAGAGTTGAATAAGTTGACAGTGAAGAATCGATACCCTCTACCCAGGATCGACGATCTGTTCGATCAACTTCAAGGATCGAGCGTTTACTTAAAAATTGGCTTACGATCTGGATATCAACAGCTTAGAGTTCGGGAAGAAGATATTCCAAAGACTGCGTTCAGAACTCGTTATGGACACTACGAATTCCAAGTGATGCCGTTTGGTTTAACCAACGCACCAGTGGTATTCATGGATCTCATGAATCGAGTGTGCAAACCCTATTTGGATAAGTTTGTGATAGTATTCACAGACGATATCCTGATCTACTCCAAGAGTAAAGAGGAGCATGAAGAGCATCTAAGGCTTATCTTGGAATTACTGAAACAGGAACAACTATACGCCAAATTCTCTAAGTGTGAATTTTGGATTCCAACCATACAATTCTTGGGTCATATGATTGATAGTCAGGGAATTCACGTGGATCCCGCGAAGATCGAGTCCATCCAGGAATGGGCTGCCCCAAAAACCGCAACTGAAGTTCATCAATTCATAGGCATAGCTGGCTATTATCGGAGATTCATTAAGGGATTTTCTAAAATAGTGATGGAGCGTGATGTGTCGTTGCGGTTTAGCAGTTTTAATGCCTACTCAAGTTTTAAATTTATATTTAGCCGACTTATCAATAACACACACACTTAACGAGCAGTGTACCGGTCAGTATGAATATAATGGTAAGTAGAGTGTCGATCACTAAGAGTGGAACGTATTATCTCGTTATTCTAATCAGTATTTTAATATCCTAACGCAAGGGGGTTTCAGCCTGAGAGACTGGCACGATTTGTTTGCAATTAAATAATAAAATAAAACAATAGGCACGAATCAGCAAGTAGCACACACGTACACAGATAAATACTCGAGACAATAAGAGGGCTGTCCTTATGATTAAGTAGATTGTCACTTGTTTTATTGATAGCTTTATATGAAGTGTATGTAGTTAACCCTTTCTCGTTGGTCCTATTCTTATCGGCGAGTAAACCCTTAATGATTACTTATGTCTAAAAGTTATTCCTAAGTGATCAATTTAGTAATAACCGTGGGAGCCACATTATTTTCCGCAGTCAAATGCCCGCAAGCCACTAATAAACACAGAGGTTATCAATGCACTAATAAGTAGTAACCAAAGACATCAACATATAAACTTTAATTGATGGGAAAGCAAGTATTAAAGGGAGTGCAATCTTTCGTTGTCACATTACACAGGCCACCAATCCTGATGAATTAAAGTTTGCTAACACAATAAAACAAAACTACTTAATGAATTAAACACATGCAGCACCTTCTTACAGCTCTTGTATCTTCGTTTGGTGTGTCTTGTGCTGCCTTCTTGACTGAATTCGTCCTAGGGTTCTGCTGCTTCGGTCTTCGAACCTAATATAATCCTCTGACCAAAAAGCTCCGGAATTCGTCTGGTCTTGGGGTATTTATAGTTTCTGTCTGAGGTGAGATGCGGCGCATCTAGTAAGTAGATGCGGCGCATTGACTTAACTTCGCATGGGGTCCAAGATTATAATATTCAGGAATATTCGTACACCGCCAGAAGATGCGGCGTAACTCCATGATTAGATGCGGCGCATGTCCTCTTGTATCTTGGATCGTATCTGGTGATATCTTAATAGAGATGCGCCGTATGTAATGAGTGAGATGCGGCGCATCTGGAGCAGATTAGTCTTGATCTTCTTCATTTCAGTAGACTCTTAACTTCTTGCATGTTTTGCTCCATAATTAGTCCAAAATCGCTAAGTTTCACCAAATGCTTGTTTTTACCTGAGAATTACAAAAGTAAACGATTAAGTATCAATCCTCATACATAATATAGTAAAACAAGTCAGATTAATAGGATAAATGATAGTAATAAAATGTACTTATTTGAGTTCATCAAATAGCCAAGTCCCTAACTAAACTGAATCAAAAGAATGTAAAGTACGAATGGGGAGAAGAAGAAGAAGAAGCGTTTCAACTATTGAAAGAGAAGTTGTGTAGTGCACCTATCCTAGCCCGACCTGAAGGAAGCGAATACTTTGTCGTATACTGCGATGCTTCGCACAAAGGTCTAGGAGCTGTATTAATGCAATGGGAGAAAGTGATAGCATATGCTTCACGACAGCTCAAGACCCATGAGAAAAACTACACTACTCATGACTTGGAATTGGGTGCCATAGATTTTGCACTCAGGATATGGAGGCATTATCTGTGCGGCACAAAGTGCATTGTGTATACCGACCATAAGAGTTTGTAACATATCTTGAACCAGAAGGAGCTGAACGTGAGACAGTGTCGCTCGTTAGAGCTACTCAGTGATTACGACTGTGAGATTCGTTATCATCCTGGTAAGGCAAATGTTGTTGCTGATGCTCTTAGTCGAAAGGAGAGAATAACACCATTACAAGACAGATCCTTGGGAATGACAATCAGTTCACCATTACCATCCCAAATTATTGAAGCTTAAGCCGAAGCGTTAAAGGAAGAAAACCGACCAACTGAAAACCTCTATGGTATGGTAGAAAACAAAAACGGCTTTGTAAAGCATTCCGATAGAACATTATGCTTTGGAGACAGAAGCTGGGTACCACTCTATGGAGGAATTCCTGAGTTGATTATGCACGAGTCGCATAAATCAAAATACTTCATTCATCCCGGATCTGATAAAATGTACCAAGACCTGAAGAAACTGTACTGGTGGCCTAACATGAAGGCTGATATAGCCTTATATGTCAGTAAGTGCTTAACATGTTCGAAGGTGAAGGCCGAACATCAGAAACCGTCAGGGTTATTGATACAACCTGAACTCCCTGTTTGGAAATGGGAACGAATCACCATGGACTTCATCACGAAATTACCAAGAGCAGCTAGTGGTTGTGATACTATCTGGGTAATCGTAGATCGACTCACTAAATCTGCTCACTTCCTCGCTATCAGCGAAAATGATAGTATGGACAAACTTGCCCGACTATACGTGAAGGAAATTGTTTCCCGACATGGTGTGCCAATATCTATTATCTCTAATTGGGACCGTCATTTCACGTCAACTTTTTGGAAGTTGCTCCAGACGGCTATGGGGACAGACCTCAATATGAGTACTGCTTATCATCCCCAAATAGACGGCCAGAGTAAGAGGACTATTCAAACGTTGGAAGATATGCATCGAGCCTGTGTCATTGATTTCGGAAAAGGCTGGGAGAGATACTTGCCTTTGGCCGAATTTTCCTACAACAATAGCTATCATGCCAGTATTAAGGCCGCACCTTTTGAGGCGCTGTATGGCCGAAAATGCCGATCTCCGATTTGTTGGGATAAAGTTGGCGACAATCAACTCACTGGTCCCGAACTTGTCCTAGAAACGACCGAGAAACTAGTTCAAATCGGAAACCGTTTACAAGCTGCACGTGATCGACAAAAGAGCTATGCCAATAGGAGACGTAAACCTCTTGAATTCCTAATGGGAGACCGAGTCATGTTGAAAGTTTCTCCATGGAAAGGGGTGATACGTTTCGGCAAGCGTGGAAAACTCAACCCGCGGTATATTGGGCCATTCCAAATTCTTGACAGAATTGGACCGGTAGCCTATCAAATTGAGCTACCACCAGAACTGAATAGTGTGCACAACGTTTTTCATGTGTGTAACCTGAAGAAATGTCTTTTCGATGAAACCCTCATTATTCCTTTGAGAGAGATCCAGATAGACGAAAGCTTGAGTTTTATTGAGGAGCCATTGGAGATCATGGATCGTGAAGTCAAGCGACTGAAGCACAGCCGCATTCCTATCGTTAAGGTCCGATGGAACTCGCGTCATGGTCATGAGTTTACATAGGAGCGTGAGGACGAGATAAAGCGAAAATACCCTCACCTCTTTTCAACCGTATCGAGTAACTCGAATTGAAACCCGGGACGGGTTTCTCCTGAGGCTGGGAGGCTGTGACAACTGGTAAATTTCGAGAGCATTTTTAAATACCGCATTACGTTTAAAACGAGCATTTAATTAATTATAATCATTTTCGGAGTGTTTTGGGAATTTATCCGGATCTTGGTAATGTTATGTGGATTATCGTTATGTGACGAGTAGTTTCTCATATACCTTGAATTGAACACTACGAGAGGTCGTGACAATTAGATCTAATAATAATACGTGAAATATCAAATTTAGACGCGTTAAACGAACATGAGCGTATTTATAGTCATTTTTAATTGAAAAACTAATTTATAAATATTGGCGCAACTTAGAACGTCATACGAGCACTTTTGGTATGCTAAACGAGCCCGAGAACGTTTTTATCATATGAATAGCAAAGTTACGTGTATGGTCCTTGTGGTTAAAATCCGGCCGCACCCTTGGAGAATAGGGAAATTACACCTTTAGTCCATCATGGGGATATAACCCTCACCTCACTCCTCTCTCCCATTATTATCCCTTAACCCTAAAAATATTATACTTCCGCCTCTCCCATAAACAGCCGCCGTCGACCACCCATCAAACACCATCACCGCTGCTATCAACACTACACCGCCACCACTATACCTGTAACACCCCAACCCGACAAGGGTAAAGATATCACAATAATGGATTCATATTAGATCAAAACAAAGCATACATCTATAGTAATACAAAAATCTCAATGGATTACAAATGAAATACTGAATCTACATGGTTACAAATGAAAACTTCCAAAAACACTACTTCTAAAATATGATATCTTCTAGTCAACTCTAATCCAGAATAGCTATCCAATCTTCTAAGTCCAAAGGTACACTCTCCACTCATTCCCAGCTTCCTACTAAAAACCTGCCGCAGGAAAAGAAATGCGGCTGAGCTACGAGAGCTCAGTGAACAGATATAACGATAACAAAGCAGTAATAGAGAGTAGTACAAATGATCAGAAATAAAGATCATGCAGATATAATCAGAGTGAAGGAATAAGAGTCAGGAATAAATAAGGATAAAAGAAATGAAATAAGAAATGAGAAAAGAGAATGGAACAAATAAGGTTTAGGAAAAACAGAAATCTATCACGAGCCCAGATAACAGATATCATCATAACAGTGTAATCATATAAACAATCTAGAGGGGATACCTCTCAAGTAACCAGATAATATGAGGGGTGTCCTCATGTATCAATGGAGTGATCAGCTCCCAGAAAATGTGAAAGACGTGTATCGCACACACCATCAGTCACCAGAGATATATATATATAACCAGTAAATAATAACAGATAACAGAAACAGATCAAATCTAGGATGCATCCATACGCCCCTGCAGACAAATCATAATCATAATAGCCATAGCAGATAACAAATAAGGGACGGAACAGGTCATCACTCTCCTGCCCTAGAGTCATGTCAAAGGTGCATCAATGACATGGACATGAAACCCTCATGCCTAGTGATTGGCTCGGATATCAGACTGTAGGTCAAAGGTCAGATGTACTATCAAAATAATCAAAAAGTCATATCTTAAGGGTACATGGCAAAAAGGTTCATGTCAAACAGTTCAGAAATAAATGTCAAAGGTTCAAATCAAAGTTTAAGAAAAAGGTTCAGAATAGAAGATCATAGCAAATGGTTCAAAACAAAGATCACATCAAAAGTTCACAAATAGAAGGGAACATAGCAATGGTATAGGGAATCCTAATAAGGAAAATGAAAAGCAGAAAGAAAAGGGAATGAAAAACCCTTACTGAAAAAGGGCAGAATATCTGTACGATAACATAAGTGTCTCAAAGTAAGACAGAATATCCGTACCTTGTTAGCAAAGCAGATAAACAAGAAAGCAAACAAACACTGAACAGATCAAGGCTTCTCCTTCTTCACACCTAAAGGAGTATAAGACGGAATTACAAAATATTCTAACTCAGATTATTACTTTTAGTTTACCTTTCCATTTTAAGTAACTTTCCCGATTTAACAGATTTCCATATTTAGCAAGATATTAATATCTCAGATTAAGTTAAGTCCTTATTTAAGGATTATTATGGGCATAAGGTATATTTTAATAAGTTACAAAAGTTTAAGGTTAATTATGACAAGTTTACATAGTTTAGGGTTTTAATTGTAAATTCATTAAATTCAAAGGTCAAACATGAAAATACTTTAAGTTACTGATTTAAATACACACTTTATTCAGAATGACATTTTAATCCATTTAGTTTCACAATTTACAGTTTATACCCCTCTAGTTGTATAATTTACAAAACAGACCCTACATTTACATAATTCATGATTTAATCCTTATAATATTCACATTTACCAAACAAGCACCTTATTTTACAAAATTACAGAACATAATCTCAGAATTATATGTAGTACAAATCAGATCCCTCAGAATTCAGAAATTACACATTTGGTCCCTTAACTTTACAAAACTTATAATTTAAACCATAATTTATTAACAATTACATATTAAGCCCATAAATCATCAAAATTACACATTACACCCTTAATATCATTATTTACACAGAATAACATCAAGTTTCTAGAATTTACACTTTTAGTCCCTCTATTTTAATTAAATATAATTCGACCCCTATAAATACAATTAAATTCTTTTCTTGCAATATTTACACATAGGACCCGCAAGTTATATTTTCCTACATTCCCAAAGACTTATATAACATTACAAAAATATCCCACAAGTTTCAAAATTGGCAGAACACACCCTTCTAGTTTAAAACTTAAATCGTATATACTTTTTAAATACAATTCCAAACCCTAATCAAATCCAATCATTGACCCATCATTATTAAAACCTTAAAACACATTAAATGACCAGATCATGTCCCAAAAACCCTAACCCTAATCATTTCGATTAGGTTTTATTTATTTCTTTATTTTTCCTAAAGTCCGGTTTGTACAAAAATTAGCCACACTTTATTTAAGCTTCCAAAATTCGAACCAATATTTTTCTCAGGTTATATGATGCATAAGGAACTCATAAAAATTATATATAAAGCCCAGAAAAATCATATAGCTTATTTTAGATTTTATATACTTTTTTTTATACCTATAATTATCACGACATATTTAGGCCTCTATAATTCGTTCCATGATTTTTCCCAGATCATATACTTTATATGAGGTCAAAATAAAATAGTCATAACACCCATAAAATTCGTATCACATATTTTAGAATTTACGTACGTTTTAAATATTAAAAATTAGAGCGACCCATTAACCTTGCATGATTCGATTTATACAATTTATATGAGTTATATATGATGTAAGGATCATGAGAAAAATACCAGATCAGTTTTTGAATGTGTGAATAAGGTGCACGAATTTTGTACCTATCGTATGGAAAACTCGACAAAGAGAAATGCCCCACGGTCAAACCATCGAATCCAAAAGCCCAATATTATTTTTCCTAGCCTCCTTGGATGAAGATCAACACCAGAAAAATACTAGATAACATCCAGAAAATCATATGGATTGTGTGTGAATTTTTGTGTGTGTTTTATTAGGGTTTCGGTAACAATAATAGGGAATAAGGGAAATAATTGTGAAGAAAAATAAATAGGAAGATTTGGGCCGAATTAGGAGGGGGGGGGGGGGGGGGAACCAATATACACGTCCAAAATAATGGCCAAATCAATTCTTTCAATTTTTGTGATAATTTCCCTTTTTAAATTTGTCATTATCTTTTATTAATTTACTTTTTAAATCAAATTAAATAATAAATGTATTTTCGGTTTATATATATATTTTAACGTGTCATAATAATTTTTGGACATTCAAAAATAATATAATGTTGTTCCAGAATTTAATTTGCTTCATATATAGTTCGTTTTCAGAAGTTTGGAATCAATTCAGAATTTTTATAAGTGATTTAATTATGTTTTATGGTTTCAGGGGTAATTTGGTCATTTTACAGTTTATCTGAATTTCAGGTATTACAACTTCTTCCCCACTAACAAAAAAAAATTTCGTCCTCGAAATTTGAAGGGAAAACGAAACGGAAACACAACTGACTGTGAACAGAAATATGAAAGACTTTGTTCTCATGACTCTATATTGTAGGTCAAAACTTTGGTTTCCTCAGAAAGACAAATCATACCGAATCCATATCAAAAGAATAATATAGCGAACGTAACAGATGATAATTGGATCTTCTCGGAAGAGACGCAAGAAATACATGGGATTTTGACGGGTATGCCGTCCACAGAATTTGATTTGGCAAATCAGATTAGAACGTACAGAAATAGATTATTGATAACATCAATTGGTAGAAGTTCTATAACAGAACCTAAGATTATTATCGGAAGTTCAGAAGTCAACAGAATGCGTGAAGAGAATCCAGACGTATCAATTTGCATAACGGTGAAAGCAGATTACGCGTACAGTTAGAATGAACTTAAAGTCTCACTAATGCAGATACTCTCAACAGTTATCAGAATTTCCAAAGTTCTAAGGCACTTCTCGAAATATCCTATGCCCACAACAAGTGCATGTTATATGATGTAAGTATTATCACGTTAGCCAGACGTCATAATACTTGGCATCATATAAATATGCCCTCACGATGGTCATACTTTATTTCAAGTCGTGAACAGAACAACTTATCTTAATCCACCTAGTCTTCCTACGGTCTCAGATTTCATCAAAATCGAATACCCTAACTAAGAGGAGAACGAATCACTCAAAAGAGTTAACGGAAGTCCCAGAATGTCTATCAGAATTCGGTACCTCGTTAAAAGCATCAGATCATCCTTCATTCGTCCAATTTCACATAACAAAACCATCGTCTGACATACGCAGAATGAACACAGAGCGGAATTACTAATAGGGGACCTAAATCATTCAAAGGATTTCATCATCAGGTAACGGAATTTTAAGTGGGTCAAAAGGAAATGAATTATATCATCCATAGCTTCATCCTTCACAGAATCAACTCTTCCAAACACAAACGTTCGCTTCAGAAATATCATACATTCAATACATGATTCCAATTCCAAGTAGTCTGTCTACGTCTGTCCATATGATCACAGAGTGGAAAGGAAATATAAACTTGAGTCTGGTCCCTCAAGCCTTCGGCACTTCTTCTGGACACTGTGGTGTGGAATGCGAATCCCTGACATGGTCACTGTGCATCTTCCATTCGCGAGTCTGCTTCTGCTCTCAATTCATCTTAGTACAACTAAAATGAATAGAGAAACAAGACTGCATGTCTTAGACCGGTCTTCCAGCACAGTTCAAAATTCGCCAACTCAAACTGCTGTTGTTACCGGATGCCTGGTAGTGTTGTCTGCTACAATCTCTGAACGCCAATCAAATCTATTCTTCCAGAACAAAGGGTCATTCTCCTTAATACAAAGATGATCTACGTGTTCCTTGTTCGTCTCAGAGCATAAACATGCTGTCATACTATGACAGTTGTCCAATTACTCACGAAAACATGATTCCATTAGCCAATACAACTGGCATCATTTAAAACTCATAATGGTCACAATGAGTACGAGAGTAGTTTCATGAATCGTTTCAGGGAAAACTTCATATCTAATTCACATCACCAATCTTTACGAATAAAACTGAAATACTTTACGGAAGTTGCTCTTAGTTAGTCATCTCCTATCTTAGGAGTTCTTGTGGTTGCTTCTTCAGTCCTTCAAACATTAAATGAGGTCGTCTGATACAGATTTTCAAAGTGGAACAAATCAATCATTGATACGCAGAATGAAAAGTGATTACGGTTAGAATTGCGGTTAGGTTTACGATAGTTGATATGCAGACACAAAATTTTCTCTTTCTTCTTCATAATTTAATAGGGGTATTCAAGGGGAACACTGAGGTGGACAAAAACATATCTCATCAGCTTCTTCAATCTCTCAACTTCTATAGCATCATGGTTCGTCAACTGGGATCAGTTCAATGCCAACTCTATTTCCCGAGTAGTAGGGAATCAAAAAGGTTCATCAGAAACATCAGAAAATTGTACAGCAAGACTTCCAATGCCAAAGCTTTCTAAGGATGGATATTATTAGGTGTCCGGGAAAGGTTGTCATAACAAAAGTAGGAGGAAAACAGATTTCAATAGGTCTCATATCAGATATGGTAGTCTCTAGTAGTTTATAAGGAGCCAGTCAACAAAAGACCTCGAAATCGAATATATCAAAAGTAAACAGATCTGCAGAACGAATATGGTTATTTTTACCAGACGGATAGTTCATATGTCAGAGTCAAGTACATGGTTCAGTATAGTGTGGAGATATATATGCGAACAATTCAAGGTGTTGGAATCTTATTAGCTATTTAGCACAAGTGGCAGGTAGGTTGCGAATAATCGGTAATACGAACATCGTATACTGTCAAAGTGAGGCGTATAGAAATATCCGTTATCAGGATCATCATGCTCATTTAACAATTTCATACAGGGATAGTATTCGCATCAAATCCTTCCAAAGGAAAACTGATTGGCAAATAAGATTCATCATTCAAGGGAGGGAATAAACTTCCTATATTCATGGTTAATAATCATTAGAGTTTTCATAGGAGTAGTGTGGAATTTGCAAGACAGAATAGTATCAGATGATACATTTATATCCAGTACGGGTAATGAATTTATAGAAGGTGTCAAACACATTAAGGTTAAACGGCCTTCGGGATGGTCGGGAAGATATCAGACTGTTTATCAAAGAGATCGGAAGTGAAGGTCAAAATCGGGGGGTGGCAGCAAACGTTTAACAATTGGTAATCATGGCAGGGGTTCCAAAATTGTTTCAAACGCCAAAGGTGAGACATAAGAGGCTAGTCGTCAATATTAAATGATCAGTCAATCAATCCTTATAAGAACAAAATCAAGGTTACTGCCAAGGAAAGACGGATCAACAAAATAGATCTTACCGTTCAAAATGAGAGGGAAAACATCTGTATATTCGTGGTTAAAATGCCACAAGGCTTCTCATGGGAACAGAGATGGTTAAAACGAAATCAAATAGTGTCAGAAGATTCATAGATGATTATTAGAAACAAGAAACAACTAACAGAATGTATCAAGTATATCATCGTCAAGGAAATTCTCAGAATGCCCAAAGAGGCATCAGAATGATTAACAAAAGGTTCAGAGGTTGGAGTCGGAATCTGAAGGCAAGGAACAAATAGTGTCAGACAATTTCTATGCAATTTCAATGCTTCAGGTTTTATTTAGGTTTCAATTCTTAGGTGGTGCAAGGCATAAGCTCTAATTTTCCAAATGTGATTTCGATAGGCTTTAACCAACAGCAAAGCATGAATCAGAGTGATACGGAAGCAATGCTACTTATACATATGACTTATAGTCTACCCATTCCTCACTGGTCAGAATTTAAGTTCCTATAGGGAAATCCTAAGGCAATTTCTCAAAGGTTATCCTACGAGCACCTACAGTGGAAACTTAGTGGTCCAGACTTCACAGGTCAAGGGTAAATGTATTACGAGTCGCAGCCTGTCTCTCTGATACCATAAATTGTAACACCCCAACCCGACAAGGGTAAAGATATCACAATAATGGATTCATATCAGATCAAAACAAAGCATACATCTACAGTAATACAAAAATCTCAAAGGATTACAAATGAAATACTGAATCTACATGGTTACAAATGAAAACTTCCAAAAACACTACTTCTAAAATATGATATCTTCTAGTCAACTCTAATCCAGAATAGCTATCCAATCTTCTAAGTCCAAAGGTACACTCTCCACTCATTCCCAGCTTCCTACTAAAAACCTGCCGCAGGAAAAGAAATGCGGCTGAGCTACGAGAGCTCAGTGAACAGATATAACGATAACAAAGCAGTAATAGAGAGTAGTACAAATGATCAGAAATAAAGATCATGCAGATATAATCAGAGTGAAGGAATAAGAGTCAGGAATAAATAAGGATAAAAGAAATGAAATAAGAAATGAGAAAAGAGAATGGAACAAATAAGGTTTAGGAAAAACAGAAATCTATCACAAGCCCAGATAACAGATATCATCATAACCGTGTAATCATATAAACAATCTAGAGGGGACACCCCTCACGTAACCAGATAATATGAGGGGTTTCCTCATGTATCAATGGAGTGATCAGCTCCCAGAAAATGTGAAAGACGTGTATCGCACACACCATCAGTCACCAGATATATATATATATATATATATATATATATATATATATATATATATATATATATATATATATATATATATATATATATATATATATATAACCAGTAAATAATAACAGATAACAGAAACAGATCAAATCTAGGATGCATCCATACGCCCCTGCAGACAAATCATAATCATAATGGCCATAACAGATAACAAATAAGGGACGGAACAGGTCATCACTCTCCTGCCCTAGAGTCATGTCAAAGGTGCATCAATGACATGGACATGAAACCCTCATGCCTAGTGATTGGCTCGGATATCAGACTGTAGGTCAAAGGTCAGATGTACTATCAAAATAATCAAAAAGTCATATCTTAAGGGTACATGGCAAAAAGGTTCATGTCAAATAGTTCAGAAATAAATGTCAAAGGTTCAAATCAAAGTTTAAGAAAAAGGTTCAGAATAGAAGATCATAGCAAATGGTTCAAAACAAAGATCACATCAAATGTTCACAAACAGAAGGGAACATAGCAATGGTATAGGGAATCCTAATAAGGAAAATGAAAAGCAGAAAGAAGGGAATGAAAAACCCTTACTGAAAAAGGGCAGAATATCTGTACGATAACATAAGTGTCTCAAAGTAAGACAGAATATCCGTACCTTGTTAGCAAAGCAGATAAACAAGAAAGCAAACAAACATTGAACAGATCAAGGCTTCTCCTTCTTCACACCTAAAGGAGTAGAAGACGGAATTACAAAATATTCTAACTCAGATTATTACTTTTAGTTTACCTTTCCATTTTAAGTAACTTTCCCGATTTAACAGATTTCCGTATTTAACAAGATATTAATATCTCAGATTAAGTTAAGTCCTTATTTAAGGATTATTATGGGCATAAGGTATATTTTAATAAGTTACAAAAGTTTAAGGTTAATTATGACAAGTTTACATAGTTTAGGGTTTTAATTGTAAATTCATTAAATTCAAAGGTCTAACATGAAAATACTTTAAGTTACTGATTTAAATACACACTTTATTCAGAATGACATTTTAATCCCTTTAGTTTCACAATTTATAGTTTATACCCCTCTAGTTATATAATTTACAAAACAAACCCTACATTAACATAATTCATGATTTAATCCTTATAATATTCACATTTACCAAACAAGCACCTTATTTTACAAAATTACAGAAAATAATCTCAGAATTATATGTAGTACGAATCAGATCCAGCAGAATTTAGAAATTACACATTTGGTCCCTTAACTTTACAAAACTTATAATTTAAACCATAATTTATTAACAATTACATATTAAGCCCATAAATCATCAAAATTACACATTACACCCTTAATATCATTATTTACACAGAATAACATCAAGTTTCCAGAATTTACACTTTTAGTCCCTCTATTTTAATTAAATATAATTCGACCCCTATAAATACAATTAAATTCTTTTCTTGCAATATTTACACATAGGACCCTCAAGTTATATTTTCCTACATTCCCACAGACTTATATAACATTATAAAAATATCCCACAAGTTTCAAAATTGGCAGAACACACCCTTCTAGTTTAAAACTCAAATCGTATATACTTTTTAAATACAATTCCAAACCCTAATCAAATCCAATCATTGACCCATCATTATTAAAACCTTAAAAAAAATTAAATGACCAGATCATGTCCCAAAAACCCTAACCCTACTCATTTCGATTAGATTTTATTTATTTCTTTATTTTTCCTAAAGTCTTGTTTGTACAAAAATTAGCCACACTTTATTTAAGCGTCAAAAATTCGAACCAATATTTTTCTCAGGTTATATGATGCATAAGGAACTCATAAAATTATATAAAATGCCCAGAAAAATCGTATAGCTTATTTTAGATTTTATATACGTTTTTGATACCTATAATTACCACGACATATTTAGGCCTCTATAATTCGTTCCATCATTTTTCCCAGATCATATACTACATATGAGGTCAAAATAAAATAATCATAACACCCATAAAATTCGTATCACATATTTTAGAATTTACGTACGTTTTAAACATTAAAAATTAGAGCGACCCATTAACCTTGCATGATTCGATTTATACAATTTATATGAGTTATATATGATGTAAGGATCATGAGAAAAATACCAGATCAGTTTTTGAATGTGTGAATAAGGTGCACGAATTTTGTACCCATCGTATGGAAAACTCGACAAAGAGAAATGCCCCACGATCAAACCAGTGAATCCACAAGCCCAACCTTATTTTTCCTAGCCTCCTTGGATGAAGATCAACACCATAAAAATACTAGATAACATCCAGAAAATCGTATGGATTGTGTATGAATTTTTGTGTGTGTTTTATTAGGGTTTCGGTAACAATAATAGGGAATAAGGGAAATAATTGTGAAGAAAAATAAATAGGAAGATTTGGGCCGAATTAGGAGGGGGGGGGGAACCAATATACACAGCCAAAATAATGGCCAAATCAATTCTTTCAATTCTTGTGATAATTTTCCTTTTTAAATTTGTCATTGTCTTTTATTAATTTACTTTTTAAATCAAATTAAATAATAAATGTATTTTCGGTTTTATATATATATTTTAATGTGTCATAATAATTTTTGGACATTCAAAAATAATATAATGTTGTTCCAGAATTTAATTTGCTTCATATATAGTTCGTTTTCAAAAGTTTGGATTCAATTCAGAATTTTTATAAGTGATTTAATTATGTTTTATGGTTTCAGGGGTAATTTGGTCATTTTACAGTTTATCTGAATTTCAGGTATTACAATACCTCACCTTGTGACTCCCTTGTCACGTCTAGCTACCACACGCGCCAGGAAAACCCTCACCGCCACTCACGCGGCACCACCACCAACCCTAACCGTACGTCGTGGTAGATCCAAAAGTTTTGGAGGTAGGACACACTGTTTCAAACGCGAGTGTGACTCGGTGTAAGTCAAACTCATGTATAACGAGTTATTATTGGTTGTTTTTTATTCGGTTTTGGGTATAAAATATGTGGGTTAACCGTTTTTACAAGCTAAAAATTAATAAAATGGGTTTGGTATCACTTGTTGGGTTTTGTTGGTCGAGTCGTGGTCAAGCCATGAGCATAAGCTGTTGGGAACACGTTTAAATATATTTCAAGTCTTGGTCATGTATTGTTATTAAATAGGTTGCTATTAGAATGGGCTTTAAGTTTGTAAGATCCACATGGCTCATTAGAGGCCCATGAGCCGTGTGGTTTGGTTAATTCCTTCTAGAAACACAAGGCAAATGATGCCCTAGTTTTTTTTTCCTATAAATAAAAGGCATGTGTAGTCATTTAGATTGTTGGTTTTATTCTCATTGTAGCTAAACTCTTGTCAATTCTATGCGTGGAATATATCAACCATTCTCTTCTTCTTATCTCTCATTATTCTGTCATTGTTTACATGTTATACGATTCATTAGTTGTTATACTTGAGTTAACTAGAAATAGGACCTAACAAGTGGTATCAGAGAATAACAAGAAGACTAGGCTCCACTCCTAAGGTTAGCAGATCCAAGACTAAAAAGAACAACAAGAAGACTAGTATCTGGAAACCTAAGAGCAGCTCCCCTAAAGATCAAGAAGTAGAAGTTCACACTAGGAATCAGAATAAAAAGCATGTTATGTCTAAAGTAGAATCAAGCTTTAAAATGTGTAATTCTAATTGTGATGTAACGAATGCTAAGACTCTGAATGTTCTGAATGATGTTATTGTTAATGCTTCTTGTGTGTTTTGTCGTTTGAGTATATTGTCTGGTAATCATAAAAATTATGTTGCAAAGACCCTTTTGTCTCGTAAACAGAAACGTACTAATGGCATTTCCTCTAGGCCCACTACCGCTGCTAAGTCAATCTTACGAAAACCGCCTAAAGTAGTTTCTAAGCCTACCGTAGACAAGACCATAGTTGCAACTAAAACAATCCAATCACCAAGTGCATTCACTAGGAAGAAAGCAGAATCTAGTTGGACATGGCAACGTTGGCTACAGCATAAACCTAGTTTTACTTGGTTACCAAAAATGTTTAAAGACTGTGCTACTAACCCAACGGGTTCCACCGTTACCAAATCTCCATCTGTGTCATCTTCTTGTGATGCAGGTGATTCAAATATTCCTTTGGATTGTTGATAGCGGATGTTCCCGACACATAACAGGCAACTTAAAACTTCTAGTAAACTTTGTTGCAAAGTTCATAGGAACTGTCAGATTCGGGAATGATCACTTTCCCGCTATAATGAGCTATGGGGACTATGTCAACGGAAACATCGAAATAAGCCGTGTATACTACGTTGAAGGCCTTGGACATAAACTTTTCTCCATAGGGCAGTTTTGTGATGGTAACTTAGAAGTTGCATTTAGGGAGAAAACCTGCTTTGTTCGAGACCTACAAGGAAACAATCTTATGACAGGAAAACGCGGAACGAGCCTTTACACCATTTCCTTATCAGACATGACCACTTCTTCTCCAATTTGCTTACTCTCCAAGGCTCATTATACAAAAGCATGGATATGGCATAAACGTTGGTCTCATTTGAATTTCAAAACAATGACCGAGCTTGCTCTTCATAAGTTAGTCGATGGTCTTCCAAGATTCCGGTATGCCAAAGATCACCTTTGTTCAGCATGTGAACAAGGGAAGAGTACTCGTGCTCATTTTCCTCCTAAAACCGAGCACAATACAAATCATGTACTCCAACTTCTGTATACGGATCTTTGTGGCCCAATGCGTGTTCAGACAATCAATGGGAAGCGATATATATTGGTAATCGTAGATGATTTTTCAAGATGGACTTGGGTCTACTTTCTTCGTACCAAAGATCAAGCTCCTTCGATGATCATCACCTTTCTCACAAAAATTCAGGTTCAGCTCCGCAATGTAGTTCAAAAAGTCAGGACAGATAACGAAACCGAATTTAAGAATTACACTCTTCGAGAGTATTTTGAGAAAGTAGGGATTGAACATCAAACATCTATTGTACGCAGCCTAGAACAGAATAGAGTAGTCGAAAGATGAAACCGAACGTTACTGGAAGCCGCAAGAACGATGCTGATAAATGCTCAATTACCAGATTACCTCTGGGCTGAAGCTGTCTCAACCGCTTGCCACACCCAAAACCGCTGTATGAGCACCAAAAGGCACAACAAAACCCCATATGAACTTGTTCACAGAAGAAAACCGAACATAAATTACTTTCATGTATTTGGGGCCCTCTGTTACCCAAATAATGATTGTGATGACATTGGAAAGTTGAAAGCCAAAGCTGATATTGGGATTTTTGTTGGATACTGCGAGAATTCGAAAGGATTTGGTATCTGGAACCGTCGAACCAGAGAAATTCAAGAGACCATACACGCCCATTTTGATGAACTCACCAATATGGCTTCTGAGCAAAACAGCTTAGGACCCGATTCTAACCGTCTAAACTGTGGAAACCGTAGAGGGGGGGGGGTGAATACGTTTCCATTTAAAAACTCAAAAACATTTTGTATCAAACTCCTGATCAAGTGTGACGTAATATGAAAAGTGTCAACTATGATCATATATCATCTACGGATGAATAAATTAAACTACAACACAAGCACAATCAACCATGACACATACATAATTAACATAACATAAGCAACTAGCCACACAAGCATAAACGCAATGCAAACATAAACATAAAGCGATAACGAATAAAATGAAAGTAAAGAGATAAGTAAGAAGGCGCAAACCGGACACGATGATTTATAGTGGTTCGGTCACGAAGCTCCTCTTCGCCCTACTCCACTCCCAGAGTACCCAACTCGAGAGTTACTTCACTAATCAACAAACTCCCTTCAGGCGGAGAAAACCGTACACGTCGCTTAACTTGTTTTCCGACACTAAGCTAGATGTCGAGTGCTAATCTTAGCTAGCACCAATCTACACGTCGCTTATCCTATTTCCGACACTAAGCTAGATGTCGAGTGCTAATCTTAGCTAGCACCAATCTACCAAGATCTACCCGATCTACCCTTGATCCACATGATCAATCACACAAGCCCAATGGTTTCAAGAGATCTCCAAGATCTCGACAAGATCACAATGATCTACTCCCACTTGACTCGATCTACCCGATCTACCCTTGATCCACTTGATCAATCACACAAGCCTAATGGCTTCAAGAGATCTCCAAGATCTTGACAAGATCACAATGATCTTCCCTCACAAACTCTCAAAAGAAAAATGATCTTGATGTATGCTATGATACAATCAAGAGTGTAACAAATGTTACAAGACCTAACAACTACAACTCTTGTATCTTCTTGGATACCTTTAGTTCTTCTCTTGCAAATGAAGAGGAATGATAACACTTTTTATCTACTTGGATACTTTGTGTTCTTCTCTTGCTAATCAAGAGGGTTGACAACACTTTGTATCTACTTGGATACTTTGTGTTCTTCTTTTGCTAATCAAGAGGGATGACAACACTTTGTATCTACTTGGATACTTTGTGTTCTTCTCTTGCTAATCAAGAGGAATGAAGAGGATCACTTGAATGGATGATTGGATCACTCTTAAACAAACTAAGACTCTCTAAATGATCAAAGAAAGTGATCTAAGTGAGGGGGATTATACCAGAGAAAAGTGACTGGAAAAATCAAGTTGGAAGTGTGAAATGGTCCACTATTTATAAGCAAGGGAGAAACTAGCCGTTATAGACCCACGGCTCCACTATTTGTCAGACGGCTCCACTAAATTTAGTGGAGTCGTCGGTACTTAATGGTACCGTGGAAGCTCCATCATTTGTCTTTAGTGGGGAAGGTTTATTTGTGAATGTTTGGAGCTGTTTTGGGGGGAAAATTGACTGTTGGGATTTTTAAACTTATTTTTAAAAATAAAACATTTCTTTTTAATTCAAAAATAATTTGTAAAATATATTTTTGAAAAAATGTTTTGTCACATTAAAAATGTGAAGTTTAGAAAAATATAATCCTTTGATCATTTGTCAAGTGATAGATTTGTTTGTCCATACCTTGAGTAATTTATGTCGAGATGGAAATCTACGACTTCGTTGAAGCATACTTGAGACGTCGGGAGGTGTTGATGTAAGTATGCATTGATGATTTGTGTTTACAAGTAACTTGCACATTTTACGTTATGCATCATAAGTTACATGTTTGTCATTATTAAAACCAAAGAAACCGTTTAGTTTAAATATCGTAATATTTGCACTAACAATCTCCCCCTTTTTTATGATGACAAATATGTAAACCGTAACACTTAGTAAAATGTAAAAGTTACCTGTTTACACTCCCTTCTCCCCCTTTTGTCGAATCAAAAAGGTAGTTGCCTTGAATGCTCCCTTGAATTCATTCCCTAGTCCCCCTTATTACACTACTATCCTTTCTCCCCAGAAAGGCGAGCTTGCATCATCCCAGTGAAGTCTTCTATCATCACTTGTGAAGACGACTTCATGCTGTGTATTCAAATACTCCTGAGCTCCACCTAGCTCAATGCTCCCTTATGGTGACTTAATCCCCTTGTTTATTTGCCTTAGTATCTAGCGGATCCATGGATCAAATTCTTACAAAGGCTTTTCCTACATCAAGGGTTAGCTTTGTGCAACATAATATATAACAGTATAGGAGCAACATTATAGGGATAGAATACACATAGCAAGACATGCAATAGTTAAACTATGTTAACACGTAAGTGTAAGAACCCGACCGACATCCTAAGGTGTAATTGTTCAATCAATCACATTAATCAAGAACGAGATTCGTTCATTGACTGACACACTAAATGACTTCTTCCAAGTTGTCATTGGGAAGGCAAGTTCTAATAAACCTTTTGAACAACATAATCATCTACCTAAGATGATTGGTGTTAGGATGGTTTAGATTAATATATCGTTTGCACTGACAATGAGATGCATGATATATTTCATATGAAAAAAAATGTGCATGTGATCCTAACAGGTTCGGGGTGGATATCTCTAACAGGGTTGAGGTAATGAAGTTCTAGATTTCTAGTTTGGATGATCCTAGGTGTGTGTTAGAGATAATTTGGTGTATGAAGGGTTTCGTGTGATTGTGAGGATTGAAGGTTGGTGATGGAGTTGGGAGTAGCTTGGGAAGGTGGTGTCATTGCTTCATCTTCTTTTGTAAGATCCACAAAGAGTGGTTTTGAAGGTGGTCTTACGGTTATCCTAGGTTTCTTTGAGATGTGGGTGGTGGATTCTTGTGTGGATGACATGGTGTTTGGGTGATGTGAGGTTGAAGATGAAGTGAGGAATAGTTGTAAGGTTTGAGTGTGATGATTGATGAGTTGAAGGTTCTTAGACTAACTATCACTGTCAAGAGTGAAGTGTAGCTAAAAGGTTTGAGCGGGATTGTTATAAGGGTAGAGTGTGATGAGGAATGATGTTAATGTAAGGTTTGAAGATGAGATGCAAGATAAGCTTGCAATGGTGATGCCTTATATAGGCAATAGTTGTGGGATTCGAACTAAAGTTGGTGGTAGAGTCCTATGGTGTAGTGAGGGAATCCTAGGGTGTATGTGAGTTTGCAAAATTTTGCAGGTTTGAGGCTAGGGATTGATATATATATATATATATATATATATATATATATATATATATATATATATATATATATATATATATATATATATATATATATATATATATATATATATATATATATATATATATAATTTTTTTTTTTATTTTTTTTTACAAATTATCTTCTTATTTTACCATAAATTACGGAGCTTCACGGGGAAATTCCAAGACCTTATACCTTAGGAATAAAGGATCCAAGGGCCGTTACAACGGAGAGTTCCAAGACTTTATACATTCCGGAAATGAGGAACCAAGGGTGTTAGACCAAGACCTTACACCTTCCTGAATAAAGATCCAAGGGACGTTATAAGAGGGTAGCCAAGACCTAAACGCCTTTTGGAAATAAGGATCCAAGGACCGATCTCGAACCGTAGCTTATAGCACATAAATTTAAAATTTATTTATTTTTGCTTGATTTTAGTGCCACCACTCCAAATCTCGTGTACCATAAACTAAACGGAACTTTACGGATAATTCCAAGACTCTAGACATTCATAAAATGAGGATCCAAGGTCGTTAGACCAAGACCTCACACATCCTGAATTAGAGATCCAAGGACTGCTTTATGAACCGCCGCTTATGTTACACGGCACTTGTAGTAACCTTGATGTGTACCCAACTTTTATAAGCAAGAATTTTCTTAAGAAGACAAAAACTAATCATCACCAAAACCAAATACCCTTAATTATTCCTAGATTACTAGTATTGGGTGAAATAAGCTTATGGGAACAAAAAGCCACAAATAACTTCGATGAGCTCTAAAGAGAACCAACTACTCCACGTTTAGCATTTTCATTTGCACAATTCGTAAAAACTTAGCCTAAAAGTTAAGGGTAGCAGCCAAATCAACACTTTGGCAGAGTCAGGATTCCCTTGCTCTAGCCTAATCAAGTCTAAACTTCCACTAATACCGAAGCATTAATGTATAGCAAATTATTTTTATTGTGCAAAGCACTTCTTTTTCATGCAAAATACGATAAAAATTTTAAAATTTTGGTCAAAACGGGGGTGCTAGGGGACTAGTAGGTACAACATGTGAAATTTTTTAAAATTTGGGTCAAATTCGCAAGAATTCCCCCCCCCCCCACACTTAGAATTGAATATTGCCCTCAATATTCAAAGTACCGGCCTAAGCCGACACTATAGAACGTAAAAAGGTAATACTACTATCTAAGTGTGGAAACGAAATCTTTTTTTCACAAAAAGGATTAATAAGATATCCCTGGATAAACATAAGCAAAAAGATCGGATATTGGGCGGCTGGATTGAAAACAAGCGCATCAATCATCACGATCTACGGGAATCATGAAAACAAAGGCAAACATACAACAACAAAGCAACAAGTAGAGGAATTTCCCCACACTTAGTGTTAGAAAATAGAGAGAAGATAGAAGATAGGCATGGGTTGCCACCTACGAAGCGCTTGTTTTTTATCGAGTCATATTGCTTGACTCGCCCCGAATTCATTTGTTCTTGGGGGAGCATGTGGAAAAGAAAATCTCCATCGGACTTTCGTTCAAGATGTTTGGATAAACATTGAAGTGCTTAAAAGTTCCACTCTGATGAGATACACCCGGCTCAAAAGAATGAGAGATGCCGGGGTCAAAGATGGTATCTTCACTCCCGAATGAGTGAATGAAAGGACAATCTACCTTATAGGTGAAAAAAGGTAGAAAGACTCGAACGACATATGAGAAGTCAATATAAGGGTGACCCTCTAAAGGAAATGTCACATATGTCGGAGAAGTAATATTCTTTCGAATCTCGGGATTAACAATTGAGGTCGTATTATCAAGTTTAGAAATAATAGAATCATTGACCTCATCATTCTCTAACACTTCAATAAACAGTGGATTTACGTTGCTTGAAAAGCAACCGTCATCAAATTCAAAAAGAGTGTTAGAGAAAATCCTGGAAGTAACCTCAGAGATGTCAAGAGATTCTCCAAAAATTGGAGAATCACATTCTCTGTCGAATATTTCCTCAGACTCACTTGGGGTTGGGACAAGGTTCTCAGCACTAGACTTTATGAATTCGTCCGATTCCTTTTCAGGAATAGTGCTAAGATGCTCATCCCCCATAATGAGAGAGTCCTCGGGTCTAGACTGAAAGGGTTGAGAGATGGTATCATTTAAAGGAATAGCACTCTCCTCTTTGTCTTCTTCTTCCTCATCATCGTCATCAAGAAGGGCAGCCCTGAGAAACATGGAACGCATTTTTGCTCCTCATTCTTCGGCTAGAAGTTCTGCACAAGATTTCTCATGACGATCTTCTTGGGGACGTTCTTTAATCGAATCCTTAATTTCTTTGAGGACATCAAGCATATCAATGAGAAGTTGTTCTTGTTCTTCATTGAATAATTCTTGAGGAGATGGCTGAGGTTGTGGTTGAATCATTTGGTACTGTGGAGGTTGGTCATGATAAGAATAGTCATAATTGTTACAAGGGTCACGCTCGTAGACAAGCGGGTTCCTCGTTTGAAAATCAGAGCTATAGTGAGGACCTCCACAATACTCACAACAATACGTTTGCTGTGACTGATTCGGTGAATTATATGGATAATGGTCATAACCAAAGTTTTGATTACATGGAACTTGCTCATAGACAAACATGTTCCCTGTTTGACAATCAAAACCCGGGTGAGGACTACCTCCACAAGACTCACAAGAGTATGTCTCCATCTGGTGTTGTGGGGGCTGGTTGAAAAAGTCGGTTGTTTCATGGTAGGAATAAGGATTTTGGTCATAGACAAACCCGTTTCCCGATTCCACCATGCTACAACCGGGACAATTCCCGCCATTTGGAGGACCTCCACACCATTCACAACCATAATGGTAAGATGAAGACATAAAGAAGAAGAATTAAACGGATAGAGGGTAAGAAATAAAGAATTAAACGGATAAGAGGATTGAGAAGAATATTTTTGGATTTTTAAAATTTAGAAACATGGAAAAACACAAAAGAAAAAGGAAAATAAATTTGAAAAGAAAATCTTTTTGGGTTTTTTGAAAAGTTTTTTTTTTTAATTTTTTTGGATTTTTGATAAAAACTATTCACAAGAAAAACACGTAACTTCACGAGGAAGGATCTTCAAGTCACTAATCGTCAAACCGTAACGATATTGTCACAACACACCTCCCCGGCAGCGGCGCCATTATGATAGTCGTGTTAAATACGTCACAAGTCAAAACCTCTCACGAAGAAAAGTCAACTCGCGACGATTTAACGCAACAATCAATTGTAATAAACCGGATAAGCGAATACCCGGGTCGTAGTCCCAACGAGGTGTGAAATTGAGGATATCGTTTGAGGTTCGGAATTAAAATGCTTGAAAGAACGAGGGTCACTTGGTTACTAATTTCTAATAAAATGAAAACAAAATAACGCTACCGGAAAACTAAAAACGTGCATAAACGTCAAATCTATTAAAAGCTAACCCTACGAATACCAAAATAATTTTCCTACGTCCTAAATGACAAAAGAAAATGTTGAAAAAAAGAATTGTATTTTTTTGACTTTTTAATAATTAAATACGAATTAAAAACTAATTAAAAGAAAATAAATAATTAAAAATACTAAATGAAAAGAAAAAAATCTAAAACTTTGCTGGAAAATACTTTAAAGTACACTGAAGCTAGGAAAAATAAAAGGACAGACTCAGCTTATTGGAATAAGCTGATTATAAGCCAACAGATAAAATAAGCTAAATAAAGAGAAAAGGTGTTAAAAGAATTAAAGAAGAGAGGTAGGACAAGAAAGTCCCAAGGGCAGAGTGGTTAAGGTTTGGTGTGTTGTGTGTGGGTTAGCAGACCTGGGTTCGGATCCCAGGTTTTGCTACTTTTTTGAAACATTTTTTTTTTTTGTTTTTCTCTTTGGGAACTAATATGATAAGTGAAATAAGCAACTATTGAAACTGGAAAAGTTTTTGAAAATCACAAATAAGCTCAGAACAGCTTATCTTGTCTGATCAGTTAGGAAAAAGAATGAAAATGAGGCAATACAAGGAAGCAAAATGAGATAAGCTAAAAAAAGCTAAAATGGACTATGAATAAGCTATATCTTTCAAAACCTAAACTAAGCTATCTAAATATTCAGAATAAGCTATGATAAAAACCAAATAAGCACTCTGAAAGCATAAAATAAGCCAAAAAGTTCTAGGGGGCTGTTGATGCATGCTAGGAGCAGGGCAAAAAAATGGGTTTTTCAAGCCCATGAAAAGCTTATAAAAAAAATTCCTAAAAATCTAAAAAAAATGTCATAAGCTAGATAAGCAGCAGAATATAATAAGTACTGAATTTGAGCTAATTCTAACTTACGTTGAACAAATGATAAATAAAAGAAAATTGCTGAAAAATGAAAAAAAAAATCTAAAATGCAGTCTGCTATTCTATTGTGGACTGAAATTAAGCATGGATTGATCAAGGCTTAAAGGGACTTTAACCGAAGCTCAATTTGACCAACATGAACTAATAAAATTCAAGAAGTAACAAAAAGAAAACAAGCTCAGCTTATCATAGCTTAATAAGCAGTACTTATCCTAATCTCACTAAATATCAATATAACCTATCAAAGCTTTCAAGATATCTTAAATCAAACTACAACAGACCTATCTAACTCTAATTAAGCACAATCAAAGCTCACCCAGTAGTCAATGAACAGTGATACCTGTTTTTGACCCATATCCAAGCCTATTCCAAACACCCTATTAATAGGTTGTTTAAGACTTTTAAGGGCAAGACTAATCAATAAGCAAACAAGGGCCTATTTATTCTACTTGAAATAGCATAAACAATATCAAATAAGCAGAAAATAACAAGAAATAAGCAATGAGTAAGCAATTGATAAGCAGTTGACTTAAGTTGACCAAGATAAGTAAAACAAGAAAACTTAAAATTTAATTAACTGAATTTAAACTACAATACTGGAAATTAAATATAAACAACAATAACAATAAAAAAAAAAAAAAAAAAAAAAAACCAAAATTTTAAGCTAATAAAAACCTAAGAAATACAACAGCTACTTAGCTACTATTTATACTACTCCTACTCTAGGGTTTCTCTTCTGCTTGTGCTTTCTCTGTGAGAGTGTTCCCAATCTTGTCCCTTTGTGCTTCTTTTACAACCATTAGATGATTTCTTGGTCCCCAATCCCTTAATCTTAGCCGTAGATCATCATTTGTGCTTGGGATTGCCAACGTGGCAATGAAGGAGGGGGAAACAAACCCATGTGGTGTTCTTGGATGGTTGTGGTGAGGTGGAAAGGGAGATGGTGACTCGTTGGGGATTAATGGGTAATGGCGGGTAAATAGGATTGAAGAAGATAAATTAGGGCTTATTTCTGGGTTTGACCATTATCTTGTGTTTTTGACCTCGCTTTTTGTTAACTAAGGGTGCGGGAAATGGGCTTGTGATGATGGGCTTGTGGGATAAATGGGATAATTTTGATCCGGTTGTGTTAGTTTTTAGGATAAATGGGATTTAAACACAAGGACCAAAGTTGTAATTTAGGAAACTTCAAGGACCATTCTTGCCATATTTGCAAAGTTCTTCTAGGGTCCAATTTTGCCAAGTAAGAATAATCCAAGGGCCAATTGGGATTTTTGAGCTCGAATTAAATCCATATGAAAATTGTCTTTTCCGGCTTCGGTTTTCGGCTCTTTTCCATTCATGCTCGGTTTTGTCCATATTTGCCTCTTTTTCAATCCTTTTGTACGTGAAACACATAAAACACAATCCAAGGATATCTGTAACAATATATGGTCCATTTGGGTGTTTTTGGTCATTTTTGTGGGGTTTTTCGGGTATAAAATGATGAGTAAAAGGCCACTCATCAGGGATGCAGGGATCTAGAGAGAACAGTGAAAATTCGTCAAACATAGGAACGGTACCACTAAATACCACACGGTACCGTTAAATTTAAAGGTACCGTGGCCTATTTAATGGTACCATGATCTGGAAGTCACGAATTATCCTGTGCAGCCTAGTTCTGGGCAGCTAAAGGGAAGTTTACTAGGGAATAAGAACCACATTTGTGTGTTTTTGAGAATGTTTGGTGAAATACTATATGAGTGTGTTTTCGCTCCCCCTTAATCTATGACCATCCGGACAAGTTGTAAAAGATAAAGAGGAAAAAAACGTTGACAGAAGCGATGAGCTTAGTAGCGTCATGACAAGTGGTGGATAGCATACAATAAACTTCACCTTTGAAGTCACGTAGCTTTTCTCAATCATTGTGAATATTCATAGAACATTCATATGATAAGGCATATGATCATGTGGAGATATCCTAAGGGTTAAGAAGATAAAATCTTCAGGGTTGTGAGGTTAGTGATAAGGTTCTAGTGGGGTTATCTCAACTTATCCTAGCGGTTCTTCGCATGAAGTGTGTGGAAGGTGAGTGGGATATGGAAGCATTGGTAGTGTAGAACTAAGGTTGAAAGGTGTAGGTAAGTTGGGAAGATAATGGATACGGAAGTAACCATACATATGGTGTGTTCAGTACCATGCGGAAGTGAAAGGGAAGAAGGCTTAGGAATCAGAAGATAGATACAATCTGTTCTGATAGGATACAGTTCTGATTCAAGACTACATCGAGTGGATTTCGATAGTGGTTTTGAAACAGTGAGAATAAACTGCCTCAGCAGACAACGGTCCGACGGTACTGTTGAATTTAGCGGTACCGTCCCCTATTTAAGGGTACCGTGACCTGCTGAGGTCAGTTTTGACCCAGAATTAGATTTTTGACAAAGAAATTTCACATATGTTGTGATTTTTCTGGACCTTGGATTAAAGAAATTTATACCGAATAAATTCTTTTTATGAATGAATCCAACGGGATTCGATGAACGTTGATCAAGAACGAGAGATGACATTTAATTGCATTTCGCAAATTAAATATACTTTAAATATTTCGGATGAAATATTTAAGTTGTCATTTGAACTTAAGAGGATTTCACGAATAAATCTCACTGATTTAGTGAGACTTTTCGTCATGAGGAAAGAATTTATACCTAATAAATTCTTTGAACGGTACTGGACGAGAAGAGATGACTTTTATATTTCTAAGGAAATACATAGGTAGTCATTAGAGCGATGTGAAGGATGACTTAATATTTCCAGTGAAATATTTAAAAAGTCATGAGACGAGACACAGGATATGACTTGACATTTTCAGTGAAATATCTAAAAGTCATGGGACGAGATAGAGGGAATGACTTGATATTTCCAGTGAAATATCTAAAAGTCATGACACGAAATGGAAGAGATGATCTCAATATTTCCAATGAAATATTTAAGTGATCATGCAAGGAACGTGAGGGATGACTTAATATTTCCAGTGAAATATTTAGATAGTCATGAGAGGGATTTAAAGAATGACTCAATGTTTCCAGTGAATATTTAAAGAGTCATGAGACGAGACGCACGAGATGACTACAATATTTCCAGTGAAATATTCAAGTAGTCATAAGAGGGGTAAGAGGGATGACTTTAATATTTCCAGTGAAATATTTAAATAGTCATAAGATTTATGGAATATGTTCCATCATTCCTAGACCTAGACGAAGATGGTTAGGGGATTCTCGGTTGTGAGGTTTGGTTGATTTATGGATTTTGATGTGCTTCGCACGCGAGTGTTTCACGGGGTTTAGAAATACGTAAAGCTAGGCCTTTGGTGCTGATTCGCAGCAGGGTTTGGGATCTTAAGAAGTGTGTAATCACACGAGGATGAAAGGAAACTACTAATCACTTATATAGTGATTCATTTGTCCTTTGTCACCCGAGGGTTGAGGTTAGCTTTTATCATTTGGTTGAGCGTTTTAACATATGTTGTTAAAAGGCATCAATATGATGTTTCGGATATGACATTTAACAATTGCAATCGCAAGTTAAACTTAGTTGTATATTTCGGATGAAATATTTAAGTTGTCAATCCTACTCAGAGTTCTACTAGGTTTGTATCTAACTTTCCCATGACAAAAGGGTGTATACTTGGAAGAAGGCGAAGTGATGACTAGGGAATTAAGAAAACTTCGCGACTACTCTAACTTATAGGTTTTGACACTAGTGTATGACTCTATGACTTCTAAGGGTTCATAGTGATAGGCATACCTAATTCCTAATGTGTCAAAAGGACATAGTATGGGTGCAAACTTTACAAGCAAATCATGTAAAATGCACATAAGGAATAAATGCAAACATCATGCAAAACATGATAATCATTTAGCATTTAAGATCATGAAGACATTTAATCATGTCTTATGAGAACATGTTATCATTTTGAAACACGTATGTAGGATGCAAGCAATCTAGGTTTGCTAAGGCAGATCCTAATTACTACTTGTTTAAAATGAAATCCTAACGGGAGATAAAGTTCAACATTGTAAACTGTCTCTAGTCAAATGTAGGAATGAAAAATTTTCAAGTTAGAGAATGAGTATGAGACTATCACTAGTGGTGCTCAATTAAGGCTAAACACGACCATTTTTACGGGTTATACCACAAACCCAACTTCTCTCCTGGAAGCAATTCAACCGTTAGGTCAAATTGAATTTCTAGTGCGATAGGTTCTCCAGTAGTCATTCTCATGTTAGAAAAATTCAAATTCCTATATTTGCCTATTGAAGTATAGAAAAGATGATATTAGCTTATTTCGCTAATACATGGCCTAACATGACTCAACTAACCATACTTTCAAAGTCAGTTAAGATAATGACATGTCTTACACAACTCCTAACAAAGGCAAGCGAAATGTTTCAATTTCGTGTTTGAGATTTAGAGGTTATTTGATGGAGATGGTGTATTTTATGATCTCTTGGACAACATCCTTGTTTGTTGAGTTGTTACATGTTATTTTAACATGATTTGATTTCCTAGAACCAAGAGACACTCTAATGTGATACAATGTAGAATCTACTACATCGTGTGTGTTTCAAGAATGCTCCTTTGCATATCTTGAGGAAGGAATCTAGTAAAGGTTACTTACCTCAATAGATCTTGTGAGTATTTTATTTAAAATGAGACATACTGTTTATTTCAACAAGTATGCTTTTCCGAAAGGAAACTTATCACTCTTATGAATGCTTAGTGAAACAAGTATTTTAGTGTATGACCAATTTTACTTGTTTGTGCAATGACACATATCGTATTAGGTTATTATTCAACTCTAATATCCTATATTTGTTAACAGGATGCAATTTATTCTCATGTAACATAACCATTCATGTTACAAATGGAATAAGATGCATAGGATATAAGTTATCCTTTTTCAATCTTTTGATAAGAGAAATACATGTGATATTCTCTGTTAGGATTTATTTTAAAGTGATGGTCATTTGTCTTTATAATAGTTTAATTAAGTGTGTCGTTGTTTAGTTTAGTTAATTTAGTCAATGGGCTTGGATTAACCTTATAGATTAAATGTATGATTATAGTCCATGTAAAAGGCCCAAGCTTAATCCAAGCCCACCCAAGCCTTCCATCCTTGAAGGCTATAAATACCCTTCCCCTCCTCACTTGGAAGGGTTGGATGTGTATGTTGCTTCAAGGGGTATTCTCATTCTTGTATCTTATTCTTTCTCTCTTAATCTAATCTCTTGAAGTTACCATCCCATCTCATTTCTCTTTCTTCTAATCTTCTCTTATTCTCATATTGTTGTTGTGTGATAAAGGATAATATTAAACATTAACATTCTCAAAGATTGATGACTTACATAATAGTTAATAACATATATTATGTGTGACACTTTAACTAGACATGTGACTTTGAGTGTTGAGTCGTTCTTGAGCAAAGTTTACATATATTTTTTGTTTGCTCGTGTTTGGTTTTTCTGAAATGACACATTTACTAATTGCATTGCATTGTAAATTACTTGTATATTTCGGATGAAACATCCAAGTTGTCAATCCTACTTAGTTGTGTATTTTATGCATCTTTTAAACATATTAGTTTAAACTTTGGAACACAACCATTGGACACGAAGACTCAATATGGCATCTTCAACACAAGTGTGAGTTATGATCTGATGCATATTGTTTTCGTCTTGAGAGGACGTCATTATTTTCATAACAATCGAGTTTGATTGAGTATGTAGATTCAAGATAATATATATCATCATATTTTGATGTTATCTTGAGGCTAGACAAATAATGACTCCAATTTTATGTCTATACTCAAAAACTTGTCAATTGGATTCGAAAATGATATTAATCATAATTTGAATAATGAATTGATATGTACTCGAAATCTTTCTTGACCCTCACAATCACTCCTTTTAAAAAGAGAATAAAAATTTAAGGAATGTGTTCCCTTTATTCTAATACTAGTTGTATATGTGAGGTTAATAACATATTAAGTTGCTACTTTGATATTGTCATTTTATTTTTATTTTAGAAAAACTATTTATATTATTTATTATAATATTCTTTGTTTTTCGACACCTCATTAGTATAAAAATAATCATCTTAACTATTTTTATACAACATACGTAAAATACTAAATGTTTAAAACATTTTGTATGTGTGTTAAATCATTGCAAATTTAATACATTTTCTTTTACTTAAATACTAATGTATTAAAATGACCTTTTATCTTGTTTAGACAACCCATGGTCAAACAAGACAAAATGATGTAATGTTTTAAAGATCATGTTACAGATTTTATGAAAGTGTTAAGTATTTTGGGGTGATATACTTTTTACACTTAAACCTTTGGAAAAATAATTGTGTAAGACAATATCTTTCGACACACATGATCTACCAACTTAGTTTCTATTCCTAAGAAGGTTACTGAACCATTTTAAAAACTTGCAACAAATGCAAGAAAAATGGTCTATGCCTATATGCAATGCAAAATCAATTATGCAACTTAGTGCAAGAAGTCTAGTCTAAGTCCTATTGACACATAAGCCGAAAAACTAATATTCGACACATAGCAACAAGGCATGAAATACACTTATACTTATAGATAAAATTATCTCAACTAAAGATAACAATAAACATACAAAAGTATTAACTAACAATACTAAGACACAAAGAAAAGCAAATAGTCATTTAGCAAAACACACAAAGATACTTATTGTCATTTTGTGTATTAAGTATAACAATGTAAACTTAGCTTGATTTTATTTGAAAATGAATTATTTTCCACCCCATTTAAAAATTTAATCAAGTTCAACACCTTGAAATCATGAATACATAAACGTGTGATGTTCACTTTGTGATTTGACGAAAAATTTGTGCAATCGGCATGACCGGAAAAGACTCTCTGTTACGAATTGAAGACTCTCATAAATTTTACTTTACAATCACTTTCTAAAATAAGTTTTAAATGAAAGTAGACTCAATTACGTTTAAAACGATAGGTGGCACGACTCCTACGGACTTACAGTTGATTTTATACGAATTTTTGAAAATTACCGAATTCTGAAAAACAGACGAAGGTACCGTTAAATTTAGCGGTACCGTCCATATTTAATGGAACCGTCCGTTATATTTAACGGTGCCGTACCTGTTACTTTAGTTTTGAACTGAACCAACTTTTATTAATTTAAGAAAGCCTTCAAGCTAGTATGACAACGTATACTTAACAACAAAACTTGTAAGTATTAAGCAACTATATACTTTTCATATTTTTATCACCTTCATGTGTAATTTGATACATGGATCGTACTCAATTTTGAAAACCATTTGTTTTAAAAATTTGAGCGACGTGGCTCTGGTACCAATTGGGGAAACCGTAGAGGGGAGGGGGTGAATACGTTTCCATTTAAAAACTCAAAAACATTTTGTATCAAACTCCAGATCAAGTGTGACGTAATATGAAAAGTGTCAACTATGATCATATATCATCTAGGGATGAATAAATTAAACTACAACACAAGCACAATCAACCATGACACATACATAATTAACATAACATAAGCAACTAGCCACACAAGCATAAACGCAATGCAAATATAAACATAAAGCGATAACGAATAAAATAAAAGTAAAGAGATAAGTAAAAAGGAACAAACCGGACACGATGATTTATAGTGGTTCGGTCACGAAGCTCCTCTTCGCCCTACTCCACTCCAAGAGTACCCAACTCGAGAGTTACTTCACTAATCAACAAACTCCCTTCAGGCGGAGAAAACCGTACACGTCGCTTAACTTGTTTTCCGACACTAAGCTAGATGTCGAGTGCTAATCTTAGCTAGCACCAATCTACACGTCGCTTATCCTATTTCCGACACTAAGCTAGATGTCGAGTGCTAATCTTAGCTAGCACCAATCTACCAAGATCTACCCGATCTACCCTTGATCCACATGATCAATCACACAAGCCCAATGGCTTCAAGAGATCTCCAAGATCTCGACAAGATCACAATGATGTACTCCCACTTGACTCGATCTACCCGATCTACCCTTGATCCACTTGATCAATCACACAAGCCCAATGACTTCAAGAGATCTCCAAGATCTCGACAAGATCACAATGATCTTCCCTCACAAACTCTCAAAAGAAAAATGATCTTGATGTATGCTATGATACAATCAAGAGTGTAACAAATGTTACAAGACCTAACAACTACAACTCTTGTTTCTTCTTGGATACCTTGAGTTCTTCTCTTGCAAATGAAGAGGAATGATAACACTTTGTATCTACTTGGATACTTTGTGTTCTTCTCTTGCTAATCAAGAGGGATGACAACACTTTGTATCTACTTGGATACTTTGTGTTCTTCTCTTGCTAATCAAGAGGGATGACAATACTTTGTATCTACTTGGATACTTTGTGTTCTTCTCTTGCTAATCAAGAGGAATGAAGAGGATCACTTGAATGGATGATTGGATCACTCTTAAACAAACTAAGACTCTCCAAATGATCAAAGAAAGTGTTCTAAGTGAGGGGGATTATACCAGAGAAAAGTAACTGGAAAAATCAAGTTGGAAGTGTGAAATGGTCCACTATTTATAGGCAAGGGAGAAACTAGGCGTTATAGACCCACGGCTCCAATAATAGTCAGACGGCTCCACTAAATTTAATGGAGCCGTCGGTACTTAATGGTACCGTGGACGCTCCATCGTTTGTATTTAGTGCGGAAGGTTTATTTGGGAATGTTTGGAGCTGTTTTGGGGGGAAAATTGACTGTTGGGATTTTTAAACTTATTTTTTAAAATAAAACATTTCTTTTTAATTCAAAATAATTTGTAAAATATATTTTTGAAAAAAATGTTTTGTCACATTAAAAATGTGAAGTTTAGAAAAATATAATCCTTTGATCATTTGTCAAGTGGTAGATTTGTTTGTCCATACCTTGAGTGATTTATGTCGGGATGGAAATCTACGACTTCGTTGAAGCTTACTTGAGACGTCGAAAGGTGTTGATGTAAGTATGCATAGATGATTTGTGTTTACAAGTAACTTGCACATTTTACGTTATGCATCACAAGTTACATGTTTGTCATTATTAAAACCGAAGAAACCGTTTAGTTAAAATATCATAATATTTGCACTAACAGTCTCCCTCTTTTTGATGATGACAAATATGTAAACCGTAACACATAGTAAAATGTAAAAGTTACCTGTTTACACTCCCTTCTCCCCCTTTTGTCGAATCAAAAAGGTAGTTGCCTCAAGTGCTCCCTTGAATTCACTCCCTACTCCCCCTTATTACACTACTATCCTTTCTCCCCAGAAAGGCGAGCTTGCATCATCCTAGTGAAGTCTTCTATCACCACTTGTGAAGACGACTCCATGCTATGTATTCAAATACTCCCGAGCTCCCCCTAGCTCAATGCTCCCCTATGGTGACTTAATCCCCTTGTTTATTTACCTTAGTATCTAGCGGATCCATGGATCAAATTCTTACAAAGGCTTTTCCTACATCAAGGGTTAGCTTCGTGCAACATAATATATAACAGTATAGGAGCAACATTATAGGGACCGACAGCCTAAGGTGTAACTGTTCAATCAATCACACTAATCAAGAACGAGATTCGTTCGTTGACTGACACACTAAATGACTTCTTCCAAGTTGTCATTGGGAAGGCAAGTTCTAATAAACCTTTTGAACAACATAATCATCTACCTAAGATGATTGGTGTTGGGATGGTTTAGATTAATATATCGTTTGCACTGACAATGAGATGCATGATATATTTCATAAGAAAAAAAATGTGCATGTGATCCTAACAGGTTTGGGGTGGATATCTCTAACGGGGTTGAGGTAATGAAGTTCTAGATTTCTAGTTTGGATGATCCTAGGTGTGTGTTAGAGATAATTTGGTGTATGAAGGGTTTCGTGTGATTGTGAGGATTGAAGGTTGGTGATGGAGTTGGGAGTAGCTTGGGAAGGTGGTGTCATTGCTTCATCTTCTTTTGTAAGATCCACAAAGAGTGGTTTTGAAGGTGGTCTTACGGTTATCCTAGGTTTCTTTGAGATGTGGGTGGTGGATTCTTGTGTGGATGACATGGTGTTTGGGTGATGTGAGGTTGAAGATGAAGTGAGGAATAGTTGTAAGGTTTGAGTGTGATGATTGATGGGTTGAAGGTTCTTAGACTAACTATCACTGTCAAGAGTGAAGTGTAGCTAAAAGGTTTGAGCGGGATTGTTATAAGGGTTGAGTGTGATGAGGAATGATATTAATGTAAGGTTTGAAGATGAGATGCAAGATAAGCTTGCAATGGTAATGCCCTATATAGGCAAAAGTTTTGGGATTCGAACTAAAGTTGGTAGTAGAGTCCTATGGTGTAGTGAGGGAATCCTAGGGTGTATGTGAGTTTGCAAAATTTTGTAGGTTTGAGGTTAGGGATGCAGGGATCTGGAGGGAACAGTGAAAATTCGTCAAACATAGGCACGGTACCACTAAATACCACACGGTACCGTTAAATTTAAAGGTACCGTGGCCTATTTAACGGTACCATGATCTGGAAGTCACGAATTTTCCTGTGAAGCCTAGTTCTGGGCAGCTAAAGGGAAGTTTTCTAGGGAATAAGAACCACATTTGTGTGTTCTTGAGTATGTTTGGTGAAAGACTATACGAGTGTGTTTTCGCTCCCCCTTAATCTATGACCATCCGGACAAGTTGTAAAAGATAAAGAGGAAAACAAACGTTGATATAAGCGATGAGTTTAGTAACGTCATGACAAGCGGTGGATATCATACAATAAACTTCACCTTTGAAGTCACGTAGCTTTTCTCAATCATTGTGAATATTCATAGAACATTCATATGATGAGGCATATGATCATTTGGAGATATCCTAAGGGTTAAGAAGATAAAATCTTCAGGGTTGTGAGGTTAGTGATAAGGTTCTAGTGGGGTTATCTCAACTTATCCTAGCGGTTCTTCGCATGAAGTGTGTGGAAGGTGAGTGGGATATGGAAGCATTGGTAGTGTAGAACTAAGGTTGAAAGGTGTAGGTAAGTTGGGAAGATAATGGATACGGACTATGGTGTGTTCAGTACCATGCGGAAGTGAAAGGGAAGAAGGCTTAGGAATCAGAAGATAGATACAATCTGTTCTGATAGGATACGGTTCTGGTTCAAGACTACATCGAGTGGATTTCGATAGTGGTTTTGAAACAGTGAGAATAAACTGCCTCAGCAGACAACGGTCCGACGGTACTGTTAAATTTAGCGGTACCGTCCCCTATTTAAGGGTACCGTGACCTGCTGAGGTCAGTTTTGACCCATAATTAGATTTTTGACAAAGAAATTTCACATATGTTGTGATTTTTCTGGACCTTGGATTAAAGAAATTTATACCGAATAAATTCTTTTTATGAATGAATCCAACGGGATTTGATGAACGTTGATCAAGAACGAGAGATGACATTTAATTGCATTTCGCAAATTAAATATACTTTAAATATTTCGGATGAAGTATTTAAGTTGTCATTTGAACTTAAGAGGATTTCACGAATAAATCTCACTGATTTAGTGAGACTTTTCGTCATGAGGAAAGAATTTATACCTAATAAATTCTTTGAACGGTACTGGACGAGAAGAGATGACTTTTATATTTCTAAGGAAATACATAGGTAGTCATTAGAGCGATGTGAAGGATGACTTAATATTTCCAGTTAAATATTTAAAAAGTCATGAGACGAGACACAGGATATGACTTGACATTTCCAGTGAAATATCTATAAGTCATGGGACGAGATAGAGGGAATGACTTGATATTTCCAGTGAAATATCTAAAAGTCATGACACGAAATGGAAGAGATGATCTCAATATTTCCAATGAAATATTTTAGTGATCATGCACGGAACGTGAGGGATGACTTAATATTTCCAGTGAAATATTTAGATAGTCATGAGAGGGATTTAAAGAATGACTCAATGTTTCCAGTGAAATATTTAAAGAGTCATAAGACAAGACGCACGAGAAGACTACAATATTTCCAGTGAAATATTCAAGTAGTCATAAGAGGTGTAAGAGGGATGACTTTAATATTTCTAGTGAAATATTTAAATAGTCATAAGATTTATGGAATATGTTCCATCATTCCTAGACCTAGACGAAGATGGTTAGGGGATTCTCGGTTGCGAGGTTTGGTTGATTTACGGATTTTGATGTGCTTCGCACGCGAGTGTTTCACGGGGTTTTGAAATACGTAAAGCTAGGCCTATGGTGCTGATTCGCAGCAGGGTTTGGGATCTTAAGAAGTGTGTAATCACATGAGGATGAAAGAAAACTACTAATCACTGATATAGTGATTCATGAGTCCTTTGTCACCCGAGGGTTGATGTTAGCTTTTAGCATTTGGATGAGCGTTTTAACATATGTTGTTGAAAGGCATGAATATGATGTTTCAGATATGACATTTAACAATTGCGATCGCAAGTTAAACTTACTTGAATATTTCGAATGAAATATTTAAGTTGTCAATCCTACTCCGAGTTCTACTAGGTTTGTATCTAACCTTCCCATGAAAAAAGGGTGTATACTTGGAAGAAGGCGAAGTGATGACTAGGGAATTAAGACAACTTCGCGACTACTCTAACTTATAGGTTTTGACACTAGTGTATGACTCTAAGACTTCTAAGGGTTCATAGTGATGGGCATACCTAATTCCTAATGAGTCAAAAGGGCATATTGTGGGTGCCAACTTTACAAGCAAATCATGTAAAATGCACATAAGGAGTAAATGCAAACATCATGCAAAACATGATAATCATTTAGCATTTAAGATCATGAAGACATTTAATCATGTCTTATGAGAACATGTTATCATTTTGAAACACGTATGTGGGATGCAAGCAATCTAGGTTTGCTAAGGCAGATCCTAATTACTACTTGTTTAAAATGAAATCCTAACGGGAGATAAAGTTCAACAATGTAAATTGTCTCTAGTCAAATGTAGGAATGAAAAATTTTCAAGTTAGAGAATGAGTATGAGACTATCACTAGTGGTGCTCAATTAAGGCTAAACATGAACATTTTTACGGGTTATACCACAAACCCAACTTATCTCCTGGAAGCAATTCAACCGTTAGGTCAAATTGAATTTCTAGTGCGATAGGTTCTCCAGTAGTCATTCTCATGTTAGAAAAATTCAAATTCCTATATTTGCCTATTGAAGTGTAGCAAAGATGATATTAGCTTATTTCGCTAATACATGGCCTAATATGACTCAACTAACCATACTTTGAAAGTCGGTTAAGATAATGACATGTGTTACACAACTCCTAACAAAGGCAAGCGAAATGTTTCAATTTCGTGTTTGAAATTTAGAGGTTATTTGATGGAGATGGTGTATTTTATGATCTCTTGGACAACATCCTTGTTTGTTGAGTTGTTACATGTTATTTTAACATGATTTGGTTTCCTAGAACCAAGAGACACTCTAATGTGATACAATGTAGACTCTACTACATCGTGTGTGTTTCAAGAATGCTCCTTTGCATATCTTGAGGAAGGAATCTAGTAAAGGTTACTTACCTCAATAGATCTTGTGAGTATTTTATTTAAAATGAGACATACTGTTTATTTCAACAAGTATGCTTTTCCAAGAGGAAACTTATCACTCTTACGAATGCTTAGTGAAACAAGTATTTTAGTGTATGACCAATTTTACTTGTTTATACAATGACACATGTCGTATTAGGTTATTATTCAACTCTAATATCCTATATTTGTTAACAGGATGCAATGTATTCTCATGTAACATAACAATTCATGTTACAAAGGGAATAAGATGCATAGGATATAAGTTATCCTTTTTCAATCTTTTGATAAGAGAAATACATGTGATATTCTCAAAGATTGATGACTTACATAATAGTTAATAACATATATTATGTGTGACACTTTTACTAGACATGTGACTTTGAGTGTTGAGTCGTTCATGAGCAAAGTTTACATATGTTATTTGTTTGCTCGTGTTTGGTTTTTCGGAAATGACACATTTACTAATTGCATTGCAATGTAAATTACTTGTATATTTCGGATGAAACATCCAAGTTGTCAATCCTACTTAGTTGTGTATTTTATGCATCTTTTAAACATATTAGTTTAAACTTTGGAACATAACCATTGGACACGAAGACTCAATATGGCATCTTCAACACAAGTGTGAGTTATGATCCGATGCATATTGTTTTCGTCTTGAGAGGACGTCATTATTTTCATAACAATCGAGTTTGATTGAGTATGTAGATTCAAGATAATATATATCATCATATTTTGATGTTATCTTGAGGCTAGACAAATAATGACTCCAATTTCATGTCCACACTCGAAAACTTGTCAATTAGATTCGATAATGATATCAATCATAATTTGAATAATGAATTGATATGTACTCGAAATCTTTCTTGACCCTCACAATCACTCCTTTTAAAAAGAAAATAAAAATTTAAGGAGTGTGTTCCATTTATTCTAATACTAGTTGTATGTGTGAGGTTAATGACATATTAAGTTACTACTTTGATATTGTCATTTTATTTTTATTTGAGAAAAACTATTTATATTATTAAGTATAATATTCTTAGTTTTTCGACACCTCATTAGTATAAAAATAATTATCTTAACTATTTTTATACAACATACGTAAAATACTAAATGTTTAAAACATTTTGTATGTGTGTTAAATCAATGCAAGTTTAATACATTTTCTTTTACTTAAATACTAATGTATTAAAATGACCTTTTATCTTGTTTAGACAACCCATGGTCAAACAAGACAAAATGATGTAATGTTTTAAAGATCATGTTACGGATTTTATGAAAGTGTTAAGTATTTTGGGGTGATATACTTTTTACACTTAAACCTTTGGAAAAATAATTGTGTAAGACAATATCTTTCGACACACATGATCTACCAACTTAGTTTCTATTCCTAAGAAGGTTACTAAACCATTTTAAAAACTTGCAACAGATGCAAGAAAAATGGTCTATGCCTATATGCAATGCAAAATCAATGACGGAACTTAGTGCAAGAAGTCTAGTCTAAGTCCTATTGACGCATAAGCCGAAAAACTAATATTCGACACATAGCAACAAGGCATGAAATACACTTATACTTATAGATAAAATTAGCTCAACTAAAGATAACAATAAGCATACAAAAGTATTAACTAACAATACTAAGACACAAAGAAAAGAAAATAGTCATTTAGCAAAACACACAAAGATACTTATCGGCATTTTGTGTATTAAGTATAACAATGTACACTTAGCTTGATTTTATTTGAAAATGAATTATTTTCCACCCCATTTAAAAATTTGATCAAGTTCAACACCTTGAAATCATGAATACATCAAAGTGTGATGTTCACTTTGTTATTTGACGAAAAATTTGTGCAATCGGCATGACCGGAAAAGACTCTCGGTTACGAATTGAAGACTCTCATAAATTTTACTTTACAATCACTTTCGAAAAGTATTTTTAACTGAAAGTAGACTCAATTACGTTTAAAACGATAGGTGGCACGACTCCTACGGACTTACGGTTGATTTTATACGAATTTTTGAAAATTACCGAATTCTGAAAAACAGACGAAGGTACCGTTAAATTTAGCGGTACCGTCCATATTTATTGGAACCGTCCGTTATATTTAACGGTGCCGTACCTGTTATTTCAGTTTTGAACAGAATCAACTTTTATTAATTTAAGAAAGCCTTCAAGCTAGTATGACAACGTATACTTAACAACAAAACTTGTAAGTATTAAGCAACTATATACTTTTCATATTTTTATCACCTTCATGGGTAATTTGATACATGGATTGTACTCAATTTTGAAAACCATTTGTTTTAAAATTTTGAGCGACGTTGCTCTGGTACCAATTGTGGAAACCGTAGAGGTGGGGGGGGGGGGGGTGAATACGTTTCCATTTAAAAACTCAAAAACATTTTGTATCAAACTCCTGATCAATTGTGACGTAATATGAAAAGTATCAACTATGATCATATATCATCTAGGGATGAATAAATTAAACTACAACACAAGCACAATCAACCATGGCACATACATAATTAACATAACATAAGCAACTAGCCACACAAGTATAAACGCAATGCAAATATAAACATAAAGCGATAAAGAATAAAATGAAAGTAAAGAGATAAGTAAGAAGGCGCAAACCGGACACGATGATTTATAGTGGTTCGGTCACGAAGCTCCTCTTCGCCCTACTCCACTCCCCGAGTACCCAACTCGAGAGTTACTTCACTAATCAACAAACTCCCTTCAGGCGGAGAAAACCATACACGTCGCTTAACTTGTTTTCTGACACTAAGCTAGATGTCGAGTGCTAATCTTAGCTAGCACCAATCTACCACGATCTACCCGATCTACCCTTGATCCACATGATCAATCACACAAGCCCAATGGCTTCAAGAGATCTCCAAGATCTCGACAAGATCACAATGATCTACTCCCACTTGACTCGATCTACCCGATCTACCCTTGATCCACTTGATCAATCACACAAGCCCAATGGCTTCAAGAGATCTCCAAGATCTCGACAAGATCACAATTATCTTCCCTCACAAACTCTCAAAAGAAAAATGATCTTGATATATGCTATGATATAATGAAGAGTGTAACAAATGTTACAAGACCTAACAACTACAACTCTTGTATCTTCTTGGATACCTTGAGTTCTTCTCTTGCAAATGAAGAGGAATGATAACAGTTTGTATCTACTTGGATAGTTTGTGTTCTTCTCTTGCTAATCAAGAGGGATGACAACACTTTGTATCTACTTGGATACTTTGTGTTCTTCTCTTGCTAATCAAGAGGGATGACAACACTTTGTATCTACTTGGATACTTTGTGTTCTTCTCTTGCTAATCAAGAGGAATGAAGAGGATCACTTGAATGGATGATTGGATCACTCTTAAACAAACTAAGACTCTCCAAATGATCAAAGAAAGTGTTCTAAGTGAGGGGATTATACCAGAGAAAAGTGACTGGAAAAATCAAGTTGGAAGTGTGAAATGGTCCACTATTTATAGGCATGGGAGAAACTAGTCGTTATAGACACACGGCTCCACTAATTGTCAGACGGCTCCACTAAATTTAGGGGAGCCGTCGGTACTTAATGGCACCATGGACACTCCTTTGTTTGTCTTTAGTGGGGAAGGTTTATTTGGGAATGTTTGGAGCTGTTTTGGGGGGAAAATTGACTGTTGGGATTTTTAAACTTATTTTTCAAAATAAAACATTTCTTTTTAATTCAAAAATAATTTGTAAAATATATTTTTGAAAAAATGTTTTGTCACATTAAAAATGTGAAGTTTAGAAAAATATAATCCTTTGATCATTTGTCAAGTAGTAGATTTGTTTGTCCATACATTGAGTGATTTATGTCGGGATGGAAATCTACGACTTCGTTGAAGCATACTTGAGACGTCGGGAGGTGTTGATGTAAGTATGCATTGATGATTTGTGTTTACATGTAACTTGCACATTTTACGTTATGCATCACAAGTTACATGTTTTTCATTATTAAAACCGAAGAAACCGTTTAGTTTAAATATCGTAATATTTGCACTAACATAAACTTTCCTAATCAGTCAGCTGCACCACTATCTCTTAACCGCAAGGATTTGGAAGATTTGTTTGCTCCACTGTTCGATGACTCTCTCATTAGTCGTGCTTCCAATGTATCCACCAGTTCCGCTGCACAACCCATCAACATTCAAGAGCCTGATACAACAGTAACTATAACAACAGTAGTTGCTGAAGATGCACCTCCAACAGAAACATCATCATCAGTAGAACAAACAGCTTCTAATACTATGACTGCAGCTGACAATCCCCTCCTATCTTCTGAAGTACCCACACCCGCAAATTATGACGGCAACGCAATTTTGAATCCATTTGCTCCGGCTCCCACCATTCCAGATATTGCCGAGTCTTCAACGAGCAATTTGGATCCGTCAAATATGCACCAAAATTTTCAACACTACCTGTCGACCCACAAATGGAGTAACGATCACCCTCTAGTGAACGTGATTGGCAATCTAGACAACCTGGTCATGACACGAAAAAGACTCCACACAGACGGTGAAACTTGCATTTATGCACTCATTGTTTGTCAAGCAGAACCGAAAAACATTAAAGAAGCCCTCACTTACGACAATTGGATTGAGTCAATGCAAGAAGAACTTGATCAATTCAAGCGTCTAGAAGTTTAGGAATTGGTAGAAAGACCAGATGGAGTATACGTTGTCGGACTGAAATGGATCTGGAAGAACAAGTTGGATGCTGATGGCACGGTTATCCGTAACAAGTCTTTTTTGGTTGCTAAAGGATTCAGTCAAGAAGAAGGTATCGACTTTGAGGAATCTTCCGCACCAGTGGCAAGACTTGAGGCTGTTCGAATATTTCTGGCGTATGAAGCTCACAAGAATATCACCATATATCAAATGGACGTGAAGATGGCATTTCTAAATGGACAACTCTGTGAAGAAGTATACGTCACACAAGCAGAGGGCTTCGTCGACCCAGAACATCCGAATCACATGTACCGGCTCAAGAAAGCCCTCTATGGCCTTAAAGAAGCCCCGAGGGCATGGTACGATAAACTATATGCATTCCTAATTGCTAATCATTTCACAAAAGGATCAGTTGACCCCACATTGTTTATACAAAAACACGGGGAGGACATCTTGATTGTTCAAATTTATGTGGATGACATCATTTTTGGTTCAACCCATAAAAAGTACTCAAATGCTTTTGCTAAATTAATGAAACAAAACTTTGAGATGTCCATGATGGGTGAACTCAAGTTCTTCTTAGGACTGCAAGTTCATCAATCACCCCGTGGTATTTTCTTAAACCAGTCCAAATATGCTCAAGAGATTTTGAAAAAGCATGGCATGACAAGCTGTGACACCTATAATACCCCAATGTCTGCATCATCTCCCAAACTGGATGCTGATTTACATAGGACACCAATTGACCCTATGAAATACAGTAGTATGATTGGGTCACTCATGTACCTAACGGCCAGTAGACCTGATGTAGTATTTGCCACATATCTTTGCTCCCGCTATCAGTCTAGACCAACTGAAAGACACCTCTTTGAGGTTAAGAGAATCCTTCGATACATAAAGGGAACCATTCACTTGGGGATCTGGTATCCGAAGGATTCTGGTTTTGAACTAATTTCCTTCTCAGACTCTGATCATGCAGGATGCTTAGACACAAGGAAAAGTATATCTGGGGGACTGCAATTCTTAAGGGACAAGCTTGTCTCTTGACAGTTGAAGAAGCAGGATTGTACATCTTTGTCATCCACTGAATCAGAATACGTAGCCATGTCAGCATACTGTGCTCAAGTCATCTGGATGAGGTCACAGCTGATGGACTACGGATACGTCTTCAACAAGATTCCGATGTATTGCGACTCCAAGAGTGCCATTGCTATCTCGTGCAACACCGTTCAGCATTCAAAATCCAAGCATATTGCTCTTCGTTACCACTTCATCAAAGAGCATGTGGAACAGGGTACAATTGAACTTTACTTTGTGGGTACAAAATACCAACTGGCAGACTTATTCACCAAATCCTTGCCTCATGCAAGATTTGTGGAATTAGTTCACCAGATTGGTATGAGATGTTTGACTCCAAAAGATTTGGAAAATTTTCTTAAAACCAACTAACCGAGTCAAACATCAAAACTATCTCTGTAAATATTTTATGAAACAAACACAAAAAGATTTTCAATTTAAATTCTCTTCTTAAAAAAAATGCAAGTACAAAATCTTCATCAACACTTTGTTCATTTTAACACATTAACAGTTATTTCTGAACAAGTGTTGAGGGGGAGAAAGAAATTCAAATTACAACGGTTTTGAAGGATTTAAAGATCCAAAGGTTCAATTTTTTCAAAATCGAGTTTTAAAATTTTAGGGTTTATGCATAATCGGATTTTTTGATTATGTGAGTTATAGATGCAATTGTTTGATGGGATTTAGTCAGAATTAGTTCCTTAACATGTTGTGTATGTTTAATTGAACCCAAAAACGTGATTAATGCATGTTCAAATTTAGGGTTCATACGTTGAATTGGGGAAAAATATATAAATGTGTTGTAGTGCAATTAAGTTACTAGGATAGTGTTTATATGAGTCGAATTGCATGTTGTAACCATCAAATTGAACCTAGAAACACAACTGATGTGATTTAGATGATTAGGGTTTAAGAAGAACGCGTTGAAAGTCTAACTTTTGATTATGTGGTTAAAAAGTGTTAAGAATTGGATAGATAACTCAGGAACATCATGTGATACTATTGGAACAAATCAAACAAACATTTAACAAGTTTTGATGAATTCCTATAATCTGATGAACAAGATTTATAGAAATTGAGTGCTGTTGAGATTCAGTTTGATATAAAAAGTTTAAGGAGCATAGAATAACTTGTGAATTGGTTTAATTGAATAGAAAAACCAAATTTCGACAAAGAACCAAGAATCATGTACGTCTACAGTAGTTATCAAAATTTCTTGTATAAGAAATTATCGAAATTGGAAAATATATCAAAATTGGACAAGTTCGGTCGAAATTGCCATATCTATCGAAATTGGACAAGTTCTATCGAAATTGCCATATCTATCAAAATTGGATAAACTCTGTCGAAATTGCAAAATCTATAGAAATTGGATATGTTTATCGCAATTGACTAAAACTTGTCGAAATACAAGATTTTATCGCAATTGGGCAAGCTTATCGAAATTCCATATGTTTATCGAAATTTCATATGTTTATCGCAATTGGGCATAACTTATCGCAATTCAGGTGGTTATCGCAATTGGACAAGATTTATCGCAATTGAGATTCTTTTCATCGGAATTGGCCACATGTCATCAAAAGTCAAAATTATCGAAATTGGACCATAATTCTGTCAAAATTGGTAAAATTGTCGAAATTGGCTAACCTGTCACAATTTGATATCTGTCAAAATTATACTGTCGGAATTCACATAAGTTGAAAATTGTCGAAATTACTCTTTGAACAATTAACATAAAATCAAATTGCTATGTTCAAACTTGTAAAATCAAACTAAGCAATAAAAGGATCACATGTGAAACAACAAGTTTAACTATTTGCTAACTTTCATGTATCTTGCAAATCTGTGTTTGAATGATGTTTCAGATACCTTAAATGGCTGCACCACAACAACAACCACTCCTAATGCTCACAAAGGCTGAAGTTTTCCTACAAGGCTATAAGGCGGAGATTGGCAACAACAACGCAAGGGTAGAATTTCACAAGATCAAGTGTGCTGAGCCAACCTGTGAGATTGCTATAGAGGTTCTCAAGCAACACCCATGCAGGAGTATGCTGGAGAAGTCAGCTAGTGTTCCAGAATTCTATATCTATCAAATGTGGGATACTTTAAAGCTGGACTTAAGAGAGACATATTTCACATGCACGCTGGACCGCAAGGAAGTCACTGTTGATAAAGACTACCTTCGCAAGGCATTGCTACTTCCAGAAGCTCCTCAACCTAACAACAAATTCTACCCAACACCTACAAAAGAAGAGGTTCTCAACTTCCTTGAAGAGATTGGCTACGATTTGCAACCAGCAATACCATTGACAAAGATCTCAAGGGTTGAAACGAGGCTTATCCCTCAACCCTGGAAAACAATCTACTACATCCTTGCCCGATCTATCTCGGGATGAGATAGTGGTCACGAGAAACGCCGTTTACCTCATCTTCAAGTCTTCTAGGGATAGATAATCAGAAAGAGATTGACTTTGATCAACCTATCTGGGATGATCTGGTCTATCAAATTCAAAAACCGACATCTTTAAACCCCTTAACCAAAATCCCGTTTGTTCGTTTCACCAAACTTCTCATTGCCCATCTCATTGAAGACAACGCTGATATCTCTACACGACTTGAAGATCGTGAAATGCATCTACTCAAGATGGACAAGACCATCAGCTCAGTCTACATCCCCAAAAGCAGCACACGAAAGCAAGGGATTAGACTACCTGAATCTCTGCTGACTGAAAAAGTTAAGAAAACAAAAGCTTACAGAGAGTATGACAGAGCTTTCAATGAAGGTCATGTCGGGTTTTGCAAGTATGATGATCAGTCTGCATCAACTAAGACTCGTTCAAAGGGAAGCAACAAGACTGAAAGTTCTTCTAGTGTGTCTAAGAAGATCAGACCCTCTGCACATAAAATCGTCAAAAGAAGAGTTCCGGTTACAATTCCTAAGCCAGAACCTGAGGAAGGAAAGATTGTTGAGGAAGAAGAATCTGACTCAGAGATGGAAACCGATGAAGAAACTCTTTACTATAAAGAAGATATAGCTACTCAGGTGGCACTAGAAGAAAGCCGTAAGTCACTCAAGGCTGATGAAGAAAGACGGGCGCAGTTAAGACTGGAAGAACAAAGGAGGTTTGAAGAACAATTAAACAGAGATTTTGGGGAAACCTAGACCTATGATGATCCGATTAATCAACCCGGTGGGTCTGGGGTAGCAAAAGAAGTAACACCACCTCACCCTAATCCGGTTAATCAACCCGGAGGGTCTGGTGTGGTCAAAGACGTTACTCAACCTCAGACTGATTTGGTTAATCAACCTGATTGGTCTGAGTTTCATAAAGAAGTCATCCCACCTCAGTCAAGTCCGGTTAATCAACCCAGCAATGACAAGGAAAAGAAGGAAGAAGAGAAGATGAAGGACGTTGATATGGAAGAAGCGGATGAATCTGAAAAGGTGTCAACAGATGAAGAAAAAATGGAAGAAGGGGAAGAAACGGATGAAGATAAGACGTTAACTGATGAGGAGGAGATAACTAAAGCTGCTGAAGAACTAGAATCAGAACTGAAGAATGAGGAAGAACAAAAGCTGCCTGAAAAGGAAGCGGACAGATACATTCAAACGCCACCAATCACTCCTCCACATTCTACACTAACAGCACCAGTGTCTCAGGATGCATCACCACCAAAGGCTCAAACACCTCCAGAATCATCAACACACCCCTCACCACCACCACCACCATCACCATCTACTGAAGCAGCAACAAAAGAATCAAAAGGAAAAACAGTCATGAAAAGCAAGAAAACTAAGAAGATCCCTAGGCTGAAACGGGTTGAAGTCGTCTCACATGCATCCAAAAGGTTGAAAAAGGCAGCAAAGCTGGTGCGTGCAAAGAAAGAAAACCAGCTAAGTGACCAAGTTCAAAACTTAACAAATATGGTCAAAGAGATGCAAGAAACCAAAGCTTGAATGGAAGAATTTCTTGAAGACGATGTTAAAGACCGATTGCTCAAAGAAGTTAAAGGCAATACCATGGTGTATGTAAAGAGGTATTTGCCCAAGGTCGTGTCACAACAGATAAAAGAGCATATCGATTCCAACCTCGAAGACAAAGTCAGGAACATTGTCGCTTTGGTTCCTCTTGTATTCACAACCCGACCAGCACAGCCGAAGGAACTAACTCTTGAAGAAATCCAACTCCAACATCTCTCTGCTTTAGTAAATCTCACCTCTCCGACTCAAGAAGAAATAGCCATCATGGAGGCTATAAAAGCCAACATGGCAAAGGAGTCGTGTAAAGTTGAGGCTGATAAGGGTAAACGTCCAAGAGAGGAAGAAGACCAAGATCTAAACACCCAAGCAAAGAAACAAAAGGGTGTCAAAGGATCTGGATCAAAACTTAAAGAACCCGTCGGTCCGTCAACAACAACAGCCACTGTACCACCAAAGGCTTCGGGATCTGGACCTACAGAAAAAGGAGCATCTGTTCGAGCACACTGCAACTGAAGAAATGGAATTTCAACAACATTACGATCAGCCATACTCACCTCCAAAGACCAAAGCAGCTTCATCCAAATCCAGCAAGAAGACATCCAAAAGATATTCTATTGTCTCCTGGCTGGATGAAGATACAACTCAAGGAAATGAATGGTTTGATCAACTTGCAAGTACTCAAACAGAAGTGGACAAAGATTCAACAATTGAAGGTAGCACATTTGAGTTTACAAAAAGACTCAAACGTGACCAACGAATCAAGAAAATGACAAAAGGAGAACTTCGTCGAATAAAGAACGATGCTTTCAACCTGCTCAAGGATAGGTTATCCAGTGCAGCTGATGAAGCGAAAAGTGTACCGCTTTTAAGGGGTCATTTAAGCCCTAAATCGTATTTATTTGATCAAATATTGCCCTAAATCGTTCCTTTTGTCATTTTAGGTACTTTTGAGAAGAAATCTGGAAAAGGAAGCATTTTGGACGTTTTTGGAGCATAAAAGTGAAGAAAACGACAAAGTCTCAAAATCTTGCTGGAAGTTACCTTTGACGGCGTCAGGATTAACCCTGGACGGCGTCATGGCTTGGCAAAAGTGGTGGATGTGAAATTTACTCATGATAAGCCAGTGAAAATTGCATGGGAATTCTGACGGCGTCACCCTTTAATTTGATCAAGGTCGTCACGTTATAATTCAAAGAGGGACGGCGTCACGTTCATAGTCTGAGGGCGTCAAGCCTTGATAAGCCAGAACGGATTTTGGAGAGCTAAAGAGGGACGGCGTCAAGAAGGTCATCCGAGAACCCTAAAAGCGGCGAGGTGACGGCGTCACACTCCATAACGTGACGCCGTCAGATCTAAAAATCTATATATAGTTTTGCAATTCTTTGTCATTAGTGTGGAACTTATTTGGGAACTTTGTGTGTGAAAACCCTAGGACGAATTTGGCAGCTCTTTCAAGGCTTTTTGCCTTGAGATCTTCCATGTTACATTGAAGATAAGTTATCAATTAATCATTCAATATGTCTATGTGTTGTTTGATTCTATCTTATTCTTGTCTTTTGTTTAACATGTTAGGCTAGATTTATCTTGTGTTTGCTTAGATCTAATGAAACCTAGCTATTGATTATTGGTTATTAGTGTGTTGTTAGTTGTATTGGATGATTGTTCATCTATGTTAGGCTTAAGAAAACTGGCTAACTTCCTATTCGGTAACTTGCTTGAACGTCTTAAGAAACATGAACCAATGCGTACTAAAGGTTTTTATGGTTGTATTTAATGCACAAGCGAATTCTAGTGATCCCATGTTAGGAGCTTCCTAGCCGGCTCGACATAGGAGTGAAGTAGGAGCTTGTAGAGTTGGGGAAGTACGTACGCCACCCCACGAATGGTATTAAGGAATACACCCGTCATCCACGCAACTAATACACACTAATCAACCGGTAAAAGATAGTTAGGGAGTAAGGAAATCTAAGTAAACACATTTCTCTCCACATAAGTTTTCACCAACATTTTCATTTTTTGTTATTTTATTTTATTTGCATTCGTAGTAATTTGGGTTAGTTGACTAGCAACTAATTCCGCCCACTCTTTCAAACCCGAGATTTTACTTGCTTTCATAAAAATATAAAAACATAAAAAGAATCTTCTCTCACCCTTAGACCTATTAAAGTAGTTTTTCATACCTAACGAACACTATTCCCTGTGGAGAACGATCAATCCCCCGTACTTACCACTACACTATACTACATCGGTCATGTACACTGCCTGGTGGGGTTGTAAGCCTCTTGAGATCCCTCGAGAGGTAAAACCTGTTGTAAGGTTGCAAAACCACGCATCAAGTTTTTGGCGCCGCTGCCGGGGAATAGTTATTGTTTAGGTTGAATTTTTATTTTATAGGTCTACTCACTAGATTCCTTTCTAGTGAGATTTTTATTTTCTTTTTTCTAGGTTTTCTTTAGTCTATCTATTTTCTTCGTTTCTTTGTTCGTAACCATTACCATTCGACATCATGGAAGATGGTAATATCCTTAATCCCAACAACCCACCACCACAACAACAACCACCACCTCCTAGAGCCCGTACTTTAGGAGAGTACTCCCGTCCTAGCCACCATGGCTATCGAAACACCATTGAGCTCACTCAAGGAGGCAATGTCACACCCTTGCGATCCGACACCATCCGGTTGGTGCAAAGCGGATGCGCATTCCATGGACTTCGTTCCGAAGATCCTAATCAACATCTCAAGGACTTTCTCAAAATTGTTGATTCTATAGACCTTGATGTTGCCACTCAAGAGACGACCCGATTGCGTCTCTTTCAATTCTCTCTGCGGGACCAAGCTAGTCAATGGCTAGAGCGTCAACCCGCAGGATCCATCACCTCTTGGGATGATCTCACTACTCGTTTCCTTGCTCAGTTTTTCCCACCGGGAAGAACTACCAAGCTAAGGAATGATATCTTGATGTTCCAACAACGTCAAGGCGAAACTCTCTACGAGGCATGGACTCGATTCAAGGACTTACTCCAAAAAGTCCCTCACCATGGCATAGAACTTTGGCTCCAAGTCTAAATCTTCTATGACCATATCAATCTCTCCACGAGGCAAACCATTGACCAATCGGCCGGTGGTAAGCTACGTGATCTAAGTGCGGAACAATCATGGGCTCTCCTAGAGGATCTTGCTCTTTATGACAACGAAAGTTGGAGTGATCCCCGTGATTTGAATAAAACGGTCAAGGCAATATCTTTGCCTTCGAACAATTCAAGCACTTCCGACCGTAGGATCATAGAACTTGAAGACCAAATCAAGTTTCTCATGAAATCCTACGAGGCTCCTAAACCTTCAAGCCAAGTGAACAAAATCACTTCTTCATGTGAATTATGTAGTGGTCCCCACGACACTCGTGATTGCATTAAACTCCCCAAACAAGCTTTTGTGGACTACGCATCCTCGCGTACCGACGGAGCGGGAGACAAGTGGTACACTTTCAAACCCGAGCCAAACCCCTATGGTGATACATACAACCCCTCATGGAAAAATCACCCGAACCTTAGGTGGAAACAAAACCAAAACGCTCAACAAACCAATTCTTCCAACCCACCTAATCGTTTCCAATCAAGCGGTTCCAACTCGAACCGTACTTTCAACAACAATCCTTCCGGCAATGGTAGTACCAATAACTTTGAAGGATTGATGTCCCAATTTATGGCATCTCAAGAAGCTCGTTTAGCCAAGTTTGAAGCCGATTTCAAACAAAAACAAAGCGAGATGACCAATAAGATTGACACCTTGTTGAAAGCCCTCAATGACCGAGAAATGGGAGCACTCCCTAGTAACACGGTCAAGAACCCGAAACTAAACGTCAACGCCATTTCATCAGTTTCGTCTCCTAGTTCTTGTCCACAATATTATTCGGTCAATTCCATGAGCACGTGTTTCAAACAAACCCAAGTCGTTCCAAATGACCAAGAAGTTATGACATCCAAATTGGTCAACAACATAGTTGAAACACCTCCCACTCAAAACCTTGACGAAGAATTCAAGGAGCTCCACCTTGAAAGTCCGGTTGTTGATGTGTTGGATGAGAAGAAGCTCAAGTTAGGCGAAAAAGGGACCGCCTTCGTTCAAAACAAACTACCTAAGAAATTAGATGATCCGGGCTTATTTGTTCTACCTTGCAAGATCGGTAATTCGGAGGCTTATGACACATTAGCCGATCTTGGATCAAGCCTTAACTTACTTCCGTTACCTCTCTACACCTCTCTAAAACTAGGAAAACTTGAAGAAACCGAGGTGATAATAGGTTTAGCGGATGGGAGTGTTGCTTACCCGGTTGGAGTAGTTAAGGACGTGTTAGTGCACATTGGAAAACTAACCATTTTAGCCGATTTCCACGTCCTTGATATGGTTAGCGACCCTACATGCCCCTTGTTGATAGGTAGAGGATTTTTGGCGACCGCTAGTGCTATGATTGATTGTAAGGAATCCAAGATAGCGGTAAGAGAAGGAGATACTTGGTCAGTCTATGATGTTAAGAAACACGCCTATAATACTAGTGAGGAACCAACACCACATTGGTTAGAATCAAATAGGAGACCATCTAGATATGGACCTTGGATTGATAGAGACTTCATAGGACCCCAACGCCCATTTTACCTAGAAGAGGACTTTGTGAACCGAACACATACGGTAGAGCAACTCTTAGCTAGGGACACCGAATTGGATCCATTTGAAGACCCTCTAGTTTTTAGGAAAATGATTGATTTCCTAGGAGTTTGGCCAATTAACCTAGGAATGAATAAGTGGACTTGTGAGGAAGATGATCATAAGTGGAATTGGGATAAACCACCCAAAGATGGAGATGGGTCATGGCATATTAAGATGACATTGTATGACCCGGATGGAGAGAAGTTTGAAAAGATATATCGTACTAAGCGGACCAATAGGAAACTTCAAACCAAGCTTAACCCTAAAGACGTCCTCGATGACGAGCTCACTTATATAGGGTAGAGTGACTTTGAGTCTAGCTACAAGACTCGTTAATAAAGAAAAGCGCTTCTTGGGAGGCAACCCAAGCTTTATTTGCTTTGTGTGTTTATTTATTTGTTTGTTTGATTTTATTTGTTTCCGTATGTGTGTTTAAGTTTTTATTATTATTGATTCATATTCAAAAATAAATTGTGAAAATGCTTTATCTTGTTTTTAACTTCGTCTTAACTACATATAAAGGTATTTTGCAAAAGTTAAGTGTAAGGGAAATCTAAATCGGTTTATTAGAACACAAATGAACGTGAATCGTAATAGTAATAAATGAACATACATATTAGTATTTGTTTGAGTCAAATGCTTGTATCGAGTCATAATGATGTTTTGCAGGATTTCCAGGAAGTAAGGTATAGGTTTTTACAAAAATTTTCGGGAAACGTAACATGAGAATTCTGTCAGATCATTTCTGACGGCGTCAGGCTTTACAACCTGACGGCGTCAGGTTTAATTTTCTGAAAATTTTTGAAGGTTTTGTTTTCATAAAAAGTTTTTATTAAATCTATAACTTATAATCTCCAGGAATCTGCAAAATTATCATTCCACAAGCATTATATCCTTATATATAGATTTATCCCGCCGATGTTATGCAGGTTTTCGTGTTTGTTTTCTCAGGTTTAACAGGTTATTTTGGACAAGGAAATGTTTTTGGATCAAGCTTATGGCGATGCATTAGTCATGGAGCTTCAACATTATCTTGGAAGAAGATCTAACCGTGTTACTTCATTATCCACCGAGCGAATCAGGGGAGTATTTGATTTCATTCTTTTACCTTATTTACTTTTACATCTTGTTATTTGAACATTGGGGACAATGTTCATCTTAAGTGTAAGGGGGGGTAAAAGTACGATTAGAGAATGCTATTGCACTTGATTTTTGTTTGTTTGATGGTAGATGTGTAATAAAACTGAGATAAATACCTGTTAGGGTAATTTTAGTGCCAACTTTAAATTTTTTTACAACATATAGGAGTGAAACTTTGAACTTAATGAGCGTCTCACGGATAGGAGTTATATGACTAGCACAAAAACCGTACCACTAAAAAATTTTCCACTCCCAAATATGTGAGGTTCGCCCCTAGAATTGGTAGGAAAAGCATTTATGCTATGATGTGTGTACCGGTAGCACTTAGATTCTAGAACTTGTGTTAGGACCATTCCGAGGCCACAAGTGAGACTACATTCGTGCAGTTAGATTTACTACATGATAAGAGGCATTAGGATTAACCCATTGTTTTACACCTGTGTTTTTGTTATAATTACATTGGCTACATTGGTTAAGTAATTCTCCCACACCCTTTGCGTTGTACTCATTTTTAGTACACGATACCCCTAGTACACCCCTCAGAGCCTATCTTTTCGTTTCGACCTTTAAGCATTTTACTTAAAGGAAGAATTTGTTACACCCCACTAAAATGTACACCCAAATCGCCTTAGCCTACCTTGTATGCACTCATCTTTAGTGCATTATTGTGACAACATTTGTTTAAACCCAAGTTAATTATCTAGTTGATTACATGGTTGCTAAGTCGAGTCATATCCTTGTACATATTGTTTTGGGACGATTGGGACTCATGGGTAAAGTACTAGTGTAATAGAGTAATGGGGAAGAACATCATTTATTACCCTCATATGTGCTAAATATTTTAAAAGTACTCCAAGTTTTTCAATTATCTTAATTCGAGTCATTAGAATAGTTATTTGTAAAGTTATGTAAAAATTCAAGTGTAAGGGGAATCCAATGCCCCTATGATGTATTATTTTGGATGGTAGGGCAAAAGTGTATGCAAAAAAAAAAATAATAATAAATAAATAAATAAAAAAAATCGAAAAATCAAGAAAAATACAAAAAAATGAGAAAAAGAAAAATGGAAAAAACATACGGACTACCATCCCGTTTCATTTTATCTTTATTTTATGTTTTTGTTATTTTGTTTTTAGCTTAAGATTGAGTCGAGTCTTGGCTTAGCAACATTGTATAGTACATGTAATTGATCAAGATCTTTAACTCGCCACCAGTAAAATATCCTTTATCCAACAAAACCGTGTTTTCCTTTTCCCTACACCTAACATTATAACCCATTTAAAAGCCCTCTTTGATAGTTTATCTTAGGTGCTTACGCCTAGTGGAGGAGGTTTTTGATCCTTTCCCAAGCCTATGGTAATCTATTTGCTATGACAGGTAGTGAGAGATATTATCCGTTTCCATTTATGAGATTTATTTTGATGACACTTGAGAGATGTGAGTATCTAAACACTACTTGTGAGGTGCTAGTTTGTAATCTCCGTGCTTATTATGATTAAAGTAGAACGACTATTTGTTGCAATTACTTTTATATTAGCGTTAAATGACCCCTAACTTGTATTTTGATTAGAATAAAAGGGCATTTGCTTGAGGACAAGCAAATCTCAAGTGTAAGGGTATTTGATGAAGCGAAAAGTGTACCGCTTTTAAGGGGTCATTTAAGCCCTAAATCGTATTTATTTGATCAAATATTGCCCTAAATCGTTCCTTTTGTCATTTTAGGTACTTTTGAGAAGAAATCTGGAAAAGGAAGCATTTTGGACGTTTTTGGAGCATAAAAGTGAAGAAAACGACAAAGTCTCAAAATCTTGCTGGAAGTTACCTTTGACGGCGTCAGGATTAACCCTGGACGGCGTCATGGCTTGGCAAAAGTGGTGGATGTGAAATTTACTCATGATAAGCCAGTGAAAATTGCATGGGAATTCTGACGGCGTCACCCTTTAATTTGATCAAGGTCGTCACGTTATAATTCAAAGAGGGACGGCGTCACGTTCATAGTCTGAGGGCGTCAAGCCTTGATAAGCCAGAACAGATTTTGGAGAGCTAAAGAGGGACGGCGTCAAGAAGGTCATCTGAGAACCCTAAAAGCGGCGAGGTGACGGCGTCACACTCCATAACGTGACGCCGTCAGATCTAAAAATCTATATATAGTTTTGCAATTCTTTGTCATTAGTGTGGAACTTATTGGGGAACTTTGTGTGTGAAAACCCTAGGACGAATTTGGCAGCTCTTTCAAGGCTTTTTGCCTTGAGATCTTCCATGTTACATTGAAGATAAGTTATCAATTAATTATTCAATATGTCTATGTGTTGTTTGATTCTATCTTATTCTTGTCTTTTGTTTAACATGTTAGGCTAGATTTATCTTGTGTTTGCTTAGATCTAATGAAACCTAGCTATTGATTATTGGTTATTAGTGTGTTGTTAGTTGTATTGGATGATTGTTCATCTATGTTAGGCTTAAGAAAACTGGCTAACTTCCTATTCGGTAACTTGCTTGAACGTCTTAAGAAACATGAACCAATGCGTACTAAAGGTTTTTATGGTTGTATTTAATGCACAAGCAAATTCTAGTGATCCCATGTTAGGAGCTTCCTAGCCGGCTCGACATAGGAGTGAAGTAGGAGCTTGTAGAGTTGGGGAAGTACGTACGCCACCCCACGAATGGTATTAAGGAATACACCCGTCATCCACGCAACTAATACACACTAATCAACCGGTAAAAGATAGTTAGGGAGTAAGGAAATCTAAGTAAACACATTTCTCTCCACATAAGTTTTCACCAACATTTTCATTTTCTGTTATTTTATTTTATTTGCATTAGTAGTAATTTGGGTTAGTTGACTAGCAACTAATTCCGCCCACTCTTTCAAACCCGAGATTTTACTTGCTTTCATAAAAATATAAAAACATAAAAAGAATCTTCTCTCACCCTTAGACCTATTAAAGTAGTTTTTCATACCTAACGAACACTATTCCCTGTGGAGAATGATCAATCCCCCGTACTTACCACTACACTATACTACATCGGTCAGGTACACTGCCTGGTGGGGTTGTAAGCCTCTTGAGATCCCTCGAGAGGTAAAACCTGTTGTAAGGTTGCAAAACCACGCATCAGCAGCTGAACTCGAATATCACTTGGAAAACATTGCCCGAGCAATGTCCAATGAGTTTAGCTGGACGAATCCAGATGTAGTTATGGTTGGTAGCACATCAAGAAACAACCAACCATATATTACAGACTGGACGAAGTCGTTGCCTGTTATAAGAGTCTCCGATCAACCAGCCATTCCCTACTAGTTCTTCTTTAACAACGATCTGGAATTACTCGAGCACGGAATCAAGTATCAACCAAAGTACGCAACCTCAATAACTTTGATCCCTGCAGCAAGTTACAATCAACCAGCCATCGAGGAAACTGCCACAAGACTTTTCATCTCCAACAAAGTGCAGTATGACCAAGAGGCACGCCTGGGTATTTATCATTGGTTCGAGAAGCGGAAGACTTGGTACAAGAGTAAACTCACCAAGAAATCTCCCACTCCAGTGAAAAGTGATCTTAGGATTCTTGCTGTGGTCAATCTAGAGGGTGAAAAGAAATATGACTACACCTTCTTGACAGAGATCAAAGTTAGAAGACACGACCACCAGGTCTACACCTTCTCTGAAGCAGATTTCCCATATTTGAATCTAAATGACCTTGAAGATATGTATTTGATCAAAGTTAAAGGGAAGCTGCAACACTTCACAACTGATCTTCAATATGCATTCAACACTTCGATACTCCACTTCATAAAAAGGAAGATCATCCAAGAACGTGTAGAAGATCTGAAGCTTGGGGTCGAGAGCTACCAGAAGAAGATAAATCTGATTGCACCAAATCTACTTCTTCCTGGGATAAAAAATGAGGCTCAATACACCTTGAAGAAAGAACCTACCTTCGGGTTCGTTTACAAGAGCGATCTTACGATCAACTGCTTCATGGCGTATAACGAGGTTCATAAGTTTTGCGATCACACGCTGAAGAAGGTTCGTGATGGGTTGGTTATACAGGTACGAGATCAGGAGTTGCACAAGTCAAGAAGATGGACAGGAGCTCAGCTAAGAGAGATCCGTCAGTTTGTACTAAATATTGAGCGCAGGTTGTTTCACAGAGACCAAATGAGGAGGTTCGAGAGCTATATTAGAGGGAGGCCATCATTCCCGATCAGGAGCTTCCAGAGACCTGATCCAGTCTACACTGCATTCAGAAGTCAGGGATGATGTAAGAGTTAAATATATTCTTTAATTGATATTGCTTGATTGATTGTTGATAATGGCTTGTGCACACATCATAGTGCACAACCCGTTCTTGTAAAGAAAGGACCCTGAGGTATGCTTCAGTGCCTCAATCCTAAAATAAAGAGCGAAAGCTTCTTACTTTTGAGTAGAATTAACCAGAATTTTCAAAGTATTTCAAAATTCTACTCAAAAGAACAAGTACGCCCTTGTTAAGGGGGAGTACTTGAAACAAAAATCTTTGTTCTAAAACAACAAAAGTTCTTGAAATTCTTCCTGTAAACCTCAAAAAGCATATTTTAATCAAAAGTTTTCAAAAACAACATGAATATGCTATTTTTGAGGGGGAGAATATGAAAGTGATTAAAATATGGTGTATAAAAGATGAAATCTCGTATGAGCTCGACTCAGAATTGAAACCTCGAATTGACGATATCAAAAGTCAGTAATCAAAAAGTCATGTCCTGGACGGGTAATAATTTCAAGCCGCTTTTTCCGGTGATGTAAACGTGTCTCTCAAAGGACATGTCTGAGTAGAATGTGCCAATTTCGAGAGATTATTCTTTGAATATGGCCTGGACGGGTAATAATTTCAAGCTAGTCTAACTAGTGATGTAAACGTGTCTCGTAAAGGTCATATTCATTGAAAATTGATCAATTCCAAAAGTGCTGACTCTACCCGATATGTGTAAATTTACCTTAAATACTTATGAGCACATGTTAAGGGGGAGCATTTCTGAAATTACAAAACTCTCAAAGTGTTAACAAAATATATTTTTACAATCATAAACACTTTGAGAGATTTTCAAATAATTGGTTTATGGCAACAATAGGATAGTCATGGAGATATAAGGTGACTAAGGTTAGGAAACCGTCCTATGATCCGCCAGAGCCGGAGGAATCTACCCAAGGACAATACCAATAGTTTAGTACTAGAAAAGTCCCAGGTATGATGAAAAAAGGAGTAAAGAAATGAACGGAAAAGAAGGGGTTGAAGAATGAAAAAAAAAGTAAAGAAAAGGGTGAAAAGAAATAGCCCTCCATTTGTTCAACTTTAGGGCAGACACCGGGTTCAATACATATGCTACTGGTTGATACTACGGTAATACCGGTATTGAAGATTAAGCCGTCATGGACCTAGTGATGCACTGCACTAAACCTTCTAGCCACTCAGGTGTCTCTCAAAAGACACTTGTTTCATTTCTCATGGAGAACCCTTCATTATCTATCAACCTCTCACTCTGAGATGTGTTGATATTGAAAAGGAGGCAATCTGCTCCATGCCTCCAACGACTAAAACCAATAAGCACTTTATCGAGTCTAGAGCCACGAGATACATAAAAGATCTCATAGGAACACTTAGCATTTCTACACTGGATGTTCAACAAAAAGAACACCAGCTGTAAATTATAAGAGTGTCCTACGCAGGTCTTAGTAATCTGCCGAGAACATTCATGAAAGAATTCACATATTGTGATTCTCAGTGATTGAATGGAAATCCTGTCAGGGTCAACATCAAACAGCCCTGACAGCAGGTCACTTCGGTAATCCCTTGTGGATTACGCTTAATGGTCCCAAACGGTCTATAGTCGTGGAGTGATACTTCGGTATACTTCAGCGGCTCACTGAATCATTGATACACCTTGGTGTATCTGTGTCAGCTCCTTCGGGGGCATCTGATTCAGAATGGCCTAGGCTAGGATTAGAGAGAGTCTTCACACTATGCTGTTAACGATCTCGAAGTCCGAATCTGTAAGTGCCGGATGATTTATTGCTAACTGTTTACCTGCAAGAAATCATGAAGACCGGGAGTTCACCACCACCCATTTCCATCATGGTTTCTCATAAAGACTAAGGAATAACAAAAGTTCAAAGAAATCAAAGAAAAGTCAAAAGATCAAGCATTACAAACTTTCACAAGTTAAAGATTGAAGCCTATGAAGTGAGAACTACTTGAGATATGAAGAATAAAAGTCAAAAGACATATGAGCATGGTGGAAAAGACGTAAAGACACAGTGATTAAATAACGTCGGTGGAAGGCAGATCAAGACTTCACCATATCACATCACAACAAGAACGAAGAACAAAGATTCTAAAGACGTCAAAGCCGAAGAAGCAAAGATGATGTCGAGCAACCTAGATGACCAAGCCTTTGGGGGAGATTGTTGAGAACACGTTTAAATATATTTCAAGTCTTGGTCATGTATTGTTATTAAATAGGTTGCTATTAGAATGGGCTTTGAGTTTGTAAGATCCACACGGCTCATTAGAGGCCCATGAGCCGTGTGGTTTGGTTAATTCCTTCTAGAAACACAAGGCAAATGATGCCCTGGTTTTTTTTCCTATAAATAGAAGGCATGTGTAGTCATTTAGATTGTTGGTTTTATTCTCATTGTAGCTAAACTCTTGTCAATTCTATGTGTGGAATATATCAACCATTCTCTTCTTCTTATCTCTTGTTATTCTCTCATTTTTTACATGTTATACGATTCATTAGTTGTTATACGTGAGTTATAGATCTTGTGTTAACTGGAAATAGGACCTAACATAAGCTCACGGCCGTAGCTTGTTGCTTGCATTTGAGGTCATGTTAAGCTTGTGGTTATGTTTATTTTGTATATTTAGTTGTTCGTTGTTTTAGTTTATTTTCGTTCGGATTGAAGGGCTTGGTAAACCCTGTAGGGTATTCACAATGCAAGAATTACTATCTTGAGGCTAGTTTGGATCGAATAGAAGATGTTTTAGAGAGAGAAATGGGAGCCTTTTAGTGAGAGAAAGTAACTTGTGTAATATTAGATTGAAAAGGTCCAACCCTTCCCATGTGTGGGAAGGGGTATATATACTACTACATATTACGTCCCTAGTGGACTGTGGAGCGAGCTGACAGTGGGGAAAGCCCCGACCCACTCCACAAATATAGATACTACTAATACTAATACTAATAATACTAAGCTACTGATAATATTACAGATAATCCTACGAGCTATGATGATCTAATAAGTACTCGGGGTGACCGAGTCTTCTGCTGAATATTCATATTCCTAACAATCTCCCCCTAAGGGAGGTCACCCCAGAAGTAATGTTCTGAATTTCAGCACTTTTTCCTTGGATCTTGACATCATAGCTCGTAATCATTGAATCTTCTATGTCATAGATTGGAGTGCAAACATCAGTGATTTGAAGATGACTTCTCTTTTGTCTTAGATGAACTTTGTGTAATCTTTGAAATTAGCATCTCACTTGAGTCTCCAAGTCATCTTTCTGTAGTAATACTCCATGTGTTGAAATGTACTTAGAGCCGACATGCTCACACGATATGGGGTCATGATCTTCAGCATCAGAGTTAGCAGAAGCTGTGTTGAAGGCCTTTTAGGGTGATCATGACTTCTTTGATGATGATGTGGTGTGAACATGTGGTGATGGATTGGCATCTTTACTGCAACCAGCTACAACAGCAACCAGCTACAGCATTCCACAGCTACAATCGCCAGAACTTCCTGCATACGACAGTTAGCAATAATTCGACCGGTACTTACAAGTTTGGACTTCGAGATAGTCAACAGCATATTGTGAAAACTCTCTCTAATCCTTACCAAGACCGTTCCTAATCGAAAACCCACAGAGGGCTTTTTAAGATTTTACCGTAGTAAATCAACGATTAGGTGAGTCGCTGGAGATCACTCCACGACTGTAGACCGGTTGAAACCGCCGCGACCACTAAGCGTAATCCACGAGGAATTACCGAAGTGACCTGCTTTCAGGGCTGCTTGATGTTGACCCTGGCAGGAATTTCCATTCAATCATTGAGAATTACATAAGTAAATTCTCTCATAAATGTTCTGGCAGATTGCTAAGATCTGCGTAGGACTCATGAGATTACAACTGGTGTCCTTAATGTTGAACAACCAGTATAGAAATGATTCGTGTCCCTATGAGATCTTATTATGTATCTCGTGGCTCTAGACTCAATTGTGCGTTTTGATTTGGTGATCGGAGGCTGGAGAGAACTGCCACCTATTCAATATCATCTAACTCGGAGTGAGAGAGACGATAGGAATGCATTGAACTCCGTGACAATTGAAACAAGAATCCTTTGAGGGACCTTGAGTGGTTAGGGAGGGTTGTGCAGCGTATCACTGGGTCCATGATACTTTGTCTTCAATGCCAGCAATCAACTAAGTGATTCTGACAGCATATGTATTGACCCGGTTTCTGCCTAAGTTGTAAGGAGGGCTATTTCTTTTCACCCTTTATCTTTACAATTCTTTTTCATTCTTCAACCCCTTCAGTGCTTACCGAGACTTCCTTACTAGTACCTTGTTGGGTTTGTTCCAGTACTAGCTCCATCTCAGTCGGCACTTTACCCTCATTCACTTTTCTCCTTTTTAATCATACCTAAGGACTTCTATACTAACTAGTGGATTGTCCCTGGGTAGATCCCTCCGGCTCTGGCAGGATCGTGGGAACTTGAGCCTAACCTAACCATCCTTATAACTCCATGCATTAATTAAAATGGTCGGTCTTTGGTGTACTTCCACGATTGCCATAAACCAAATCTTTGAAAAATCTCTCAAAGTGTTCATGATTCTGAAACACATTTTTTGCAAACACTTGAGAGTTTTATATTTTTCAAATGCTCCCCCTCAACATGTGCTCGGTTGATTGTTTTATAAATTTGCACATGTTAGGTAGAGCTCGCACTTTTTGAATTGATCCACTTTCAGTGAACCTGACCGATTCGAGACACGCTTACATCACTGGTTAGACCAGCTTGAAATTATTACCCGTCCTGGTCAAGTCCATAGAAAGTTTCTCGAAACGGTACACTCTACTCAGATACATCTTTTTCGAGACACGCTTACATCACTGGTTAGACCAGCTTGAAATTATTACCCGGCCAAGACGTATCCTTTCGATTGATGACAATTCAAGTTTCGTCAATTCTTTTGTTAATTCTGAGTCACAGCCACATGCGATGCCATAATCCATTGTTTTGTAAAACCATTTGCTCCCCCTCAATATATGCATTGATATAAGAAAGATTTTCGTACTTATGGAGGAGCTTGCTTTTATGTCCAAAACATTTTGCTCCCCCTCAATATGTGCCTTGATATACAAAATGGTTTAGCACATACGGGAGAGCTTACATTAATTGCCAAATCATCACATTTTATCAGAATTTCCTATTTAAATCACATTCTCTCCCCCGATCAAAAATTTCAAACCATTTGAGATTTGTGATCCCAATTGATTTAAATACGTTTAGAAAAAATTCGGGAGAAAATGTGGTCAGGTTTAAATGTATTCTGATTTAGGAGCATACGATGCTCCCCCTGAAACAACGAGAGAGTGTCACTGCTGATGTTGCACAAATTTGGTAAGGTGTCGGAAATTTGAACAAATATGCTCCCCCTCAATTAATGACCCGTTTTCCATTAAAAGAGCTGTAGTCATTCAATTGAGCGACGGACATTTGTGAAAATTTAGTTCATTTTACCACCTTGTGTAACATCAAGACTCTCTTGAGGGATCTAACAAGATAGAGAATCTTGATGAAAAGAAGACTTCTCTTCTTATATACGAAGTGACGCACTGAAACGTACATCAAGTCGGGAGAACATGGATATAAAGTAATCCATGCCCAGGTGAACATCACCCGGTTGGAGAAACAGCTGTCTTTTTGGCGACATGCTTTCCCCATTGTACAGTGCGGGTTGCAGTATGAAGTAACTGCAAGCCATTTAGACATGTTTTAACTGATTATAACTTCTGCTCGAGCTTCATTTAAGAATCCGTGCCATTGTTGAATGACATTTCTAGATACGTAAATGTTATCGATAAATAGAAGACATGCCTAGGTAGAACTATTTTTGGTATTTTCTGATTTTTCGATTTTTATGGTTTTTATAGGTTTTATATTTTTGTATTTTTCTTTTAGATTTAAGATATATACAACTATGTACAAGGATATAAGAAGACAATCCTTTACTCCTCCTTTTCTTCCTGAAGACACTTGAGGGTTTCAGGAGTCATGCTTTTCATGCCAAGGCGTGGGAGAATAAACTGAAACCTTTCCCTTGGGAGGGCCTTGGTGAAGATGTCAGCTAACTGAAACTCTGTCCTCACGAAGTATAGCTCCACAATTCCTTTTTCCACCTGTTCCCTGATGAAGTGATGCCGGATGTCGATGTGTTTTGACCTGGAGTGCTGAACATTGTTACAACAAAGAGCAATGGCGCTTTTGTTGTCACAATATAGGGGAATTTTGTTGTATGAGAATCCATAGTCCGAAAGCTGTGATCGCATCCAAAGGATTTGTGCACAGCAAGCAGACATAGCAATGTACTCAGCTTCAGTAGATGATATGGAAGTACTCATCTGCTTCTTAGAAGACCAACTAACCAACTTTTCCCCTAAAAATTGAGCTCCTCCTGAAGTACTTCGACGAGTGTCTTGACAACCCGCATGATCAGCATCTGCGTATGCCGTTAACTCCATTGCAGTGTCCTTAGGATACCAGAGACCCATATGAACTGTGCCTTGAAGATATCGGAAGATCCTTTTCATAGCTTCAACATGCTTCTTGGTTGGTCTGGATTGATACCGAGCACACATACACACAGCAAACAGAAGATCTGGTCTGCTAGCCGTGATGTACATCAAAGATCCAATCATGCTTCGATACTGTGTGATATCAACTGGAATCCCTGAAGGATCTTCATCCAGCTTCGTTCTATCAACCATGGGGGTGTCAACAGGTTCACTTGAATGGAATCCAAACTTTTTCAGGATCTCGTTGGCGTATTTGGATTGATTGATGAATATGCCTCCGGGACTTTGAGAAACTTGTAGTCCTAAGAAGAATGACATTTGTCCCATCATGGACATTTGGAACTTGGAATTCATCTCCTTTGAGAAACTATCACATTCACCAGGATCTGTTGAAGCAAAGATGATATCATCTACGTATATCTGAACTAGCAGTAGATGGTTTCTTGATTTCCTGGTGAATAGTGTAGGATCAACAACACCCTTGGAGAATCTGTTCGCTAGGAGGAACTTGGACAATGTATCATACCATGCCCTTGGCGCCTGTTTTAGCCCATAAAGAGCCTTCTTCAAGCGGTAAACATGAGTAGGGTGTTCAGCATTCACGAATCCCTCAGGTTGACTCACATAAACTTCTTCCTTTAAGTCACCATTCAAGAATGCCGTTTTGACATCCATCTGGTAGACTATCATATTACGACTCGCAGCATTTGCCAGGAAGATTCTTATGGCTTCAATTCTAGCAACCGGAGCAAACGATTCTTCAAAATCAATGCCCTCTTCTTGTCTAAACCCTTTAGCAACTAGCCGTGCCTTGTTCTTTAGGACATCACCATACTCGTCAAGCTTCACTTTGAAGATCCACTTCAAGGCAATGATCATTGCACGCTCCGGAGGAGGCACTAATTCCCAAACTTCAAGTCGATCAAATTCATGGATTTCATCCTGCATGGCCTGGAACCAGCAATCTTTAGTCATTGCTTCTTTGGCATCCTTTGGTTCGACTTTAGACAGTACGGAATTGAAGAAGCACCATAGTGCATCAGTGGCTAGTTGATTACGTGTAGATACTGGACGTGAGGGATTGCCAATGATGTTGTCGATTGGATGATCACTGGTCCATTTCCTGAGATGATCGTGAGGTTGATGGTTATGAACAGATGTAGCAGTGCTGTGTTCCTCAGGTAAGGATGTGTCTGATGAATGTTCAGGAGCAAATATGTTTTCAAAAGGAGCCTCTTCAACAGGAGCAAAAGGATTAACTCCCAAAGGATTATTATCTGAAGATTCTTGCATTACTGGAGAAGTTTGAGTGTTTGATGACGAAGGCGATTGACTGGCAGCAGGAGCATTGTGACTGACTGATACTGAAGCTGCAGGGCCTTCTGAGCCTTGTGGGGCTTGAACCTCATCCATAGGAATTGTATCTGGTTCACTCGGGATGGTTCCATTCGTTGGCTCAAAGTATTCATCAAACATAGGATCAAATAACTTCTTCAACTCCTCACATGTAGGAGGCACATAAGAATCTGCAGGCGTGGAATTCTGTACAAGTCCTGAACTAATGGGTCCAGGAGACAAAAGGTGAAGATCGGGTCCAGAACTGATTTGTCCTGAAACAGGTAGCTCACTCAGCTCATCGAACGTAACATGAATGGTTTCCATGATTTTACGGGTCCTTTTATTGTAGATTCGATACCCTTTACTGTCAGGTGCGTATCCAACGAAAATACCTATATCTGCTTTAGCTCTTAACTTTCCCAAGTCTTGACTATCATTAGTTGGATAGCAAAGAGCACCAAACACACGCAGAAAGGAAAGATCTGGTTTCTTGTTATGAATTAACTCGAAGGGAGTCTTCTCATGAACCGGATGAATTAGGGATCGGTTTTGAGTGTAACATGCTGTTGCTATAGCTTCTGCCCAGAGAAACATCGGTGTCTTTGAAAATATAAGCATGGTTCTTGCAGCCTCCACCAGAGTACGGTTCCTTCGTTCAACCACCCCGTTCTGTTGAGGCGTGCGAGGGATACTTTTCTGATGCGTGATGCCAATACTTTCATAGAAATTACGGAGTTGTTGGTTAACAAACTCAGTACCATTATCTGTGCGAATGATTCTGACAGTTTTATCTAGCCTTACTTGCAGCTGTTTTATCAGTTTAATGATAACCTCTGGAGTTTCGTCCTTGGTTCTCAAAAACTTTACCCATGTGAACCGAGAATAATCATCTACTATCACCAGAACATACTTCTTTCCATTTATGGTTTGTATTCTCATTGGACCGCACAAGTCCATGTGGAGGGTGTGAAGAACTTCCAAGTTGGTGTTGACGGTTTTAGGCTTGTGGGTTTGTTTCTTGCTTTTACCCAGTTGACATGCAGAGCAGAGATGATCTTTACGGGAAAGATTATTTATGGTACCGAAGTTCAAGTGGTTCAAACGACGATGCCACAGCCATGATTTTGTTTTAGAGGCTTTAGAAAGCAAGCATATTGGAGAGGACTTCAACATTTCTTCAATTGAGATGGTGTATAGATTGGTGCCCCGACTGCCCTTGAGGAGATCTAAACCATCCAATTCTCTGACGAAACATGTATGCTTTCTGAAAGCCACTTCCAGATCTGAATCACAAAATTGACCCACAGAAAACAGATTGTGTCCTAGTCCTTCCACATAATATACCCTTGAGATTACACTATTACCAAACACATAATCTCCATAACCCATAATAGCACCAAAGTGGTCGTTCCCAAATCTAACTGTCCCGATAAACTTTTTCACGAAGTTCTTGAGCCGTGAGCGATCTCCAGTCATATGTTTTGAGCAGCCTGAGTCCAAATACCACAGGACGATTTGTACGACCTGCATTTGAAACCAGACAACAATGGATAACTGAAAAATGTGGATCCCCAAGTGCAATTGGGGTCCATTTGGTCAGCATACACATATTCAGGAACTACAGATTTCACAGATGCTACTATCTTTTCTGTGGAGACAGAACCTGAGACAGGACAAGACCTAGATGGAGGGCATTGTGATTCTAAAGGCAAGATTCTACCAGTTGGTCTCCATTCCTTATTCTTCACAATTTTATGCATATTCATTTTAGGCAATGGTCTCTGTTTTCCTAAATTGAATTTCCTTCCAGTGGGTCTCCATTCCTTAACTTTTACAATTTTATGCTTATTCATTTTAGGTAACGTGCACGGTTGTCCTAAATTGAATTTCCTTCCAGTGGGTCTCCATTGATAGCCTATGCTAGCAAATGTTTTTCCTGTTGCTTTCCAAACCTTTTTGCATGCTTTAGTTATCCTACCATTCTTAACATGGGATGATGCAGAAGACATCAGAAAAGACACAACACATTCATCATGATTAGCAGAAATTAAACAATTGTCGCAAGTTTTACAGATAGCATTAGAATTCGAATTAATTACAGTACTTTTGATACTAGAATCAACACGATTCATCCTACTCATTGTAAACTTATTGTTCCTAGGTTGAGCTTCTACATTCTTCAAGTGATCATTCTTAGCTGGCGCAGTCATATCCTTTCTTTCATTTCCTCTAGACCTTGACCCGCTAGCTTGGGTGTCACTTTTTACTCCTGTAGAAGCATCGAAGGTAACATTAGTTTGTTTTTCTGCCTCATGCCTTCTTGATAATGATGTGTTGGGTTCTAATGTTTTGGGTGGTAGGTCAAAGGCTACATACTTGTTTACAACATTTGATGATGATGCAACAAATCTATCTCTATGGCCTCTAAACTTAGGAATTGAGCCTATGGCATATTCTAAGTTTTCCTGAATCCTTTTCGTGAGTTTGCATGCATAGACAACTGCTTGATCAACTGGCTTATCATTCCTATCCTCTTCAACTACCTCACGAAGTGAGTCAAGACCTTCTCTAAGATGATCTAGATATGTTTGATGGGCAAGGCTGTTATTTCTAATCTTAAACGGAATACGCCCAACATCAACATCATACTTTTTACAATCATTAGCCTTTGGTGTATCACAGTTACAAGTGGTGCATGGCATTTTACCTTTCACCCGAGCCTTAAGATTCTCAATTTCATTTGTCAAAGAGGTTATTTGATCATTATGATTGCTTCTTGTAACTTTAATAGAATCATATAACTCTTTGAAATGTTGTTTAACCTTTGAATTTTCTTCTCGATAACACTCATTTTCATAATGTAACTTATTTATGGTGTTTTGATATTGAAAATTCTGAGAATCTGAAGACGAAGGTTTATTGGTGCCATATACTTCACACTTGTTGGATTTCAATTGGGCAATTTGGGTCCTCAGCAGTCGAATCGTGTTCGTGTGAGCTTGAATTGTCTCATCTCGTTTGCTTAATTCAAAATAAGTATCAAACTCAGGAGCATCCGAGGATGTCTTGACATTTGATATTTTGCATTTTTCTTCTAAGTGTTGATGTTTGAGTTGCAAATTCAGATAATCAACTTCTAGTTTTGAAAAACGTTTAACCATGTTAACATGGTCATCATTTTGAATTTTTTCAAGCAATTTCAAATTCTCCCCCTCAAGCTCAACAACACGATTCTGGGTGACATTTAACGCAATAGCATACTCATTAAATTGACAAGCAGACAATGCAGAATCAGTGACAGTGTAAAATACATCTTGTGCAATACATTTAGCAATCAAGTTGTCATTAGTAATGAGTATGTTTTTTCTTTCAATCTCTCGACTCTTAAGTTCTATTGCATGTTCATTCACCTCATTTTCCATATCTTTAAACACTACTTTCATTTCATTTATTTCAGCTTTAAGGGCAGTTTGCAACCCTTCAAAGTGTTCTTTAAGTAGTTTAAAGAATGGCATGACCTCAGTTAAGTAACACCTTTTTGCATGTTCAAAACACCTTTCCCCCTCAGTAATGCCAGTGGGTGTGATTCTCTTCTTACATGTTTTATCGAAATCAGCAAACAGTTGCCAAAGCACATATAAGCTAATAAAGGTTTTGCATTCAGTGGGAAGAGACAAAGGCACCAAATTCCTAGGTGTATTGGGAGGATACACCGTTATGGACACAACTTTTCTAATGAGGGGGGTGTTGGCCTTAAGTTTTTCTACCTTAAGTTTTTCATTATCTTGTTTCCAAAATATCTGCTCAGGTGTTAACTTCGTTTGAGGAGCAAACACAGTCAAACGATTTTCCTCATAATAATCATGGGGTTTGATTATTATTCGTCTGGCTATGCATTCGGGATCCCTCATTTTCTCATTCATTTTTTCCCTCGTTTTATCACTTAACTCATCCTCTTCATCAGTGTAGATATGCTCAGGTTGGTCATGAATAGGCTTAATCATCACATTACCATCATATAGGGCTGGTTGAAGTACTTGCATACCCTTAAGGATGGTTGACTTTGGTTCACCTATCATGATTTTACTATGCTTATCACTCAACTTTCTGTGCTTATGAATCATTTGAGCAGTTTGTATGGTTTGATTTTGTGTGTACAACTTATCTTCAAGCTTATTTTTTAGCGTCTTGAGTTTAGAGAAATCATTTAAAAGAGTTGTTTCTTTTTGTTTGAATTCTTGCTTAAGTGTTGTTACACACTTTTGTGCATCCTGTTTCTGTTTGTCAGACTGTTCTAGCTGACTTTTCAAAGAACTTAACTCTATTTTTAATGTTTCTTCTCGCACTCTAGACTCTTTAATAAGTGTATTCATTTGACCCTCTAATTTCTGCTCACGATCATTAAGTTCAAACTTAGCACGCTGTTCATACATAGCAACTTGTTCTTTATAGATGTTAAGTCTAGTGATCAAGTTATTATCAGGGACAGGCAATTGGTTCTCATGGTACACACAAGCATTATCTACATTACTTGCATTATCTAAGGCACATGCATTACTCATAGCACACACATCATTATTGACAAAGGATTCACCATTTGGTACATCAGGCGAGTTGTTGCTATTCAAATACTGTTCATATGAGACAATATTGCTATTTTCCATATCAACATCACTTGAGTCAGAAACAACTGCCTGATGTACTTCTTCGGGAATCTGATGTCCCTCGACAATATTATATGTGTCATAAATTTTTAGTACCTCAGAAATCACGGATGCATTAGAAGAACCAGCTTGACGAGATGAGGCCAGGGAAGACAAGTTAGCCATGAAGATTGTTTGAGCAGTAGGTTCATCATCCACATCAGAGTCAAATGCATCACAGTCATCTGCCTTGAAGATGTTAGGATCATTAAGTGCCAGATCCTGAACAGGCTTCTCATCCACATCTTCATCAAAAGTATTTCCTCCATCTCCTGCCAAGAACAATAACTCTTCCTCATCCAATACAGCACCATTTTCTTGAGCTTGCATTAACAGCATCTTGTCTTTGAAGTAATCTGAGTTCTGAGGACGTTTAGGTTGATTGCAGTTTCTAGCAATGTGTCCAAGCCCCCCACAATTATAACACTTGATCTGTTTTCCTTGCCCTGATTGGCATTCCCTGCTCTGTTCTGCACATAACCTCGACCCATGTTTCTGCCAGCTCTCCCTTGCACATTCTGGACCACAATTTTCCCGTCCTCCACCATTGCTAGATTGCGTGGGTTGGAAGAATTCCTTAACTGATTGTTGGTCTGAGGGAGTGATGCTTGAAACTGTTGAACCAGTAGAGATACTTGATTGGTGAGGTTGTCAATCATTTTGTCGGTCTGAGAGTAGCCTGAGTCAAGTTGTGAACTCATAGCAGGTACTTGTGAGTGAAGTTGGTGATAGCTTGGATTGGATGATGATTGGATTGTTGGTTGTACATTTGTCATGAAAGCCAGTGGGTCATTCGTAGTTGAAGGATTCAACTTTTCTCTCAGCACCCGATCATAGGCAGCATGCTTCTCATGTTGTTGCAGGTAAGCATACAACTGTTCATAGTTAGTCTCCCTTAAACCTTTGTTGAGTTTGACGGCAGTAACAAATCTGTCCCATTCCGGAGTCATGTTGTTCACAAACTTTGAGTTAAGTTGGATGTTGGGCATAGTCATTCTGATCATCCTCATATCATTTACCAACTTATGAAATCTCACATAGTAATCTGTGACATTTTCTCCTGGGTTCATTTTGAAATGCTCGAACTCATCATACAGCTGTGACTCACGATCTTCCTTTGTGAGTTCTGACCCTGCCAACAACATTTTAACGTTGTCCCACACAGCCTTGGCTTCAGTGTTAAAATTGATGAGCTTGTATACATCCTTTGGAAGACCTTGAATAACTATGTTGGAGGCTCTAATATCGGCATCATACCTCTTCTTTTCTTCTTCATTAAGATCATTGTAGTTTCTAGGTCTGTCGATGCCCCAAGTTACAGTACCATCTTCACCAGTTGTAACAACGTCTCTGGTGGTACCCATCTGATAAGGTCCTTCGTCAATTGACTTAAGAATGTTAACACCATTATCTTTTCCCAAGCAGTAAAGTCTAATTCGTTGTGCCCAAGACTCATAATCCGTCCTATCTAGCATAGGTGGACGAGTGTCAGATCCTGCTGCTTGAATATCATCTGATGATGTACTTGATGTGGTAGCCATAGTAACTACGGGATTTTACTGATCTTGTGATTTAACCGAGAAATCGAATCTTTCGCGGGAATTTCTAAAATCACCAAGACACAAACCGCCTAGGCAAACAGCGTAGACACAAACCGCGTATGTGCCTAAGAGACAAACCGAGTTCACACAGGAGACACAAACCGCGTGTGCGCCAAAGAGACAAACCGAGTTCACACCAAAGACACAAACCGCGTATACGCCAAATAGACAAACCGAGTTCACACCGGATATACAAACCGCGTATGTGCCAAGAGACAAACCGAGTTCACAATGGAGATACAAACCGAGTTCACACCAAAGATACAAACCGCGTTGACACAAACCGCGTAAGCGCCAAATAGACAAACCGAGTTCACACCGGATATACAAACCGCGTTGACACAAACCGCGTGTGCACCTTAGAGACAAACCGAGTTCACACCAAATGTACAAACCGCGTATGCACAAACCGCGTATGCACCTAAGAGACAAACCGAGTTCACACTTGAGATACAAACCGCGTAGACACAAACCGCGTACGCACCGTAGAGACAAACCGCGTTGGCTCAAACTTCCAAACCTGTCACTATCAATGCCGTTTGTCCTTTTGCCTAAACTAGTATAAAGACAAACCGAGTTCTCGATGCTACACAAACCGCATTCAAGAATCGTCCAAACAACACAAACCGCATCCAAGAACTCTTGAAAGAAAAGCACTCGAATCACCCACAAACACCACACGAGCCTTAAATCTGTTAATCCAAACACTAAATACCACTCTAATACTAATCTTAATCTAGAAAGTACAAAGTAAAACAACTTCTAATCACTAAACAAAGTACAAAATGAAATTTATGCTACTTAAACAAACCGAGCAAGAAACTTAAAAACTACAAATCTAACCAAGAAAAATCCTAAAGAACTACACAAATACAAGATAAAACAACCTCTAATCACTAAACAAAGCACCAAATGAAACGTATTTTACTAATCAAACCGAACCAAAGAGAACTTGAAAACTACAAATCGACCCACATATAAACACCTCACAAACTACACAAATTCGTGAATACCAACTCTCATGGATCTAACCATGGCTCTTGATACCAATTGTAGGGTATTTACAATGCAAGAATTACTATCTTGAGGCTAGTTTGGATCGAATAGAAGATGTTTTAGAGAGAGAAATGGGAGCCTTTTAGTGAGAGAAAGTAACTTGTGTAATATTAGATTGAAAAGGTCCAACCCTTCCCATGTGTGGGAAGGGGTATATATACTACTACATATTACGTCCCTAGTGGACTGTGGAGCGAGCTGACAGTGGGGAAAGCCCCGACCCACTCCACAAATATAGATACTACTAATACTAATACTAATAATACTAAGCTACTGATAATATTACAGATAATCCTACGAGCTATGATGATCTAATAAGTACTCGGGGTGACCGAGTCTTCTACTGAATATTCATATTCCTAACAAACCCTCAGCGAGTTGCGGTCGAATTTGGATATAGGATTAGATTGATATGGTGTTGTTGTAGAGTTTGTGGTTGTTTTGGATTTGTGGACGAGAAGACCAAAGGGTTCGTTTGGTTGTTGAGGCGTACCGAGAGACGAAGCCGAGACCGATACGGTCTTGGCTTGGTATTGTTGTAGATTTGTTGTAGATGGGTTGTTGAGGATTGAAACATGGTTGTCGGTTTTGCTTAGTTGGTTATCGGGCCATAGGTTTAGGGCCGATAACCATAATTTGATGAGTGTTGGATTAAGATAACTAGAAACGAATCATAGGATATTGGCCGTTAAATATTGTTGCATATGGGAACTTTTATATTGAGCTTATGATTATTATTGTGATGATTTGAGCCAAGTCTAGTACCAACGAGACTTTGTAGTCTCGGCATAGTCTCGATAAGCCAAAAACGCTTATAGACTATATTTGGACATTGATATAATGGTTGACTTGTTGACCCGAGAAGTAATGAAACTCGGACCCGTGACTCAAAACGGATAATAACTCGAGACATATTTATTTGGAAATGGATATATAACTAGAAATGAAATATTAATAATAACGGCTAAATATGTGAAATATTAATTAACGAAACTTATTTAGTTACTTAATATTTAACGAAAGTTTATAGATTAAAACGAGGAGTTATAAACAGAATTTTAAATAAATGAGAGTTATTAAATGTTATGAGGACATGCGAATCGAGAAATACCATTGATGGGAATATTAATGTTTATGTGGAATTATTATCGAGTTGCAGATTGGTTGACATTAATATACCCGACCCACATGGTTATCGGACTTATTAGCTTGACGAGCCCAAAAAGGGCCCGATAAGCATGTCGGAGGAATTTATTCGTGTACGACTTATCCTTAGGACTCATTATTTATGGTGATTTAGTTTTTGGAATAATAAGTGGGATGAAGGAATTGTAAGACTTATCGAGTTGACAAATTCGATATGGATTCGACAATTCGTCCGGATGACTTATTAAACTTTAAACTTCATCCCTTGACCTTGACCTTGTTTGGTGAGTCGTTTATGTTTTGGTCATTTTTTTGGCGTGAGTCCACTTAAGTCATGTTGCATCTTTACTGCACACACGATGATACCAAACACTGGTAAATGGATATAATAAGGAGATTTTGGAATCGAAATGGAATATACTTGGGGTTAGTTAGCTTTTGGAAACTTTTACGTTTTGGGAATATACATTAAGACAAGTTTATATTATTAGGTCGTGCCGAGTCCGTAGTGCCGTGACGTGTTAGCGGCTGTTGTGTTTTACCACTGTTGACTTGTGCTTTGCTTGATCGAGGTGAGTTTCATAGTGTAACACCCCCAAAATTTAACAGTCGCGAAAGCATACGGAACATGGGGGTGCTACTTGTAAATTGGAAATCACAACACAAGGTAAACAAAGAACGGAATACATACTCCGTTTTAAATATATTAAATCAAATATTTAGAGTTTACAAAAGAGGATTTATTGTTCAGAAAAATAGACCCATTAGTTTTAGTGGTCCCACATAAAAACAAGTCTTAGTTACGTCTGCCAATACTTCTGAAAAAGGGCTATGACCCTTGCCTTGCCGAAACCTTGCCATAATCAATCAAATTAAACACCTGAGAAAAACATGCTAAAAGTCAGCAAAAAGCTGGTGAGTTCATAAGTTTAAATTAAAGCAGTAAACAATAAATTTGGACCAATAGTTTTGTGTATGATCATTACAACGCATATAATGTCATACAAAATAGTCTATCGCACTAGCTCTAAGTTCATGCAACCGAGGCTCGACAGTTTAGTGCGCTAATCTATAGCACATAAATAATAGTCAAGGGGCCCTTAGCAAGTGTTTAACCCAATACACTCGTAGTCTGACTTGCTATACGCTCGCATTGGCCCGTCTGACCAACCGAACGGGGGAGTCACCCCAATAGATCTATTTTTAGCAATCGCGCTTCCCTAAGGGAACTAACGGCTCATGAAAATGGGCATAATAGTGGGTTCTAGGGCTTAGGCTAACTACGCAATAGTTTTGAGAAAAATAAGTAGTGATGTGGTCCATAAAACAATTTTTATGTTTCTCACCCCATAGTTGTAAAATAAATATAAGTAAAGTGGGGCTATAAACTCACCTTAATAGACTGAACAGTGAATGCTGTGAATTTAGAGAGTGTACGGCACCAACACGCAACCTAGATTAATAAGTCATGTTTTAGTTCACAAACTAAATTAAGTTTCTACAGAATTTAATTCAAAAGTTTTAAAGTGTTTATGTTGTTGTTGCTTGTGTGGCAGCAAATAGGTTTCTAAGTATTTGTAGGTATTGGCTCTTGGAAGTGTTTAAACGTACAACAATGAAGATATCGGAGACTTATAGGATTTTGATTGACGGAAGTCGAAGGACGATGAAATGAAGGGATTATGATCAAGACTAGACATTGTCGAGATATGGAATGTTAAGGAGATGTAATTTAGCCATTATAAGTATATAATTAGTTATATATATTTGAAATGTAGGAAAATTATGTGTAAATGATGATTAGCATTTAGATGTTTAATGACTCGTATAATGTCTTGTTTATCCCGTTTTAAATTAAATATCACAAGTTCCTATAGAAATTGGTTATGACTCGTGTTCGTAAGTTGGTTTCTTGGTTGATTACGATAATACATGCTTAGAAAACATTTGTTTCTAGAATTTGTTATAAAAACTCAAGTAAAGTTTGCTATACTCTAGTTTTACATTTTTCTAAATTTTGTTAACGATATAAATAAGATAGACGTTTATTTGTTTAAATCCAAAACATTGTTTATAGTAGGTGATAAAACTTGTTAATCCTGATATGTATTTTCTTTTTAAAATTGATAGAATTGGTTGGTCATTTGTATAGAAAGTTTATATTAGGCGACATGTATATATATAAACATTCACATTGTTTGTGTCGAAGGTTTAATGTTTTTACAAATATATATGAGTTTAGGACGATGTCACGTGACAAATTATAAGTCGATATTAAATTGTAAAATAGATTGGTTTTAAGATCATAACGATACATGTTTTAAACTACGGTTACGATATAAAATTTTTGTGTGCTTGATTTTAAGTATATTGATACGCGGCCATTATATCATACACGTTACAACTTTTTATATGATTCCTCCTTGTTGGGCTGCGGCCCAACTAAGTCAAAGGAAAGGGAAAAATCACGACATTGGGTTGGATTGGAGATTAACCACCCGGCACCACATTGGGCCTGGTTGGCTAGGAACAGCCGCAAGCTTAGCACTCTACACAGACTGGATTTGAAGTGTTAATTGGGTTGGACTTTTAAATGGAATGGGTTGGGTTCCTAGTGCTATTCACGAATACACACACAAGTTTAATGGGACTTTGTGTGTTTACTGGGAATTTCGAACGCATACATTGGACATCAACTGACTCGTAACGCAAAGGTATATTTCACGTCGAGGTCGAGTACTACTCGACTTCCCAACTTGATGGTCTCGAGTGTTATGTGAGGTTTATTGGTTCGACATCAAAGTTTTCTCATTCTCGACATGATTGACCAAATATTGATGTAGTATTTGGCACTAGAACAAGTAGAAATGACTCAATATTCCTTTGAGTTTTGGTCGAGAACTAGACAACCAAAATCACACCTTTTTGGTGTTCTTGTGGAAGATTGAACTCGACAACCCCTTTGGGGTTCGAGTTAGAACTTAGCAAGACGTACACCTTGGGTTTTACTGGAAATGAGCTAAGGCTATTTTAGACTTAAATCAAGGACGATCGATTATCTTTTTAAACAAACTTTTGACCATAACTAAGGTTGAAAGTGAGTGGGTTTCGAGGGTTGTTTGGCTAGGCTTGACCATGATTAACCAAGGCACGCACACCCCTCATGGGTGGCTGCCTGGTGAGGGTTTTATCGAGCCATATCACACCCTTTAAGGGGGGGGGTTTCCTGACCAAGAACCACCACAGCACAACCTATTTGGGTGGTTGTTGGGTGAGGTTTGACTGGACCGAATACACCACCTCACACACCCATGTGAGGCGTGTTTCTACTTGATTAAAATAGCACCAACTTACCCTTGTGGGTGTGGTTTCTACTCGACCCAAAGATTACCACAATTTCCTTAATCCTAGACCGAGTTCTAAAGCTTCAAGTACACTAACTCGAGAGGAGTTTTGATACCGAATACAAACCAATAACACCCAACTCAAGTCTATTTCGAGGTCTTTTGCCTAGGATTTTCTAACAGCCAAACTAAAGTTGTTTAACCCGAACAAGGGTTGACAACAACAACGAACCAAGATGGGTTTAAAGCAAACGAGCCAAATCTAAGATTTCTTAAGTTTTTCGAGCCACAAAGACAACAACAACAATGATATTTCACATAAACATCAATTCGAAACCATGATAAATAAAATCATACTCGAGTTAAAATTTACATAAAACCAAATTAAATGTAAATCGAATAACGAGAAATGGAAATGAAAGAGTTTGAATGTAGAATATTTTATACCCTTATGGTGAATTGACAGGAAGACTTTTGGACACAGAAGCAACTCGAACGATTTCAATCCAAACCCTAGCTATTCCTAATCGAACCCCATTCAACTTCACTCCAAATTGAATCGTTGCCCTCCGAATATCTTTGACTCTCGGTAGCTTTGAGTGATTGTGAGGGATGGTGTGATCGACTGAGACTCGAAATAGCCATTAAAAAGAAGAAGCTTGGGAATAGCTCTAACCCTTCTTTTGGATTTGGGGTGTGGGAAGTTTCCATTTGAGTATCCTCATCAATCCTCGTCATTTTTGGCTTCTTATGCCGTTGACCTTTGGAGGACGCACCTATGAGAGGGACGGCTAGGAATTTGATTGGAAAGAAAGCATGTAAATCCATAGAAAGGATAGCAATAGATCGGATTGGTTTTCTGGGTTTGTAGAGTCGCAGACAAAAAATGGAAGAGATAAGGGTGATGTGTGGGGTGTCGTGTAAGTGGGATAGGGAAAAGGTATAAGTTTTTATTATTAAGTGTTAGTTTTATTAAAAGAGTGGGTAATGTATACCCCGTGTCCCGCTGAGCTGAGTTGAAATCGGGTTTTTCCCGGACTTGATATGAATGTGGAAAATAGATTTCGGGGACGTTTTTATAAATCTTACATGAAAATAGAGTTTGTTGACTCACAAATAAATTCTGAGTTTAATTTGTTACTGATGTGGTGTCGGTACGCGTGCAGTTTCATTTTTGAGTAAAAGTGAGATAATCTCTCGCTTTTATCAAGTTATAGTTTGTAGATGTGAGAATGGGGAGAATTCACTGTTCCTGGTGAGATTAAATAATTTTGGCGAGTTACTATGTGACACAGTGTGCGGGTTTGTTTTCCCGTAATAGTTATGTAAGCACGTAAATGCCTAGTTTAATAGTTCAGTCACAATAAATTGACAGTTATTATTAAAATATTAGTGGGAAAATTACCGTTTGTCACACATAGCCCCACTTTTACTCTTACTAATATTTATTTAAACCTAGGGGAGAAAACAAGAAAAACCATTTTAACGGACCTACTGCTACCTTTTTTTATTTGCTATAACTTGTTGACTGGCTAAGGTTAGATATGCGACAGATGTTTGTCTTAGACCAGGGTAGCAAATAATCCAGTTTCAATTTGCTATAACGTGGTGCCTGGCTAAGGTCAGATATACCTAGGGCCCTACTGTGATTGTCAATATGAGAGAGGGCTATTGTGACCTATCATATTGTTACTTGTTGATTTGTGATTGTTGATATATGTGGAAATTGTGATTTATATCTATCTTAGTCAAGTGTAGCAAATTTCTTATCTTGGTCCGCCGTTACTTATTGCTTAAACCTATGAACTCACCAGCGTTAGCTGACCCTTTTAGCATGTTTTCTCAGGTAATTAATGATGTTCTAGAGGCTTGGCAAGTGGCATGGCTAAGGATCAATTCAAACTCTGATGACACTTTTGGGGACCTATCTTATGTTTCTTTTGGGCCTTATTTTCAGTACTTTTGAATAAATGTAAACTTGAAGTTTGGATTTTGAAACGTTTTTATGTAAACGGATAATGTTATCCCGTTTTCCTACGCTTGTGTTGTGTACCAATCCCGTAGCACCCCAATGCTTGTTTTTGTCTTCCGCTGAACCAAATTTTGGAGGTGTTACAGAGATTCCTGATGAAGATGATGAGGATATCCATGGTGAGTAGTATTTCATTCTGTTAATTGTTGTTGTGATATTGTCCATATTCTGATCCTTTTATTCATTGTAGGGCTTTCTAACACCAAAGAGCTTCCCAATGCTTTTGCCTGTCATCAGCTTGTTGAAAAAGTGACTCCTGCGAGCTGGAAGGGTACCCTGGAAAGTATATCCATTGAGAAGCTGTGTGATCTTCATGACAAGAGCTACACCAGGCAGGCTATGTTGGACAACCATCTTAATACTCGTACTAGGGAACTGTGATAGGATCGTTGTAAGCTCACGTTGTTTAGATCTTATATCTAGGATAAACAATAACATTGATAACTTGGATTGCACAGCGGAATAGACATAAACATCAATGTTATTAACAAGGTTTCTTCATCATTATCTTCAATATAACAATTACATTCACACCTAGCCCCAATTATATTTGATCAGAATATAACGATTACCTATCTCTAACAGTAACAGGGATCAAGGAAAACCTTGATTACCTTGAGGCTACACACATATGGAGTCTACATTGTGTAGAACACGCCTGGACATACACACACTTTTCTGGTGTTCACATCTTGACACACTAAAAAGAGGCAGGGTTAGACAAGGAGATAAATCAAGATCATATATGGATGCCAATAAGTACCAGTGTGGCTTCAACTTCAACAAATGATGAATCTTCTTCTGATAAAGCAACAGAAGATGTTGAAAGTGAACACAAGGAAGATGGAACAAAGAAACAACAAAATGTTTCTGCTGATGATAGTGCTGCTGAGACAGAGCATTCTACTGCTAGGCCAAATTTTTCTGCTGCTAGGCCAAATGATTCTACTGTTGGCCCTTCAGACTCAAATGAAGCAGATTTCTTAGATAATGAGGTGGATTTAAGCAATATCACACCTAACTATCAAGTTCCTTTAACCCCACACACAAGGATTCACAAAGTCCATTCCCTATAAAATTTGATTGGAGATGTACAATCAGGTGTGAAGACAAGACAACAACTGATGTCTTCAGACCAACAAGGGCTTCTTGATGCCCTTTATGCTTCAAAGCAGCATGAGTTTTCAAACTCTTGCTTGTTTGTATGTTTTCTCTCACAAGATGAACCAAAGAACATTCTGAAAGCCTTAGATGATTCAAGCTGGGTAGAGGCTATGCAAGAGGAGCTTCTTCAGTTCAAGATTCAGAAGGTATGGGTGCTAGTTGATTTACCAAAGGATGCAAAGGTAATTGGCACTAGATGGGTTTTCAAGAATAAAAGGGATGAAAGGGGAATAGTGATTAAAAATAAGGCTAGATTAGTAGCCCAAGGGTACACACAACAAGAAGGGATAGACTATGATGAGGTTTTTGCTCCAGTAGCAAGACTTGAGGCAATTAGGCTTTTCTTAGCTTATGCTTCATTTTTAGGCTTCACAGTTTACCAAATAGATGTCAAGAGTGCATTTTTATATGGCACAATTGAAGAAGAGGTGTATGTCTCACAACCTCCAGGGTTCATTGATCCTGACCATCCAGACAAAGTATACAGAGTAGTTAAGTCTCTTTATGGCCTTCATCAGGCACCTAGAGCTTGGTATGAAACACTGGCTTCCTATTTAAAAGCAAATGGATTTCAAAGAGGAAAGATTGATCAGACACTTTTCATCAAACAGCACAAGAAGGATCTTCTGTTAGTGCAGGTGTATGTGGATGACATTATCTTTGGGTCTACAAGGAAGGAGATGTGTTTGGAGTTCGAGAAGCTTATGCATGATAAGTTTCAGATGAGTTCCATGGGGGAACTTACATTCTTTTTGGGTTTGCAAGTTAAACAGTCACATGAAGGCATATTTATTAGTCAAGATAAATATGTTGCTGAGATACTAAGGAAGTTCAACTTTGCAGATTCAAAAATGGCAAGCACACCAATGGACTCTGAGAAGCCACTTCCAAAAGACTTAGATGGAGAAAATGTAGATGTACACATAAACAGATCTACGATAGGATCTTTGATGTATCTCACATCATCAACACCTGACATCATGTTCTCTGTTTGTGTTTGTGCAAGATTTCAAGTAACTCCAAAGGTTTCTCATTTAACAGCAGTCAAGAGAATTTTTAGATATCTCAAGGGTCAACCTAGGTTGGGACTATGGTATTCTAGAGAGTCACCTTTTGACTTGGTAGCATTTTCGGATAGTGATTATGCTGGTGCTAGCTTGGACAGAAAGTCAACAACTGGAGGATGTCAATTCCTTCGGTTTAGACTTATCTCATGGCAGTGTAAGAAGCAAACAACTGTGGCAACTTCAACAACTGAAGCTGAATATGTAGCTACTACAAGTTGATGTGCTCAAGTCTTATGGCTTCAAAACCAACTTCTTGACTATGGGTACAATTTCATGAACACTATTATTCATATTGATAATAGTAGTACTATTTGCATTATTAAAAATCCAGTGCAACATTCTAAAACAAAACACATTGAAATTAGACATCACTTTATAAGAGACTGCAATGAGAAAAGATTAATTCAAGTTCTTAAAATTGCTTCAGAATTCAACTTTGCAGATCTGCTAACAAAAGCTTTTGATGTTGGAAGGTTTCAGTACTTGGTAGCAAGTATTGGAATGCTTAATCTTTGAATTTTTCAATCAAATGTGTTTTTGTAAATAAATTTTTGTTTGTGCTGTTGGCTTTAAAAGATACTACTGCTATTACAAAAGTTTGTGCTGCTAATACAAATTTAAATTGTGTTATTCATACAGTTAGTCCTATGATTATTCTAATACAATACAAGTACTTTGTACATTGTTCTTTTGGTTTTAGACTAACAATTTCAGGTATGAACATGTGAACACAAAGGATGTTTCAAGTGAAATGGAAGCAGCAGAATGATAATATTAGTTGCTGACATAATAGGTTTATGATAGAAAGAGTTTGGGAATTTCAAACCTCCTTCAAAACTTCTTTCTTGAAGCTTGATTATGATGTTTCACATTGAATTGATGACTTAGTTGATCAGAAAGTAACTGATGCAACTCACTTTCTATCATTTTATACTTTTAAGTATAATGAGCAAGTCTAAGGAAATCTAATAGAAAGAACAGCTAGTAAATGTGAATCTAACACTTGTGTTAGAGGCAACAATTAATATGAGCTGGAAACCCTGTCAAGAAATCCTTTTGAATAGGTTTATCTTTACCCAGGCAGTTATTTATAACTGAAATCATTGGTTCTCATACAACCATAGGTTGCTTTAAAAATGAAATTTTGATTAAGTGTCTGTTATACACTTAATCCCTTCAAAATGGTTGAAAGCAGTATGATTTTTCATAGTAAAATCAATTACATACTGCTAAGGCAAAAGTTTCTTAAAAGGATTTTCAAAGAGACTCACAAAAACCATCAAATGATGGACCATGAGTCAAATGCCCCATGAATTACCTCTCATAGGAGTTAACACACCTAGAAGTGATGAGGGCAGAAAATTAAACTCTTAAGGAATTGATGGCTACATGTACAACATTGTCTGATAACATGTTCTGATGGATAGCTCAGATGATGGAGAGAAATATTTTGGTACATAGTGAGAGATCTTCCAAACAGGGGAGGATAAAATGTTATTTGCATCTCAGGGGAGGTAATATCTCAGGAGAGGAAATAAAGCCCAAAGAAGGAAGATTAACCAATGAAAGGGAGGAAAAGACAAGAGCATACAAGATGATGACATGGAGGTTGAAAATGACAAGAACAGAGCTTATTCTGGAGTATTATATATATTCAGAAGGGATGAAGCATTCCAAAGGAGAAAGTTCTATCTAGGTCAAACGAAGAAAAGTTTCAATTTCAGTTCACCACGTTTGTTCATCACTTGCAAAGGCATGCTGATAGATGATTTCACTTGTTGAAACAAGCATCCAAGATACACAGCATATCCATCCAAGGAAATTGCACCAACTTTAAGGTCAATGTTTGAAGCCTGAAGATGTGTATTGATATTGTTAAAGTCAAAGAATAGAAAGCAGATGAGTTACTGAGAAAGATATTCAATCTTGAAGAACAGAAGTGTTTGAAAGATCTTCACAATCCATAATTTAATTCAGAAACATGTTGAAAAGGATTCACATGTTTAGGGGAGGATTGTTGGGAATTAAATATTCAAGAAGTTTAATATCGGGTTCTACTCAAAGAAATACTCTAAGTATGATTCTGCTGTTAGAGCATTTGGTTTCTGCTGCTAGTGTTTGATTCTGCTGCTAGCGTTAATCATTCTGCTGCTGAAGGATTCTGCTGCTAGCGTTATCATTGCTGCTGGTAATTAACTTTCTGCTGCTGAGCGGATAAATATGAAAAGATATTATGTGTATTAAAGTCAACAATATACGGTAGATAATATCTTACCCCATGTGATCAGTCATAATGTTATATTCACAGAACAAGTTGTAAACATAGATACAAGTTGTATCTTAATGTCTGACACTCTCAAAGCAAGCGTTCGATAAGACTTGACAATATTGTAAAGATCTTTCTTGTGTTATAAAAGAAAGATCTTAGACTAGTGATATATATACGAGAGACGAATAGATAATAGTGTGAAAAATTATTAAGTGCTTAGATAATAACTCTCAAGAACATAGAACATATATCACAAGTCGTAGAAAACATAAGATTCAAGGTCTTTGTAACCCTAGTGATATTAAAGATCACTCGTATTATTTTGAATAATATTGAATCGTTTGGTGATAACATTGCATGTTCTTTGTTCTATATACACAAGCATAATTGTTCCATTTCCATAACACAAATAACCTTCTAAGTGTGGTTAAGTAAATTCCGCGTACTTGATCATATTAACTCAACTTATCACATACATACAAGAAAAAAGGTTTAACCACCTTATCAGTGTATCGATCACTCTCATCAATTGGTATCAGAGACAGGTTGATATAGTTGATTTAGAAGAAGAGGAAGAAGAAATGGACGTTGAATCTATTCAGACCAATGTTGCTGCAAAAATACCCATGCTCAAACAGAATGAGTTTGAGATGTGGAGGCTAAGGATAGAGCAATATTTCCAAGTGCAAGACTATGCACTTTGGGAAATTATTGAAGATGGAGACTCTTTCAAGCCTACCACCACTACATCAACTGTTGACGGCAAAGTGCTGACAACTCTGCAGATGAAGCTAAAATCTGTAGAAGAAAGAATACTGAGGAAAAATGACTTAAAGGCAAGAAGCTTGCTGATGATGACCATTCCCAATGATCAACTTCTAAACTTTAACAAGTTCAAAGATGCCAAGTCATTATTTGAAGCTATTATTGCCAGATATGGTGGAAATGAAGCCACCAAGAAAACCCACAAGACTTTGCTCAAGCAGCAGTTTGAAAACTTCTCCTCTACATACAATGAATCTCTTGACCATATGTTTAATAGGCTTCTGAATATTGTGAGCCAACTTGCTATTCTTCGGTTTGAAATAACTCAAGAAGATCTGAACTCAAAATTTCTGAGAAGCTTACCAGAAGAGTGGGCTATGCATGTTGTTGTCTGGAAGAACAAGCCAGACCTTGATACAATGGAGTTGATAGATTTGTATAGCAACTTTAAGATTGTGGAGCAAGATTTGAAGAAGAATGGAGGTACTAGTTCTAATACTGGGAACATGGCTTTTATGTTAACTCCTAGTACCTCAAAATCAAGTGAAGAGGTGAAAGTTGTTGATGGTGTTGGTGCTGCTAGTTCATCAAGCAGTACCATGGGTATTTTGGATGAAAAGACTTGTTGTGCATTTCTTACAAGTCAAAATAATGGGTCCATGCTCACCTATGAAGACCTCCAAGAGATCAATGATGATGATCTGAAGGAAATGGACCTAAAATGGCAAATTTCTCTTCTTAGCATGAGAGCCAAGAAGTTCTATCAAAGGACGGGGGAGAAGCTCTTAATCAGCAATACTGATACTGTTGGTTTTGATAAGTCAAAGATAGAGTGCTATAACTGCCACATGATGGGTCACTTCTCAAGAGAATTTAGAAGACCAAGGCAGCAAGATAGCAAGAACAAAGGTTTTGGAAGCACATCCAAAACAAGGGAGGTCTCTGAGCCAAACTCAAAGGCTATGGTAGCTATTGATGGGCTAGGTTTTGATTGGAGTTTCATGGCTGATGAAGAAGAAGAGTCTTCACAAATGGGACTCATGGCTTTTTCTACTAATGAGGTACAATCTCATAAAGCTTGTTCAAATGCTTGTACTGCTCTTAAAGAATTACACACTTTAATCAAACATTATGATGACCAAAAGAAAGAGCTAAGCAGAACTTTTCAAGACTTAGTAGATTATAAGTGTGGATTAGCATCAACAGAAAAGCAGATCTTATACTACAAAGAAAATGAACTTGCTTTTTCTGATGACAAAGCTCTCCTTAGACAAGACATATTCTTTAAAGATGCTGAAATTAAGCTTTTGAGAGAGGCTTTTGATAGGGTCAAAAAGGAAAATGGAAACATTCACTTGACTACACAGATACTAGAACATGCTTCTAGAGGTGTGACCAACATGATAGAATGCCAAGTGATTAATAGAGCTAAGTCAGGAGTAGGATATAAAAGTGTCCCACCTCCATACAGAGGTATCCCTAAACCCCCAGGGATTGACCTAGAAAATTCAGGTATTCCTGAATTTCAACAACCTGAGCTACAATATGGTGTACAGCCAAAGACCAAGCTAGTTGTTGATGAACCTAAGAAAGTAAGTAAAAGTTTAAGTAAAACTTTACTTCCTGAGGACAAGGTGTCCTCTGATAGAAGATCAGATTGTGTAGTCATTGAAGACTGGGTATCTGATGATGAAGAAGAAGATCAGGTTATGTCTAAACCTGAAGTAGTTAAGAAAGCAGGAACAAGGGTTCCTAAAGTGATCAAAAAGGATACTGTTAAGCCTAGTTCAAACATTAAACATGTTAGGCAACCAGTTAAATATTGTGAACAATATAGATCCACTAGCAAGCCCAGAGGTAACCAAAGAAATTGGAATGGCCTCAAGTCTAACCAATTAGGTGATGACTTTTTCTTTTATAATAAAGCTTGTTACACATGTGGTAGTTTTGATCATCTTGCAGCTTTCTGTAACAAATGGGTATCTGGGTATGAAAACAATAGGGTGAATTTCAAAAGGCAAACTCCTCAAACTCACTTTCACTCTATATCTAAGAGAACAAAACCCAGAGCAGTTACCAAAGCAGTTTCTGCTGCTAGACCATTCATGATTGTTAACCCAAAACCAATAGTTAAAAATGCAAAATTAACTTCAAAACATGCATCAAAAACTGTTAATAGGCCCATTCAAACAAAAGCAGTGGTCCCAAAACAAGTTTGGAAAATTAAGGGAACAATTACAAAGCTAGCAGTTTCTGCTGCTAAGCATATAATTCATTCTGCTGCTAGGGAAAATAGGGCAAATGCTGTTAAGGCCTCAGCATGTTGGATTCTTAAATCCAATGTTGCATCAACTATTCTTAAGAGATTAAATTTCATTGATGCAAGAGGCAGATCCAAGTCAGTAATGGCTTGGGTCCCCAAAAGAAACTAATACTTCTCATTTCTGTGCAGGAATATTCAATTGATAAACAAGAGGATCAAGGATACTCAGATAGTGGATGTTCAAGGCACATGACAGGGAACAAGTCTTATCTCTCATATTTTCAATCAATAGATGGAGGCTATGTTACCTTTGGAGGAGGTGTTGGTGGCAAAATTTCCGGTAAAGGTACAATCAAAACTGGAAATTTAGATTTTGAAGATGTGTACTATGTACAAGAGCTAAATTATAATCTTTTTAGTGTCTCAAAAATGTGTGACAAAAAGAACAAAGCTCTTTTCTGTGACACTGAATGTCTTGTACTTTCTCCTGATTTTAAGATGCCTGATGAAAGTCAAGTGCTTCTTAAAATTCCTAGAAAAGGCAATATGTACAGTGTAGACATGAAGAACATTGTTCCTAAAAAGGATTTAACTTGTCTTGTTGCAAAGGCCACATTGGATGAATCAATGTTATGGCATAGGAGGCTTGGTCATATTAACTTCAAAACCATAAATCAGGTTGTTAAGAATGGTTTGGTAAGAGGTTTACCTCAAAAATGATTTGAAAATGATCAAACATGCATTGCTTGTCTTAAAGGCAAACAACACAAAGCCGCTTGTAAGCCCAAGCTTTTTAACTCTATCAATCAATCATTGTTTATGCTTCATATGGACTTGTTTGGTCCTAAAAATGTTAGAAGTATGCAACATAAGAGATACTGTCTAGTTATTACTGATGACTATAGTAGATTTACATGGGTTTTCTTTTTAGCTACTAAGGATGAGACACCTAGCATCCTTAAGACTTTCATTACTGAGAAAGAAAACCTAGTAGACAAAAGAGTAAAAGTCATTAGATGTGATAATGGGACAGAGTTCAAAAATAGAGTTATGGATGAATTCTGCAAAGAAAAGGGTATTAGGAGAGAATTTAGTGTTGCTAGAATTCCACAATAGAATGGAGTTGCTGAAAGGAAAAATAGAACACTAATAGAAGCTGCTAGAACTATGTTAGCTTATTCTAAGCTACCTATAACTTTTTGGGCTGAAGTAGTCAACACTGCTTGCTATGTTCAGAATAGAGTTTTAGTTGTTAAGCCTCACAATAAGACATCATAAGAACTTTTTAGAGGTAGAACTCCTGCAATAGGATTTCTTAGACCTTTTGGATGTCATGTGACTATTCTCAATACCTTAGACCATCTTGGAAAGTTTGATGGCAAAGCAGATGAAGGTTTCTTAGTTGGATATTCTTTCAATAGTAAAGCATTTAGAGTATACAACTTAAGAACTAAGAAAGTAGAAGAAAACCAACATGTGGAATTTTTAGAGCATAAATCCAATGTAGTAGGTGAAGGTCCTAATTGGATATTTGATCTAGAGTCATTAACCCATTCTATGAATTATGTGCCTGTTGTTGCAGAAACTAATAATTTTTCAGATTCACAAACAACAAAAGAGGCAGGGTTAGACAAGGAGACAAATCAAGATCATATATGGATGCCAATAAGTACCAGTGTGGCTTCAACTTCAACAAATGATGAATCTTCTTCTGATAAAGCAAAGGAAGATGTTGAAAGTGAACACAAGGAAGATTGTGGAGATCGATAGCTCGAGGTTTGTTAGACCTCATATCTAGGATAACAACAATAACAATGAATAAATCAATACTACGCAGCAGAATAAACACAAACTTCATTATTATTGCTACAAGGTATTCCTCGTCATCATCTCTACTCTAACCATACAAAACACCAAACCTATGCATCCATTGTAGGAACTTGATGCCTAGAACCCGACCTATACCATTTAGTCGACTACATTATGACACACACATATAAAACTAATACCATGTATCTCTTTATATAATAGAGATACCTAGGTTTTACAAAGGATATTCCTAGAATAATAGAAGATTTGCTGTAATCTTCTCTTTCTTTTTGAAGTTTCACCCTTTGTCTCCATAAGTCCCTCATCTTTCACATTTTGTCAATATCAACTCTATATTTAATTCCTAACAATCTTCCCCTAGTTGATATGACAAAACCATGTATGAATGAAAGATGATCTTCCCCTTAATCCATGCATATCATCAAGGCTCTTCAAGCTGCAATCTTCAATATTCTCTTCTTCCTTTTTTTGTCATCATCAAATAGGGGACAAAAATACGCAACCTTGATCATTACACCACGAATCAATATCACACGACCAATCCATCATTCCAATGTTTCAAATTACCCACCATTAAGTTTTCCGCACTATAAATGAACTTGAAACAGTAGAAATCAAAACCAGCAGTAGTAATACCAACTAGCAGTAGAAAAACCTTCACCTCGATGTAGCATAACCTCGATGTATTGAAGAAGAAAACTAACCATTACCCATCCGATGCTGAAGTAGAATAACCCAAACTCATGTCTTAAATATAACTGCGAACGTATACCCAATCCGATGTATAGGGAGATCACAATCTCTTGACAATGTGAACACTGAGCACAATAACGTAACTCCTTCAAGTGTTCGTCAATTCGTAGATATAATAAGATCATAAAACCAAGTAATTCCACTTCACCTTCAAATAAGTAACGAATAACCTTCATCATCAATAAATAAAAGCCATAAAAACTTTAACAAACATAAACCAAAAATCTTTTGCGTGTGTGTTTCTTCCCCTGTATGTGTGCCCAATCTCCAATCAAAAACCAAGAATATTCGCTTCCCCTCACATTTAGAATTCCATGCTCTAGCAGTACCAAACAGCAATACAAAGTTTATAAACAGCAGTATAAACTTTTCAACCTCCAAAGCTAGCAGTACAAACTGTTATAGAGTGTTGGGAATTAAATGTTCTGAAGATTAAATATCAAGAACTACAAGTATTAACAGTTCCAACTGCTGAGAAGAATACTCTAACAGTTCCAACTGCTGGTGTATATCTTAGGACTGCTCAAGTTATAACTAACCGTTCTAACTGGTAGTACAAAGAAGGGACTGCTAGTTGATACTTTTGAGTTAAGACTGCTAGATGGATAAGTATTGAAAAGATATTATTTGTATTTTGGTCAAAAATATACGGTAGATAATATCTTACCCCATGTCCTTAGTTAACAAGTTGTGTACACAGATACATGTTGTATCTTATGTACTGACACACTCAAGTTAAGTTAACAAGTAGGTCAGTTAGACTTTAAGCAATATGTAAAGATCTTCTTGGACTATAAAAGAAGATCTTAGTCTCGATATTATGAGTGGATGTTAATGTGTTATTATTTTAGAACTCATAACTGTTAAGACATAGAACAGACTTAGACACCATGGAACTGATGGACTTGTATAGCAACTTTAAGATTGTGGAGCAAGATTTGAAGAACAATGGAGGTACTAGTTCTAATACTGGGAACAAGGCATTTATGTCAACTCCTAGTACCTCAAAATCAAGTGAAGAGGTGAAAGTTGTTGATGATGTTGGTGCTGCTAGTTCATCAAGTAGTACCATAAGTATTTTGGATGAAAAGACTTGTTGTGCCTTTCTTACAAGTCAGAATAATGGGTCCATGCTCTCCTATGAAGACCTCCAAGAGACCCATGAAGATGATCTGGAGGAAATGGATCTAAAATGGCAAATTTCTCTTCTTAGCATGGGAGCCAAGAAGTTCTATCACAAGACGGGGAAGAAGCTCATAATCAGCAACACTGATGCTGCTGGTTTTGATAAGTCAAAGATAGAGTGCTATAACTGTCACATGATGAGTCATTTCTCAAGAGAGTGCAGAAGACCAAGGCAGCAAGATAGCAAGAATAGAGGTTTTGGAAGCAAATCCAAAACAGAGGAGGTTATTGAGCCAAAAGCTATGGTAGCTATTGATGGCTTAGGTTTTGATTGGAGCTTCATGGCAGATGAAGAAGAAACTCCTGCTCAAATGGCACTTATGGCTTTTTCTGCTACTGAGGTACAAAATCATAAAGCTTGTTCTAATACTTGCACTGCTCTTAATGCTCTACAGGTTTTAATGAAACAATATGATGATCAAAAGATAAAGCTAAGCAAGACTTTTCAAAACTTTCTAAACTATAAGTGTGGATTAGAAAAGGTAGAGAAACAAATCACACACTATAAGGAAAATGAATTAGCTTTTTCTGATGACAAAGCTCTCCTAAGACAGGATATATTCTTTAGAGATGCTGAAATTAAGCTTTTAAGAGAAGCTTTTGATAGGGTCAAAAAGGAAAATGAAAACATTCACTTGACTACTAAGGCACTAGAACATGCTTCTAGAAGTGTGCACAACATAGTAGAATGTTAGGTGATTAATAGAGCTAAGTCAGGAGTATGATATAAGAGTGCCCCACCTCCTTATAGAGGCATCCCTAAACCCCCAGGGATTGACCTAGTAAATTCAGGTTTACCTGAGTTTCAAGAACCTATCATGGAATATGGTTCTAAGGCTAGCAAGGGACTTAAGGAAGAAAAAGTAAGTAAAAGTTTAGATAAAACTTTACTTTATCAGGACAAGGTGTCCTTTGTTAAGAAATTAGATGCTATAGTTGTTGAAGATTGCACAACTGATAGTGATGATGAAGAAGAACAGGTTATGTCTAAACCTGAAGTGGTTAAGAAAGTAGGAACAAGTGTTCCTAAGATAGTCAAACACAATACTGATAGGCCAAAATCAAACATTAAGCATGTTAGGCAACCAGTTAGATATTGTGAGCAATATAGAACCACCAACAAGCCCAGAGGTAACCAAAGGAATTGGAACAACCTCAAGTCTAACCAATTAGGTGATGACTTTGCTTTTTATAACAAATCTTGTTGCACATGTGGTAGTTTTGACCATCTTGCAGCTTTCTGCAACCATTGGGTATCTGGTTATGAAAACAATAGGGTGAATTTCAAAAGGCAAACTCCTCAAACTCACTTTCACTCTAAGCCCAAAAGTATAAAACGCAGAGCAGTTTTGACAGCAATCTCTACTGCTAAGCAAGCAGTTTCAACTGCTAGACCATTTAAGACTGTTAACCCAAAATCAACAGCTAAGGGTGCAAAATCATTTTTCAAACATGCATCTAAGACTGTTCTAAGGCCCATTCAAACAAAAGCAGTGGTCCAAAAACAAGTTTGGAAACCAAAGAGTAAAACTGCAACGCCAGCAGTTAAGACTGCTAGGAAAGCAGTTAGTACTGCTGCTTGGAAAAACAGGGCAAATGCTGTTAAGGCCTCAGCATGTTGGATTCTAAAATCCAATGTTGCATCAACTGTCCTTAAAAGATTGAATTATATTGATGAAAGAGGCAGATCCAAGTCAGTAATGGCTTGGATCCCCAAAAGAAACTAACACTCTTATTTATGTGCAGGAACATTCAAATGATCAGGAAGAGGATCAAGGATACTCAGATAGTGGATGTTCAAGGCACATGACCGGCAACAAGTCTTATCTCTCAGATTTTCAATCAATAGATGGAGGCTATTTTCCCTTTGGAGGAGGTGTTGGTGGCAAAATTTCTGGTAAAGGTACAATCAAAACCGGAAATTTAGATTTTGAAGATGTGTTCTATGTAAAAGAGCTAAATTATAATCTTTTTAGTGTCTCACAAATGTGTGACAAAAAGAACAATGTTCTTTTCTGTGAGACTAAATGTCTTGTACTTTCTCCTGATTTTAAGATGCCTGATGAAAATCAAGTACTTCTTAGAATTCCTAGAAAGGGCAATATGTACAGTGTAGACATGAAAAACATTGTTCCTAAAAAGAATTTAACTTGTCTTGTTGCAAAGGCCACATTGGATGAATCAATGAAATGGCATAGAAGGCTTGGTCATATTAATTTCAAAACCATAAATAAAATTGTTAAGAATGGTTTGGTAAGAGGTTTACCTCTCAAAAGATTTGAAAATGATCAAACATGCATTGCTTGTCTAAAAGGCAAACAACACAAAGCCACTTGTAAGCCCAAGATTTTTAACTCTATCAATCAATCATTGTTTATGCTGCATATGGACATATTTGGACCTGTTTCAGTAAGTAGTATAATGCATAAGAGATATTGTCTTGTTATAATTGATTACTATACTAGATTTACATGGGTTTTCTTTCTATCTACTAAGGATGAGACTACAAGCATCCTTAAGACTTTCATTACACAGATAGAAAACCAAGTAGACAAGAAGGTAAAGGTCATTAGATGTGATAATGGGACAGAGTTTAAAAATAGAGTTATGGATGATTTCTGCAAACAAAAAGGTATTAAGAGAGAATTTAGTGTTGCTAGAACACCACAACAGAATGGTGTTGTTGAAAGAAAGAATAGAACACTAATTGAAGCTGCTAGAACAATGTTAGCTGATTCTAAGCTACCTATAACTTTTTGGGCTGAAGCAGTCAACACTGCTTGCTATGTTCAAAATAGAGTTTTAGTTGTGCAGCCTCACAATAAGACATCATATGAACTTTTTAGAGGCAGAACTCCTGCAATAAGATTTCTTAGACCTTTTGGATGTCATGTGACAATTCTCAATTCCTTAGACCATTTAGGAAAATTCGATGGTAAAGCAGATGAAAGATTCTTTGTTGGATATTCTCTCAATAGCAAAGCATTTAGAGTATACAACACAAGAACTTTGATTGTAGAAGAAAACCTACATGTGGAGTTTTTAGAAGATAAATCTAATGTAGAGGGTCAAGGTCCAAAAAGGCTATTTGATCTTGAATATCTAACCAAATCAATGAATTATGTGCCTGTTGTTGCAGAAACTAATGAATTTTCAGGTCCACAAGCAACAGATGAGGCAAGGTTAGAAAAGGAAACAAACCAAGATCATGTTTGGATGCCAATATGGTCAAGTACAATTGTGGAATCAACTTCAACAACTGATGAATCTTCTTCTAGGAAAGCTAAAGAAGGTGTTGAAAATGAAAGCAAAGAAGATGGAACACAGGAACAACAAATTGTTTCTGCTGGTGATTCTGTTGCTAAGCTTACTGATTCTGCTATTCGGCCAACTGATTCTGCTGCTGGCCCTTCAGAAACAAAAGAAGCAGAATTTTCAGATAATGAGGTGGATTTCAACAATCTTTCATCAAATTACCAAGTTCCTTCTACTCCACAAACAAGAATTCACAAAGTCCACTCCCTAGATAATGTGATTGGAGATGTACAGTCAGGTGTGAAGACAAGACAACAACTGATGTCTTCAGACCAACAAGGGCTTCTTGATGCCCTTTATCCTTCAAAGCAGCATGAGTTTTCAAACTCTTGCTTATTTGTATGTTTTCTCTCACAAGATGAACCAAAGAATATTTTGAAAGCCTTAGATAATTCAAGCTGGGTAGAAGCTATGCAAGAGGAGCTTCTTCAGTTCAAGATTCAAAAAGTATGGGTGCTAGTTGATTTACCTAGGAATGCAAAGGTAATTGGCACTAGATGGGTTTTTAAGAACAAAAGGGATGAAAGGGGAATAGTGATTCGAAATAAGGCTAGATTAGTAGCCCAAGGGTACACACAAGAAGAAGGGATAGACTATGATGAGGTTTATGCTCCAGCAGCAAGGATTGAGGCAATTAGGCTTTTCTTAGCTTATGCTTCATTTTTAGGCTTCACAGTCTACCAAATGGATGTCAAGAGTGCATTTTTATATGGTAAAATTGAAGAGGAGGTGTATGTTTCACAACCTCCAGGCTTCATTGACCCATTACATCCAGACAAAGTGTACAGAGTAGTGAAAGCTCTATATGGCCTTCATCAGGCACCAAGAGCTTGGTATGCAACACTAGCTTCCTACTTATTAGAAAATGGATTTCAAAGAGGAAAGATTGATCAGACACTTTTCATCAAACAGCACAAGAAGGATCTTCTGTTAGTACAAGTGTATGTGGATGACATTATCTTTGGATCTACTAGGAAGGAGATGTGTTTAGAGTTTGAGAAACTTATGCATGATAAGTTTCAGATGAGTTCTATGGGAGAACTTACATTCTTTTTAGGTTTGCAAGTTAAGCAATCATCTGAAGGCATATTTATTAGTCAAGACAAATATGTTGCAGAGATACTTAGAAAATTTCAATTTGCTGATTCAAAAATAGCAAGCACACCAATGGACTCTGAGAAGCACCTTCTGAAAGATGAAGATGGAGAGAGTGTAGATGTACACACTTATAGATCTATGATAGACTCTTTGATGTACCTTACATCATCTAGACCTGATATCATGTTCCCTGTTTGTGTTTGTGCAAGATTTCAAGTTACTCCAAAAGTTTCTCATTTAACTGCAGTCAAGAGAATTTTTAGATATCTTAAAGGTCAACCAAGGTTGGGTATATGGTATTCTAGGGAATCTCCTTTTGACTTGGTAGCATATTCGGATAGTGATTATGCTGGTGCTAGCTTGGACAGAAAGTCAACAACTGGAGGATGTCAATTCCTTGGGTGTAGACTTGTCTCATGGCAGTGTAAGAAGCAAACAAGTGTGGCAAATTCAACAACTGAAGCTGAATATATAGCTGCTGCAAGTTGCTGTGGTCAGGTTCTATGGCTTCAAAACCAACTCCTTGACTATGGGTACAATTTCTTAAACACTGTTATTCATATTGATAATAGTAGTATAATTTGTATTATTAAAAACCTAGTGCAACATTCTAAAACAAAATACATTGAAATTAGACATCACTTTATAAGAGACTGCAATGAGAAAAGATTAATTCAAGTACTTAAAATTGCTTCAGAATTCAATTTTGCAGATCTGCTAACCAAAGCTTTTGATGTTGGAAGGTTTCAGTACTTGGTAGCAAGTATTGGAATGCTTAATCCTTAAAATTTCTAATCTTTGTGGTTTTTATATATGTTAAGGTTGTACTGATATCTTTGATAATTGAGACTGTTCAATAGAACAGTTTGTACTGCTAGTTCATAGTTTTTTTAAATAGTTCATACTGTTGGTCATATATTGATACTGCTATAAGAAAAATGCTATGCATTTTGTTTCTTGGTTTTGGACTAACAATTTCAGGTATGAACTTTGACCAATAAGGAAATTTCAAGTGAAATGGAAGCAGAAGAAAAGTGATTCCAGTTGCTTTCATAACAGGTTTATGATGGACTGAGTTTGGGAATTTAAAACTCCTTAAAACTACTTTCTTGAAACCTAGTTATGATATTTCACATTGAATTGATGACTTAGTTGATCAGATAGTAACTGATGTAACTCACTTTCTATCATTTTATACTTTTAAGTATAATGAGCAAGTCTAAGGACATCTGATAGAAAGAACAGCTAGTAAAAGTGAATCTAACACTTGTGTTGGAGGCAACAATTACTATGAGCTGGAAACCCTGTCAAGAAAGCCTTTTGAATAGGTTTATCTTTACACAGGCAGTTATTTATAACTGAAAAACATTGGTTCTCACACAACCAGAGGTTGCTTTAAACCGAAATTTTGATGAAGTGTCTATTATACACTTGATCCCTTCAAAATGGTTGAAAGCAGTATGATTTTTCAATTCTAAAATCATGAACATACTGCTAAGTCAAACAATTTCTTAAACAAGGATTTTCAAAGGATTCACAAAAACCATCCATTGATGGACCATGAATCAAAATGTCCACTGATTCACCTCTCATAGTTGTTAACACACCTAGAAGTGATGTGGGCAGTAACTTAAACTCTTAAGGAATTGATGGCTTCATGTACAATATTGTCTGACAACAAGTTCTATATGATGGATCAGATGATAAGGAAAGATATATTTTGGTACATAGTGAGATCTTCCAAACAAGGGGAGGAAACAAAAGTTATTTGTATCTCAGGGGAGGTAACAATCTCAGGGGAGGAAATTAAAGCCCAGAAAAGGAAGATAACCCAATGAAAGGAAGGAGAAGACAAGAGCATACAAGATGATGACATGGAGGTTGAAAATGACAAGAATAGAGCTTATTCTGGAGTATTATATATATTCAGAAGGGATGAAGCATTCCAAAGGAGAAAGTTCTATCTAGGTCAAACGAAGAAAAGTTTCAATTTCAGTTTACCACGTTTGTTCATCACTTGCAAAGGCATGCTGATAGATGATTTCACTTGTTGAAACAAGCATCCAAGATACACAGCACCATTGCCTCTTATAATTCCTCCATCCAAGAAAATTGCACCATCTTTAGGTCAATGTTTGAAGACTAAAGATCAGTGTATTGATATTGTTGAAGTCAAAGATCAGAAAGCAGATGAGCTACTGAGAAAGATACTCAATCTTGAAGAACAGAAGTGTTTGAAAGATCTTCACAATCCATAATTTAATTCAGAAACATGTTGGAATGGATTCACATGTTTAGGGGAGGATTGTTGGGAATTAAATGTTCTGAAGATTAAGTATCAAGAACTACAAGTATTAACAGTTCCAACTGCTGAGAAGAATACTCTAACAGTTCCAACTGCTGGTGTATATCTTAGGACTGCTCAAGTTATAACTAACCGTTCTAACTAGTAGTACAAAGAAGGGACTGCTAGTTGATACTTTTGAGTTGAGACTGCTAGATGGATAAGTATTGAAAAGATATTATTTGTATTTTGGTCAACAATATACGGTAGATAATATCTTACCCCATGTGCTTAGTTAACAAGTTGTGTACACAGATACATGTTGTATCTTATGTACTGACACACTCAAGTTAAGTTAACAAGTAGGTCGGCTAGACTTTAAGCAATATGTAAAGATCTTCTTGGACTATAAAAGAAGATCTTAGTCTCGATATTATGTGTCGATGTTAATGTGTTATTTATTTTAAAGTTCATAACTGTTAAGACATAGAACAAACACAAGAATATCACAAGTTAGAAAAACTTAAGATTCAAGGTTGTAACCCTAGTGATATTTCAAGATCACTCATATTATTATCATTAATAATATTGAATCGTTTGGTGTTAATCTTTCATTGTTCCTTGTTCAATAACAAACACAACCCTTCCATTTCCATATAATCATAATAACCTTCTAAGTATGATTAAGTAGATTCCGCATACTTAATCATATTCACTCAATATATCATACACACAAAGTACGTAAGGTTTAACCACCTTAACCGTGTGCAACAATCCTAACATAGAGCAGTACTAATTCCGAAAACCAACAGTACTAACTCAAAATCCAGCAGTACTAACTGTTCATTGAACAGTACTAATTCTGAAGGCCAGCAGTAGAAACTGGTAACCATCAGACCAAAATTAATTCACCTTCACTAAAATCCATACTGTCCCACATGCAGTAGTCGAATCAGATATAACCCTTGACCAATAATATTCGATTGACCACTGACCAATTTAATGCGTTTGTAAAATACTCTTAGCAGAACACGACAATTCTAACATATCACATTGAACGAATAACCTTGACCCCACTCACTGACCAAATCAGTAGAATCCCAATTTATCAAAGCAGTAGAATCGACTATTATAATAGATCACATGTGCGCAAAAGTCAATCAATGAGTAAACCAATCAATTAACGATTTAATCAGTACGAGGTAACATTGTTGAGTCTTCCAATCAGATACGAAAATAAAGAATGTTATTCACCATACGACAACCAAATTTAATTATTTTACCGTGTATTATCTGATCGCCACAGAACTCAACATTCACCAGATCTATTCTTTTTCCTTCTGCTCCATCTCCAATAGTAACAACCTTGTAGATCCCTAGATATCATGAGCAACCTGGCTCTGATACCACTTGTGGAGATCGTTTGCTCGAGGCTTGTTAGACCTCATATCTAGGATTAACACAATAATAATGATTCAGAACAATACTACGCAGCGGAATAAACAAAAACTTCATTATTATTGCTACAAGGTATTCCTCGTCATCATCTCTACTCTAACCATACAAAACACCAAACCTAGGCATCCATTGTGGGAACTTGATGCCTAGAACCCGACCTTTACCTTTTAGTCGACTACATTATGACACACACATATAAAACTAATACCCTGTATCTCTTTATATAATAGAGATACCTAGGGTTTACAAAAGATATTCCTAGAATAATAGAAGATTTGCTGTAATCTTCTCTTTCTTTTTGAAGTTTCACCCTTTATCTCCATAAGTCCCTCATCTTTCACATTTTGTCAATATCAGCTCTATATTTAATTCCTAACAAAGATGGAACAAAGGAACAACAAAATGTTTATGCTGATGATAGTGCTGCTGAGACAGAGCATTCTACTGCTAGGCTTAATTTTTCTGCTGCTAGGCCAAATGATTCTACTACTGGCCCTTCAGACTCAAATGAAGCAGATTTCTCAGATAATGAGGTGGATTTAAGCAATATCACACCTAACTATCAAGTTCCTTTAACCCCACACACAAGGATTCACAAAGTCCACTCCCTATAAAATGTGATTGGAGATGTACAATCAGGTGTGAAGACATGACAAAAACTGATGTCTTCAGACCAACAAGGGCTTCTTGATGCCCTTTATGCTTCAAAGTAGCATTGGTTTTCAAACTCTTGCTTGTTTGTATGTTTTCTCTCACAAGATGAACCAAACAACATTCTGAAAGCCTTAGATGCTTCAAGCTGGGTAGAGGCTATGCAAGAGGAGCTTCTTCAGTTCAAGATTCAGAAGGTATGGACGCTAGTTGATTTACCAAAGGATGCAAAGGTAATTGGTACTAGATGGGTTTTCAAGAATAAAAGGGATGAAAGGGGAATAGTGATTAGAAATAAGGCTAGATTAGTAGCCCAAGGGTACACACAACAAGAAGGGATAGACTATGATGAGGTTTTTGCTCCAGTAGCAAGACTTGAGGCAATTAGGCTTTTCTTAGCTTATGCTTCATTTTTAGGCTTCACAGTTTACCAAATGGATGTCAAGAGTGCATTTTTATATGGCACAATTGAAGAAGAGGTGTATGTCTCACAACCTCCAGGGTTCATTGATCCTGGCCATCCAGACAAAGTATACAGAGTAGTTAAGTCTCTTTATGGCCTTCATCAGGCACCTAGAGCTTGGTATGAAACACTGGCTTCCTATTTAAAAGCAAATGGATTTTAAAGAGGAAAGATTGATCAGACACTTTTCATCAAACAGCACAAGAAGGATCTTCTGTTATTGCAGGTGTATGTGGATGACATTATCTTTGGGTCTACAAGGAAGGAGATGTGTTTGGAGTTCGAGAAGCTTATGCATAATAAGTTTCAGATGAGTTCCATGGGGGAACATACATTCTTTTTGGGTTTGCAAGTTAAACAGTCACATGAAGGCATATTTATTAGTCAAGATAAATATGTTGCTGAGATACTGATGTGTCGTTGTATAGGTGATTATTCCTTATCAAGTTTTAAATTTATATTTTGCCGACTTTACCTATAACAACACTAACGGGCAGTGTACCCGAGCAATGTAACCTAGCTGGTAAGTAGGGTGTCGATCACTAAGAGTGAGATTTCTAATATACTAATTCTAAAGGTATTCGACTCTACTAAATTAATCCTAAACTAAAGCAAAGGGGGGTTCAGCCTGAGAGACTGGCACGAGTTTGGTTTTATACTAAACTAATCAAACTAAACTAAACAAATGCTAGAAGCTTGAAGGTATCGAAAATAAGAAGAACGTGTTAACCAAGTTCAGTCATATATGATTAAGTTTTGATAAGTTTCTAAGACATGTAGTGATGGTGCTCACGACTAGGCGCGGTCTATCCTACCTCTAATTTCTTTTAGAGTCTAGATTCCATTTTAAGTCTTTTTGACTGACTAATCCTGTCACAATTAATCAGAACCCGCATAAAGCTGCTTAATGATTACCATGTTTATATATTATTTAACCCTTAAGGGGCTTACATTAATCATGCAAACGATATTAATGAAGTAATTGTGCGAGCCTAAGGTCGACAAGGCACGATAAACTAATAAAGTAATCAAAACGAAGACTAAGCAACCAATCGAATTAGAAACTAATTAAACCATCAAATAATCATAAACTTGGCTAACACCTAAGGGTATTAGCCCATAATCTCTGTAACAAAATACAAAAATATAATCAAGACGAATAGAGTATTAAACATAAAGAATATGATAAGAGATGTTCTTCAAGTATAATTGGGTCTTCAAGGGTGATCTTCTGCTGTTTTGAGAGGCTTTGATCGTCTGGGAATGGCCCTAAGGGTTCCCAAAGATGCCCTAATTCGTTAATGAGTTCGGTATTTATAGATTCTGAAATCTGGGTCGATACGGCGCATCTAGAGAGTTAGATGCGCCGCATCTATAAGTAAACGTAGCCTCCAAGTCTGAAACTGACCCGATATGGCGCATCTATAAATCTGATATGGAGCATCTCCCAATACGGCGCATCTAAAGACCTGATGCGCCGCATCTCCTTCAGATACAGGTAGATCTCCTTTTTCTCTTTTCATGGCCGCTTGAATCAACTAAAACGGAGTCCAGATGAAGATTTTATGGCCAAAATACGAAAGCATCTTCAAGTGTCGACTTGTAATCTTGACTTCTTCATTAAGCTTCTAATCTCCACTTGATTTCTTGGTAAGGATTGTGTATGGCCGATACGGCGCATCGGATTGGTCCGATGCGGCGTATCAAGGTAACTTCGCGTGGGGTCCAAGATTATTATATTCCAGAATATTCGTACACCGTCTTAAGATGCGGTGTATCTTCAATCTCTTATGCGGCGCATGTTCTCTTGTATCTTGGATCATCTTTTGGTGAAGTCTTGAGAGTGATACATTGTAGGTATGAAACGTAATGCGGCGTATCTGGAGTAGAACAAGTTGGTTCTTCTTCGTTGACCAAAGTTTCATATGCGACGCATGATAAAATCAGATGCAGCGCATGCTTCAAAGTCAGGCAATGGTCTTTAATCTCTTCAATTCAGCAGACTTTTCCAATCTTGATCATTTTGCTCCATTTTATGTCCATAATAGCTAACTTTCACCAAATGCTTGTTTATAACTGAGAATTACAAAAGTAGCCGATTAAGTATCAATTCCCATATAAAATAATACAAAAACAAGCAATATACATAGGATACATGATGCTAATAAAATGTACTTATTTGATGTCATCAGATACTAAGGAAGTTCAACTTTGCTGATTCAAAAATGGAAAGCACACCAATGGACTCTGAGAAGCCACTTCCAAAAGACTTAGATGGAGAAAATGTAGATGTACACACAAACAGATCTATGATAGGATCTTTGATGTATCTCACATCATCAAGACCTGACATCATGTTCTCTGTTTGTGTTTGTGTAAGATTTCAAGTAACTCCAAAGGTTTCTCATTTAACAGCAGTCAAGAGAATTTTTGGAAATATCTCAAGGGTCAACCTAGGTTGGGACTATGGTATTCTAAAGAGTCACCTTTTGACTTGGTAGCATTTTCGAATAGTGATTATGCTGGTGCTAGCTTGGACAGAAAGTCAACAACTAGAGGATGTCAATTCCATGGGTGTAGACTTAACTCATGGCAGTGTAAGAAGTAAACAACTGTGGCTACTTCAACAACTGAAGCTGAATATGTAGCTGCTGCAAGTTGCTGTGCTCAAGTCTTATGGCTTCGAAACCAACTTCTTGACTATGGGTACAATTTCATGAACACTGTTATTCATATTGATAATAGTAGTACTATTTGCATTATTAAAATCCAGTGCAACATTCTAAAACAAAACACATTGAAATTAGACATCACTTTATAAGAGACTGCAATGAGAAAAGATTAATTCAAGTTCTTAAAATTGCTTCAGAATTTAACTTTGCAGATCTGCTAACAAAAGCTTTTGATGTTGGAAGGTTTCAGTACTTGGTAGCAAGTATTGGAATGCTTAATCTTTGAATTTTTCAATCTAATGTGTTTTTGTAAATAAATTTTTGCTTGTGCTGCTGGCTTTAAAAGATACTACTGCTATTACAAAAGTTTGTGCTGCTAGTACAAATTTAAATTGTATTATTCATACAGTTAGTCCTATGATTATTCTAATACAAGACAAGTACTTTACACATTGTTCTTTTGGTTTTAGACTAACAATTTCAGGTATGAACATGTGAACACAAAGGATGTTTCAAGTGAAATGGAAGCAGCAGAATGATAATATTAGTTGCTGATATAATAGGTTTATGATAGAAAGAGTTTGGGAATTTCAAACCTCCTTAAAACTTATTTCTTGAAGCTTGATTATGATGTTTCACATTGAATTGATGACTTAGTTGATCAGAAAGTAACTGATGCAACTCACTTTCTATCATTTTATACTTTTAAGTATAATGAGCAAGTCTAAGGACACCTGATAGAAAGAACAGCTAGTAAAAGTGAATCTAACACTTGTGTTAGAGGCAACAATTAATATGAGCTGGAAACCCTGTCAAGAAAGCCTTTTTAATAGGTTTATCTTTACACAGGCAGTTATTTATAACTGAAAACATTGGTTCTCACACAACCAGAGGTTGCTTTAAACCGAAATTTTGATTAAGTGTCTGTTATACACTTAATCCCTTCAAAATGGTTGAAAGCAGTATGGTTTTTCATAATAAAATCAATTACATACTGCTAAGGCAAAAGTTTCTTAAAAGGATTTTCAAAGAGACTCACAAAAACCATCAAATGATGGACCATGAGTCAAATGCCCCATGAATTACCTCTCATAGGAGTTAACACACCTAGAAGTGATGAGGGCAGAAAATTAAACTCTTAAGGAATTGATGGCTATATGTACAACATTGTCTGATAACATGTTCTGATGGATAGCTCAGATGATGGAGAGAAATATTTTGGTACATAGTAAGAGATCTTCCAAACAGGGGAGGATAAAATGTTATTTGCATCTCAGGGGAGGTAATATCTCAGGAGAGGAAAAAAGCCCAATGAAGGAAGATTAACCAATGAAAGGGAGGAAAAGACAAGAGCATACAAGATGATGACATGGAAGTTGAAAATGACAAGAACAGAGCTTATTATGGAGTATTATATATATTCAGAAGGGATGAAGCATTCCAAAGGAGAAAGTTCTATCTAGGTCAAACGAAGAAAACCTTCAATTTCAGTTCACCATGTTTGTTCATCACTTGCAAAGGCATGCTGATAAATGATTTCACTTGTTGAAACAAGCATCCAAGATACACAGCATCATTGCCTCTTATAATTCCTCCATCCAAGGAAATTTCACCATCTTTAAGGTCAATGTTTGAAGCCTGAAGATGTGTATTGATATTGTTAAAGTCAAAGAACAGAAAGCAGATGAGTTACTGAGAAAGATATTCAATCTTGAAGAACAGAAGTGTTTGAAAGATCTTCACAATCCATAATTTAATTCAGAAACATGTTGAAAAGGATTTACATGTTTAGGGGAGGATTGTTGGGAATTAAAAATTCAAGAAGTTTAATATCGGGTTCTACTCAAAGAAATACTCTAAGTATGATTTCTGCTGTTAGAGCATTTGGTTTCTGCTGCTAGTGTTTGATTCTGCAGCTAGCGTTAAACATTCTGCTGCTGAAGGATTCTGCTGCTAGCGTTATCATTGCTGCTGGTAATTAACTTTCTGCTGCTGAGCGGATAAGTATGAAAAGATATTATGTGTATTAAAGTCAACAATATACGGTAGATAATATCTTACCCCATGTGATCAGTCATAATGTTATATTCACAGAACAAGTTGTAAACATAGATACAAGTTGTATCTTAATGTCTGACACTCTCAAAGCAAGCGTTCGATAAGACTTGACAATATTGTAAATATCTTTCTTGTGTTATAAAAGAAAGATCTTAGACTAGTGATATATATACGAGAGACGAATAGATAATAGTGTGAAAATTATTAAGTGCTTAGATAATAACTCTCAAGAACATAGAACATATATCACAAGTCGTAGAAAACATAAGATTCAAGGTCTTTGTAACCCTAGTGATATTAAAGATCACTCGTATTATTTTGAATAATATTGAATCGTTTGGTGATAACATTGCATGTTCTTTGTTCTATATACACAAGCATAACTGTTCCATTTCCATAACACAAATAACCTTCTAAGTGTGATTAAGTAAATTCCGCGTACTTGATCATATTAACTCAACTTATCACATACACACAAGAACAAAGGTTTAACCACCTTATCAGTGTATGGATCACTCTCATCAAAGAACTAGTAGTACAATCATTTAATCCCAAACAGTAACAACATTAAGTTGTATTGACAGTACTAAGTTGTACCTTGGCAGCACAAAATAGTATAATGCTAGCAGTAGTACCATATGAAGTTCGAGCAGTAGTAACTAATAGTGACAAACCTAGCAGTAGTAACTTCCTAAAATTACCCTGACAGTACTAACAATCCACAAACAGTACTAACCAAATTGACATTACTACAGCAGCATTATATTGGTAGCATAAAGTTATACGAGCAGCATTAATAAGACTAGCAACATTAATCATGTAATGACAGTATTAACTTACATTGGCAGCACTAATGTAAATTAATACTAAGAAGCAGCACTAGTCTTGTTTATACTTACGAACCATCAGTATCCATATGCTCGAAACCCTAATCATAAACACCAGCGATCTCCAAACCACTGAGCAGCATCAATACATCATTAACATTAGATTCGATCACAAAAGAAGCAATGAAGACATCTTAAATCCCTAACCAGCAGAGGATACAAAAAAAAACACACAACAACCTTAACCTTCAAATCTTTGTGATACCTGCTGCTATATCATCAATTTATGAACTGAAAATAGCAATTGATATTCAAAAACCCTTCTAATCACCTTGCTGCTGAAAATGATCTTCAATAATCCTTGCTTCAGAACCTGTTGTACCTTCTTTTTGTCCACGAACTAAATACAAGACACCTTGTGTCTTCAAAACCATGTCGTGACAATAATCAATAAAAACCATAAACCCTAGAAGTTAGGGTTTTGAAGCCAATTAAACCTGGTCCCTGTTCGTTTGATAAGAGCATCAAGAAGATCGAAACCTATGTAGACTTCTGTAACAGGAAACCCTTAAAATTGTACCTGAAGACCATGCTTTTCTGCATTTACCAAATTAGGGTTTATTAACACCCTCGTTTCACCGAATTAGCATATTACTTGCAAAACAAAAAATAAACACGATTATAAAACCTTCTGAATCCTAGATCACGAGCCACGAGGCTCTGATACCACCTGATAGGATCGTTGTAAGCTCAGGTTGTTTAGACCTTATATCTAGGATAAACAATAACATTGATAACTTGGATTGCACAACAGAATAGACATAAACATCAATGTTATTAACAAGGTTTCTTCATCATTATCTTCAATATAACAATTACATTCACACCTAGCCCCAATTATATTTGATCAGAATATAACGATTACCTATCTCTAACAGTAACAGGGATCAAGGAAAACCTTGATTACCTTGAGGCTACACACATATGGCGTCTACATTGTGTAGAACACGCCTGGACATACACACACTTTTCTGGTGTTCACATCTTGACACACTAAAAACTCACGCCCTTAATCTCTTTATATAATATAGATATTAGGGTTTACAAAGGACTCATAATTATATTAGGAATGTAAATCTTCCTAACTTTAATCTTTATCTTCTAAATCTTTTGTAGAATTCCTTCTTTGTCTTTTAAGTCCTTCTTGTTTTGTATTTGCTTCATTCTTCTTATTGTTTTGTATTATCAACTTAATATAATTCCTAACAAACTGATCCGGATTGTGAAGCATGCGAAGGAAGGGGTGGGGGTTATCTTAGCTAGGGAGAAGAGTAGGGAACTTCAATATGCTGAGCTAAAATCCACATGTGATGGAGCCATGGAGGACTTTGAAAAGAATCCTTTGGTACAAGACCTTCGAACAAAAATCCAAGATCTCGAAGCCCAACTTAAAGACAGCTACGCTGAGTGTGGTAAGTTAAGGATTGAGGAAACAAAGATCGTAGGATACAAGGAGAGGATAACCACTCTGGAATCCAAATGTGCCGGTCTCGAGGCTAAGCGAGCTAGGCTTGGGGAGCAGGAGATCAAGATTCGACAAGAGGTAGATGGTTTGAATATCAAATGTAAAAAACTATAGAAGGATAGAGCTGATGTGGTGTCTAAGGTTGTTCCTTATATAGCCATGGAGTTGTATCATAGTGATAAGGTGGGGGAGATTGTGGGAAATCTAGTGAATGTGGCCATATTCCATGGGAAGTGCTTGGCGTTGGAGGAGGCTGCGAAAACAGGTGAGCCTGTTGTCCTGTCCAACGTGCCTTACTATCGCTCTACTTCCGAGCAGGAATATGATGATGCTAGAAATGCTTATGCCACCGAAGAGTACCCCTTCCTTGACGAAGCAACAAAGGACCCATCAACTCCAATTGAAGATCTTCTCTCCAAGAAGCCCCAAAAGATTCAACCTCCATCTCCCAGCAAAAAGACTCCTTCTTGTCCTATCCCTCAGCTTGATCCTACCTCATCCAAGAATGAATGAAGACTGCCGTGTTGGCAGGTATTTGATCCCCAGGGTGGTGTGTACCCTTTAAACAATTCAGTTCCATGCTTTTGTAGGCTGCTGCCTATCTAGAACAATTTAAATTTGTGTTATATGGGGTTTCGGCCTTATGTGTAGGCTTCGGCCTTCTCTAGACAGTACTTTTAGTTAGTCTTTTGGGCTATGGCCGTATGCTGCGTATGTCAGCCTTAATGTTTACTGATGAGAGACTATGTCTCGCTTTTGTTTATCATGCTTTCTTCTCCTACGTTATTTACAACGCTTTTAGTATTTTACAACATAAGGCTATATTAAATAGATAGCCTTATTGTGTGTAAATTCTGCACCAAGAATATAGCAATCGTATAATTTGACTGCTGACAGAGGGTTGCGACCCACTCCGCCTTTGTCCTTAAAGTCCATAAGGCTTAAAAAAACCCCGAGACCTTTAGGAAAGTTAATGCGAAAATGTGTAGGTGTTATTCTTTTTACTTTGAGGCTTATGTATGCTCTACCATTGACCTTTCGGCATTGAAACTTAAAAACGACTTGGCTGAACAAATCTTTGTCATATAAAACGAAATAAGAGATTTGTGGGAAATGTGTTATATCATTAATTTGGTAGGGAGGATTACATCATTTTTGAAATGAAAACTAGGACGCCTTCCATTAATGCTTCTTTCCCAAAACGAGAAGGATGCAATACATGAATTAAAAGATAGATTTCTTAAACAAATTAAGTTTTATATGTAGAACTTATGAAGGTTGGTACATTCCATGTCCTATCAATAGGATCGTCGAAGAGGGTTTCGAGCTTGTAGGCTCCCTTTCCATAGGCTTCTGATATGACGTAGGGTCCTTCCCATGTTGGTCCCAATTTTCCTTGATATTCGGCTTTGCTCGCGCTGTTTAGTCAAAGGACATACTCGCCCGGCTTGAATGTCGAAGGCCGGACTCTGTTATTGTAGTATTTTTCGAACTTTTGTTTGTAAATGGCTTCCCTTATTGAGGCTATTTCCCTCCGTTTCTTCAAGTAGGTCAAGGTTTTCTTGAAGCCGTTCTTCATTTTCTGATACTTTAAAATTCATATTACGCTCTATTTCGATGCTTACTTCCGAAGGTATAACAGCTTCTGTTCCAAAGGTTAGGCTAAATGGATTTTCCCCATGACTGGACTTGGGGTGTGTCTTATGTGCTCACAAGACTTGGGGTAGTTCATCTACCCATCCGTGATGGCTTCGGCCTAACCTTCGTTCAATTCCTTTAATGATATCCCTGTTTGTGACCTCTACTTGTCCGTTACCTTGACGATGGTAGACGGATGTGAACGACTGTTTGATTTTTAATCCTTTGCAAAAAGTTGGGAATATTCCTTCAGCAAATTGCTTCCCATTTTCCGAGATGATGATGTGAGGAACCCCAAATTGGCATATGATGTGTTCCCATACAAACTTTTCCATGTGCCTTCCGGTTACTGATGCCAAGGGCTACGACTAAGAATTTAACTCCTCTTGGAGCCACTGGTAAAGGTCCCACTATGTCAATACCCCATTGACAGAAAGGCCATGCGAAAGTCACGGAAGTCATATCTTGTTTTGGAAGTCTTGGAACTTTGGCATGAATTTTGCAGGCTTCACATTTGTGTATTATCTCTACTGCGTCTCTGTGCATCGAAGGCCAATAGTAGCCTAACTTTGTTAGAATCTTATTTGGGTCCTACACAAAGGAGCCATGGGGAAAAAAGGACCTTCTGTATAAATTAGCTCCCATAATCCTATATTGAGGAGCCTTGATCCTGACCTTTCGTGCTAGCTTTGGGACTTCTAGTAGGATGCCACTTATTAAGTATTCTCTTATTGGGATCATCCAGTTGGAACCTTCTTCGAGTATGACATCAGAGACTTCGCTTTGTATGATTGACCTTTCAGCTAACACTTCAACTAGAACCTCCTTCGTGAGGTGGGCGAACGCCATTGAAGCCAGTTTGCTCAATGCGTCTGCTTTTTTATTTTGGTTTCTGCGAACGTGCTCCAAGACATAAGAATTGAATCCTTCGAGCATCTCCTTGGCCTTATCCAGGTATTGCTTGATAACAGGCAGTCTTGCTTCATAGGAGCACTTGATTTGGTTTGCTACCAATTGTGGATCGACAAAGATGGATAGATCACTAACTTCCATGTCCTTAGCAAGCTGAAGACCTGCTAACAATGCTTCATACTTTGCCTTATTATTCGTAGCATTAAATTCGAAGTGCGTAAGTGTACTCCTTTCCTTTCGGGCTAACCAGCATTAAACCTGCTCCGGAACCATCGGAGTTTGAGGCTCCGTCAGTATAGAATTTCCACCCTACTCCCACCTTCGAGGGTTTTTGCTTCGAGAGTTCCTTGTCTTGGGGTGGTCCTAATGGTGTTTCTGCTAGAAATTCTGGCCCTTTGATGGAGCTTCGACCTTTGTACTCTATCTCATGTTCTCCTAGCTCAATAGCCCATTTGGCTATTCTTCCTGATTTTTCAGGTTATGACAATATATGTTTTGTTGGTTTATCAGTTAACACTGTGATAGGGTGAGCTTGGAAATATCTTCTAAGTCATTGATCCCTCCGAAACTAGTTATCTTTTATTTCTCTATCACACAAGTCAACAACTTGTGAATGGTCAACCGTAATAAATGATAAAAGGCAAACAGCCTGGGAGAAAAAGCAATTTAAATCCATGGGAGTATAGGAGTACATCCCCGGGTCGTTAAGTCCCAACGAGGTGTGTAAAATGTAATATAACGAATGTGTGTGCACAATGATATTAAATATACAAAAACAGGAATCTGATTGACTAACACTAGGAATGTGAATAGTCATAGCTCTGTCACAGCTGTATCGTTAAAAACGTACAATCAGAAACCTAAAAACGCGAAAGATTTACAAACGTACGTTTAAATTAAATTAAACGTAAACGTACAAAACGAAATAAAACAAACATTCCCAAAGAGGGAATTTGCATGCCTTAACGGCTTAAATGCAAATTAAATAAAAATAAAATAAATAACTATATTTACAAAGTTATTATTATAATAATAAGAAAATCTAAAAACCTAAAACGTAAGTTCTATCTAAAAAAATGTCAAAGAAAACTAAAAACGCGCGAATTAATTAAAACTAACGTAAGTGCGCAAGTTAAAACGTGAAATTAGTGAAATATAAACACTATGGGTACAAATATATTTTTTACAGGTTCTATATGACAAAAGAAAATTTTAGAAAAAAGATTTATATTTTTTAGACAATTATTTAATTTACTATGATTTAATTACTATTTTACAAATAAAAATACAAAATAAATACTAAACGTATTCTAAAAAATCTGAAATTTTTTACTTAATTACTTTACAACATTACTGATTTAATAAAAATAATAAAGACAAAACAGCTTATTCGGATAAGCTATAATAAGCTGAAAAAGGAAAATAAGCTAAACGAAAAAAAACAAGGTTAAATATAGCTGGTGCACAAGTTCTAACGGAACTGGTGCCCCAGAGCAGTTGGAAGGGGGTGTGTGTTATGCATGTTATACTAGCGAGAGGTCTAAGGTTCGAATCCCACACCCCACATTTTTGCTAAACTTTATTTTTTTTTTTTTCTTTTTACAAATATATTAAAATACTGAAAATATGAGACTTTAATAAAGACAAAAATTTTATAACACAAAAATAAGCTCAATGGAGCTTATTTACTCCAACAGTTGAGCTATTAAGCTCAACTTGGACTTAAAAACTGAAAAAGCTTCTAATAAGCTATAAGCTACAAACCAAAGGTAAAATAAGCTAAGGATAGATTAGATAAATGTACAACTAGCCAAAGAAAAGAGAAAAGTAAACAAAATAAGCTACAAATAGAGCTTATGAGTCCAACAGTTAAGCTTTTGGGCTAACTGTTGGCACTCAAGCTCAAATCAAGCTTGAAATAAGCTTTTCAAAAGAAACAAAAGATAAAACAATATTTGTACAAGCTTATGGACAGGAAACAAGTAAAATTGTACCAAAGAATTCACTGAATAAGCTCACATAAGCAAATAAGCAATTCCTTAGTACCCTTGTTCCAAACAACCCTAAAAGGGCCAACTAGCAGGCCTTGTGGGACCCACTATGGTGATTGGAAACCCAAAATGAAAGTTAATCCCAAAAGCCACCCAGAAGAGCTTTCTAAAAAGCCAAGGTTCAGCCCTTGGGTCCCACTAATAAGCACTAGGGGAGGGCATGAACTTGGGTAGTTTCTGCTGAAGACTTAATGTAAAGGGTGAGATTTGGAAAACTTTAAGGGGCAAGCAGCCCACCCAATTAAGCTATTAAGCAAAGAATAAGCATTGGAGCTTTGAGATGGGCTGGTGGGCTTTCCAAAAAGCCCAAGCTCAAGTATTTTGGTTCACATATGAGCTTGTTAGGGGCTTTTGAAAATGGCTTAATCTCCCCTGATTCTCAGTATACACTGATGGGGTGGGACAAGCTAAAAGCTCTTAGCAGCCCTAGCAAATAAGCTAGGGCATGGAATTAAAACATTGGAACTTGTTGACTGGTTGATAAGCTCCTAAAAGAAACAAATTTCCCCAGCTAAGTCCCACTAATGAGCTTTTTATGAGCTTATGAAAGTGCTAGTTTTTTGAGTTTATTGGTAGTCTCAGAAAAGTGAATAAGTCAAAAGCTATTGCAGCCCTAGTGAATGGGCTGCAAAGGGAAAATTAAGCATTGGATCTTATACTTGAGTGGATAAGCTCCTCAGGGAACTAATTCATTCAAGCTTATGATCTCTAATGAGCTTTTAAGAGCTGTGGGTAATGGTGTAAGTCCATAAAAATGGGCTGTTGAGAATGGGCAAATCACAAGCTCTTTTGAAAACCTATCAAATAAGCTTAATAAGCTACACAAGCAAATGAGACTTGAGTTTGGTGGATTAGCTTCACAGGAAGCCAACCCACACCAGCTCAAGCTCACTGAGGGCTTATATTGAGCTTATGAAAACAACTCCACCTTCACTGATTGCTTCAGTGAAGGGAGTATTGTGGAATAAAAATGTGGTGCAAAAGAGGAACAATTAAGCTATCTAAAAGCTACTAAATGAAAAGACAAGCATACATATAACAAATAAGCCACAAGGGCAACACAAATATGCCAAGACCCCAGGCTTAGATCAATTCCATGAGCTTTTGCAATCTCATGGTTTTGACAGCCCAAACCTTTGGTGCAGGGCAAAAATTAGTACAAAGAAGCACATGAAAAAGCACTTAAGCATGGAAAATACAAAGAAGCAAAAATGTTCTAAGCAAGATGAGCAACAGAACTTTAAAACCCTAAAAGCATAAAGCATGAAACTAAATAACAAAAGCACAATGAAATTCCTAAGTTTATTCTAAAACTGAAAATATGAAAAATTGACTTTTACTAAGAACACATAAGTTGACTAATATGGAATTTAAACTTATTCTACTGACTAAATAAGATGTATTAAGCTATAATAACTTGAAATAAACAAAGATTTACAACATTTAAACACATATGCAAGATTCTAGGATCCACCAACCTCACAGTTCTCATATAGGGATCATCAAGTGTCAAATTGACTTTCTCACATGCTAAACCACTTGGTTAAGTTTCAACTGAGTCATATAGGCCATATAAAGAGTAAATCAAACAAGAACAACCATAAACACAGCCATTAACACAGTTTCAATAGCAAATCCAAACAAACCTTTAAATTGGACTGTCATGAAGTTTTCAAAGCATTAGACCATGTAAACCTATTCTATCAATTCCAGGGGTACCAAAGTGTCAAAATGGACCCTTTTAAGCTTAAACCAATAGTCACAAAGGTCTAAACCTAGGTTTCTCAAAAACAAGCTTATGGACAGTCAAATTGCTATTTCCAACCACAGGCAAATCCAAAACATACAAACCTAATATTAAGCTATAACATGACTAACAAATAGCAAATAAACAATAAAACATGAAAATCAAAGCACAAAAAGCACTGAAACAGTAAAAAGCAAAAATGGATAAAAATGAAAGCTTACAACTGAAATCCTGCTTGAAACTGAGAACCAAGGATCAGAAACCACTCCTAGCTTGTTGTCAACAAGCTAGAAACCAGAAAGCCATCCAGATTAGCTTCTATTCCCCCAGAACTCCTTATTGGATCACAGGTTGACTTTTATTGACTTTTTCTTGATTTTTGGTATTTTCTGAATTTTAAGAACTAAGGTATGTTTTAAAGTTTCTAAAAGCTTTAAAGCTTTGTCAGGAGCCTAAGTGAGCTTAAAGAAGTCCATAAAACAACTACATAACATGAAATTAAGGTGACTTGAAAATTAAAGGCAATTTAATGGAAAACTTGAAACTGAAATGATACTTGAAATTAAACTGAAATTAAGGTTCATTACACTAATTTAATTAAGATTACAACATTAAAACATTAAAAGACTTGTAATTTAAAGAAAACATATTAAAACTATACTACACGACTAATGGCTAATCCAAAAGTAGTCTTCTCTTTGCCTCTCCTCTCTTCTTTATACCAATCTGAGTTCCCACTAGTGTCCTGGTCAAATCCCACTTTAATTCTTGGCCTTTGATTGACTGTAACTCATCTTAGCCATCAAACTTACTTTTGGCGCCAAAAGTCCATTTGATAGCTTGTAGCTGTTTTCTGAGCAATTAATGCATCTTGGAACTTGTGTGAAGTGGTGGAGAGTTGATAGACAGCTGGGGAAGACAGGTGGTGGTCAAGTGGTTGAAAACCACCACTGGTTTGTGACTCAGTGGTGTTGGAGGGAAAAAGGGAAAGGAGACGGGTCAAACCAATGTTTGACCCTGGGATATTTTATTAGGGTGAGTGGGTCGGGTTGATGGGTTTAGGGATTGGGCTTGTGTTTGTGTTGGGTTTGGATTTTTGGGTTATATATTAAAAAGGATTCGTTTGGTTTTGTAGTAGTATAGCCCAAGGACCAAACTTGTAACTTCTGAAACTTGAGGGACCTGTTGTGACAAGCTTCCAATTTTCCTTCAAGGGACCATACCTGCTAAGTTAGATAAACCAAAGGACCTTTATTGTTTTTATTACAATTTTAAAACACCCGGGTACCTTTTATGACATTTTTCAAAGTTGAGGGGGTGAAATTGTAATTTTCCCAAAAGTTATCAAAAGGTTCCAAATTGTAAGTTATGAATAGTACAAGGGTATATTTTGATAAATTTCACTTTTTAAATACCCAGGGACTAATTTTGCCAATTTTGATACTTGAGAGGTAAAAGTTGCCAAGTTGTGTAAACTTTTATCCAGGGACTATTTATGAATAAGTTTGAGTTCCCATGGACTTAAGTTGACTTTTCTATCATTTTGAGTTTTCAGGGACTAGTTTTGCCATTTGCTGAGATTTCAGGGACTGAAAATGACAATTGTTGTGAAATTGATCATTTTTCACTTGTTTTTCAATCTTTTGTACCTGAATCACATAAAAACACATTTTGATGAATTTGTATCATTTTGTGAGTCATTTGTGTGTTTTTGGTCATTTTTGTGGGTTCAAATTGTATAAAAGATATGTGTAATTAGGCACATATCAGCATCTTGTAGCGTGAACTAAAGCTAAAACTGTTAGGAATTAAATGTTCAAGACATTAGTTTTGGTTTAGTACTGCTGAAGAATAACACTAACAGTACTAATGGAGTTAGTACTGCTAGTGTAAGTTGAAGACTGTTGAAGATATAACTAACAGTACTAACTGCTGAGTTAGTACTGCTAGTATAGAAGATGATACTGCTTCTTGAAGACTGAAGATTAGTACTGCTCATGATGACGTGTAGAAAGATAAGTATAGAATAGATTTTATATATATATATATATATCTTATATAGTTAGAATTATACGGATATTCTGCATGTTTAGAATATCAATACTTATCTTGTAAAGGACTCCTTGTGCTATAAAAGGAGGTCCTAGGTTAGATGTTTAGATATATGTTTTTGTTAAGCTTCAAGGTTTTGTAAACCCTAGTGATAAGCAAGATCACTCGTATTATATCTAATAATATTGAAGCGTTTGGTGTTATTCATTGTTCATACAAAACTTTTCATTCATTACTGTTAAATTGCACAAATCTTCTAAGTATCAATTGGTAGATTCCGCATACTAGTTGGTGTACACTCAAAGTATCCTCAACACAATTCTAAGTGTGTTTAGATCCTCTCAAGTGGTATCAGAGACAGGTTTCTGATACTTTGATTTAGAAGATCCTTTTCTGAAGAACTCTTTATTCCCTTTAATGACGATGGACATGGAAACTACACAGACCAACACTGCTGCAAAGTTTCCTATGCTAAAACATAATGATTTCGAGATGTGGAGGCATAGGATCGAACAATACTTCCAAGTGCAGGATTATGCACTTTGGGAAATCATTGAAGATGGGAACTCCTTCAAACCATCAACAACTGAAACAACAGTTGATGGTCAGAAAAAGGCAACTTTGAACACTTATCCTGTTACTGTAGAAGAAAAGTTGCAAAAGTAGAATGATGTTAAAGCAAGGAGTTTGTTGCTGATGACCATCCCCAATGATCAACTACTGACATTCAGCAAGTACAAGGATGCCAAATCCTTGTTTGAAGCAATAACTACCAGGTTTGGTGGTAATGAGGCCACCAAAAAGACTCAAAAGACCTTGCTGAAGCAGAGTTTTGAGAATTTTAGTGCTACTAGCAATGAATCTCTTGACCACATGTTCAATAGACTGCAGAAAATAATCAGCCAACTGGCTGTATTAGGAGTTGAGATCCCTCAAGAAGACCTGAATTCCAAATTCTTAAGGAGTTTGCCTGCTGAATGGTACACTCATGTGGTTGTCTGGAAGAACAAGCCAGAAATCGACACAATGAGCCTCAATGATTTGTACAACAATTTTAAAATTGTTGAACAGGAAGTGAAGAAGTCCGGAAGTTCAAGTTCAAGCTCTGGGAACATGGCATTTGTGTCATCTCCCAGCAACATCAGTCCAGAAGAGGTGAATGTGGCTTCAGGAGTTAGTACTGCTAACCCTAGTGTTAGTACTGCTAGTTCATCAACTAGTACTGCTGGCATAAGTGATACTACATTCAATGCATTCCTGAACAGCCAAGCCAATGGGTCTATGCTATCACATGAAGATCTTGAACAGATTGATGAAGATGATCTAAAAGAGATGGATCTAAAGTGGCAGGTTGCACTTCTGAGCATGAGAGCCAAGAAGTTTTATCAGAGAACTGGGAAGATGTAGCAAACTGCAAAATTTCCTCTAATTAGTTACGTTTAATTATACATCAATCTCAGTCATTTATCTTAACCACCATTTTTATGGGGAAATTTTAAATTTTTTTTATCCTCATAACGTCACGTCATCACAAAATCCACCCAATAACGACACTAGTTCACGACGTGCATTACAAAACATAACTATTACACAAGAATTAATATTTCACAAGTCACAAATTACAAATCTCACTAATTACAAACAACACAAATAAATTTATACACTAAACACTTTTAATTTTCACTAATCACAATTAATTTCACCAACTACAAACCAAACGGATTGAAGTTATTTTTCAGCCCATCACCACCTCATGGGTTCAAGCCCACTTCAAACCCATCTCATTTTTTTTATTTCATACGCTATACAATTTCACTCCACCCTCCAAAACACAATTCGTACTCCAAAATACTAAACGCAACCTATGAGTATTTTTACACCACGTTAATCACTAACCACTAGACTATACCCATGCCAATTTTCAGACTTAGATACGAAGTGCTCATAGGATTTTCAAGGCCAAACTCTTCGTCCCATAACCACCCAAAACGTATAGACAAAAATCCCAAAACTCAACTATTTTGAACCCCGATTTTTCCAACGTTCCCTTAGTAACATTTTCAGCATATTAGGATATTCAGAAGAAGGGTTGGACAGGAGGAGAAAGATGAGGCTCGCTAGTCTCATTTTTGAACTCGTTAAAATGCAAAACGTGTACACATATATTTCAAACACAAAAGATAAGATTTCCTACTCCCTCATATCTTTCCTAGAATCCCTTCATGTCAGAAAATACATTTCCATGTCCTCTAAAACACTGGTCATCCACAGTAGAGACAAATGATTGAGTTTGAAAGTGGAAAAGTCAAGAAACGTGTGAATTCTTCCCTCTATATCATACCCCTTTCTAGCCACTCTACCCGACTCGTATTTCACTTACTCTCACCTCACTAGATACCTCAAGCTTTTAGAAAACTCTTTTTCTCTCCTTGGGAAGCAAACGGGTATAGAAAGGAAATACGTAAAAACGTATTTAATCTTAGCGAGTGGACTGTTTTTACTCTTGTGCTTCATTCGACCTCACTGATTCTTCACCACCTCTACAAGGTGTAGTAAGTGTCTAATAACTCCTTTGCTTCCATATCTCACGCACACAAATCATTCATGCATCACTCTTTATTTTATTCGAACGTATAACTTGTCACGTATATATATTCACTATTATGTTTTACATGCATTCGTTATTTTAGAGTAACCCACATGAGGTGACGAGCCTCCATCTTGGAAGGCCTAGAAGTCGACTCTCACACCACTCTCACATTTAAACATATCATTCATGCATCATTCGAACCCTATATAACCTTTAAACATCACACGTATAAAATGTATATGAAAAACACTTAGATTATTCTAAGTGCTTTGTTATAGCGAAACAGTTCAAGTAGCCTTAAAAACAACACCATATCTCACGATTCAACAAAACGACCATGATCCATTTTTATAAGACCTATTAAACGACATGGCTAACTACATTTTTCGTATAAACATCTTGTAAAAATACGCATACCTTGACCCTTAAAAATAGCCAAAGTGAATCGCAGAAACCATATTTTGGAAACAACTGAAAATAGCGAAATGGGCTTTACAGCCCATTAAGCTGATTTTAAGCTATGGAAATAAGCTGGCTTAATGGTGTTTTTAGGATAAGCAAAAGATGGAAAAATGAGCCATTTTGACATGCCAAACCCCCCCCCCCCCAAGACCCACGGATTTGTAAACACTAATGGGCTAGATTTTTGGCTCATTAAAAGCCCAATTAAAGTAAAAATAAACAAACAGCCTAATAAGCAGTTGAAATAAGTTACAAATGACTTGAATAAGCCTTAGAAAAAGTCGCCCACTTTTCCTCACCATTATTGACATATTTGGACTAGAAATGTAACGCAATTCACCTAGAAGGACTGAAACTGCCAATCTAAGAAATATATGGACTGAGGATGTGAAAATAGAACATAAAGGGTATAATTTGACATATTATTGAATTACAAGCCTTATTGATACTTTTGGACAAGTTATGGACTTTGGACTTAACGAAGGACTAACGGTGTGACGCAAACGCAGTAAGGTAAAAAGTATAAAATCTGGAAAAGAACAAGGACCTACTGCATATACTTGACATTCTTATTTCATTTTCCTTTTTCACCCCATCGCTTCATATGCATTTTCATACTTTTAATTACGTATTATTTAATTTTCGTTATTTATTATAACTAGAAATTTAACGACTTCACTTTGCATATTATTTCATCATATTTCGAGGAGGTAATATTTTGAGTCAATTAACATAAGAATCAAGATAATATTATATATAATATTATTTTTAAACTTGAGGCATTTTAAGCATATCACACTCACATCACCAGTCAAATCGTTATACGATTTCTCATTTTCACACTCATTATTAGTTGTAAGTCAAATACTTAGACTCTCCCTCATATTCAGGTCTCGTATTGAAGACGTTTCTGTGATTGTTGATGCGTGGGTTTTGCAACCTTACAACAGGTTTTACCTCTCGAGGGATCTCAAGAGGCTTACAACCCCACCAGGCAGTGTACCTGACCGATGTAGTATAGTGTAGTGGTAAGTACGGGGGATTGATCGTTCTCCACAGGGAATAGTGTTCGTTAGGTGTGAAAGGCTACTCTAATTAGGTCTAAGGGTTGAGGAAGATTCTTTTTATGTTTTTATAGTTTTTATGAAAGCAAGTAAAATCTCGGGTTTTGAAGGAGTGGGCGGAATTAGTTGCTAGTCAACTAACCCAAATTACTACAAATGCAAATAAAATAAAATAACAAAAATGAAAAGTGGTGAGAAACTTATGTGTAGAGAAATGTGTTTACTTAGATTTCCTTACTCCCTAACTATCTTTTACCGGTTAATTAGTGTGTATTAGTCGCGTGGATGACGGGTGTATTCCTTAATACCATTCGTGGGGTGGCGTACTTACTTCCCCAAACTCTACAAGCTCCTACTTCACTCCTATGTCGAGCCGGCTAGGAAGCTCCTAACATGGGATCACTAGAATTCGCTTGTGCATTAAATACAACCATAAAAACCTTTAGTACGCGTTTGGTTCATGTTTCTTAAGACGTTCAAGCAAGTTACCGAATAGGAAGTTAGCCAGTTTTCTTAAGCCTAACATAGATAAACAATCATCCAATACAACTAATAACACACTAACAACCAATAATCAATAGCTAGGTTTCATTAGATCTAAGCAAACACAAGATAAAATTAGCCTAACATGTTAAACAAAAGACAAGCATAAGATAGAATCAAACAACACATAGACATATTGAATGATTAATTGATAACTTATCTTTCAATGAAACATGGAAGATCTCAAGGCAAAAAGCCCTGAAAAAGTAGCTAAAATCGTCTTAGGGTTTTATCCCAAAATTCCACACACTAAGCTCTCCTTAATGACAAAAAATTAGAAAACTATATATAGACTTTGACATCTGACGGCGTCACCTTATGCATTGTGACGCCGTCACCTCGCCGCTTTTAGGGTTCCCGGATGACCATCTTGACGCCGTCCCTCTTTAGCTCTACCAAAATCCATTCTGGCTTATCAAGGCTTGACGCCGTCGGATCATGAACGTGACGCCGTCCCCTTATGATTTAAGCCGTGACGCCCTTGATTTAGTTAAAGCGTGACGCCGTCAGAATTCTCATGCAAACTCACTGGCCCGTCATGAGTAAATTACACATCCAACTTTTCTTGCCAAGGCATGACGCCGTCCCATGTTAATTGTGACGCCGTCAAGAGTAACTTTTAGCCGATTCTTGAGACTTTGCCGTTTTCTTCACTTTAATGCTCCAAAAACGTCCAAAATGCCTCCTTTTCCAGATTTCTCCTCAAAAGTACCTAAAATGACAAAAGGAACGATTTAGGGCAATATTTGATCAAATAAATACGATTTCGGGCTTAAATGACCCCTTAAAAGCGGTACACTTTTCGCCTCATCAAATACCCTTACACTTGAGATTTGCTTGTCCTCAAGCAAATGCGCTTTTATTCTAATCAAAATATAAGTTAGGGGTCATTTAATGCAAACATAAAAGTAATTACAACAAATAATCGTTCCACTTCAATCATAATAAGCACGGAGATTATAAACTAGCACCTCACAAGTAGTGTTTAGATACTCACATCTCTCAAGTGTCATCAAAATAAATCTCATAAATGAAAACGGAAAATATCTCTCACTACCTGTCATAGCAAATAGATTACCATAGGCTTGGGAAAGGATCGAAAACCTCCTCCACTAGGCGTAAGCACCTAAGATAAACTATCAAAGAGGGCTTTTAAATGGGTTATAACGTTAGGTGTAGGGAAAAGGAAAACACGGTTTTGTTGGATACGGGATATTTTACTGGTGGCGAGTTAAAAATCTTGATCAATTACATGTACTATACAATGTTGCTAAGCCAAGACTAGACTCGATCTTAAGCTAGAAACAAAATAACATAAACATAAAATAAACATAAAATAAAACGGGATGGTAGTCCGTATGTTTTTTCTATTTTTCTTTTTCTCATTTTTATGTATTTTTCTTGATTTTTTCGATTTTTTTTTTTTTTTTTTTTTTTTTTTTTTTTTTTTTTTGCATACACTTTTACCCTACCATCCAAAATAATACATCAAAGGGGCATTGCATCCCCTTACACTTGAACTTTTACATAACTTTACAAATACTAATCTAATGACTCGAATTAAGATAATTGAAAAACTTGGAGTACTTTTAAAATATTTAGCACATATGGGGGTAATAAATGATGTTCTTCCCCATTACTCCTTTACACTAGTACTTTACCCATGAGTCCCAATCGTCCCAAAACAATATGTACAAGGATATGACTCGACTTAGCAACCATGTAATCAATTAGATAATTAACTTGGGTTTAAACAAATGTTGTCACAATAATGCACTAAAAATGAGTGCATACAAGGTAGGCTAAGGCGATTTGGGTGTACATTTTAGTGGGGTGTAACAAATTCTTCCTTTAAGTAAAATGCTTAAAGGTCGAAACGAAAAGATAGGCTCTGAGGGGTGTACTAGGGGTATCGTGTACTAAAAATGAGTACAACGCAAAGGGTGTGGGAGAATTACGTGACCAATGTAGCCAACGTAATTATAACAAAAACACAGGTGTAAAACAATGGGTTAATCCTAATGCCTCTTATCATGTAGTAAATCTAACTACACGAATGTAGTCTCACTTGTGGCCTTGGAATGGTCCTAACGCAAGTTCTAGAATCTAAGTGCTACCGGTACACACATCATAGCATAAATGCTTTTCCTACCAATTCTAGGGGCGAACCTCACATATTTGGGGGTGGAAAATTTTTTAGTGTACGGTTTTTGTGCTAGTCATATAACTCCTATCCATGAGACGCTCATTAAGATCAAAGTTTCACTCCTATATGTTGTAAAAAATTTTAAATTTGGCACTAAAATTACCTTAACAAGTATTTCTCTCAGTTTTATTACACATCTACCATCAAACAAACAAAAATCAAGCGCAATTGTATTCTCTAAAATCGTACTTTTACCCTCCCCTTACACTTAAGATGAACATTGTCCCCAATGTTCAAATAACAAATGTAAAAGCATAAAGTAAAAGAATGAAATCAAATACTCCCCTGATTCGCTCGTTGGATAATGAAATTACACGGTTAAATCTTCCTCCAAAGAGAATGTTGAAGCTCCATGACTAATGCATCGCCATAAGCTTGATTCAAAACATTTCCTTGTCTAAAATAACCTGTTGAACCTGAGAAAACAAACACGAAAACCTGCATAACATCGGCGGGATAAAATCTATATATAAGGATATAATGCTTGTGGAATGATAACTTTGCAGATTCCTGGAGATTATAAGTTGGAGATTTTAATAAAAACTTTTTATGAAAACAAAATTTTCAAAAATTTCTGGAAATTAAATCTGACGCCGTCAGGTTATAACCCCTGACGCCGTCAGAAATGACCTGACAAAAATTTTCGTTTTAAGTTTCCGGAAAATTTCTGGAAAAACCTTTAACTTACTTCCTGGAAATCCTGCAAAACATCATTATGACTCGATACAAGCATTTGACTCAAACAAATACGAATATGTATGTTAATTTAATATTATTACGATTCATGTTCATTCGTGTTCTAATAAACCGATTTAGATTTCCCTTACACTTATCTTTTGCAAAATACCTTTATATGTAGTTAAGACGAAGTTAAAAACAACATAAAGCATTTTCACAAATTAGTTTTGAACATGAATCAATAATGATAAAAATTAAACACACATACGGAAACAAATAAAAACAAACAAACAAATAAATAAACACACAAAGCAAATAAATAAAGCTCGGGTTGCCTCCCAAGAAGCGCTTGTTTTTGTTCGAGTCATGAGCCTGACTCTACCCTTATTTAACGGAAATAGGGGAGGTTTTCCCTACACTTAGGGTTAAGTGCGGGTGATAGTAGCGATACACACCAGCTTGGTAGGAGTATGCCACGTGAAGAAAGAGTGGTGGATGAATTATATACTCAAAGGGGTGTGCTCCTTTCATCATAACCTTACCTAGTTCACTTTGATCAATGGGTGAATTAAAGTGTTCTCCTAAAAAGGGATCATTTTCTAACAACTTCGAGAGACTCCTAATTGGGAATCTATCTTGACCCAATAGACCCGGTTTAAACCCATAATGTTTCTTGTGATCAATCATGAATGGGTGATGTAGACATGTAAGGTCATTTTTCACTCCTATATTGTCTTCCTCACTACAAGGCTTAATGTCCACTACCTTAAACTTAAGACTACCCGGACTATATGTTTTGATGGGTGGATCGGGACCTAATTCAATTCCTAAATTTTCATCCAAGGATGGAAGATTAGGTAACGGTTTTGGTTGAGGCTCCGGCTCATCAAAACTAGGAACTTCCATAGGACTAAAAGAAAGGTTGTGATCACTAAAAGCATTCAAACCTATTTCTTCTAGTTGTGTTTGGTCCAAGGGCTCTACCTCTATTGGGGTTCCTATAGTCTCCTCAACTTCTTCCGGGTAAGTCACGGGCGGTGTGTGTGCCTCAAATGATGGTAGGACTTGTGGGGTACTTGGTGGGCTTATGTTACTTACCTCATCATTCCTTGTGTCAAGATCACCTATATCCTCATCATGTGTTTTAGTAGAATCTAACCCTAACATTTTCTCTAGTATCTCAAGTGCTTCTCTAGGCATCTCAGCTTCTATATCCGAATCATAAGGATCATCCTCAATATTCTGACTGCTATATTCAAATTGCCCAAAAGATTCATCATGTGTTTCTTGAGATTCATCGTCATCGATCATAAAACCTAGGTCTTTTTGATCAATGTGATCATGCTCGGCTAGATCCTCCATCACATCAAGATCACCTAAGTGTTCACCCTGTATTATGGTAGTGCCTAACCATGACATGCAGCTAGGTGGCTCAACTCTAACCATCTCAGAATCTTGGTTTGACTCTAAGTCCATGTCCTTAGAAACTAGGTCTTTTTGCTCATACGAATCCATCAATTCGTTCCACTTATGGGTCATGGTTAGGAAGCTTTCCTCAAAATTCATCCAAAGGGTCTTACTAAAAGGAATTGATCCAGATAATGATTGTCTAAGAGAAGTATCACATGCATAGAATTCATTAAACCCATCTAACCTTACCCCCAACTTTATTTGGATATCACAAAGATCACGAAACAATTCATAGGAATGATAGGAAACAAATCTCTTGGTGAAGTATAATTGTTCATCTATTGTCAATGATCTAAATGGAATTTCATCCGCCATAGTGACAAATGAAAATGGTTTTACAAACAAAGGGCACAAAGAAAAAGATAGACTAAAGAAAACCTAGAAAAATAAAATAAAAAATCTCACTAGAAAGGAATCTAGTGAGTAGACCTATAAAATAAAAATTCAACCTAAACAATAACTATTCCCCGGCAGCGGCGCCAAAAACTTGGTGCGTGGGTTTTGCAACCTTACAACAGGTTTTACCTCTCGAGGGATCTCAAGAGGCTTACAACCCCACCAGGCAGTGTACCTGACCGATGTAGTATAGTGTAGTGGTAAGTACGGGGGATTGATCGTTCTCCACAGGGAATAGTGTTCGTTAGGTGTGAAAGGCTACTCTAATTAGGTCTAAGGGTTGAGGAAGATTCTTTTTATGTTTTTATAGTTTTTATGAAAGCAAGTAAAATCTCGGGTTTTGAAGGAGTGGGCGGAATTAGTTGCTAGTCAACTAACCCAAATTACTACAAATGCAAATAAAATAAAATAACAAAAATGAAAAGTGGTGAGAAACTTATGTGTAGAGAAATGTGTTTACTTAGATTTCCTTACTCCCTAACTATCTTTTACCGGTTAATTAGTGTGTATTAGTCGCGTGGATGACGGGTGTATTCCTTAATACCATTCGTGGGGTGGCGTACTTACTTCCCCAAACTCTACAAGCTCCTACTTCACTCCTATGTCGAGCCGGCTAGGAAGCTCCTAACATGGGATCACTAGAATTCGCTTGTGCATTAAATACAACCATAAAAACCTTTAGTACGCGTTTGGTTCATGTTTCTTAAGACGTTCAAGCAAGTTACCGAATAGGAAGTTAGCCAGTTTTCTTAAGCCTAACATAGATAAACAATCATCCAATACAACTAATAACACACTAACAACCAATAATCAATAGCTAGGTTTCATTAGATCTAAGCAAACACAAGATAAAATTAGCCTAACATGTTAAACAAAAGACAAGCATAAGATAGAATCAAACAACACATAGACATATTGAATGATTAATTGATAACTTATCTTTCAATGAAACATGGAAGATCTCAAGGCAAAAAGCCCTGAAAAAGTAGCTAAAATCGTCTTAGGGTTTTATCCCAAAATTCCACACACTAAGCTCTCCTTAATGACAAAAAATTAGAAAACTATATATAGACTTTGACATCTGACGGCGTCACCTTATGCATTGTGACGCCGTCACCTCGCCGCTTTTAGGGTTCCCGGATGACCATCTTGACGCCGTCCCTCTTTAGCTCTACCAAAATCCATTCTGGCTTATCAAGGCTTGACGCCGTCGGATCATGAACGTGACGCCGTCCCCTTATGATTTAAGCCGTGACGCCCTTGATTTAGTTAAAGCGTGACGCCGTCAGAATTCTCATGCAAACTCACTGGCCCGTCATGAGTAAATTACACATCCAACTTTTCTTGCCAAGGCATGACGCCGTCCCATGTTAATTGTGACGCCGTCAAGAGTAACTTTTAGCCGATTCTTGAGACTTTGCCGTTTTCTTCACTTTAATGCTCCAAAAACGTCCAAAATGCCTCCTTTTCCAGATTTCTCCTCAAAAGTACCTAAAATGACAAAAGGAACGATTTAGGGCAATATTTGATCAAATAAATACGATTTCGGGCTTAAATGACCCCTTAAAAGCGGTACACTTTTCGCCTCATCAATTGTTCCCATAATCTTGCTTGATCTTATAATTCCATCTTGTCAGATACACCCAAGGTGAGTCGTAGCCCCACTTTTATTATTTACAAGTTTTATACTTTTGGGGGAGATACATGCTCAACTGTTTTAAGTTTAATTTTATACTCTGAAAACTCTCATGATTTACTCAAAATCGTCAACTCTGTTTTACATGTTTTGAATCACCCTTTGGAAGGGATATATGCTCGTTATACTTGCAAATTGCTTGCTTAGCTTAAACACTGTATTTGAAAGATAACATTTTCAAACTACTTGTTGTAACATGATACTGAAACTCATTATATACATTCATATAGCAATTGAATGTACAGTTAACTTTACTATGATATTTCTACATTTCACTGGAAATAATTGCCATGATTAAAGTACGCCTATTCTATGAACCCCTGAAACCCATATTGCCTAAGTTTACTATATTGCCATAAAGTCCTCGATCATGAGCCATTAATCACTGCGGTGAGAACGAATATAGTGAACAGCTTCGAAACCTGTTAGAGGCTGACGACCTGTCCCACTAAATACTTTGATGGAATGCCTTTATGGTTAGTCATATTTAGTCGCGATGCACTATATTTGAGAAAAATAGGAATTGGCAAATCACCTATTACTTGAGGGCCAAAACCATCAGTAACCTGATGTGGACTCCGCCGTTTTACGGTACTTTGTTAACGTTTTGCGTGTCATGAGGCTTAGGGCAATATAATTATATGAATGTTTTCATATATATTTAGATACAGCTGTATTAGTATTTCACCACTCCACATTTTTAAACTTCATGCATAACATCATTATACTCACTATATGCGAGGATTATGATCTTATACTTGTACTTGATTGATCTTATATGTGACATACTTGTGATTTTTACCCAGAGTAACTCATTTACGTTTCCATTACTGATAGCAACGTATTTCAACTATCACTTCACCTTTGAATTTATTGAAAGCCACTGTTTACTTGTACTTATACTCATTTCAAACACCACCGAATACTCTTGAAATTTATTGACATAAATTATTTTCCATTAAACTCTACGAACTCACCAACCATTGTGTTGATGTTTTAAGAATGTTTATCTCAGGTAATTAACGGAGCAGGACAAGACACGGAGCGGGCATTATATACTCTGATAAACTACATGGTGTAAAATCAAATATGTCATTCTTTCCAAATTACCACACCTTTTTGTGGGATTTCCAAATCAGATATTTCACCTTTGTATCAAAAATATTATTTTGAATGACATATAACTTTCAAAACGCCTCTTCCGGGCCATTTTTCTGAAATTTTAACTTCGATCCTCACTGTAACACCCTAAAAATCTTTCCGCTGCCATAAAACAAATTAGGGGGTGTTACAGATTGGTATCAGAGCCTATGGTTATAGAGAACTAAATGTTTTCAAACATTGAACTATAACTACATTTTCAAAATGAATGATTTTACACCATACCCTTTTTACGCCCTCCGTGTCTGCAGACTGCCGTGCTCAATACATTACCTATTAAGATTATTTTGCACTAATCTTTACATGCTTGATGTTTACTCTTCACACGTTACACACTGTACTATTTCACACTCACTATCACACCTTTAACGTATGAAATACTTATAATTAATATTTTCGGCTACTACAGTACCATGTATCCCAAACAAATTGATGTTACCAAGACTACCCCTCGTACCACCCATGCATCACCTACCTATCAAATTGCTCCAGATACTGAAGATCCTTATATACAAATGTCACAACCCCAGCCTGATATAGAACTTACTCAGAAACCGCTCCCATCATCACCTACTCACTCACCTCCACGTCAGAAACTTAGGAGAGCTACCGAATCCTATTCAGATTTGATTGGTGGTCAGGCAACATTCGAATTTGGACAGAGTTCACATCAAGGAATGACTTGGAAGGATGTTGAGCCAAATTCTCCCTTACCTAACACTCCAGATTCCTCAATGCCAGACATCCCTGATGATATATCCTTACCTAATTCCTCTGACTATAACTTAAACCCTCGTGATTCAAAAATGGAATCTTCTTTATCAACAAGACTGCACAACTAGAACTTGAGGCAGAAGTTAGACGTCTACGTCCGAGACGTAACTGATCTTAAGTTCAGATGTATCGCTGTTGTACCCACTAAACCAAAAAGTTTTTGGTTAAGTGTTTCATGTATTTTCCAATAATTCTGTAACTCTCAGAACTTGTAACCAACTCTCAAATAACAACATCTTTCCGTTATATTTTTCTGTTGAGAACAAGTTTCTGCTAACATACTCTATATTACAATGCTATGCATGCATGTAATGACTCCTTGATCCGTGCTAAAGTGTGTATATAAATATATCATACGGATACACGTGAATAAAGACAAATCAACCTTTAGGAAAAAGGCTAACTTGTAAAAACTCACGTTTGTGATATGTGTGATACCAGGTAAGTGATTACCCGGGTCGTGTCCCAGCGAGGATGGAATGGACAATCGTGAGGTTTGGAATTAGAGTGACTGGTGATTGGGATATGAAATTTTACTTGTTTATTATATTCTAATTGAATAATGAGAAACAAATTCTAAAAATAAAATTAAGATTTAAAGCAAATTATATCAAAAACGCGTTACGGGAATTCTAAAACGGGCTTTAAAAAGTGAAATCTATAAAAATAAATCCTACAAGTGTAATTTTATTTTTCCTAAGTTATAAATGACAAAAGAAAAATTTAGAAAAAAGATTTATATTTTTCTGAGTTTTATATTTTTTATTATGAATTAAAAACTGTTTTAAAAAGAAAAATGCATAAAAAATATTAAAACTATTCTAAAAATTCTGGAAATTTTTGTGAAATTACTTAATGTTAAAACAGGCCTAGGAAAAATAAAATGAAGGTACCAACTTATTTTAATAAGCTAATATTAAGCTAAATAATTCGGATAAGCTAAAATGGAAAGTGGTGTTAAATATTAAAGGGTGTAGAGTCTAACTGAAAAAGACCCAAGGGCGCAGTGTTAAGTGTATGTGTGTTTAGCTGAGAGACCAGGGTTCGAGTCCCATGGTTCTCTTTTTGGTAAACTATATATATATATATTTATTTTTTTTGAAATTTTCTTTTTGCAACTTATGAATAAGCTTAATATTAACAACTTTTGTAAAGGAATTATTTTTATAACTTACTAATTAAGCTAGAAATAAGCTGATATGAGCTGACAGTTAGTTAAAAGCTAACTTGAATATGGAATTTTAAGTAAACAAGCTTTAAGCTGTCCTATAAGCTAACAGTGAATGGAATAAGCTATTATGGACTGAGTTGACTATGAATAAGCTATAAAGTCTAGAAAAAGCTAAGGAAATAAGCAATTTAAGCAGTTAGGCAGTTGGGCATAAAAATTGGCTTAAAGGGACTAAATAAGCTATAAAGCTATTAAAGGCTTAAATGAAACTGGAAAAAGCTGTTTTATACTTAGGATATGTTAATGAACTAAAGTAATCCAGAAAAAGCTATGGAAATAAGCAATTAAGCAAAAAATAAGCAAGAACACCCTTGAGGTCTGCTGATGCAGCCTTGTGGTGCAGGGCAAAAAGCCCTTTTTGCAAGCCTTAATTAGCAGTTAAAAAAAATAATAAAAATCTGGAAAAATAACAACTAAATAGATTAGCAGCTGAATATTGATTTTTCTAAGTTTTAGCTTATGAAAATCTATATTAAAGAAATTAAAAATCAAAGAAAATCTTTGAAAACCTGAAAAACTGAATTGCAGGCTATGTCTGAACTGAGGTGGTTTTTAGAAGCTGATATAAGCTACAATAAGCTAGGCTAATGAACTGGAAATCATGTACAAGAAATATGATATATCTAACATCTTATAAGTATGAAGATTAAGCACTTTAGATCTAAATTAAGCTCTAAAAAAGGGGTATGCAGTCTGCTATTAACTGAGATGATCAGTTATGTGCAGATGTGCACAAACTAAAATGAGCCTAATCCAACTCTTGTGTGCTCACTAAATGGATTCAAAGGAGCTCAGAAAAGCCAAGGATAAGGTCCTAATGAGCTTATAGCTTATATGGCTTAATTGATCAGTTGAGTTTCTAGATTTTGCACAATCCACTCAAATCTATAAAAACTATTAAATTAACTCTAAATTACTTGAAAACAACTTATGTAGACTATTTTAAGCAAGATCAAAGCTGAGCTTATGGGAAATGTACAGTGGAACACCAAAATTACCCATTTTGACCCATAGAACCAAACAGCCCTTTTGCTAGGCTGTTTTTGGATTTTCAAGTACAACAGGCAATTTTAAGGTAGGATTTGGATGAAATAAGTTTAACTAACTTAATTATATACTAATGAGTAATTATAAACTGGAAATGAGCAATTAATAAGCAGTTTACTAGATTAAGCTATTTTTTTGGCTTTTATGAGGTTTTTTAAGACAAATAAAGCATAGGCTATTTTAAACTAATAAAACAGATAAGAAATACTTTTAAACTACCAATAAGCAGATAACTATCAAATAAGCACAGTGATAAGTAGTTGAATAGTGAAATAGAAAACAATGCAAAACTTAGAAAATTAGCTTACAACTGAATTGTGCTTTGAAATAGAGAGAACTGATCAGAAACACACCTAGCTTGTCAATGACAAGCTAGAAACCCAATTCAGCCTTCCTTAATAGCTTATTTCACCAGAACTGCTTATTTGGTCCAAGTTTGACTTCTGTTGACTTTTTCCATCTTTTGAAATTAGAATAGCTGGAGACTAATATAAGCTTATAAAAAGCTATGATAAGCTTATATAAGCTTATAACAAGGGTATTGAGTGTTTGTGGTGATTCTTATCAATATTTGAACTTAATACGAATTAACAAAAACACTTGAACTTCTATTAAACTTAAAACTGAGTACACAACTGAATTAAATTGGAACAATTAACTTAAAAATACTTGAATTAATAACTGGAAACTAAATTTGATAAACTTGAATAATTGAAATTACAATACGATTAATTAAAATTAACTACTGCCTTTAATAGGCTACATTGTGGTCTATTTATACTACAACTAAGTGGGATTTATCTCTTGTGCCTCTCTAATCATTCCTTGACCACTGGATTGGTTTGTATTCATCTCAGCCGTCCATCTCAATTTTGGCGCCAAAACAGACAAAGTGGGAAAAACCACTTAACTGGTTACTTGTGATGATGAAGAAGCATTTAATGAATCTTGGCATGTTAGGTGGAGTGTAGAGGGGGAAAGGGTGAGGTGATGGGTGGTTTTGCAGGGATAAGGGCGGTGGAGATGGTGGTGGTTTCTGGTATGGTTTTGGCGGGTTTGATGGGTTTGACCGAAGGTCAAACTGTATTTAACTAAAGGGAGTGGGTCGGTTTAGGTTTATTCATTGGATTGGGTTTATTTTAGATGGGCTTGGGTTTAGATATTGTGTGGGCTTGGTTAGGTTTGTAGCTGGGTTTTATAGTTTAGGATTAGATTTGGATTTTAGTTAAACTTTAAGGGACCAATGTTGTACAAATCTGAAAATCCAAGGACCAACTGCCAAAAGTGAAAATTATATCCAAGGACCATTTGTGTCAATTTGGTATTTTTGGGGGTTGACTTTGACTTTGACTTTTGTCTTTACTTGATCAAATGTACAATTGTTGTCGATTCGATCCAAAAATGCTCGTTTTCGTTCCGTTTTCAATCCTTCAGTACCTGAAACACATAAAACACAAACCAAGGATATCTGCAATATATATTGGGTGTTTTAGGTCATTTTAGTGTCTATTATGTGTATAAAATGATGAGTATTTACAATGCTATGCATGCACTCATCACTCCTCGTATCCTTATGCAGAATCCCACCATTTGTTATACTCTTAGGTAGACAAATGATCCTACGTAAATCAATGAGGCATTAATAAAAGACCTTGTATTGGTTATTTTACAAAGATCAATCAATCAGTTATTAAAGATATGTCGATTTTGATAAGTGTATCCAAACCTACCATGATATTATCGGTGATTATACCTCAAATATACCACGACTAGACTATAAACAATAGAAATTTCCAAGGACAAAATTTCGGTAGAAAACTTGATGAATGAAGAGAAAGTTGTTGAACTTCAGCTTTTGTAGATAAATCAGTTTATTCCTTAGAAATCCCATACCAAGAGTTGATTATTCATCTGCGATATTACCTAGACATATCGTAATGTTATGATCCTCAGTTGGTTTTGATTTCGTATTATGACCACATTGTTAGCACTAATATGCAAATACCTTATTATTTGATATATTCTAACATATGGAAATTTTAAATCCGCGGTCCTTGTGATATTGATAAAAGATGGCCAGCATGAGCAGTACACTTACCCCACCAACACCTACAACAACCCTGACTCCTGAAAATATTGAGAAGCTGGTGAATGACATAGTTACAGTGGTACTCGAAGTGACTACAGTAGCTCATCCGAGTCGCAGCAACATGGCAAAAGGAGAAAAGAGGACGGCTATAACTCGTAAGCATAACCATGAAAGTTTCATGGAATGGAGGCCAGCTCACTTTAAAGGTTCGAAAAGAGTAACTAAACCTGCCCTCACCTGTACCCAAGGAATTAAGCAAGGTGCTATACCTAAGAAAAATAGCCATAAGCGAAAACGTAACGAGAGGAGAACCTTTATCCCCAGCAACTGTGAATACCGCAACAACATCTGTATCCGCAATCACTAACAAGACCGCATTGACTACCACCGCCAGAAAAGATTTAGACAGGAAGCTGGAAGAAACTGCATCACCAACCCTGGTAACCAAAGCAAATACTGTGGAAAGCAACCTCTGTGCCAAAGATGTAAGATGCATCACACCGGGCTTTGCACTGCTAAGTGCGGGAGATGCAGAAAGACAGGCCACAAGACAGGAGATTGCAAAGCCATGGACGGAAGGGAGCAGCCATCGTCCATAAAATGCCACGGATGTGGTGGAATGGGGCATTACAAGAGTCATTGCCCAAACTACAATACCCATTTGAAGCCCAAGACTGGTGCAAGAGAATGAGAACTCGTTAGGGATCTCAACAACATCGAAGAGTGACACCTATGTTTAAGCAGAAGAATAAATTCCTGCTGTAATAAAAATAAACCCTAGTTTAAGATTTTCTAAGTTGAATCTCCTTATGTACTTTGCCTTAGGTACGATGGATGTAACCTAAGTGCAACAACTATCTTTCTACCGTACGAATCTCTACCTTGTAATATTTCCGTAATAATCATAATCTATGTTTATTTCAATTTCTATTCCATTTTCCCATTCATAATCGTTACGTAGCCATACACTGTTATCATCTTAGAAATTTGGACAACATTATTTCTGACCAAACAATGGATTATTACCACCTTGTAAGAAATTCTCACCCAAAACCTAAGTTTATACCGAGGATATCCTATATTCACCCTAGAAATTTCTGACTCCTCACCATAGTATGAACAAAAAATTTCTACTGTCTTTTAAAAAAGCAATTATGTTATTATTATACAAAAACAACACGTTGAACATCACCTAAAACTTTTTGAAAAGCATAAATACTATTGTGACTGAGCCAAGAATCACATCATTTGGTCCTCAATTAAACATAGCCTGATCAACTATGTCTAATTTAAGAAGAATCATGTCATAAATGGAGCAGTTATCCTTTCAAATTCTTTAATAACAACTTTCATTCAAAAGCAAAATCTTGAGACAAAATAAACTTTCACAATCATCCACTGGAACCACCTATAAGGAATATCTACACTCACTACCCATCACCTTTATGATAAAATAACGGCAAAGTTACAAACATTAAAACCCTAAGAATTCACAGAGATTTAAGGAAAACACAAATAGCATAAATTTTATTAATCACAAAAATTCATGCATAACGACATAATTAGCAACGGAAGTACTAATATTACGATGATTACAATAAAAGGCATAGAATCTTCAAGGGGTTGACCCGCCATAACGACAAGAACTCCCACCAACACTACGATAGCAAGAGCCACCACGGGATGTATCACCTTGATTATTATGTATGATAAATACGAACAAAATATTAAAAACCATAACAAGACTAGTCCTTAAACATAAAGACAAACGAGTTTTATTCCACATTTATTAAGGATTACATAGAAACATAACAAGGATACATTTTAAACAACCCTAGCTCGAGACTATTACCCCCAAAACTTATCCACAGTAATAGCTAAAACTGTGAGAGGTACGACAAACAGCAAGATCGCGACCAAGTAACCGGAATCTTCGCCGGGGAAGAAAGCTAAATAAGCGGCGACAAGGACGACGTACACGGTTGCAAAAATTATGGCGAATGGCGGCATTTTGGGAAAGTGGGAATGAAAGAGATATAGTTGAAGAAGAATAAAAACAAAATTGGGTATATTAGGGAAAAACTAGCCGTTATTTTACTATTCACGACTGTTACTCACAGCCCCTAGATTCATTAGTTGACCAAACATTTAAATTTACTTCATCTAGTACGTATAAGTCTGACAGAGTTACGTTCCTCTGATTTTCGAATAAAAATCTCTCGACAACATTTTTCCTCACCCTTGAAACCCACATTTTTCAACATCTATCACAGACTGAACTTCGGGACGAAGTTCAAAATTTAGGGGTGGATACTGTAGCAAACTGCAAAATTTCCTCTAATTAGTTACGTTTAATTATACATCAATCTCAGTCATTTATCTTAACCACCATTTTTACGGGGAAATTTTAAAATTTTCTTATCCTCATAACGTCACGTCATAACAAAATCCACCCAATAACGACACTAGTTCACGACGTGCATTACAGAACTTAACTATTACACAAGAATTAATATTTCACAAGTCACAAATTACACAAATTACAAATCTCACTAATTACAAACAACACAAATAAATTTATACACTAAACACTTTTAATTTTCACTAATCACAATTAATTTCACCAACTACAAACCAAACGGACTGAAGTTATTTTTCAGCCCATCACCACCTCATGGGTTCAAGCCCACTTCAAACCCATCTCAATTTTTTTTATTTCATACGCTATACAATTTCACCCCACCCTCCAAAACACAATTCGTACTCCAAAATACTAAACGCAACCTATGAGTATTTTTACACCACGTTAATCACTAACCACTAGACTATACCCATGCCAATCTTCAGACTTAGATACGAAGTGCTCATAGGATTTTCAAGGCCAAACTCTTCGTCCCATAACCACCCAAAACGTATAGACAAAAATACCAAAACTCAACTATTTCGAACCCCAATTTTTCCTACGTTCCCTTAGTAACATTTTCAGCATATTAGGATATTTAGAAGAAGGGTTGGATAGCAGGAGAAAGATGAGGCTCGCTAGTTTCATTTTTGAACTCGTTAAAATGCAAAACGTGTACACATATATTTCAAACACAAAAGATAAGATTTCCTACTCCCTCATATCTTTCCTAGATTCCCTTCATGTCAGAAAATATATCTCCATGTCCTCTAAAACACTGGTCATCCACAGTAGAGACAAATGATTGAGTTTGAAAGTTGAAAAGTCAAGAAACGTGTGAATTCTTCTCTCTATATCATACCCCTTTCAAGCCTGTAACACCCCAACCCGATAAGGGTAGAAGTATTACGTTATGGTGACATATCAAAGGAAACACAAGCATATGACTTAATTAATACAAAAGAATTTCAAAGGTTACAAAGGGAAAATTCTGTAATACAAGGTTACAAATGAGAATTTCAATAAATACTAAGTCTAAAAAAAATAATCACTTCTAATCATCTCTAATCCAGAATAGCTATCAAGGTATAGTCTTCTAAGTCCAAAGTATTCTCCACTCATAACCCAGATTCCAACTAAAACCTGCCGCAGGAAAAGAAATGCGGCTGAGCTTAAAAAGCCCAGTGAACAGATATACATAACATAACATAACGGTAAGTAAGCATAAGCAACGCAGGAATAAGAATACGAAACGAAAACAAAATCATGAAAGTCATACGAAATTCAAAGATAACTAAGAGTCAAGAGTGCATGAGAACTAAATAAGAAACGAAACAAGAAATGAAATGAAAACAAGGAAAAGGTTCATATAAGGATGTGCCATAAGAACTACATATCATAATCCGTCAAATCATACTAAAGCAGTACAAGTATACGAAGAGGGGAGACCTCTAAGTAAATAAAAGTGTGAGAAGGAGTGTAAGGCACACACCGCCTGGTCACCATAATCACATATACATAAAACCTAGGATGCATCCATACGCTCCCTAACATAAGTATGTATGACAATACTAGACTAGTCACACATATAAAGTTGGCCAATAGTGCATGCAAAATCATAACATAAGGGGGAACGCCGTAGATCTATCACACCTCTACGGAAGTGTCATGCCTAGGGTGCCATCCAAGACATGGTCATGGTACCTCCACAACTAGGTCAGCTCAGGCACAGATCTATCATAGCATACAACAAATATAATCTAGCATGGCAAGAGAAACAAAATAGCAACTCAATAAGCATGGCAAAACATAAGCATAGCATGGCAGAGACATTTAAATAAATGTCAGAATGAATAAATAGGAATGACAATCATACAATGAAAGTCATGAGTCAAATAAGAGAATCATATCAGGCATAGGATCAATGGAAATATCCCTACTGAAAAGGGAAAGAATATCTGTACCTTATCGAAGCACACAAATCAAAGCAAATAGAATGAACGGAAACAGATGATCACTCCTTCTTCACCCGATCTACATAATCATAAGTTTACTTATAAGTTTCATAGGTCTCATAATCATAAAAGGTTTCATTTTAGTTTTCTTTCCATTTTAAGTAACTTTCCATATTTAGCAGGTTTCCATAATTAGTATCTTTTCAAAAATAGTAACTTTCCAAAAATAGTAAGTTTAGCCATTTTAGGTTTAAAAGCAATTTAGGGTTTTACAAGTCAAATTAGGGTTTCCAAATTAAGTAAGTGTGAGATTAGGGTTTCTAATTACACAAGTTATTTTAATTGATCATTTAAAGTAATTAAATTCCAATTATGGTTTCATACATTCAATTAGGTCATATTTATGTTATATTTCCCGAATTAGCAGTTTTAGGGTTTAATTCATATAATTTGACTGCATATTATCATTGTTCAAAGATTAGGGTTACTATTGTAATTATACCAAAGTTGAAGGTTAATATGTAAATTTAGTCAAAACATACGTTAAACACTTCTTATAATGACCAATAGCTTATTTAGGTTCTAAAAGTTAAGCAAATGAGCATATAAGTGTTTAAAACAATTAACTATTTAAATTCAGCATGACCATTGAAATCAGACCCGACTTAAGCCATTTTTAACATACCTTATACGCGCTCATAAAATTCTATAATTTTACCCAGATATACCTATATGTCTTAAGTATGTTACATAATTTTTCCAGATTTTATTGAGTAGTGCAAGTACCAAATAAAAATAGACATTCACAACATGTACCCGAATTGGATCTGATGGAACACCCCGAAAGTATGTAAGTATTAACCCAGGTTAAACATCTCAGAAAAATCTACGAAAATTCCAAGACTTAACCCATATACCAAATATCATTCTGTCATAATTTCAGATCTTAATTCGTTATATATAATAAATTAAAAATCGCGGACCACGACTAAATTTTCCGACCTCAAAAAACAGTTTTGACACATGATTTTCTTAAAATCAAACGGGTGCCTTCCCGACCTCTAAAAATCACCAAATAAATTTCATTCGAACCCTATTTCACCGAATTAAGTTTTAGACCAAAGAACCACCAAAATTCATGTTTGTATCATTGGTTATTAATTTGTTTATGTAGCACAAAATTCTGATAGATTAATTCTTTATATATTGATCCGATTTTAAGAACACAAATAATCATATCGACACATATCATTACATGTTGATCCGAAATATTATTTTGGATTGAAGTTTATATGATACCTATTAGGTTAGATTCGAATGGAAGGAAAGAACACAAGATCTCTACATCGGACGAATCACCAACACCTTCTCATCTCCTTCTTGATCATGATCGAATGAAAGAAAAAGAACATAGATCGATTAGGTTTTGTTCACAATTTTGAATGGATTAAAATGATACATATATGGTTACCTTTGTCGTGTGTTTGTACGAATGAGAGTGGATCAAGAACTTGCTTCTTCTTCTTCTCCTTAGATCGAATGGAACAATGAAGTTTTTAGGGATTTTTTGTTTTGGTTTTCTTCTAGCCGACAATATGGAGTAGGGAGAAGAGTTTTAGGGTTTTGTTGGAGGTGTGTTGTGGTATACACGGTTTGGGAAAAAAAAGGGAGGGGACTGCCGAAATTTGGGTGTTCATAATGATGATTAGCACATTCCAAATTTACCAAAATTCTTACATACTTATCTCTTAATATATTGTGTACAAGTTTTATTATTTTTGGCCTTCTAGGGACATATTAAACGTGCCATATCTTATGTTATAAGGCTCATACATAATTTCATATAATACTTTAGATTATATGTTCATATTGTATGGTTTCGAGTCATAACATGTTACATAACTCAAGTTTTAATTTATAGCGTATTTTATAAGTCGTATTTAATTTAGGGTGTTATAATTCTTCCCTCCTAAAAAGAAAATTTCGTCCGCAAAATTGAAATACGAATTCGAAATAGAAATGCGAAATACAAAATCGAAATCGATATCAAAATGAATACGTACCAAGTCAGAAATGTGGATAACTGGATCGCATCGATTCTTCGGTCTCCCAAGTAGCCTCGCTCTCAGGATGATTCTTCCAAAGAATCTTTACGAATGGAATGGTTTTAGTTCTCATGACTCTTTCCTGACGCTCCAAAACGGCCTCAGGTTCTTCACTATAAGAAAGATCTTCTCGAAATAGATCGAACGGCAAGAGACAACATGAAGTGGGTGATAATCATACTCACGAAGAAGAGATACATGGAATACATCGTATACGTGAGATAACTGGGAAGATAACGCCAAGCGATGAGATACCTCGCCAACCTGATCAAAATCATTGAAAAGCCCTAGGCTTTCATAATTCACAACGAATTCGTTCCAAGGAATATGAAACAACAATGTAGCGGATAACGATTTAAATCTCACACAGAGATACATGAAACATTCATGCTTGTAAGCAATACGAAGGTAGTACTAAAGAGTAAAACCTCATCAACTCAGTCCAGATTCTTAACGAAAAGGGAACTAGTGCATCATTAAAGAAGGACTCATCAATTTCAAACAGATACTGATCGAACTAAGGAACGTACCACCGGTCAATGAAGCACGTGACGAATCATCAAATGTATCAAGAGTTTTATAAGAGATAGATAGTATAATTGTACTGATGATCAATCGAGTACAACTCGAAATATCAACTGGTATTGAAACGCATAATGAGATGGGTAGCATATTTGTACCAACAATCAATAGAGTATAAATCGGAGTATCGAAACGCATCAGAAAACAAAACAAAATAGGTCAAATAATCATACGGATAAAACACATCAAAGAGCTAACGTAGTCGTACAGACGATAAACTAAGCACATAACGGAGGATCAGAACGTATCGGAGAGCATAATGGAATAGGTCGGATAATCGTATGGAAAACAACAACTCAAAGGATTAACACATCGTGAACCAGATCTTCTTCATACGCCCAAAACGTCTAACTCTCCACAACGGGGACATCGTACAAAACATACAAATTTCATAGTCCACCATTCAAGGTTTTTCTTCCACAGGATATCTAATCCACCAATCACGGTAATCAATCCCGGACCTTAAACCAGCAAATCTCCAACTTAATCCAATCCAAAAGGTATTCTACATCTCCGTAGGCAAACTCAATCATGCCAATACACTTGTCAAACTTTCCGTCCCATACATCTTCAATTTCAACATAGTTGCTCTGTCCGTCCATCCATCTGAAGGTGAGTAGTCGCCATAATATCTCGAGCCGGTCTTGAAGGTCTTCTGCATTTCTTTTGGAGGTGTGAAACAAAACTCGATTTTTCTGACATGATCACTGCCGGTGCGCCAAGGAGCTTGAATAATCTTCTGTTGAAATAAATCTCTGTCGATCTTCCAAGTGAGCCACCAAGTTGAACGATTCACTACAACCCACATCGTTTTGTTCTTCCCAACGTGCGCATAAATCCCGTTACAAAGTTGCTGACAGTTTTAATCCAATTTCTACATACGAACATCCAAAATGAGGAAAACCACTCGTACGCTGATGCTAACTCCCAATCTGTTGACATGCTAGACACTTCGCCATCAAAGCATTCACATCCGTTGTCATACCATCCCGTCATAATTTATGCTACAAGTCTCTAAATAATAGTACAACTAATATGTATAGAGCGAAAAGAACGGGGTGCTTCGAGCATAACCGTTTCATTCAAATCTTCTACATAGATCATAATTCCACCACCTTTCTCCTGAGCTTCTTCACATCCGTCATAACCAATCTCCAGTCGTGCGTTTGATAGTTCGCCTCCCACGGTTTATCTGCATAGATGCATCACTAGCAATCTTTCCGTATAACCTAAGGACATAGCTGACCTTCTTCTCAAGTAGAAACAAATATCCCTCTTAACTTTACAAAAGTTCTCCAACTTATTCTTCGTCCCCACCAAAATTATAATCTTCGAGAAACTTACATCGAGCTTTTCTGACGTAGAAATTTTCAACACCAAAATACAAGGATGATTCCCGTGTTTCTCTTTCGTCCCTGAATATACTAAATCGTCATACTATGAAAATTGTCCAAGCATTCATGAAATACACGATTCATCAAGCTCACAAGAATAGTCAGAGCAGTAGCCAATACGATTGGCATCACAATGCTCATAGAGATTATAACGGATACAAATCAATGCTAGGAACATCTTGCTCATTCACATGAAAATGGACATAATCAGATTACAAATCGATCATAGAGAAAACTTCACCCTGAAGTTGATTAGATAAGTTGTCGATAACGGTATCAGTCCTAATCACCATACTACTAAGATTCCAGAATTCCATGAACAACCTTATACCACCATCATTCTTCTTCATAACCAAACTGAAACACAACACAGAGACGCACACAGACGGATAAACCACTTCCTAGAAGTAGGTCCTTCAATACTCTTCATTCAACGTATGTCGTTCGTAAGGGATTTCAGAAATAGGCAAAACGTCGCTTACACATGAATAGAGTTCTGATTCAAATAACACACTGACCTCAGGCACTCCTCAATACATTCTATGACTCCAATAAGTTCAAGGTATATGATGTAACTATTATCACACTAGCCAGACGTCATAATACTTGCATCATATACACATGCCTTTATTGCAATCACAATCTACCTCACGTCGTGACAAAACACATTCTAATAAACGGATCAAAACAATTACATTCGAGAGGAAAACCTGGTAGTCCATCAAGGAATACATCGCGAAATTCAACATCGAAAACTCTCGAGCGAGTTACATCAAACGGAATATCTTCACAAACGCGAGGGATTAATATACGGAATTTCAAAGCAAAGGTGATCATAATAGTATGCCAGGTCAGAAACCTGGGCACGGAGTTTGAGTTTCATAAGTCGTCAGAGATGACAAAATCATAACTGTTGTTAGCATCTCAATGCTCAGCCAACAATTACATGACCAGAATGAAATTGAATCGAACATTCCCAAAGAAATCAGATTAGCAGAATGAAATTGATCTTTAAACATCCTCAACCGTACAGGATAATCTACACTCGTGATGGATAGTCACAAGATTCTCATAGAGATAGAATTAGGAATAGCAATTCAATAATGTAGAGGGGACTTAATGTGCTTAGTAAAAGCAAAAGACACTACAGGATATGTCGTCCTCGTATCAAATAAAACCACGCAGCACGATCGCATAAGTAAGGAATACCCGAAACAGTGCTCGATGTGTCAGCAGCCTGGTCCCAGGTCAGAGCGAACACCCGACCCTCGGCAGATTGCTGTCAATCATTCTCATTCTTACGGTTGTTACCATTCACCTACAGACACTCTTTCGTCCAACGTCCAATCACACTAGAACTGAAACCGGCATCCAACGTCTTATAACACGATCACCCAGATGAAACTTCTCACAGTCAACACATGGAGGAGATGGAACCTGGTCCCACAACTTCTTCTGCTCAGACGAACCCGAACGTAGGGATCAAAACGAACAATAAAGACAAATCAAACGTCAGGATCAAAATACAAAGGAAGAGATCGCGTCCAACGAGAAGCCTAATGTCTACCCAATATCCTCACAGGTCATTCTAAGGGAGGGAAACAAATCTTCCTATATCCGTGGTTAATAATTACCAGAGTTCTCATAGGATTAGCAATGGATTATGCAGATTCAAGTAGTATCAGATGATACATTCTATATCCAACATAAGTAATGAATTCACATAATGTGTCAAACACATGACGGTTGAATGACCTTCGGGATGGTCGCAAAAATATCAAACTGTTTATCAAACAACTCGGAGATGGAGGTCAAAATCAGGAAGTGAAACCTAAATGGTGTAAGGTATCCATGCAGTTCTTAAGGCATTCTAATCTTACTTGGTTACTAAGCTTAGGTTGCAAAACTTTCTAGCTTCTGAAACAATGTTCTTATAAGGCATAGCTAAAGGCAGAGGCACGAATCAGAGTGATGCGGAAGCAATGCTACTTACATAGATGTCCTAGTCTACCCATTCCTCACCGGTTATAACTTATGTTCCTATGGGGAGATCCTAAAGCAATTTCTCAAAGGTTGTCTTATGAGCGCCTACAGTGGAAACTTAGTGGTCCAAACTTCACAGGTCAAGGGTAAATGTATTACAAGTCGCAGCCTGTTCTCTGATACCATAATTGTAACACCCCAACCCGATAAGGGTAGAAGTATTACGTTATGGTGACATATCAAAGCAAACACAAGCATATGACTTAATTAATACAAAAGAATTTCAAAGGTTACAAAGGGAAAATTCTGTAATACAAGGTTACAAATGAGAATTTCAGTAAATAGTAAGTCTAAAAAAAATAATCACTTCTAGTCATCTCTAATCCAGAATAGCTATCAAGGTATAGTCTTCTAAGTCCAAAGTACTCTCCACTCATAACCCAGCTTCTAACTAAAACCTGCCGCAGGAAAAGAAATGCGGCTGAGCTTAAAAAGCCCAGTGAACAGATATACATAACATAACATAACGGTAAGTAAGCATAAGCAACGCAGGAATAAGAATACGAAACGAAAACATAATCATGAAAGTCATACGAAATTCAAAGATAACTAAGAGTCAAGAGTGCATGAGAACTAAATAAGAAACGAAACAAGAAATGAAATGAAAACAAGGAAAAGGTTCATATAAGGATGTGCCATAAGAATTACATATCGTAATCCGTCAAATCATACTAAAGCAATACAAGTATACGAAGAGGGGAGACCTCTAAGTAAATAAAAGTGGGAGAAGGAGTGTAAGGCACACACACCGCCTGGTCACCATAATCACATATACATAAAACCTAGGATGCATCCATACGCTCCCTAACATAAGTATGTATGACAATACTAGACTAGTCACACATATAAAGTTGGCCAATAGTGCATGCAAAATCATAACATAAGGGGGACCGCCGTAGATCTATCACACCTCTACGAAAGTGTCATGCCTAGGGTGCCATCCAAGACATGGTCATGGTACCTCCACAACTAGGTCAGCTCAGGCACAGATCTATCATAGCATACAACAAATATAATCTAGCATGGCAAGAGAAACAAAATAGCAACTCAATAAGCATGGCAAAACATAAGCATAGCATGGCAGAGACATTTAAATAAATGTCAGAATGAATAAATAGGAATGACAATCATACAATGAAAGTCATGAGTCAAATAAGGGAATCATATCAGGCATAGGATCAATGGAAATATCCCTACTGAAAAGGGAAAGAATATCTGTACCTTATCGAAGCACACAAATCAAAGCAAATAGAATGAACGGAAACAGATGATCACTCCTTCTTCACCCGATCTACATAATCATAAGTTTACTTATAAGTTTCATAGGTCTCATAATCATAAAAGGTTTCATTTTAGTTTTCTTTCCATTTTAAGTAACTTTCCATATTTAGCAGGTTTCCATAATTAGTAACTTTCCAAAAATAGTAACTTTCCAAAAATAGTAAGTTTAGCCATTTTAGGTTTAAAAGCAATTTAGGGTTTTACAAGTCAAATTAGGGTTTCCAAATTAAGTAAGTGTGAGATTAGGGTTTCTAATTGCACAATTCATTTTAATTGATCATTTAAAGTAATTAAATTCCAATTAGGGTTTCATACATTCAATTAGGTCATAATTAAGTTATATTTCCTGAATTAGCAGTTTTAGGGTTTAATTCATATAATTTGACTGCATATTATCATTGTTCAAAGATTAGGGTTACTATTGTAATTATACCAAAGTTGAAGGTTAATATGTAAATTTAGTCAAAACATAAGTTAAACACTTCTTATAATGACCAATAGCTTATTTAGGTTCTAAAAGTTAAGCAAATGAGCTTATAAGTGTTTAAAACAATTAACTATTTAAATTCAGCATGACCATTGAAATCAGACCCGACTTTAGCCATTTTTAACATACCTTATACGAGCTCATAAAATTCTATAATTTTACCCAGATATACCTATATGTCTTAAGTATGTTACATAATGTTTCCAGATTTTATTGAGTAGTGCAAGTACCAACTAAAAATCGACATTCACAACATGTACCCGAATTGGATCTGATGGAACACCCCGAAAGTATGTAATTATTAACCCAGGTTAAACATCTCATAAAAATCTACACAAATTCCACGACTTAACTCATATACCAAATATCATTCTGCCAAAATTTCAGTTCTTAATTCTTTATAGATATTAAATTAAAAATCGCGGACCACGACTGAATTTTCAGACCTCTAAAAACAGTTTTGACACATGATTTTCCAAAAATCAAACGGGTGCCTTCCCGACCTCTAAAAATCACCAAATAAATTTCATTCGAACCCTATTTCACCGAATTAATTTTTAGACCAAAGAACCACCAAAATTCATGTTCGTATCATTGGTTTTTAATTCGTTTATGTAGCACAAAATGCTGATAGATTAATTCTTTATATATTGATCCGATTTTAAGAACACAAATAATCATATTGACACATATCATTACATGTTGATCCAAAATATTATTTTGGATTGAAGTTTGTATGATACCTATTAGGTTAGATTCAAATGGAAGGAAAGAACACAAGATCTCTACATCGGACGAATCACCAACACCTTCTCTTCTCCTTCTTGATCATGATCGAATGAAAGAAATAGAACATAGATCGATTAGGTTTTGTTCACAATTTCGAATGGATTAAAATGATACATATATGGTTACCTTTGTCGTGTGTTTCTACGAATGAGAGTGGATCAAGAACTTGCTTCTTCTTCTTCTCCTTAGATCGAATGGAACAATGAAGTTTTTAGGGTTTTTTTGTTTTGGTTTTCTTCTAGCCGACAATATGGAGTAGGGAGAAGAGTTTTAGGGTTTTGTTGGAGGTGTGTTGTTGTATACACGGTTTGGGAAAAAAAAAGGAGGGGAGTGCCGAAATTTGGGTGTTCATAATGATGATTAGAGCATTCCAAATTTACCAAAATTCTTACATACTGATAACGCTCATTTTGTACATGTTTTTATAGCGTTATTTGTGTGTTTTTATGCGAAATATAGTCATGATTATGATGGTTTTATGCTTAAAAGTTGTTGAAGATGTGTTTAAGTCTAGGTACAAGGAAATATCAAGAAAGACGAAGAAAAGCTATGAAATTCAAGAAAATATCGAAGAAAAGTTCGTCAACAAATACATGGATGCATGATATGATCATTTCCGGTTGTACGTTAGAGGATGAAAGGATTAAGTCAAGATTAGGAGCCAAAAAGTGTGTTAAAAGTTTGAGCTCTATGCTAGCTTGAAGCCAAAATATGTGAAGAAAATTGGTTCCAGACCCAAGGTTTAAGTTTCAAGACCCTAGGTTTGAGAAGGGGGAGCTCATACCTGAGGTTTAGCCCATACCCAGGGTTTACATTTTCATACCCGAGGTATGCAGAAAAACTGACATGAAGAGTTGCATTAACTCTCCACTTTAAGCACCATTAAGTATTGAGTCCGATCATTTGCTTCTTAATTATGATTATTGATGAAGAATATCAGTTTTAGGGGTGTCTTACAAGCTTAAATAAGACCCCTAATCACTTGTTTTAGAGACAACACTCACAATCAAACCTTACACCATAAGGATTTGATTATACTACTTTCTAACCCAAAAGAGCTTAAAAATCTCTGCCATTCTCAAGGAAGATAACTAGTAGAAGAGGTGGAAGATTCCCTTGTTCGATTGGAGGCCTCAAAGAGTGCTACAACTCTTTCATTACTCATTGTAATTTTACTATTGGGTAATTTTCTTTATTATTAATCATGTTGAATTGGTTTAAGTTGAATGCAATTTTATGTTTTATTATGATACTTGTTATGGAATGATTCGTGATACTTGTTTGGGAATGATGTGACTAATTGTATGAATGTTGGACGTTTAGTAGGTTGTAAAAAGTGATTAATTCTATGGGTTTGTTTAAATAAATTTGTGTCCTAAAACTTGTTGGTTGAGTAATGTTGGATTTAAAGGATGAAAAGACTTCTAATAATTATTTGATTCCAAGAGTTAGTGACAAAAAAATTGGTATTCGATAAGTGACGAATATCGAATATACAAGTTTTAAACGGATTCGAAAATATTTAATCACGAGAATGGGTTGAAAAGACTCGTAAGAACCAATTTAACTAATCAACTTTTTCAAACATTTTATTATGAAAGAGCTAGCGTAGTGGGATGAGATTTGGCCAAAAGGACTCACCCGTGAAACTAGTAGAAACATGGATTTCCTTGATATTACCATTTGATTAGAAGTCCTTGTGAATATTGATATATGCCTTCTAAGTTTCACCCAAACATGTTCTACATCATATCACAATTAGTCATGATTCCTAAATAAGTATGCTTTATTTTAATTGTTTGTTTGCTCGAGTTACATTGAAACCATTGTTCGTTTAAATCGTTTCTAGTACTTTTGATCGTGACAATCTTAAGTGCTATACCATTATTGTTACTAAAATCACAATTAACTAGTTCCTTGGGACGAACCTTATTTACCATCAACAATACTACAATTGAACGAGTATACTTGCTCATGTGTGTTTCTTTGAAATGATAATGGTAATAAGAATTAAAAAAAAAATTAAAATTTGAAGTGAAATTTGGAGAAAATAAACTAAATAAGATACTCTATTATGAAACGCATCAAGTTTTTGGCGCCGCTGCCGGGGACTATGATTATTTTTAATTATTTTTGGTATATATAATGGTATATGTTGTTTTAGTATTTGTTTGCGTCATTTTAGTTTCAATTTTTGCTTATTTGCATATTTGGTGTGTTTGGTTGATGATTGTTGAGTGTTTGATTGTTTGTTTTATTTTGAGTTTCCTTGATCTTCTTCTTATTAAGTTTTATATAATGAGTACTATGCATAAGGATGTCGAAATCTATAAAAGAAAAACAAGTTTTAAGATGATTTTAGAAAAAATTTTGCTGCAAACCTTGGGCTGGATTTTCCATACCGCCGATATGGCAGCAATCGAAAAAATAAATAAATAAATAAAGATTTTCTGAAACCGCCGGTATAATCCTATACCGGGCGGTATAAACTCACTGTCTACGGATACCGCCGGCCAGCAATTTCAATACCTCCGGTTCTCTAAAAAAAAAATGTCTTCACTCATACCGCCGGTATAAATGCATACCGGGCGGTATAATGTTTCTGTTCGAAAAAACCTCCGGCCGAAAAAAAAGATACCGCCGGTATGGCCTAAAAAAAAATAAAAAATAAAATATTTTTCTTTTTCTTTTCTTTTCTTTGTTGGTAATTAGTTGTATTTTTCTTGTACCTTGGTTGTATTTAGTTGTTCTAACTTTTTGTATGATTTTCTTTTCCTCGTAGTTAATTAGTTTTATTTTTACTAACCCCTAACGTTTGGTTTGGTTATGTTGTTATGCATGTTTAGTTTATTCTTAGTTATGGATACACTTAGCGAAGTTTCGGCTTACTTGGAAAATTTGGAAAAGGAATTGATGGACGAAGGAGATGCTATGTCTAGAATGGAAAAAATGATTGATTTTGAAAAGCTGAAGTTGCAAGAGAAAGGGAAGGAAGTTGAAAGTACGGAATTTGAGCATGAAAAACCTCGGGTAGTTACTTTTACTCGTGCTAAGTTGAGAGAATATGACGAGCCATTTATGAGGTATTCCACACCGTGTGGAGTGGAAGGATTAGGAGCTTGGGATGCGGAATGTAATCTTGGACAAAATGATAGTTATGTGACTTTTGCTTTCTATGAAAAATTTGGGAATGGAAAATTTGAAGTTGACAAGTATAATAGGAAAATTGCAAGAGATGTGAAGATTGATATTCATGGTTTTACTTTTGCCATGGATTTGGTTATTGATGAATATGAAGATACGACGGATCCTTCCGTGGTATTTGGGCGAAATTTCTTGTTGGCAACCAAATGTGTTATTGATTTTGATTTGGGAGAAATGCAAGTTAGAGTTGGAGAATTGCAAGATGATAAAGATGTTAGTTGGTTGATTGAACAAATGGAGGAAGTTTGTGAAAATGAAGATGGTTTCAATGGAAGTATTGAAATGGTTAAAATGGGAAAGGCCACCCGTGTGAAACAAAAACACCTACCCTTTAAAGGTCTCATACCTTTACCATCATCATTGCCACACCCTACCACCCTCATTAAAGGAGAAGGTTCTTCCAATAAAAACATCCTCACTAAATGAAAAACCAACCAAAGAACCCATTGATGAAGCAAAATGTGTTGAAGAGATTACTATGAAGTTTAAAGAATTATTGAATGAAAAGCCAATACTTCATGTGTTGGAACATTACGCTCACTATAGGAAGTTATTGGATGAAATTTCGGTGGAGAAAATGAAGCTTGATACGAAGAAGGAAATTGAGGAAGAAGAAGAGGAGAAAGTGATGGAGAAAGGGTTACCTAAAAAGAAAGAAGATCCGGGTAATTATCTCATTCCACTAAAAGTGAATGGAACTGTTGCAATCAATGCATTGGCAGATACGGGGGCAAGTGTTAGCATAATGCCTTATAAGCTTTACAAAATTATGGAATTGGGAAGAGCTATTCCTTCCAATGATGTTTTATTGATGGCTGATAATTCAGTGGCAAAAGCTTATGGTAAAGTTAAGAATGTGAGGTTACAAATTGGATTTCAAACCTATTTGTGTGACTTTTTGGTTATGCATGTACCTGTTGATAAAGAGACACCTATGTTGGTGGGACGCCCGTTCTTGAGCACAATAGGAGCGATTATTGATAATGGGAAAGGAACTATGGAAATAGATGATGGAGTAGCAAGAAGGATCTACAATGCAAAGAAGAGAGAAAAAGTTTTAGCCGATGAAGAGTCGGATGATGAAGATTGGTTGGATGTATTTGATATAAGCCATGATAATGAAGGCAATCCAAAATATGGGAAAACAGCCCCATCATTTGATCACATTGAAGATGATATGGAAAGAGCATTGGCTATGGAGAATTACTTCAATCCATTCAAGAACATTATAGTATTCAAGAAAATGGTTGATTTCCTTGGTTCCATGCCAATTAAGCTTAAAAATATTTAATGGATATCGGATGTGTATAGCAAATATCAAAAGATTGAAGGTGATAATGATTGGCACACTAAGATAGAGATCACTAGTCCGAGTGGACGCCGATTCACTCGTGCTTTTAAAACAAAGGAAACCGATAGAGTTCTTTCGGGGAAGTTTCATTCGGAGGATATTCTTAGGTTTGGGAGTTATTTTGACTAAACGAAGCAAGGATGAGGAAGAATAAAGAAGCTTATGATTAAGCTTGTGCTCATTTTGTTCTTATGAGTTTTTATCTTGTTTGCTTATTATTATGATGTTTTGCATTTCTTTGTTAAGTTGAAGTGTGTTTTAGCTCTTGAGTATTTATGAGAATAAGCAATGAAAAGTTTGGGTTGTTAGTTTGTTTGAATTGATCAATGATAAGATTGAATGAAATGATGAAAGTGTTTTGAAGTTGTGGAAATGTTTATTCAATGAATGAATGTTTTTGAGAAGACAAAAATGAATTTTGTGTCAAGACCCTCGGTTTTTAGAACCAAACCTACGGTCCAAGTACTAAACCTTCGGTTTAGTATGAATGTTCAAAAACTTTGAGAAAGGAAAGAAAGAAGAAAAAAAAAAACCCACAAGTTCATCATCATCATCATTTCAAAAGTTTGGAGATAGAGATCAATTGAGTTGATAGATAACCTATGGCATCAAAAAGAGTAAGTAACATCCATCCTAACTAAACTACATTGTTCTAATTCGAATTTGATTTTTAGGGTTCTAAATTGGGCGATTTTTACATAGTTTGAATTTAGTGCAATTAGTTGATGGGTTTACTAGAGATGGGTTATAAGGATTGTTTGGAAGTCGAATTGAATGAAATGATTAAGAATTGAGAGAGAATTTGATGTTATAAGATTTAGGGTCGAAAATTTTGGGATAATTCATCAAGATTAAATGAGTTTGATGTGGTATATGGTTAAGAATTAGTGTTTGAATGCTAGATGATTAGTTATATGGACCACTATTTAGTTGTGATTAATCTTGATTTTTAAGATGAGACATGGAAGGAATTAGGAGATTATGGATTGAAAGGTAGAATCAAGAAGGATTAAGATGAATTAGTTGTTTCAAGTGAAGATAGAAAAAAAAATCTTTGAAAAGAGAAGCTGCAGACCGACGGCCGAAAAAACCATGCCGCCGGCCTGGGATCATATTCAACCCATACCGCCAGTATAATCGCAAACCGGGCGGCATGGGGCTACTGTGTTGAAAAAAAAATTCTCTTTCTTCTTCTTGTTAAGGATTTTATGTTCTAACCTTTAATATCAATATTCCTCTTGTGTTTTGATTGGTTGTTTTGTAGAAGCGAGTTGGAAGAGACATAAATGTCAATCCACTCATTGCTTTGAATGAGAAACTCGGTGACGACGAAGTTGTTAATCTTATGCCCGTGACAAGTGAACATCTGAGATGGACTAAGTTGAGTAAAGAAGCGAAAGCATGTTACAATAGGAGATAGGCAAAGTTACAAAAGAAAGAGATTGCGGTACCTAGGTTATTGAGTGGAAATTTGTTTCGACAATATAATCTCATTGGGACTCTTAAAGACCTATGGAGGATGAGTACGGAGCATGGAGATCAAGCATATGAAGATCGTAGTTTTGAATATGCCGTTGTAGGAGCAGAAAAGGTAATCTATAAAGAATGGTGTCTAGAGTTCTTTTCCACCATTTATTTCAACCAAAAGGTGAAAGATATCATGGATGAGAAATGTATTTGGTTTAGGTTATGTGGACATGATCATGTGTGTACTCTGCCGGAGTTCGGGCAATTACTTGGGTTATATGACGATGATGACTTTGAGCATGCAGATTTTGAAGCACATATGACTCAATTAGAGAGAGGACCGGAAAAGTATGTTGGAAGGAAAATATGGAATGAAATAGGAGATCCGAATAGTGTTGCACCTTATAAAGAAAGGGACATTCAATCACCGCTAGCTCTACTTCTACACAAAATCATTGTGAATTCGTTTGTGCATAGGGGGCATAGTAATCATAAAGTTCATGCGATAGATTTGTGGATAATAGAAATGCTTATGGATCCAGATAAAAATATGAATGTTCTGTGGACTTTGGCGGTATATTTGTCAAAAAGAGCGGCTATCATGTCTGAACATGGTTATATAAATAGTGGACACTATGTGACTAGGATTGGAAAAACTTTAGGATATGATACGGAGGAAGAGTTAAGTAAGATAACAGTGATAAAAGAATGCGAGAAGCTTGACAAAAAGGTGTTAAAAGATTTACTTGATGATGAAAGGATGTGTTTGGTTGATAGACTTAGAAATGAGAATCGCGGACCACCACCACCACGACAAGATCAACAAAATGTTGGAGAGTCTTCGGGATTGAATGCTAGTTGGGGTGATTGGCACGCGAATTTACCACAAGTGGAAAGAAGAGAAGTGTGAAGGGACATGAGCTTGATGAGAATTGGACATCAAATGGATTATTGCGCACCAATTCTCACCCACGTTGGACAAAATTGTGTACCACCTTATACTTTTCCTATGGCGTATGAACCAATTGAAGTTCCACCCTACCCTTACCCTTACACGCCTTATCCTTCGGGACATGTACCCTACCCAACATATAGCACAGGTCCAAGTAATGAAGGGTGCAATGTTAGCGAAGAAGCTTTTGCGGGATATTATTCTAATGTTGGGACGCAAAGTTATGAAGCAGGAACGTCATCAGGAGGAGGATATGGTCCTTTGGTTACATATGCAGGAGATGAGACGGATGATGAATGAATTTCATTCATGGCTATGGCGAGTTTTGAACAATATTTATGTTTTTATTCGTACTTTATTATGTTTGTTTAGTAATATTATGTCTTAGACCTCTTATTATTATTATGTGTGGTTAGGATTTTTACTTTGGTTATTGGTATTATTGCATTTTGTGTTTTGTTTTGCTTACTTTTCAGGTTTGCGATACCATGAGATCATGGCTAGTTCATATGGTTGGTATATTTTGGAGCTTGGAGTTTCCAACTCATGCGTTTTAACACCAAATATGGAATGCGCTTGATTTCTCGGTGATGTCATTTACTATTTTATTTTTCCCTATTTCCTTTACTTTGAAGTTAATTTTTCACATTGAGGACAATGCAAAACTTAAGTGTGGGGGGGAGGGGGAAGTAAATAGTGAAAATGATTCGATTTTTAATTTTTTGTGATTATTTTGGAGTTTGTTTTTATTGCCCTTAAGGAAGTAGTTGTTTTTACAATAGCATAAAATGGCAATTTTGAAATTTTTAACGAATCTCGGTTAAGTGAATAAATCTGTTCTTAGGATTGATAACATTGCTTGAGCATTTTTAGCCGATTCTACCAAATATGTGAGGATTTGAGCCTATTATTTGAAGCATATATTTTATGCTTAAATTCTATTTTCTTGCTAAGAGTGTGCCGGTGATTGAATTGATTCTAGAACTTGTACTTGTCATGCATTACGAATTCCAAAGTGAGGTCACATTTTTGTGATATAAATGAATTTAAATGATAAGAGGCGACTTAGAGTTAAACCAAATGGCCTTCTATTTTGCATCTAATGATATATTAGCTAGCCACATCGGTTAGTTAACCTTCCATATGGACCCATTTGTTAGCACTCATTTTTAGTGCTAGATACCCTTAGTTCAACCCTTTTGAGCCTATCTTTTCATTTCTTGATTCAACCCAGAAAAGAGAAATTTTGCATCTTTAAACCTTAGCCTACGTTTTTTTTAGTCAAGTTGAATCGATGAATTACTTGTTGTTGATCAGAAGAATTTTTGATGATTATGAGTCTACACTTTGTATTTCGAATATACCTTTCTGACGAAGACGAAGGTAGCTACTTCTTATTTGTATCTTTTTGAGGTATATGCTCATCCAAAGTGTGGGGGAAGCAAGTTAAAAAAAAAAAAAAAAAAAAAAAAAAAAAAAAAAAAAAAAAAAAAAAAAAAAAAAAAGAGAAAGCCAATGAGCTATGATCGTAAGAATTAGCCAATGAGCTAAATGATATGATATGAATGTTGATCGATGGATGAATAAAGGAGGAAGGAAGAATTGTGATGAAAGGCTATAATCATTTGAGGATACATGGTTCGATTGTTTTTGCATCAAGTAATTCTGGTATTTAACTTGATTCTTGAAAATTATATTAACCAAATAATCCCATGTCTTATCCTACCCTTTTTGCTTTTGTGAAAATAGCGAATGTATGAATATTGTAGTGACCATCCGGTTTTTGAATAGTTGAACAACGTTGCTAGTGAACTAGAACGTGTTTTAGTGACCATCCGTTATTTGACTATTCAAGAATTCGTTGTTAGCGATCTATTATATTTTGTACAATAGTTATTTGAGCATAAGTTGATATCAACCCTTGAAGCCTTGAACCCAAATGAAAGTCCTCTTTGATAAATTAATTTATTTCTTACATGATTTGGATTAGTTTTGATACTTGTACAAGCTTATGGTATGACATGAATCACGACTGAGCAATTGAGTGAGATATCTTCCCAAACAAAAGAAATGAGTGTGAGTGAATTAAATCATTCTCTTCTTTTCGTGAGGAGCTTAGTTGTGTTATCTAGCTTGATCGAGTTAATCGTTTTGATTTTACAAATAAAATAATAGAAATCACTTTTTGACTTTTTACTTCGGTATTAAGAGAAATTAGTGACATTTTAGAAAATAATGGATGATGGCTATTAAAAAAAATAATTTTCCAAATGATTACTTTGCTTGAGGGCAAGCAAAACTTAAGTGTGGGAGATTTGATAACGCTCATTTTGTACATGTTTTTATAGCGTTATTTGTGTGTTTTTATGCGAAATATAGTCATGATTATGATGGTTTTATGCTTAAAAGTTGTTGAAGATGTGTTTAAGTCTAGGTACAAGGAAATATCAAGAAAGACGAAGAAAAGCTATGAAATTCAAGAAAATATCGAAGAAAAGTTCGTCAACAAATACATGGATGCATGATATGATCATTTCCGGTTGTACGTTAGAGGATGAAAGGATTAAGTCAAGATTAGGAGCCAAAAAGTGTGTTAAAAGTTTGAGCTCTATGCTAGCTTGAAGCCAAAATATGTGAAGAAAATTGGTTCCAGACCCAAGGTTTAAGTTTCAAGACCCTAGGTTTGAGAAGGGGGAGCTCATACCTGAGGTTTAGCCCATACCCAGGGTTTACATTTTCATACCCGAGGTATGCAGAAAAACTGACATGAAGAGTTGCATTAACTCTCCACTTTAAGCACCATTAAGTATTGAGTCCGATCATTTGCTTCTTAATTATGATTATTGATGAAGAATATCAGTTTTAGGGGTGTCTTACAAGCTTAAATAAGACCCCTAATCACTTGTTTTAGAGACAACACTCACAATCAAACCTTACACCATAAGGATTTGATTATACTACTTTCTAACCCAAAAGAGCTTAAAAATCTCTGCCATTCTCAAGGAAGATAACTAGTAGAAGAGGTGGAAGATTCCCTTGTTCGATTGGAGGCCTCAAAGAGTGCTACAACTCTTTCATTACTCATTGTAATTTTACTATTGGGTAATTTTCTTTATTATTAATCATGTTGAATTGGTTTAAGTTGAATGCAATTTTATGTTTTATTATGATACTTGTTATGGAATGATTCGTGATACTTGTTTGGGAATGATGTGACTAATTGTATGAATGTTGGACGTTTAGTAGGTTGTAAAAAGTGATTAATTCTATGGGTTTGTTTAAATAAATTTGTGTCCTAAAACTTGTTGGTTGAGTAATGTTGGATTTAAAGGATGAAAAGACTTCTAATAATTATTTGATTCCAAGAGTTAGTGACAAAAAAATTGGTATTCGATAAGTGACGAATATCGAATATACAAGTTTTAAACGGATTCGAAAATATTTAATCACGAGAATGGGTTGAAAAGACTCGTAAGAACCAATTTAACTAATCAACTTTTTCAAACATTTTATTATGAAAGAGCTAGCGTAGTGGGATGAGATTTGGCCAAAAGGACTCACCCGTGAAACTAGTAGAAACATGGATTTCCTTGATATTACCATTTGATTAGAAGTCCTTGTGAATATTGATATATGCCTTCTAAGTTTCACCCAAACATGTTCTACATCATATCACGATTAGTCATGATTCCTAAATAAGTATGCTTTATTTTAATTGTTTGTTTGCTCGAGTTACATTGAAACCATTGTTCGTTTAAATCGTTTCTAGTACTTTTGATCGTGACAATCTTAAGTGCTATACCATTATTGTTACTAAAATCACAATTAACTAGTTCCTTGGGACGAACCTTATTTACCATCAACAATACTACAATTGAACGAGTATACTTGCTCATGTGTGTTTCTTTGAAATGATAATGGTAATAAGAATTAAAAAAAAATTAAAATTTGAAGTGAAATTTGGAGAAAATAAACTAAATAAGATCCTCTATTATGAAACGCATCACATACTTATCTCTTAATATATTGTGTACAAGTTTTATTATTTTTGGCCTTCTAGGGACATATTAAACGTGCCATATCTTATGTTATAAGGCTCATACAGAATTTCATATAATACTTTAGATTATGTGTTCATATTGTATGGTTTCGAGTCATAAAATGTTACATAACTCAAGTTTTAATTTATAGCGTATTTTATAAGTCGTATTTAATTTAGGGTGTTATACAGCCACTCTACCCTACTCGTATTTCACTTACTCTCACCTCACTAGATACCTCACTGATTCTTCACCACCTCTACAAGGTTTAGTAAGTGTCTAATAACTCCTTTGCATCCATATCTCACGCACACAAATCATTCATGCATCACTCTTTATTTTATTCGTACGTATAACTTGTCACGTATATATATTCACTATTATATTTTACATGCATTCGTTATTTTAGAGTAACCCACATGAGGTGACGAGCCTCCATCTTGGAAGGCCTAGAAGTCGACTCTCACACCACTCTCACATTTAAACATATCATTCATGCATCATTCGAACCCTATATAACCTTTAAACATCACACGTATAAAATGTATATGAAAAACACTTAGATTATTCTAAGTGCTTTGTTATAGCGAAACAGTTCAAGTAGCCTTAAAAACAACACCATATCTCACGATTCAACAAAACGACCACGATCCATTTTTATAAGACCTATTAAACGACATGGCTAACTACATTTTTCGTATAAACATCTTGTAAAAATACGCATACCTTGACCCTTAAAAACAGCCAAAGTGAATCGCAGAAACCATATTTTGGAAACAACTGAAAATAGCGAAATGGGCTTTACAGCCCATTAAGCTAATTTTAAGCTATGGAAATAAGCTGGCTTAATGGCGTTTTTAGGATAAGCAAAAGATGGAAAAATGGGCCATTTTGACATGCCAAACCCCCCCCCCCCCCAAGACCCACGGATTTGTAAACACTAATGGGCTAGATTTTTGGCTCATTAAAAGCCCAATTAAAGTAAAAATAAACAAACAGCCTAATAAGCAGTTGAAATAAGTTACAAATGACTTAAATAAGCCTTAGAAAAAGTCGCACACTTTTCCTCACCATTTTTGACATATTTGGACTAGAAATGTAACGCAATTCGCCTAGAATGACTGAAACTGCCAATTTGAGAAATACATGTACTGAGGCTGTGAAAACAGAACATAAAGGGTATAATTTGACATATTATTGAATTCCAAGCCTTATTGATACTTTTGGACAAGTTATGGACTATTTATGGACTTTGGACTTAACGAAGGACTAACGGTGTGACGCAAACGCAGTAGGGTAAAAAGTATAAAATCTGGAAAAGAACAAGGACCTACTGTATATACTTGACATTCTTATTTCATTTTCCTTTTTCACCCCAACGCATCATATGCATTTTCATACTTTTAATTACGTATTATTTAATTTTCGGTATTTATTATAACTAGAAATTTAACAACTTCACTTTGCATATTATTTCATCATATTTAGAGGAGGTAATATTTTGAGTCAATTAACATAAGAATCAAGATAATATTATATATAATATTATTTTTAAACTTGAGGCATTTTAAGCATATCACACTCACATCACCAGTCAAATCGTTATACGATTTCTCATTTTCACACTCATTATTAGTTGTAAGTCAAATACTTAGACTCCCCTCATATTCAGGTCTCGTATTGAAGACGTTTCTGTGATTGTTCCCATAATCTTGCTTGATCTTATAATTCCATCTTGTCAGATACACCCAAGGTGAGTCGTAGCCCCACTTTTATTATTTACAAGTTTTATACTTTTGGGGGAGATACATGCTCAACTGTTTTAAGTTTACTTTTATACTCTGAAAACTCTCATGATTTACTCAAAATCATCAACTCTGTTTTACATGTTTTGAATCACCCTTTGGAAGGGATATATGCTCGTTATACTTGCAAATTGCTTGCTTAGCTTAAACACTGTATTTGAAAGATAACATTTTCAAACTACTTGTTGTAACATGATACTGAAACTCATTATATACATTCATATAGCAATTGAATGTACAGTTAACTTTACTATGATATTTCTACATTTCACTGGAAATAATTGCCATGATTAAAGTACGCCTATTCTATGAACCCCTGAAACCCATATTACCTAAGTTTACTATATTGCCATAAAGTCCCTCGATCATGAGCCATTAATCACTGCGGTGAGCACGAATATAGTGAATAGCTTCGAAACCTGTTAGAGGCTGACGACCTGTCCCACTAAATACTTTGACGGAATGCCTTTATGGTTAGTCGTATTTAGTCGCGATGCACTATATTTGAGAAAAATAGGAATTGGCAAATCACCTATTACTTGAGGGCCAAACCCATCAGTAACCTGATGTGGACTCCGCCGTTTTATGGTACTTTGTTAACGTTTTGCGTGTCATGAGGCTTAGGGCAATATAATTATATGAATATTTTCATATATATTTAGATACAGCTGTATTAGTATTTCACCACTCCACATTTTTAAACTTCATGCATAACATCATTATACTCACTACATGCTAGGATTATGATCCTATACTTGTACTTGATTGATCTTATATGTGACATACTTGTGATTTTTACCCAGAGTAACTCATTTACGTTTCTATTACTGATAGCAACGTATTTCAACTATCACTTCACCTTTGAAATTATTGAAAGCCACTGTTTACTTGTACTTATACTCATTTCAAACACCACCGAATACTCTTGAAATTTATTGACATAAATTATTTTCCATTAAACTCTACGAACTCACCAACCATTGTGTTGACGTTTTAAGCATGTTTATCTCAGGTAATTAACAGAACAGGATAAGACACGGAGCGAGCATTATATACTCTGATAAACTACATGGTGTAAAATCAAATATGTCATTCTTTCCAAATTACCACACCCTTTTGTGGGATTCCAAATCAGATATTTCACCTTTGTATCAAAAATATTATTTTGAATGACATATAACTTTCAAAACGCCTCTTCCGGGCCGTTTTTCTGAAATTTTAACTTCGATCCTCACCGTAACACCCTAAAATCTTTCCGCTGCCATAAAAAAAATTAGGGGGTGCTACAGAAGAAGATCACAATTTGTGATAATGATACGGCTGGTTTTGATAAATCAAAGGTGGAGTGCTTCAAATGTCACAATTTGGGGCATTTTGCTAGAGAATGCTAAAGACCCAGGCAGCAGGACAACAAAAGCAAGGGTATGGGAACAAGCAGAAGGCAGTGGAAGAGGCAGAGCCATATTCAAAGCCTATGGTTGCCATTGATTGTCTGGGATATGATTGGAGCTTTATGGCTGATGAGGAAGAAGCACCAACTGAGATAGCACTTATGGCATTTTCTGACTCAGAGGTACACTCAGTAAAATGTTGTTCTAATTCTTGTTCTGCTCTAAAAGAATATGAAGTACTTAAAAAATATTATGATGAGCAGAGAGTAGAGCTAAACCAAACTAACTATAATCTAGCAAATCATAAAAGAGGTTTAGCAGTCTAAAAAGAACAAATTTTGTTTAATAAGAAAAATGAGTCTATCTTTTCAAAAGATATAGCTGTACTTAAAGAGACATGATTCATAAAAATGCTGAGATTAGTATGCTTAGAGCTGAGTTAGAAAAGATAAAGAAAGCCAAAGATAATATACAGTTAAGTGTGGACACTCTAGAGTATGCATCTAAGGGAGTCAATAAGATCATAGAGTGTCAACTGATTAATAAAACTAAGTCAGGGTTAGGATACAACACATGTCCACCCCTACATAGAGGAGTGCCTTCACCCCCAGGCATTGACTTAGAACACACAGGTTTAGCTGAATTTCAAGAGCCAAAATTAGAATATGGATCTAAGGCTAAGGAAAATAGTAGTGTAACTAAACATGATGAGTTGAATGAATCTTTTGAAAGTGCCAGTGACACCTCTCTTGTTGAGGAAAAGGTGTCAGATGATAAAAGGAATTCAGATGCTCCCATTATTGAAGATTGGGAATCTGATGATGAGGATCAGGTTGAGACTAAACCTGATGTAGAAAAGCGAAAAGGAACTGTTGTTCCTAAGGTGGTTAAAATTGAAACTGTTAAGCCTAGAAAAAAAGTAAAACAAGCTAGGCCAACAGTTAGATATGCTGAGTTGTATAGGTCCACAAACAGGTCTCAATGCCCTAGAGGAAACCAGAGAAACTGGAACAATCTCAAGTCCCAACAACTAGGCAATGACTTTGTCATGTACAACAAGGCTTGCTTTTCTTTTGGTAGCTTTGACCACCTACAGGCTTTTTGCAACAACCATTAAGGGAAAAGGGTGGTTACAGGGAATAAAAGGATTAATGGGAACACAAGTGATAGGGTGAAATTAAATAGTTTTACAAGAATATCTCACCCTAATGTTAACAGTATGACTCCCAGAGCAATTTTAATGAAGTCTGGCCTTAAATTAGTTAGTACTACTAGACCAGCTGTTAGTACTACCAGACCAATTAAGACTGTTTACCCCAAACAAATAGTTTTAAGTGCAAAACCATCTTCAAGTTTTTCTAAAAATGCACAACAAACTGTTCACATGCCTTTTTAAGAGAAAGCAGTGTTTCACAACAAATTTTGGAACCCAAAAGTTAAAACTGCTAGGCCAGCAGTTAGTACTGCTAGGCCAAGAAACACTGCTAGGGCATATGGGGAAAATGCTGTTAAGGCCTTAGCATGTTGGGTATGGAGACCTATCAAACCCAATGGTGCATCAATCACATTAAAGAAATATGATTACATTGATGCACGAAGCAGATCCAAGTCAGTAATGGCTTGGGTCCCCAAAGGAAACTAATTTCCTTTATTGTATGTACAGGGACATCCATAAGATGATGAAGAAGATCAAGGATATGCAGATAGTGGATGCTCTAGGCACATGACTGGGAACATGTCATACCTCTCAGACTTTACACCTATGGATGGAGGATATGTTACCTTTGGGGGAGGAATTGGTGGCAGGATTACTGGTAAAGGTACTTTAAAAACCAGTAAACTTGACTTTGACGATGTATATTTTGTGCAGGAACTCAAGTATAATCTCTTTAGTGTCTCACAAATGTGTGACAAAAAGAACAAAGTTCTTTTTACAGACACTAAATGTCTTGTTCTTTCTCCAGACTTTAAGTTACCTGATGAAAGTCAAGTAATACTTAAAGTTTCAAGAAAGGGCAATATGTAAAGTGTTGACATGAAGAAAATTGTTCCTAAAGAGACTCTAACTTGTCTTGTAGCAAAAGCCACATTGGATGAGTCAATGCGTTGGCATAGGAGACTTGGTCATGTCAACTTTAAAACCATAAATAAGATTGTTAAAGATGGTTTGGTAAGAGGCTTGCCTCAAAAACGTTTTGAAAATGACCAAACTTGTGTTGCCTGTCTCAAAGGCAAACAACACAAAGCTTCTTGTAAGCCCAAGACCTAGAAACTCTATTTCTCAACCGTTATTTATGATTTATATGGACTTGTTTGGTCCTACATCTGTGAGTAGTATAAAACATAAGAAATACTGTCTTGTAGTAACTGATGGTTTTTAGTAGATTCACATAGGTTTTCTTTCTAGGATCTAAGGATGAGACAACTAGCATTCTTAAGACTTTTATAACTGAAATAGAAAACTTAGTTGATAAGAAAGTAAATATCATCAGGTGTGACAATGGGACAGAGTTTAAGAATAAAGTTATGATGAATTTTGTAGAGAAAAAGGTATTAAGAGAGAGTTTAGTGTAGTTAGAACTCCTCAGCAGAATGGGGTTGCTGAAAGGATGAATAGGACACTAATAGAGGCTGCTAGGACCATGCTAGCTGATTCTAAACTACCCATCACTTTTTGGGCTGAAGCAGTTAAATACTGCTTGTTATGTGCAAACAGGGTTTTAGTGGTCAAACCTCACAACAAGACACCATATGAACTGTTTAGAGGTAGAACACCTGCCTTAGGTTTCTAAGACATTTGGATGTCATGTCACTATTCTCAATACCTTAGATTATTTGGGAAAATTTTATGGAAAGTCAGATGAGGGTTTCTTGGTTGGGTATCATTAAACAACAAAGCCTTTAGGTATACAACATAAGAACCAGGAAAGTATAGGAAAACCTGCATGTTCCCTTTTAGAGATAAGTCTAATGTTGTAGGTGAAGTCCAAAATGGCTGTTTGATCTTGATACTCTAACACAATCTATGAACTATGTACCAGTTGTTGCAGAACAGTTTTAATAATTTGCAGGTTCAGAGATAGTGTTGAAACAGATGAATCAACCTTGGAAAAAGAGAATGATCAAGATCACATACTAATGCCAATTTAGAATAGTGTTGATTCATCTTCAAAGGATGAGAGCTCCCCAAGCTCTGAACCTTCTAATGATGCAAACAAGAAGGGCTCTGAAGATGGAAGCAAAGAAGGTGGTGTTAAAGAACAAGAGAATCCTGAAAACAGTAAAAATGGATTTTGTACTACTGAGCCTAATGTTAGTACTGCTGGGAAAAATGTTAATACTGCTAGCCCACCAGTTACTACTGCTGATGATTTCTCTGAGGATGAAGTAGATCTTAATAACATGCCACTCACTTATCCAATTCCTACAACTCCACACACAAGAATTCACAAGGATCACTCCCTAGAGAATGTGATTGGAGATATATAATTTGGTGTTAAGACAAGAAGGCAGACCATGAATTCAGATCAACAAGGCTTTCTCAGTGCAGTTTATGAAGAGAAGAAGCATGAAGATACCAATACATGTCTGTTTGTATGTTTCCTTTCACAAGAAGAACCTAAGAACATACTTAAGGCCTTGCAGGATTCAAGCTGGGTGGAAGCTATGCAAGAGGAGCTTCTATAGTTCAAAATTCAAAAGGTTTGGGTGCTGGTTGATTTGCCTAAGGGTATGAGGGTTATTGGTACTAAATGGATTTTCAGAAACAAGAAAGATGAAAGGGGGATAGTGATCAGGAATAAGGCAAGACTTGTAGCCCAAGGTTACACACAAGAGGAAGGAATTGATTATGAAGAGGTTTTTGCACCTGTAGCTAGGATTGAAGCCATAAGATTATTCTTAGCTTATGCTTCTTTCATGGGGTTTATGGTTTACCAGATGGATGTCAAAAGTGCCTTTCTTTATGGTACTATTGAAGAAGAGGTTTATGTTTCTCAACCTCCAGGTTTTAAAGATCCTAAACATCCAGAAAAGGTATATAAGGTGGTAAAAGCTCTTTATGCCTTGCATCAAGCTCCTAGAGCCTGGTATGGAACATTGGCCACTTACTTATTAGAGAATGGGTTTCATAGAGGCAAGATTAATCAGACCTTGTTTATCAAGAAAAGCAAGGGAGATATTTTGCTGGTACAGGTCTATGTAGATGACATCATTTTTGGATCCACAAAGAAGGAGATGTGTCTTGAATTTGAGAAACTTATGCATGATAAGTTTCAAATGAGTTCCTTGGGTGAACTCACTTTCTTTTTGGGGCTGCAAGTGAAGCAAAAATCTGAAGGCATATTTATCAGTCAAGATAAATATGTAACTGAGATATTGAGGAAGTTTCAGTTTACTGATGCAAAAGTCGCAAGTACACCTGTTGATCCAGAGAAACCTTTGCTCAAAGATTCAGATGGTGAAAATGTTGATGTACACACCTACAGGTCCATGATTGGGTCCTTGATATATCTCACTTCATCAAGACCAGATATTATGTTTGCTGTATGTGCATGTGCAAAGTTTCAAGTCAATCCAAAAGCCTCACATTTAGTTGCTGTGAAGAGAATCTTTAGGTACCTCAAGGGTCAACCTAAATTGGGTCTATGGTATCTTAGGGAATCTCCTTTTGATCTGGTGGCATACTCAGACAGTGACTATGCTGGTGCTAGTTTGGATAGGAAATCCACAACAGGTGGTTGTCAGTTCCTAGGTTGTAAGCTGATATCATGGCAATGCAAGAAGCAGACAATTGTGGCCACATCTACAACTGAAGCTGAGTATGTGGCTACTGCTAGTTGTTGTGGTCAAGTTCAATGGATTCAGAATCAGATGCTTGACTATGGGTACAATTTTATGAATACCATGATTTACATTGACAATAGCAGTACAATTTTCATTATTAAAAATCCAGTTCAACACTCTAAAACAAAAAACATAGAGATTAGGCATCATTTTATAAGAGACTGCAATGAGAAAAAGCTAGTTCAGGTTGTTAAAATTCATACTGATAACAATTTTGAAGATCTTCTTACTAAAGCTTTTGATGTTGAAAGGTTTCAAACTTGGTAGCAAGTATTGGAATGCTTAATCCTTAAAGTTTTTAATCTTGGTGTTTTTGTACATGAAAATGGATTTGTACTGCTAGTAGTGTCAATTAGTACTGCTATGTATAATTTGTACTGCTAGTGCAAATTAAGACTGTTGTGTTTGAATTGTTAGTCATATTTTATACTGCTATGAAGCAAATGCTTTGCATTTTGTTTTCTTGGTTTTGGACTAACATTTGCAGGTTATAGAGTTTGCAATGTGTGAGAAGCAAATGGTGACATGGTTGCTGACATGATTGATTGATGATGGACAGAATTTGGGGATCACTTGACCAAGGTTTTATACCTGAGTTGAGAGATTCTTTAAAATTTCTTTTATGAAATCTAATTATGATATTTTTGCATATGAATTGATGGCATAGTTAGTCAGATAGTAACTGATCTAACTCACTCTTTACCATTTTATACTTTTATTAGTATAATGTGTTAGTCCAAGGACATCTGGTAAAGAGAACAGCGAGCAAAAGTGAATCTAACACATTTGTGTTAGAGGCAACACCTGCCACGAGCTGGAAACCCTGTCAAGAAAGCTCTTTGAATGAGTTTATCTGATCACAGGCAGTTATTTATAACTAAAATTATTGGTTCTCACACAACCAGAGGTTAAATTAAACCAAAATTTGATTAAGTGTCTTCCTTTACACTTAATCCTTTCAAAATGTTGTTATGCAGTATTGTTTTAAATAAAAATTGAATTGATACTGCTGAGTAAAAGTTTTTCCAAAACTTAGTACTGCTAGGCAAACGTTAGTACTGCTAGACAAAACTTTGTACTGCTTGATAGCCGTTTGTACTGTTGAGTCGTATCCGCTTTTTTAATATAGCCGTTGAGAAGCCGTTGATATTTTTCTGATCAATTACTTTACTTAAGGGTTTCCTAAATTGGATGACCGGATCTAAACACACACGAGTTGTGTTGGAGATACTTTGAATATATACTTGATAGCACGCGGAATTTACTACCAAGTACTTAGAAGAATATGTGCTTGGTGAATGTATGTGATCGTATGAATGTAACAGTAAGAATAACAAGACAATATTTAACCGAACACTTTGCTTCAATATATTGAACGATTACAATGAAAAACGTGAAGCTCTTAATAATGCATGTACGTATAAGATATTTCAAAACCCTAACTGAGGATATCTTTTTATAGCACAAAGAGTCCTTTACAAGTAAACTATATTCGTATCAATCTATATAAATAAGATATACATCATATCAATTCCATATTTATCTTCACACGGTTTCATCTTGATCTTGTAAGCAGTACGAACTTTTCTTCATCAGCAGTACTAACTGTTCTTGTATTCTTCAGCAACTGTTCAACCGTACTAACTTATACAGAACCGTACTAACTGCTTAATTTAATTCCCAACAATCCTCCCCTAAACTTATGATTTCTATGCAAATCAACAAGTTTCTTGAATTAAACTCCAACGTTATATGATGGGGTGGATTCTTTCAAACACTTATCTTCAATCTTGAAACACTTGGGAATTTTCTTCACATATCCATCTTTTGACCAATAATAATACATCAAATTCGGTCAACTCTTCAAAAGTCTCCATAATTAAACTTATTCCTGTAAGGAATTAATTCCAAATACCAACCCAAAGAATTTAATTCCTAATACCAACCCTGCATTCAATGGCTTTAAATCTCCATTGGTTCTATAAAAATCCTTGAATTTTCAACACTAACCCATCATTCTTCAAAACACAACTATCAAACACAATGAGTTCATCCAATCCAAACATTGTTGAGATTTCATCAGATTCATCTTCGGATTCAGAAAGTGAAGGATGGAAGAATTACTTTCCACCGAACTACACTAATCTGACTATCAGGAATCCATCTCCACAAGCTGAAGAAGTATCTTCTGATGATGACCTTCCAACTTCCTCTGATGATGATGATCAACAAGCACATCCACTTCCACTATCAGTTTTACTGACAAGAGAGATCGAAAAAGCTCTGTCAGGTATGAGTAAGATCTCAGTGCCTGTAAGAAATCAACCACGACCAAAACTAGATAAACAAGTGATGGGGCTCCCAAGTCCGAAGGTGTGGAACTTAATCAAAGACAAAGGAGTTCACAAGTCCATGCCTGATTTTAAGGATAAAGGGAAGAGGAAGCTTGAGTAGTGATGAAGGTGTTAGGTTTATATGTTTAGGTTTATGTGTTGGTTATGTTGTCTTTGAGTCCAGGATTGTAACAAAACTTCTTCTTATGTAATGAATGCACCACTTTAATGAATAAACTTTATCTCCTTGTGAACTTCAGCATAAACTTCACACTTATCTCAGATTCTGAATTTATAACCTCCCCTGAATTACATAATCATCTTTAACAGCAACTTAACAAACTTTTAATTCCTCCCCTATTTGGAAGAATCTTCATGATGACATCAAATAACGACATATTATTAGCATCATTTATCCTATATTATTGACTTGTTTTATATCACTTTGTATGAGAATTGATACTTAATCGTTTACTTTTGTAATTCTCAGTTATAAACAAGCATTAGGTGAAAGTTAATGATTTCGGACGGAAATTGGAGCAAAATGAATCAAGTTGGAAAAGTCTGCTGAATTGAAGAGATTAAAGACCATTGCCTGACTTTGAAGCATGCGCCGCATCTGATTTTATCATGCGTCGCATATGAAACTTTGGTCAACGAAGAAGAACCAACTTGTTCTATTCCAGATACGCCGCATCGGACCAATCCGATGCGCCGTATCGGCCATACACAATCCTTACCAAGAAATCAAGTGGAGATTAGAAGCTTAATGAAGAAGTCAAGATTACAAGTCGACACTTGAAGATGCTTTCGTATTTTGGCCATAAAATCTTCATCCAGACTCCGTTTTAGTTGATTCAAGCGGCCACGGAAAGAGAAAAAGGAGATCTACCTGTATCTAAAGGAGATGCGGCGCATCAGGTCTTTAGATGCGCCGTATTGGGAGATGCTCCATATCAGATTTATAGATGCGCCATATCGGGTCAGTTTCAGACTTGGAGGCTACGTTTACTTATAGATGCGGCGCATCTAACTCTCTAGATGCGCCATATCGACCCAGATTTCAGAATCTATAAATACCGAACTCATTAACGAATTAGGGCATCATTGGGGACCCTAGGGATCATTCCCAGGCGTCTGTAAACGTCCCAAAACAGCAAAAGACTATATTGAAGATCCATTCCATCCACGAAGAACATCTCAAGCCAATTTACTTTGTTTAATCATTCGGTTAGCGTGTAGTTTTCATTATGATTTCTATCTTTTATGCTATGATTCAAACATTGTGTATTGTTACTGAGATTATGGGCTAACACCCTTAGGTGTTAGCCATGTTTATGAAGCTTTATTAGTTTTTATGATTTTGTCGATGTGTTTGCTTTGTTATTGGATTGGGTGCTTGTCGATAAAAACTCGTTTATTGCGAATAACTAGTAGAAGTCTATGTAACTAGGTTATGATCCTTATAACTTTAATTGATGTGACTTAACTACCTGTAATTGTGGTTGCTTAGGTTGAGTTATATGCGTGTTAACCCGAATCTCTATTAGGAATCATTGTTTGGCATAAACGGAACGTGTCTACAACCTAATAGGACTAGTAGCGTGTAATACCGAACTAGGTTAGATGGTTTAAAGCAATAAGTTAGTATTGATGCTAGACGAGTCACTATGATCATGTCCTCTTTCCCACCACGATGGTAGGTTATTTAATCGTGACAGGATTAATACTCAGATTGGCGACAAAACAATTGAATGAATTAAAACAAGTAGACATAAGCATGTATAACTATAAAATGGATTAGACGTGGCTAACCCGTTCTTCCTATCTATCTTCATCTATCTTTAATTTGCTTTTAATTAGTTTAATATTTATTTTCTCGTATTTAGTTTAATTATACACACAAAATCGTGATAGCCTCTCAGGCTAAAACCCCAAAAATATTTACTTGCTTTCTAGGTTAGTTAGTTTAGTAATTAGAATACCTTTAGATCACTTTAGCTTCGCTCCTAGTGAACGACCCTTGCTTACCTAAAAACTATCTACATTGATCGGGTACACTGCTCGTGAGTGTTTAGAGTCTATAGGTTAGTTCGGCAATAAATAAATTTAAAACTTGGTTGATTTTTATAGACCAAAAAAAACATATCACTTCACCATCAGATGAACTAGAACATAGGACATTCGAGCTCAGCATCCAATATGACAATTTGTACAAGTTACCATCAATTCAGTTTTGTAGTTTCAAACTGCTCTTAACACATCCAGATGTATAACCTTCTGAGAGAGGTGAATCATAGAGCATAAACTTAGAATGAACTAAGTTTTGAAAAAGCAGTACAAACTAGTTGAAACTAGCAGTACTAACTGTTGAAAAATTTTCTGAGATAAAATCAAAGTTAATTGGAATGTGGATTTGAAAACACTTTTGTCCACTTATAGTTTTTAGCAAACTATCAGCTATCAACGGATTTGTTATGTCTTTACCAATATCTGTTTGCTATGGACTAGCCAACTCTTCACACTTAGATTTGGTGAGTTGATAACCAACCAGTTTTTGGTAAACTGTCAACCATAAATGGATTTGAGAAGTCTTTAACAGAAACCGTTTGATCTGGACTAGTTGGTTCTTATGTGGATTAGACATGGTGAACCAATTACCATTTGTTGTGTGACAAACATGCACACTTGATAGTCCAAACTACCATACATTCAAAAGCACAATCCAAAGCAAAAAGATTTTCTTAACCTGAAATGTTAGTCCAAAACCAAAAAAAACACAATACACAATATTTTCTTTTAACAGTTATCACAATTGACTAACAAATTCACAAACAATACTAAAAATTTCCAAGCAGTACTAACTATACAAATAACACAACTAGCAGTACAAAAACCAAAAATACTTAGACATTAATCTTTTGAAGGATTAAGCATTCCAATACCTGTTACCAAGTACTGAAATCGTCCTACATCAAAACCTTTTGTTAAGAGATCAGCAAAGTTGTCATCAGTATGTATTTTAACAACTTTTATTAATTTCTTTTCAGCACAGTCTCTTATAAAATGATGTCTAATTTCAATATGTTTAGTTTTTGAATGTTGAACTGGATTCTTAATTATACACATTGTACTGCTATTGTCTATATGTATAATTGTGTTTAAGAAATTGTACCCATAATCAAGCATCTGGTTTTGAATCCAAAGAACTTGAGCACAACAACTTGCTGCTGCCACATATTCTGCTTCAGTAGTAGAAGTGGCCACCATAGTCTGCTTCTTACACTGCCAAGAAATTAATCTACAACCCAAGAACTGACAACCACCTGTTGTAGATTTTCTATCCATGCTAGCACCAGCATAATCAGAATCAGAGAATGCTACTAGATCAAATGCAGACTCTTTAGGATACCATAGCCCCAAGTTAGGTTGACCTTTAAGGTATCTGAAGATTCTCTTTACTGCTGTGAGATGAGACACCTTAGGATTTACTTGGAATCTAGCACAAGCACAAACTGAGAACATAATATCAGGCCTGGATGATGTGAGATACATCAAAGACCCAATCATAGATCTATACATGTGCACATCCACATCTTCACCACTGTGATCCTTTAATAGCAAATGTGTCTCCTTATCAACTGGTGTACTAACAACCTTGGCATCTGTGAATTGGAATTTCCTCAATATTTCACCAACATATTTATCCTGAGAGATAAATATTCCATTATACTTCTGCTGTACTTGAATCCCAAGAAAGAAAGTAAGCTCACCCATAGAGCTCATATCAAACTGATCTTTCATTAATTTCTCAAACTCTCTGCACATTTCTTTGTTTGTAGAACCAAAGATGATATCATCTACATAAACTTGAACCAGTAGAATATCACCCTTGTTCTTCTTGATAAACAGAGTTTGATCAATTTTACCCCTATTGAACCCATTCTTCAATAAATAAGTAGCAAGAGTCCCATACCAAGCTCTTGGAGCTTGATGCAATCCATAAAGAGCTTTAACCACCTTATAAACTTTGTCAGGATGGTCTGGGTCTATGAAACTAGGAGGTTAAGATACATATACCTCCTCATCAATAGTACCATACAAAAAGGCACTCTTCACATCCATTTGATAGACTAGAAAACCCATATAGGAAGCATAAGCAAGAAATAACCTTATTGCTTCAAGTCTAGCAACAGGAGCAAAAACCTCCTCATAATCAATCCCTTCTTCCTGTGTATAGCCTTGAGCAACCAGTCTTGCTTTGTTCTTTATCACAATGTCTCTCTCATCCTTCTTGTTCCTGAATACCCACTTAGTACCAATCACTCTCATTCCCTTTGGTAGATCAACCAGAACCCAAACCTTCTGAATTTTGAATTGAAGCAGTTCTTCTTGCATAGCCTCAACCTAACTTGATTCTTCTAAAGCCTTTAGCACATTCTTGGGTTCTACCTGAGATATAAAACATACAAACATACACTCATGCTCATCATTATGATGTTTCTCCTCATATACCACACTGAGAAATCCATGATGATCTAGGTCTTGTATTTTCCTTCTGGTCTTGACTCCAGATTGTACATCTCCTATGACATTGGAAAGAGGATGATTCCTATGTACAATTGTATGGGGATGTGGAAAACTAGAAGGGGGGTTGAATAGTTTTACCGATTAAAATTAATTCGCTTTGTTACTTTATGTTAATTCAAAGGAAACAAGCTCAGACAAGTATTCACACAATATTTATGAAACGTAAAGAGAGGAAAGATCAAACCACACAACACGGATGTTTATAGTGGTTCGGCTACAAGGACTCTCTTCCTTGCCCTACTCCACTCCTCGAGCCTCTAACTCGAGAGTTATCCTTCACTAAGAAACAAACTCTCTTCTAGGTGGAGAAAACCTTTACACGTTGCTTACTTCCTTTTCCGGTACTAAGCTAAACACCGAGTTCTACTTCAGGGCATAACTAACCCAACGTCGCCTATACAATTACCGACACTAAGCTAAATGTCGAGTTCTTTCACAAGGGTACAACCACTCCCTACACTCTTTGTGTTTTGAGGACTAAAACACTAACCACACTCACTGAGATAAATGATGCAAATAATGATGTGTGAATTACACAAAGATCACACAGTAACTATACTAAAGGTTTACACGTCTGTGTTGAACCTTGATGCTTAATCTTCTTTGCTACAAAAGATAGATCAAATGATATGAATGAATGATGTTAGTAATATGAATGAGTATGTACTTTAGCTATATGAGTGATGAGAAGGCCAAGTGATCAACTTGCTATTTATAGGCAAGCTGATACACACTCGACGGATCCGGCGGATCCCTTAAAAGGGATCCGTCCTTTATGTCGAAGGGATCCGCGTGTATGCCAGAGGTAAGACAGCTAAGAGATTTTCCAAATCTCTCCAATCTCTCCATATCTTTGTGTTGTCATATCAAGATCATCCAATGTCAACTATCTTACTTGAAGATCTATCCAAGATATTACAAGATCTTACCAAGATTATATGTATGATGCATGCCATGATGTCATTGTATCATTTAAGAAATAAAGTTTCCTTTTAAGGAAATAACCATGTATATGTATGAAATGTATTTCCAAGTAAACCTGTAAAATGTGTTCTTAAAGATACTTTAGCTAGTATTTATAATTTGCTTAAAGATATACTTTGTAATTGTCATTAACAAAACTAAGCAAAGATCGTAAAATATAAATAACGTTTTTGGGACGATATTTGTATTAACAATCTCCCCCTTTTTGTTGATGACAAAACATAAAATATATTTTTGAGCAAGATAATAAGTATAGCATTAGTTCTTTAAAATATAGATTAAGTTTGTTTTATTTGAGTTTAAAAACTTTTTATGCAAAAAGTATATGTATTGTGATGATTCACAGTTATGCAAACTTAATCCTTTCTCCCCCTTTTTGTCGAAACAAAAAGAAGAGTTGCGTAGCGGAATGCGATTTTGAGAACTTTAAGAGCTCCCCCTTGTTTGATACTCCCCCTAAATGGAGTAACAAGGTAATGATGCATGATCCCACAAAACAAATGGTTAGAATATGAAATGCTCCCCCTCGATATATACTCCCCATTATTCGAGTACCAACGTATACTTTTGAAGGGTATGATATGCTGCAAATGAAGTGTTAGTGATGAATAACTTCAATGAAGAGGTAGAAGTGTTCTTCCAAACAAGCCTTTTAATATGTTTTGACTTTAAAAAGTCAAAGTGAGTGTCTGATGATTATTTGTACCTAAAGCAATCATGATATAGAGTACAACAAGCTATATAAAGATGTTAGTTATCAAAGATAATGATAATATGCAATATGTTGATCACTCATAAGCATAAAACATCACATTCATAGATATTGAAAATTTTGTGACAAAAGTCACAATTATGAAATGGTGTTACAAGTAAAATAAAAAGACATCCTAGAAATAACTAAAAAGTCCTATACCAATAACAACTAGACTAGAAAGCTCCTATTAAGGAGGATGAGAGATGGCATTGAGACGCTCGAGAACATGGTTCAAGATGAACCTCATCTCGTTTTGAAGCTCATGGACCAAAATGTTGGTCCTTTGGGCCAAGTGAGATGTTCTCTCACAATGTGCGCAATCGTGACTTGAAAAACCGGGAGGAAGACTAGGCTCCAAGTTTTGTGGTGGTGGTGGTGGTGGTTGGTTGTTGTTGTTGTTGGATGGTTGTTGTTGTTGTTCATTGGTTGTTGGTGGTGTTTGGAGGGAGTTCATGAGGATGTTTTGGATGTCCATGGCTTCATTTAGTCGGTGATCAACTATACCCGAGAGAGTGTAGAGACGGTTGAGCTCTTCACTAATCTCTTCTTGGGTTTCAGGCATGTTCATCCACATTGCTTCGTCAATGGCAACTAGAGTGGATGTGGGTGATAGAGGTTGTGGTTGAAGTTGGGAAGATTGTGCATCATGGTATAGAGGGCCATGGATATCCGGGTAAACCGGGTGAAAAAGCATGGGTTGTTGACCTTCAAAGGTCATGGGTGGAAGATTGGGTAATTTTGGTGAAAGTTCTTCTAAGTCATCAAGATGTGGTGATGTAGGAGGAGTCCTAAATAATTCCAAGGGTTGGAGTTTGGGTGATTTTGGTGGTGATGGTGATCTAACAGGTTGGTTTGGAGCCGGTGGTGGAGTAGTGGCTATTGGAGTAATGGTTGGTGGTGGTGTTTGTATAACAACATTTGATGGTGTTGGAGTGGAGAGTGTAAGGAAATTTTCACTAGCAATGGGTGATGATATATTGAGAGGAGAATTTTCCTCAGATGAGGAGTTAGCTAAGTTGATAAAACAACAAGGTTTAACACTAATGCGGGCTGTTCTTCTTGAAGGTCTGGATGTGGAAGAGTTGTTTGACTTAGTCATGTTGAAGTATGATAGCTAAGATGTACAGGAGGGGAAATGGTTGTTGTGTGAAGTGATGATCCTAAAGCACTAATTTATAGGTAGAAGGTATATGAGTCTGTGTGTTTGGATTTGATGTGAATCCAATAGAGAATGTTGGTTCTAAATGATTTGGAACAAAAATTTGTGCAAATCACATCACATAAGTCAATCCATAGAACTTATGTTGAGTAAGAAGAAGAAGATATGCAGTAAATGCTAAGGGGTAGTGGAAAATCCTGTGATGTGATGTACCCACGGATTTGAAGGATCCCTAAAAAGGGTTCCTTACTTGTAACAGAAAGGTAACTTACTCCTAGGATTTAAAAATTCAAATTTTGGTGGGAAATTTTGTTCTTAGGTTTCTAAAGATTTCCTAATCATTCTAAGTGTTATTAGTGATCAGTGAACCTAATCTATAGAACACTAGAGACTGAAATCAAAGAATCGGGATGAGTCGAAAAGTTTTAAGAATTTAACTGTTATACCTGCGGATCCAATCGACAAGGCGTGCGGATCCTTAAATTGGGATCCGCCTGATCCGCAGGTTGTCAATTGACGGAGCCAATGCTAACACTTGGCAGATCCAAAGTAAGGGATCCGCCGAATCCGTCTGGCAAAAATGCTAAAACATCACAGAGAGAATGTCATATTTCGCGTTTTTTGACGAAAATCCGAAAATTTTCTTGGAGCATATCTATCATCTAATATGTAATGCAAAACAACTAAATATGATGATACCAACACGTATTTAATCATAGAATAATCCGATCATATGAATTTACCTTAATAGAAGTTAAGCCAAACATAGGCTTACTTTTGAAAAATTGATAACACTAAGTGTTATCGACCTGCAAGGATTGATTAGTTCACATACAATTCAAGTAGTATCATAACAAGTTAATAACATAACCATTCAACATAACATTGTCTAGAAACGATTAGTTCCAAACACTCCTATCAACTCAATTTCTTCTTCAACTTCTTCATTCCCTTGTGAAGCTTCATGATCCATCGACCTAAATTCTTCACCATTCCCTTCATTTGACGATGCTCAGGTGATTCATTCTAAATTGGTGGAAGTTGTCTCAAGTACTCGGGTGGAGGAAGTCTTGAATTTGGTAAGCCGTCATCGTCACTCATTGATGATGAAGATGATGAGGTTGGAACACGAGGGCGTTTGCCTTTATCAAGCGCTACCCTATGGTCGCTTAAGGGAGAAAAAGTGCGTTGGATCTCATCATAGTCTGGAACAAAGCCTAAGGCATTTCTAGGAATGGGTGCAAATGCTCGATAAAGACGGGTTAAGAGCATTCCATAGGGTAATGCCATTTTTCCTTGAACTGGAATATCGGCCATTCTCTTGGCGATATAGTAAGCAAGATTGAAGGGCTGACGGGTTGACACATTGTACATCATGTGGCAAAGACAAGCATTGATGTGATGACGGTTTCCTACCGTACACATGACATTTGCCCTTAAGACTTCTTCCAATTTCCTAAACTCGGGCTTATTCTCATTTTGCTCCATAGCAAACGGATCTCTAGCTACTTCTTTACCTCGATACATCCTAGTGGGGTTGTTTCTAGGAATGAAGAGATGCTCACGAATGACTTCTTTTGAGGCTAAAGGAGTGGCATATGGTGCCGTTCGTTCAAGATTTGACTCAAGAATAGTTAATGACCATTTATCGGTATAGACACTTGTTCCATAACTTGGAACTCCTAGGACCTCACCGAATTGATTTAAGGGGATGTTGTATTGTGTTCCATTGACACTGAAGCGAATGTTAATGTAACCATGATCATTTGACTCTAGAATGACGCTAGCATAGAATTCTAAAATGAATCGTGGAATGATTGGTTCATCGATATCTAGGAGGGAGTCAAAGTGAATGGCCGCTAGTTGTTCCCTAAGATTTGTTCCTTCATAGAATGAGGACTCTACAAACCTACCCTCATGTACGTAGTGTTTTTCTAAGGCTTTGAAAGTTTCAACCTGTTGGTCACTAAGTCCTTTGGTTTTATGGTGTTTAGGTAGGTAGTTGACGGTGTGTTTGTGATCATAGTTGGTGACGGGAGGCATGATTATCCTAGACATGAAAAATATATATATAGTTTAGTTGAAATTATCAAAAAGAAATATATATGTCTAGTGTGTGCCTATATGGGGACAATGTGGAGGTGCGATTATCTCGACTCATTTTGATGCATGAAAATTATGTTTATGCAAGTTTTATAATAAAACAAGAGATAATCCAAACGCTCCTATTTCAATGTAGCTACATTTGAATGTACCCGAAAATACATATTAGTTATGTATTCCCTTTAGCATTCAAGAGACATGATGCAAGTGATGTTTAAAACCTAACGTTTTTGTATTTGTATGAACAATGTCCAAAAAACCATTTTTCCTAGTCGTGAGAATATTTTAGCAAAAATTTCTCATGGGGTTTTTGATGAATGATGACAATGTAATATCAGATGCAATTCCTAACTATGAAAAACATGATTTGTTATGAAATTTAGAAAGTATGCTTCATGATTTTTCAAAAATTATGCATAACCCCAAGGTTTGGTTTTGTGCATGAAATAGAAATCCTAGACGCAGATCAGGAGTATAAACATGATAAGGATACTTACAGTGATGTTTGGAGCAGAATTTGGTTGAGAACAACGGCTTAATTTGTGAATTTTGTGAAGTATGGGACGAATTCAGTAGGTGATAAGTTTTAGGAGAGTGATGAATAGTACATGGTGTTGTATATTTTATAATATATCAACCTGTGCATGTGACAGATCCGGCGGATCCCTAACAAAGGATCCGCCTTTGTTATCGTTTGGATCCGCGGGATCAAAACACAGTTTTTGGTTTAGTGTCGAGTTAGGTTAAACTAAGGTTTATGCTATTGTCTATTCTAATCACTAAGTTCCATTAATCCTAATCCAAGTCTGAGGTAGTTGAAGGGTTCTCTTTTGAGAGGTTTTGTGAGAATGTAGGCAATGTTGTCCTCTGAGGAAACTTTCTCAATTGAGATATTTCCCTTCTGAACATTGTCGCATAGGAAATGATGATGTATTTCAATGTGTTTGGTTCTAGCGTGTTGGACCGTATTTTTGCTGAGGTCTGATTGCGTGGTTTTGTAACCTTACAACAGGTTTTACCTCTCGAGGGATCTCAAGAGGCTTACAACCCCACCAGGCAGTGTACCTGACCGATGTAGTATAGTGTAGTGGTAAGTACGGGGGATTGATCGTTCTCCACAGGGAATAGTGTTCGTTAGGTATGAAAGGCTACTCTAATTAGGTCTAAGGTTGAGGAAGATTCTTTTTTATGTTTTTATAGTTTTTATGAAAGCAAGTAAAATCTCGGGTTTGAAGGAGTGGGCGGAATTAGTTGCTAGTCAACTAACCCAAAATTACTACGAATGCAAATAAAATAAAATAACAAAAATGAAAATGTGGTGAGAAACTTATGTGTAGAGAAATGTGTTTACTTAGATTTCCTTACTCCCTAACTATCTTTTACCGGTTAATTAGTGTGTATTAGTCGCGTGGATGACGGGTGTATTCCTTAATACCATTCGTGGGGTGGCGTACTTACTTCCCCAACTCTACAAGCTCCTACTTCACTCCTATGTCGAGCCGGCTAGGAAGCTCCTAACATGGGATCACTAGAATTCGCTTGTGCATTAAATACAACCATAAAAACCTTTAGTACGCGTTTGGTTCATGTTTCTTAAGACGTTCAAGCAAGTTACCGAATAGGAAGTTAGCCAGTTTTCTTAAGCCTAACATAGATAAACAATCATCCAATACAACTAACAACACACTAACAACCAATAATCAATAGCTAGGTTTCATTAGATCTAAGCAAACACAAGATAAATTTAGCCTAACATGTTAAACAAAAGACAAGAATAAGATAGAATCAAACAACACATAGACATATTGAATGATTAATTGATAACTTATCTTTCAATGAAACATGGAAGATCTCAAGGCAAAAAGCCCTGAAAAAGTAGCTAAAATCGTCTTAGGGTTTTATCCCAAAATTCCACACACTAAGCTCTCCTTAATGACAAAAGATTAGAAAACTATATATAGATTTTTGGATCTGACGGCGTCACCTTATGGAGTGTGACGCCGTCACCTCGCCGCTTTTAGGGTTCCCGGATGACCTTCTTGACGCCGTCCCTCTTTAGCTCTTCAAAAATCCATTCTGGCTTATCAAGGCTTGACGCCGTCTAACAATGAACGTGACGCCGTCCCCTTATGATTTAAGCCGTGACGCCCTTGATCAAGTTAAAGCATGACGCCGTCAGAATTCACATGCTATTTTCACTGGCTTATCATGAGTAAATTTCACGTCCAACTTTTCTTGCCAAAGCATGACGCCGTCTAGAGTAAATTGTGACGCCGTCAAGAGTAACTTTTAGCCGATTCTTGAGACTTTGCCGTTTTCTTCACTTTAATGCTCCAAAAACGTCCAAAATGCCTCCTTTTCCAGATTTCTCCTCAAAAGTACCTAAAATGACAAAAGGAACGATTTAGGGCAATATTTGATCAAATAAATACGATTTAGGGCTTAAATGACCCCTTAAAAGCGGTACACTTTTCACCTCATCAAATACCCTTACACTTGAGATTTGCTTGTCCTCAAGCAAATGCGCTTATATTCTAATCAAAATACAAGTTAGGGGTCATTTAATGCTAACATAAAAGTAATTACAACAAATAATCGTTCCACTTCAATCATAATAAGCACGGAGACTACATACTAGCACCTCACAAGTAGTGTTTAGATACTCACATCTCTCAAGTGTCATCAAAATAAATCTCATAAATGAAAACGGAAAATATCTCTCACTACCTGTCATAGCAAATAGATTACCATAGGCTTGGGAAAGGATCGAAAACCTCCTCCACTAGGCGTAAGCACCTAAGATAAACTATCAAAGAGGGCTTTTAAATGGGTTATAACGTTAGGTGTAGGGAAAAGGAAAACACGGTTTTGTTGGATAAAGGATATTTTACTGGTGGCGAGTTAAAAATCTTGATCAATTACATGTACTATACAATGTTGCTAAGCCAAGACTAGAATCGATCTTAAGCTAATGATAAAATAACAAAAACATAAAATAAACATAAAATAAAACGGGATGGTAGTCCGTATGTTTTTTCTATTTTTCTTTTTCTCATTTTTTTGTGTTTTTCTTGATTTTTTTTTTTTTTTTTTTTTTTTTTTTTTTTGCATACACTTTTACCCTACCATCCAAAATAATACATCATAGGGGCATTGCATTCCCCTTACACTTGAATTTTTACATAACTTTACAAATACTAATCTAATGACTCGAATTAAGATAATCGAAAAACTTGGAGTACTTTTAAAATATTTAGCACATATGGGGGTAATAAATGATGTTCTTCCCCATTACTCTATTATACTAGTACTTTACCCATGAGTCCCAATCGTCCCAAAACAATATGTACAAGGATATGACTCGACTTAGCAACCATGTAATCAACTAGATAATTAACTTGGGTTTAAACAAATGTTGTAACAATAATGCACTAAAGATGAGTGCATACAAGGTAGGCTAAGGCGATTTGGGTGTACATTTAAGTGGGGTGTAACAAATTCTTCCTTTAAGTAAAATGCTTAAAGGTCGAAGCGAAAAGATAGGCTCTGAGGGGTGTACTAGGGGTATCGTGTACTAAAAATGAGTACAACGCAAAGGGTGTGGGAGAATTACTTGACCAATGTAGCCAAAGTAATTATAACAAAAACACAGGTGTAAAACAATGGGTTAATCCTAATGCCTCTTATCATGTAGTAAATCTAACTACACGAATGTAGTCTCACTTGTGGCCTTGGAATGGTCCTAACGCAAGTTCTAGAATCTAAGTGCTACCGGTACACACATCATAGCATAAATGCTTTTCCTACCAATTCTAGGGGCGAACCTCACATATTTGGGGGTGGAAAATTTTTTAGTGGTACGGTTTTTGTGCTAGTCATATAACTCCTATCCGTGAGACGCTCATTAAGATCAAAGTTTCACTCCTATATGTTGTAAAAAATTTTAAATTTGGCACTAAAATTACCCTAACAAGTATTTATCTCAGTTTTATTACACATCTACCATTAAACAAACAAAAGTCAAGCGTAATTGTATTCTCTAAAATCGTACTTTTACCCTCCCCTTACACTTAAGATGAACATTGTCCCCAATGTTCAAATTACAAGATGTAAAAGCAAAAAGTAAAAGAATGAAATCAAATACTCCCCTGATTCGCTCGGTGGATAATGAAATTACACGGTTAGATCTTCCTCCAAAGAGAATGTTGAAGCTCCAAGACTAATGCATCGCCATAAGCTTGATTCCAAAAACATCTCCTTGTCCAAAACAACCTGTTAAACCTGAGAAAACAAACACGAAAACCTGCATAACATCGGCGGGAAAAATCTATATATAAGGATATAATGCTTGTGGAATGATAATTTTGCAAATTCCTGGAGATTATAAGTTGGAGATTTAATAAAAACTTTTTATGAAAACAAAACTTTCAAAAATTTCTGGAAATTAAATCTGACGCCGTCAGGTTATAACCCCTGACGCCGTCAGAAATGACCTGACAAAAATTTTCATTTTTAGTTTCCGGAAAATTTCTGGAAAAACCTTTACCTTACTTCCTGGAAATCCTGCAAAACATCATTATGACTCGATACAAGCATTTGACTCAAACACACACTAATATGTATGTTAATTTATTATTATTATGATTCATGTTAATTTGTGTTCTAATAAACCGATTTAGATTTCCCTTACACTTATCTTTTGCAAAATACCTTTATATGTAGTTAAGACGAAGTTAAAAACAAAATAAAGCATTTTCACAAATTAGTTTTGAACATGAACCAATAATAATAAAAATTAAACACACATACGGAAACAAATAAAATCAAACAAACAAATAAATAAACACACAAAGCAAATAAAACAAATAAAGCTTGGGTTGCCTCCCAAGAAGCGCTTTTCTTTATTAACGAGTCTTGTAGCTAGACTCAAAGTCACGTACATTACGTGACTCCATCATCGGTCACGGTTCCTAGGCCATTCTCCTTCCCGGTTCTATATTCCGGTCCTAATTTCAAACAATCCTTGTAGAAACCGAATATCCTTTCCATAACATAGTCTACTCCTTTACTTCTATCCTTATCATTCCTATAGTAGACCGCTTGTTTAAGCTCCTTCTCAACATTTGACAAGTGTTGGAATTGTTCTATCTTATATGGCATTTGGTAGCTTACTTCATCGGTCTCATCCTTAAATCTAACTATCCCTAAGGAAGGTTCATAAGTCATTCTAGAGACCTCAACAAATGGTTTTCCAAAAACCACTTGAGTCAAGGATGCATCGACTATTGGGCGGATATCTTCTACAATTACAAAGTCGGTGACATAGGTGAAGTTTCCTACATAAACCGGTAATCCCTTAACTCTTCCCGTGAAGTTACTCATCCAACCCTTGTCAGGGAGCATCCTATACCCAAGTTGATTTTTCATTATCAAGTTGTAGTGGGCTCTAGTCATGATGTTTATGGGCGATCTAAGGTCGATGTAAGCTTTCCACACATGTAGATGTCCGATGTTGCATGGTATGTTGAGATTAGAAGGGTCGCCTATTTCTATGATTGGTCTACCTAGGAAGTATGGTGTCTCGGGGTCATCGAATAAGTTTGTATGATATGCACGCTCTTCCTTAGTGGGTAGCTTATTGAAGTAGTCCTCATCATTATCTACTTCCTCAATCACACTTGTCCTAACTTCCTTATCAACCTTGACTTTCCTATCCTCATCCTTAGGTTCACTTTCTATCCTACCCTCATTCTTGTCACTTTCTTCCATGCTCCTATCGATTGGTTTAATAGTGACAACGTTGACGAAGTGGACATGTTTGGATGAAGAAGGGTCTTTGACTTGGGGTCCGCTATTTGTGTTCCTAGCGTCCTTATGTGGAGGTGATAACACTTGGTTATGGAGAGCTTTCAACAAGTTGTCAATTTTATTGGTCATCTCAGTTTGTTGTTGATTGAATTCGGTCTCGAATCTAGCTATCCGAGCTTCTTGAGATGCCATAAATTGAGACATCAATCCTTCAAAGTTATTGGTACTACCATTGCCGGAAGGATTGTTGTTGAAAGTACGGTTCGAGTTGGAACCGCTTGATTGGAAACGATTAGGTGGGTTGGAAGAATTGGTTTGTTGCGAGTTTTGGTTTTGTTTCCACCTAAGGTTCGGGTGATTTTTCCATGAGGGGTTGTATGAATCACCATAATGGTTTGGCTCGGGTTTGAAAGTGTACCACTTGTCTCCCGCTCCGTCGGTACGCGAGGATGCGTAGTCCACAAAAGCTTGTTCGGGGAGTTCCATGCAATCACGAGTGTCGTGGGGACCACTACATAATTCACATGAAGAAGTGATTTTGTTCACTTGGTTTGAAAGTTTAGGAGCCTCGTAAGATTTCATGAGAAACTTGACTTGGTCTTCAAGTTCTATGATCCTACGGTCAGAAGTGCTTGAATTGTTCGAAGGCAAAGATATTGCCTTGACCGTTTTATTCAAATCACGGGGATCACTCCAACTTTCGTTGTCATAAAGAGCAAGATCCTCTAGGAGAGCCCATGATTGTTCCGCACTTAGATCACGTAGCTTGCCACCGGCCGATTGGTCAATGGTTTGCCTCGTGGAGAGATTGATATGGTCATAGAAGATTTGGACTTGGAGCCAAAGTTCTATGCCATGGTGAGGGACTTTTTGGAGTAAGTCCTTGAATCGAGTCCATGCCTCGTAGAGAGTTTCGCCTTGACGTTGTTGGAACATCAAGATATCATTCCTTAGCTTGGTAGTTCTTCCCGGTGGGAAAAACTGAGCAAGGAAACGAGTGGTGAGATCATCCCAAGAGGTAATGGATCCTGCGGGTTGACGTTCTAGCCACTGACTAGCTTGGTCCCGCAAAGAGAATTGGAAGAGACGCAATCGGGTCGTCTCTCGAGTGGCAACATCAAGGTCTATAGAATCAACGATTTTAAGAAATTCCTTGAGATGTTGATTAGGATCTTCAGAACGAAGTCCATGGAATGCGCATCCACTTTGCACCAACCGGATGGTGTCGGATCGCAAGGGTGTGATATTGGCTCCTTGAGTGAGCTCAATGGTGTTTCGATAGCCATGGTGGCTAGGACGGGAATACTCTCCTAAAGTACGGGCTCTAGGAGGTGGTTGTGGTTGTTGTGGTGGTGGGTTGTGGGGGTTAAGGATATTACCATCTTCCATGATGTCGGATGGTATGGTTACGAACAAAGACACGAAGAAAATAGATAGACTAAAGAAAACCTAGAAAAATAAAATAAAAATCTCACTAGAAAGGAATCTAGTGAGTAGACCTAATAGAAATAAAAATTCAACCTAAACAATAACTATTCCCCGGCAGCGGCGCCAAAAACTTGATTGCGTGGTTTTGTAACCTTACAACAGGTTTTACCTCTCGAGGGATCTCAAGAGGCTTACAACCCCACCAGGCAGTGTACCTGACCGATGTAGTATAGTGTAGTGGTAAGTACGGGGGATTGATCGTTCTCCACAGGGAATAGTGTTCGTTAGGTGTGAAAGGCTACTCTAATTAGGTCTAAGGGTTGAGGAAGATTCTTTTTTATGTTTTTATAGTTTTTATGAAAGCAAGTAAAATCTCGGGTTTGAAGGAGTGGGCGGAATTAGTTGCTAGTCAACTAACCCAAAATTACTACGAATGCAAATAAAATAAAATAACAAAAATGAAAATGTGGTGAGAAACTTATGTGTAGAGAAATGTGTTTACTTAGATTTCCTTACTCCCTAACTATCTTTTACCGGTTAATTAGTGTGTATTAGTCGCGTGGATGACGGGTGTATTCCTTAATACCATTCGTGGGGTGGCGTACTTACTTCCCCAACTCTACAAGCTCCTACTTCACTCCTATGTCGAGCCGGCTAGGAAGCTCCTAACATGGGATCACTAGAATTCGCTTGTGCATTAAATACAACCATAAAAACCTTTAGTACGCGTTTGGTTCATGTTTCTTAAGACGTTCAAGCAAGTTACCGAATAGGAAGTTAGCCAGTTTTCTTAAGCCTAACATAGATAAACAATCATCCAATACAACTAACAACACACTAACAACCAATAATCAATAGCTAGGTTTCATTAGATCTAAGCAAACACAAGATAAATTTAGCCTAACATGTTAAACAAAAGACAAGAATAAGATAGAATCAAACAACACATAGACATATTGAATGATTAATTGATAACTTATCTTTCAATGAAACATGGAAGATCTCAAGGCAAAAAGCCCTGAAAAAGTAGCTAAAATCGTCTTAGGGTTTTATCCCAAAATTCCACACACTAAGCTCTCCTTAATGACAAAAGATTAGAAAACTATATATAGATTTTTGGATCTGACGGCGTCACCTTATGGAGTGTGACGCCGTCACCTCGCCGCTTTTAGGGTTCCCGGATGACCTTCTTGACGCCGTCCCTCTTTAGCTCTTCAAAAATCCATTCTGGCTTATCAAGGCTTGACGCCGTCTAACAATGAACGTGACGCCATCCCCTTATGATTTAAGCCGTGACGCCCTTGATCAAGTTAAAGCATGACGCCGTCAGAATTCACATGCTATTTTCACTGGCTTATCATGAGTAAATTTCACGTCCAACTTTTCTTGCCAAAGCATGACGCCGTCTAGAGTAAATTGTGACGCCGTCAAGAGTAACTTTTAGCCGATTCTTGAGACTTTGCCGTTTTCTTCACTTTAATGCTCCAAAAACGTCCAAAATGCCTCCTTTTCCAGATTTCTCCTCAAAAGTACCTAAAATGACAAAAGGAACGATTTAGGGCAATATTTGATCAAATAAATACGATTTAGGGCTTAAATGACCCCTTAAAAGCGGTACACTTTTCGCCTCATCTTTGCTAAGGTCGATAGCTCCTTTGTTGTCGCAAAGAATGGGGATGTCGTTGAGTTCGATTCCATAGTCTACTAGAGCTTGTTTCATCCACAGTGCTTGTTGACACGCCTTTCCTGCAGACACATACTCTGCCTCTGTTGTTGAGATTGCGAGGGCAATATCCTACAAAAGTACAAATACCACTAGTACTTTTCCTATCAACATAGTCACCGGCATGGTCTGAGTCGGCATACACTATGGTTTCTACACCCGTTCCTTTGGGATACCATAATCCTACATATGTAGTGCCTTTGATGTACCTAAATATCCGTTTAACAGCTTCAAGATGAGATATTTTGGGATCTTCTTGAAAACGTGCACATAGACAAACACTAAACATAATGTCCGGCCTACTAGCCGTAAGATAGAGTAAGCTACCAATCATTCCCCTATATTTAGTGTTATCTACGGATTCATTTTCTTCATCCTTTGTGAGTTTGGTTTCGGAGGACATAGGTGTTTTTGTTGGTTTTGAGTCTTCAAGACCAAACTTCTTAAGCATATCTTTGATATACTTTGATTGGTTGAAGAATATCCCATCTTCTAATTGTTTTATTTGGAGACCTAAGAAAAAGTTAAGTTCCCCCATCATACTCATTTCAAACTCATTATGCATGATTTTTGAGAAATCATCACATAACTCTTGACAAGTTGAACCAAATATAATGTCATCCACATATATCTGGACGATGATAATATGTGATCCCTTTTTCTTGGTGAAGAGAGTGTTATCTACTAGGCCCATGGAGTACTTATGGTCAACTAAGAAGGTCTTAAGTCGATCATACCAAGCTTTTAGTGCTTGCTTAAGTCCGTATAAAGCTTTCTTTAATTTGTAAACATGATTTGGTTTTTCAAAATCGGCAAAGCCGGGAGGTTGTGCTACATATACCTCTTCATTTATAAAGCCATTTAAAAATGCACTTTTGACATCCATTTGAAATAATTTAAAATCATGTGCACATGCATATGCAAGTAGTATTCTCATAGACTCAAATCTAGCTACGGGTGCAAATGTTTCATCGTAGTCTATTCGTTCTTGTTGATTGTAGCCTTGTGCTACTAGTCTAGCTTTGTTTCTAGATACTATGCCATTTTTATCCATTTTATTTCTAAAAACCCATTTGGTACCAATTATGGTTTGATTTTTAGGTTGAGGAACTAATGTCCAAACGTCATTCCTAATAAATTGATTTAATTCTTCTTGCATCGCAATGACCCAAGATTCATCTTTTATTGCTTCATTTATATTTTTAGGTTCTATTGTTGAAACGAAACAAAAGAAATTACTTTCATTTTGAGCTTTAGATCTTAATGTTCTTTCATTGAGTTTCCCTATGACGTTTTCTAATGGATGACTTTTGTCTTCTTTGATGTTGACTAAATCTCTTTTTATTGGTTCATCTTCTTTATCATTTTCAACATTTTCCTGATTATCAACCATTTGGTTTTCAACTAAGTCATCATCTACCAAAGGTAATGTCTTAGAGGGAGGTGGACATTCATCGAATGTTACATTCAATGATTCCTCGACTCTTGAGGTTTCCTTGTTCAAAACTATGTATGCTTTACTAGTTTGTGAATATCCTAGAAATACACCTTCATACGACTTTGGGTCGAATTTGGTGAGATAATCCTTAGTGTTTAAAATAAAGCACTTTCTTCCAAACACTCTAAAATATCCTAAAGTAGGCTTTTTACCTCGATAAAGTTCATAAGGAGTTTTATTTAAAAATGGTCCAATTAAAACTCTATTTAGGATATATGTGGAAGTATCTACTGCGTGACACCAAAACTTTTGAGGTATGTTTTGTTCATTTAACATAGTTCTACTCATTTCTTGAATTGCCCTATTTTTCCGTTCTACTACACCATTAGATTGTGGAGTTCGAGGAGCCGAGAAATTATGAGTTATTCCATTTTTATCACAGAATGTTCCGAATTGGATTTCATTGTCAAATTCTCGACCGTGGTCAGTTCTAATAGATACTATGTTACATCCTAGTTGATTTTGAATTTTCTTGCTTAGAATTTCAAATTTATCAAAGGCCTCATTTTTGGTTTTCAAAAATTTAGTCCATGTATACCTAGAGTAATCATCTACTATTACTAATGTGTAAAAATTACCTCCATAACTTTGTATAGCTGACGGGCCAAACAAATCCATATGTAATAATTCTAGACATCTAGATGTGGATACCATGTTTTTAGCCTTATGGCTATTATGCACTTGTTTCCCAATTTTGAAAGCATCACAAAAGTGTTGGTCATATCTTAACTTAGGTAGGTTCCTAACGAGTTCTTTGGATGATAAGGATTGAATTAACCTCATATTGGCGTGACCTAAGCGTCGATGCCATAAGGTTGAGTTTTCGTCCAGAGAAGTAAGACAAAGCTTGTCTTTCGGTGTTTTATCTAATTTCATAACATAAACGTTATTCTTTAAGACACCTTTTCCTACTGTTATGCCATCTTTAAGTATTTTACTTCCATTTTCACTGAAAAGGACGTTATACTTTTTACGGCACAATTGACTTATACTAAGCAAGTTAAAACCTAAATTATCAACATGAGCAACATCATCAATAGAGAGAGAGTCATGAGAGATTGTACCTTTTCCGATGATTTTACTTTTAAGCTTGCTACCAAATGTGACATTACCTCCGTCATACACTTGGTAAGTGGAGAAAAGGCTTTTGTTTCCCGTCATGTGTCTTGAACACCCACTATCTTTGATCCACTCATCAGGTTCAAGTTCAACTTTTAAGCACACCTAAGTTCAATAAAGACTCAAGCGTTTGGTCCCCAATATCTCATGGGTTCGTTTGTGTTAAACATAACATTATCATGGTTCATGTAAGCAAATGGAGGATAATAGTTACATGGCATGTAGTTGGGACCTTGAAAGTTTCTAGGCATATTTTGATTCCAATTATTTTGATAATGATGTTGTGAATTAACATTACTCTTAGGAAAGGGGTGTTTGGGAAAACTAGTTTGAGGTCTCTGTTGTGTTGTTTTAACTCTATACTCATTCCTAGCTTGGCCTCTCCCTATAAACACAGCTGGTTTTAGCTTGTTATTAGTTGTACTAGTGCTAGGTTTTCTAGTGACCTTAACAAATTCAGTACGGTCTGTTTTCTGAACCATCTGCTCAACTTCTGTACTCGCGGATCCCTTAGGTACAACTGGCGGATCCAAAATATTGGATCCGTCTGATCCGTGAGCCTCTGACTTAGTTGAAACAGTTTCTTTTTCATTCACAGTTTGTTTCTTAAAGTCACTTAAGGTTCCTAGTTTCATAAAACCTAATCCGGTTTTATCATGAGGAAGTTTTTGCATCTTCATTATCTCATCTGCACAACTTATATTTTTATCAAACCTTTTAAACTTAGAGTTTTGCTTAATCAGATCTTCCTGTGAAGTTTTTAGTGCATCTAATTCTAATTTTAGTTCTTGACAAGAGACACATGTATCTTCACTATTTTTCCCTTTTTCCATTCGTATCTCTTTTTCTTTAAGCCAATACACTTCTTTTTCTAAAAGTGTTGTTTTAGTTTTCAAGAATTTGTTTTTGTTGATGGATTTTAATGTGATATCACACAGCTTGTTATATTCTATTTCTAAGGTTTCATCATCTATAGAGAAGTATGAGTCAGAATGTACCTCTTCTGTGTCATGAGCCATAAGGGCAACTGTAACAACCGAGAAATTTCCAAGTCATTATTTTTATAATTTTATTTGCTTATTTTGCTATTTTAAGTAAATTGGCTTTTGCCGGGAAAGTTGCCCGCGTACGTCGTGACACGTACACTAAAATTTGTAATATGAGTCAGGCTATGCTCAGTCTACCCATTGATATGATTTATGTTCTCCCACATACTTGTTTTCATATGGAATAATTTAATTTTCCATTTCTACGCGAAGTGTGCACATTTTACGTTTTACGCGTTTTCGGCTCGCGGTTTGAGCTCTAAAGACATTTTAACACTCCGGAAGGCTCGGGAAATTTATGAAACATCAAAATAGGTCATTTTAAGTTACATTTAACATCTTTATGAAAATATTATCTTCATGAGTTTTATTTCCATAAACTAGGCATAAAACGTTACCAATTTAGCCCCGTTGGCCTTCAAACTCACTCTGTGACTTATAATACTTGTACAAAAGATGTATACAAGGTATATTTACAATATAATAAAAGAAAACCCTCCCCATAAAGCCCTTAGGCCGGCCTCCCATCAATACCACCCTCCCCTTTAATTACTTGCACACTCTTCATTTTTATCATTACCCATAAACTCATTATATCTTTGCATGCAACTCCCACTCTCTCTCACTAAAAATCATCCAACACCAAAGTTCCTTCTCCTGGACTTCTTGCTGCTGTGACATCCCCCCCTCAATACTATCTTCATCAAGCTTTCAAGTATCCAAAAACCTTGCATTAGTTAACCCAATAGAGCCCTAGTAAGTTTCTTTAATTAGTTTCATCTCATTTTCTTTATTTTCCTATGTTTATTAGAGATTTTCATAGGCTAAACAAACATCTATTGCATGTGTCATTTTAGTTTATTAGAGTCAATATCTTATGGAAAATAGGTAGTTTGATAATTGGTTAGTGTTGATAGGTAAAAGTTATGCAAGAGATTAATGGATCTTGTAGAATTTTTGGCTAGTTATGGATGTTTATCTTGGATGTTTGTTACTAAAAACTGAAGTTAAAACTAAAGATAATCTTTCATCTCCTGGAAATAGTGATTTATGGGATGAATAAAAGAGTAGGAATCATTGGTCTTGAGCATGCATGTGTATTAGAGCTAATAAATGTACAAAAGTAGCCATTTTAATTGGTCAAAAGTCTGTTCCAGAATTGATGCTCCAAGATCCATCCACCATTTTGTCCTCAGAAGGTTTTATGAAAAACTAAAAATATTGGGAGATAGCTACAAGTCTTAGGATCATTTCACCGAAAACCTTACCTCTTAATTCGTCATGGAGATTTTTATAGAAAATCCACACTAAAACTGGTCCAGGAATGCATGTCAGATTTGATAGGCTATTTACTCTAAAATTTTGCAAAGAACATTAGGTTTGTGTAAACATGAAAGTTGTAGCCAAGACCTGTAGAAAACTTTTCCCACAGTCCATGTGTCCATTAGACCTGTAGTTAAAGAGATACACCCTTTTTTCTAAACCTATTTGGATGCTGAGTATAACTATTTAGAGACTCAGGGGTAAATTGGTAATTTAACCTATGTTCTGGGTTCTCAGTTATGTAAGGCCTTTATTTTCATATAGTAAAGAGTCATACTTTTCTAATCATATAAAGTTTATAATTTTAGCCTTCACGGTTTAGAAATGGCGACCCGAATAGTGCGGCAATTTTATAAAATTTCCATCAGCTTTACATTTTTAAACCATACAAGCTTTTATAAACGCCTTTCGACCCATGTCTTGCTATATGAATTTTAAATAAATGACCATATGATATTTTGAGTTCAAGTACTGAGTTAAGTCATAAAAATAAAGTATTATACCTAAATCCCCGAGCCTAAGTCATGTTGTATTTTTATTTAGGTCACTTGTGATCTTGCGGTTTTCTCGACGTGCACACTTCTCCGATTTCCGTTGCTACTTCATTATTGGTGAGTTCATAGCCCCAATTTTACCTTAATTGTTTTACAAACTCCGTGGGGGAGATACATGCTATAAATAACTATGATCACAATGCTTTGAAAACTGTATGCTATCCTGAAATTGTTATTGCCTAAGTTTCCCAAAGCCTGAAAGTCCTTTCTTTATCGTGAACCGTTAATCACTTGCAAGTGAACGCGAATGCCGTGAATAGATCTATTGGGAATGACTTTCCCCATTTTGGACCGCTGCCCTGCATGGGCAACCATATGCACTGTATTTGAGGTTGCTAGGTAATTAGGCTATTACCTCTTGTTGAAGGGCAAAATTATATTCCGCTAGAATATCTGACCAAGTTAATGTTCGGGGTCACGAGCTTAGTGCAATAATAACTGAATCAGACTCTGCATTTGTTGCTTAGTCGTTTTTATAAACTGAATTATATTGTGATCAACTGCGTATTACTAAAACTCTATGGATTCACTCAACCTTTGTGTTGACGTTTTAGCATGTTTTATCTCAGGTTTAAAGGCATGAAGGTCTTGGATGGAGTCGCACGGATATATTTTGAGGACTCGGCATATTTTCACATTTGAAGAGTCTATATTTTAAAGATTTATGTTATGTTTAAAACATTTGTAAATCTTTTGAAAACACTGTGTTTTATGAAAACTGTTGGGACCTTTGCAAACTCTGAGAATTTAATGTATCAAATGTGAAACACTTTTAAAAACGTCTCTTTTCAAGGGTCGTTTTCCATGACTTGTACTTTGTGCTAGGAAGTAATACCCTAGTGATCTATCTTCCGCTGCTATAATTTTTGGGGTGTTACAGCAACTTCGTTGTTTTTAGGCTCATCATCATCTCCTTCACTATCACTCCAAGCTCCACTAACAAATGATTTTTTAGACTTGTTCTTTGGAGGCTTTGGACATTCACCTATAAAGTGACCAGAATCTCCACATCTATAGCACTTCCTATCTAACTTGCCCTTTTTATCATCACGGTCTTTTCGTAAAGATTTCTTTTCTTCACGAGGTGGTTTTACGAACTTTCCTCGTCTTCTGAAGAACTTCTTGAAATCTCTTATGGCCATGGAATATTCTTCGTCTTCGCTACTTGAACAAGACTCTTCATCATCACTTGACTTAACTCTAGCTTTCAAGGCAATGGACATTATTTTCTCCTTCTTCCCTTTAACTATTTCTGAATCCTTTTCCATCACCATTTCGTGAACTTTGAGATTTTCTATGAGCTCATCAAGTGTCATGCTTGAGAGATCCTTGGATTCTTCAATAGCCGTTACCTTTGCTCTCCACTTAGGATGAAGTGCTCTAAGAAATTTCCTGACAAAGTTCTTACTAGAAAAAGATTCGTCAAGTGCTTTAAGAGATGTAATAATAGTATTAAACTTAGCAAAAGCACCATCAATGGTCTCATCTTCAGAGATAACAAATTGTTCATATTGTTGAACAAGAAGATCAATTTTATTATCTTTGACTTTTGAGTTCCCTTGATGAGTGATAATAAGAGATTGCCAAATATCTTTAGCCGTTTTGCACATAAAAACTCTTTCATATTCTTTCTTAGGTAAGGCATTGTAAAGCATCATTTTGGCTTCATTATTTTTGGCAATCAACTTCTTTTTCTCATCACTGTGACGAGTAAGAGAAGCTCCTACATCCCGACCACCCGAAATATCATTACTAATGGGCTTGTAATCACCCTCAACAATAATATACCACAGATCTATGTCCTTTGACTTTACATATGTCTCAAAGCGATTCTTCCAATATATAAAGCAATTTGGTTCAAATAGAGGTGGTCTTTGCATAGATTGTCCTTCTTTAAAGTTTTCAAAATCCATGGATCGTTTTAAGTTTTAAAATACAATATATTTTAAAAGTCTTAAGTAACATAGCTCTGATACCAATTGTGGAAAACTAGAGGGGGGGTTGAATAGTTTTACCGATTAAAATTAATTCGCTTTGTTACTTTATGTTAATTCAAAGGAAACAAGCTCAGACAAGTATTCACACAATATATATGAAACGTAAAGAGAGGAAAGATCAAACCACACAACACGGATGTTTGTAGTGGTTCGGCTACAAGGACTCTCTTCCTTGCCCTACTCCACTCCTCGAGCCTCTAACTCGAGAGTTATCCTTCACTAAGAAACAAACTCTCTTCTAGGTGGAGAAAACATTTACACGTTTCTTACTTCCTTTTCTGGTACTAAGCTAAACACCGAGTTCTACTTCAGGGCAGAACTAACTCAACGTCGCCTATACAATTACCGACACTAAGCTAAATGTCGAGTTCTTTCACAAGGGTACAACCACTCCCTACACTCTTTGTATTTTGAGGACTAAAACACTAACCACACTCACTGAGATAAATGATGCAAATAATGATGTGTGAATTACACAAAGATCACACAGTAACTATACTAAAGGTTTACACGTCTGTGTTGAACCTTGATGCTTAATCTTCTTTGCTACAAAAGATAGATCAAATGATATGAACGAATGATGTTAGTAATTTGAATGAGTATGTACTTTAGCTATATGAGTGATGAGAAGGCCAAGTGATCAGTTTGCTATTTATAGGCAAGCTGATACACACTCGACGAATCCGGCGGATCCCTTAAAAGGGATCCGTCCTTTATGTCGAAGGGATCCGCGTGTATGCCAGAGGTAAGACAGCTAAGAGATTTTCCAAATCTCTCCAATCTCTCCATATTTTTGTGTTGTCATATCAAGATCATCCAATGTCAACAATCTTACTTGAAGATCTATCCAAGATATTACAAGATCTTACCAAGATTATATGTATGATGCATGCCATGATGTCATTGTATCATTTAAGAAATAAAGTTTCCTTTTAAGGAAATAACCATGTATATGTATGAAATGTATTTCCAAGTAAACTTGTAAAATGTGTTCTTAAAGATACTTTAGCTAGTATTTATAATTTGCTTAAAGATATACTTTGTAATTGTCATTAACAAAACTAAGCAAAGATCGTAAAATATAAATAACGTTTTTGGGACGATATTTGTATTAATAGGGGAGTAGAAGGAGTTGCATAGTTGATAGGCATATTTTGCAGACCATCTCCAAAGAAATCAAACTCATCAACTTGAGAAGCAGTATGAACTGGTGAATCAAGATGAGGTTGACTTGGTCCAGCAGCATCACTATTTTGCTCAGCAGTAGGAACTTGTGGCTGAGCAGTACTAACTCCATTTGTACTGCTCATTGGATTTTTAGATTCTTTACCATTCTGACCACTGGTTTCAGCAACATCTTTCTCTTTGTCTACACCACTTGATGATGGAATATCATCTTTCTTTGTAGAAGACTCATTCACTGGACTTTCCTCCATGATTGGCATGAAAATGCAATCTTCATCTTCCTCCTCTGAACTTGCATCATGGTTAGTATTTGTACCTGTAACAGGCACATAATTCATGGAATCTGAAAGACTGTCAATATCAAAGATCCAATCTGGACCAACACCTGCAACACTTGGTTTATTCTCCAAAAATTCTATGTGCAGATTTTCTTCTACATGTTTGGTGCTTTTATTGTACACCCTAAAAGCCTTACTGTGCAGAGAATAACCAACAAAGAAACCTTCCTCAGATTTCCCATCAAACTTTCCTAGTTGGTCTTTGGTATTAAGGATAGTAACATGACAACCAAAAGGTCTCATGAAGCTTAAAGCAGGGGTTCTAGCTCTAAGAAGCTCATAAGCAGTCTTATTGTGAGGTTGTACAACTAAAACCCTATTCAATACATAACAAGCAGTGCTAACTGCTTCAGCCCAAAATGAAACTAGTAGCTTAGAGTCAGCTAACATTGTCCTAGCAGCCTCTATAAGAGTCCTATTCTATCTCTCAGCTACTCCATTTTGCTGTGGGGTTCTAGCTACACTAAATTCCCTCTTAATACCTTTTTCTCTGCAAAAATCATCCATCACTCTATTCTTAAATTCAGTTCCATTATCACACCTGATTATTTTAACTTTCTTATCAACTAGGTTTTCTACTTCAACAATGAAGGTTTTAAGGATTTCACTAGTTTCATCCTTAGTTCTCATAAAGAACACCCAAGAAAACCTACTATAATCATCAGTGATAACAAGACAGTATCTCTTAAAATTCAAGCTATTCACAGAAGTAGGACCAAACAAGTCCATATGCAACATATATAAAGCTTGAGAAATAGAGTTCTGGACCTTTGGCTTACATGAGGCTCTGTGTTGCTTACCTATAAGGCAAGAAACACAGGTTTGGTCATTGAGAAAAGTTTTATTTGGTAAACCTCTTACCAGCCCATTTTTAGCAATTTTGTTAATGGTTTTAAAATTAACATGACCAAGCCTCCTGTGCCACAACATTGATTCTTCCAATGTGGCTTTTGCAACAAGACAAGTAAGTCCAACCTTAGGAACTAGTTTATTCATCTCAACACTGTATGTGTTATCCTTTCTAGGGATTTTAAGCAATACTTGACTATCATCAGGTAGCTTGAAATCAGGAGAAAGAATAAGACAATCAGTATCAGTAAATAAAACTTTATTTTGTTTATCACAAATTTTTGATACACTGAAAAGATTGTACTTAAGTTCTGGTACATAATACACATTTTCAAAATCAAGATTACCAGTTTTAATTACCCCTTTACAAGTAATCCTTCCTCCAATACCACCACCAAAGACAACTGGTCCTCCATCCAGAGCAATAAAGTCTGAAAGATATGACATGTTGCCAGTCATGTGCTTTGAACATCCACTATCTGAATATCCTCTATCTTCTTTGCCATTTGAAGGATGTTCCTGCACACACAAAAAAAGGTGTTAGTTTCTTTTGGGGATCCAAACCATCACTGGTTTGGATCTACCTTGTGCATCAAGATGAGAAAATTTGTTGGAGGTCATTGATGCACCATTTGGGTTTGGTAGACTGTCTAACCCAATGTGCTGAGGCCTTGACAGTATTGCCCCTTTTTCCCTTAACATTTAAGTGCCTAGTAGTAGGATTTGCTGGTCTAGCAGTTGGAACTGCTGACCTAGCAGTTGGAACTGCTTGTTTAAATTTTGGCACCCATTTCTGATTTGTCATTGCTGTTTTCTTATAAAAGTGCCTTTTAACTGTTTGTGCATGATTTGAAAATTATTTTGCACTTGAAACAGTTTGCTTGTTATTAAACCACTTATTTTGACTAGCAGTTGAAACTGTTTTGATGCCAGTCTTTAACATAACAGCTTTGGGTGACATTTTATGATTTGCATTAGGGCTTGTCAATCTAGTTGGACTGTTTTGAGTTACCCTAGCATTGTTATTCCTATTCACCCTTGTATTCCCAGAAACCCTCTTTTTCCATGGGTTAGAATCACAATAAGCAGCCATATGATCAAAACTTCCACAAACAAAGCACACTTTTCTAATCATAGCAAACTTATCATCCAATTTCTTAGATTTTGAGTTATTCCAGTTCCTATGACTACCCTCAGAAACTGGTGATCTGTTCTTAGTCCTATACATCTCAGCATATTGAACACTTTTCCTAACTGGTTTTATGTTTTCAGTCTTAACCACTTTAGGAGCATGTTTAACTTCTACCTTAACAACATTAGGTTTGACCTTAACCTTTGCATCCTCATCATCAGATGTCCAATCCTCAATAGTTGGTGCATCTGAGTTACTATCAGAGGACATCTTTTCCTCAGAAAGAGATTTATCACTAGCACTCACAAAAGAATCTTCTGCCTTAACAAATTTAACAGGATTCTCACTCATTTTAACACCATATCCAGGAAAATCCATATCCTTAAACTCTTCTAAACCTGTATGAGCTAAATCAATTCCTGGTGGAACAAACATTCCTCTAAGAGGGGGTGCAACTGACTTATACCCTAAACCAGACTTAGCTTTGTTAAGTATTTGATTCTCTACTATCTTCTGAACTCCCTTTGAAGCATGTTCAAGAGTTTCTACACTTAACTGAATATTTTCTTTTTCTTTTTTAAGCTTCTCTAGTTCATATACAAGTCCACTCATTTTATCATCTTTTAGTTGCAAATCTCTCTTTAAAACACCTATCTCATCAGAGAAGTTTGACTCATTCTGTCTATAAAACACAATTTGTTCTTCCAAAACAGCTAGTCCTCTTTTATGATTTGCCAGACTAAAATTTAATTGATTAAATTCTACTCTAAGATCATCATGCTATTTCTTAAGACACTCATAATCTTTTAAAGCAGAACAAGTATTTGAACATTTTTGAACAATATGTACCTCAGAGTCTGAGAAAGTCATCAAACCCAAGTTAGCTGGTTCCTCTTCTTCCTCCATGAAGCTCCAATCAAATCCAGCTCCAATTACAGCTACCATAGCCTTGGAAGAAGGCTCTTCAACATTAACTGTTCTCCTTGTTCCTTGCTGATTCTTAAACCCTTGACCCTGGTTGCTTTGTTGTCTTGGACCTCTACATTCCCTGGCAAAGTGCCCCATCTTGTGACAATTATAGCACTCGACCTTAGACTTATCATACCCAGCAACATCTCTTCCATTGAAGGTAATCTTATTCCCAGTCCTTTGATAATACTTCTTAGCCCTGATGCTTATCAAAGCCAACTGCCACTTTAAATCCATAGCTTCCAAATCATCTTCAGCAATTTGAAGAAGATTTTCATTAAAAATCTGAGACCCACCAGATTGTTCTGAGACAAATGCATATATGGTCTCTTCAGTTAATCCAGCAGCAATAGTTTTTACACTAGCAGTGCTAACTGTTGGTTTAGCAGTACCAACTGCTTCTTCATCTTCATGATTCGAACTGTTTGAAGAAGATTAGAAAGCCATATTCCCTGAACTAGAATTGGTGCTACCATTCTTCTTCACCTTCTGCTCAACAATCTTAAGATTGTTGTAAAGCTCATTCATTGTCATTTTCTCCAGTTCTGGTTTATTACTCCAAACCACAACATAAGTGTTCCATTCAGCAGGTAAACTATTAAGAAACTTCATGTTGAGGTCTTCCTGTGGAATCACAATCTTCAACACAGTAAGTTGACTGATGATGTTTTGAAGCCTATTAAAGATATGGTCCAAAGTTTCATTGCTTGTTGCAATGAAGTTCTTTGAATGAGTTATCTGATCACAGGCAGTTATTTATAACTGAAATTATTGGTTCTCACACAACCAGAGGTTAAATTAAACCAAAATTTGATTAAGTGTCTTCCTTTACACTTAATCCTTTCAAAATGTTGTTATGCAGTATTGTTTTAAATAAAAATTGAATTGATACTGCTGAGTAAAAGTTTTTCCAAAACTTAGTACTGCTAGGCAAACGTTAGTACTGCTAGGCAAAACTTTGTACTGCTTGATAGCCGTTTGTACTGTTGAGTCGTAACCGCTTTTTTAATATATAAGCCGTTGAGAAGCCGTTGATATTTTTCTGATCAATTACTTTACTTAAGGGTTTCCTAAATTGGATGATCGGATCTAAACACACACGAGTTGTGTTGGAGATACTTTGAATATATACTTGATAGCACGCGGAATTTACTACCAAGTACTTAGAAGAATATGTGCTTGGTGAATGTATGTGATCGTATGAATGTAATAGTAAGAATAACAAGACAATATTTAACCGAACACTTTGCTTCAATATATTGAACGATTACAATGAAAAACGTGAAGCTCTTAATAATGCATGTACGAATAGGATATTTCAAAACCCTAACTGAGGATCTCTTTTTATAGCACAAAGAGTCCTTTACAAGTAAACTATATTCGTATCAATCTATATAAATAAGATATACATCATATCAATTCCATATTTATCTTCACACGGTTTCATCTTGATCTTGTAAGCAGTACGAACTTTTCTTCATCAGCAGTACTAACTGTTCTTGAATTCTTCAGCAACTGTTCAACCGTACTAACTGTTGGAGTATGCTCGTGTCATAATTACTAATTATATGGCTAGACATATGTGAGCCTATGGGGTCACACACTTATACACAGAGACACCATTTTATAGATTGTATTTATCGTATTTACAATATATAAACGACTACGTAACTTGGGATCGATAACGGGCTACTAATAACTAAGCTAGTACTTAGTTTATTGGATTGGACCAACAAATGGGCAAGCCCATTTGAAGCTCCATAAGGCCGGCCATGGTTAAGAGAACAAGAGAGAAAGATCAAGGGGTTAAGTGTAACTTTTCCTTGATTATCTCCTAATTGATTTGTCATTAAGGAGATGGATTATTAAAATTAATAACTAACCAACTTTCTCTCCTCTTCCTCTCCTCAATAACCATGAAATAAAACACACCCATATTAGGGTTTGTGGTTTTAGATCTCATCTAACCTTATTCTAATGTAGTTCAAGGCTAGATCGCGTGTTACGGGGGTTTAGACTAGCATCGGGTGGTGATCGATGACGTGTAGTATGGATCAAGCATAGAGGTGATCTCCTTTGATCACTTGGTTTCATACTTGGTTCGTGTATATTGGTGATGGTGACCATACGATTCTACCGATCACGCTACAAAGGTATAAAACATGTTTGTTTAATTTGTTTTTAATTTAGATTGATCATATGGCTATATGGATCCTTGTATGGTGATGTTTTTCCGTTGCGTTTATAATATTAATTGTTAATTTATATTTTACATCACCTATAGTGGTATCACGAGCCATCATATGTCGTCATATGATCATCTTGTATGCGTAAAAATGGCTAAAAACGTTGTTTTTTAATGAATTTAAAGGTGTTATTTTAAAACAGCCCCTAGGGCTTAAATATTATGAATAAGTCGAACTTAAGAAGGTCTTAAGATCTGGACTTTTTGATCCAATAGTCATTTGTTATGCATACATCAATTGTTTACTTGATCGGTACCCGTAAAATGGCCTAAAAACGCGTTTTTTGGAAGATTTTTAACCCGATTTCAAATCAGCCCATGAGGCTTATTTTTCTGTGGTAAAATGGTGTTAAGAAGGTCCTAACATCATTGGGGTTTGAGTCTTTGGCCATTTTTCACGCGTACCATTCGGGGTTTTAATTCTTGTTAATTATTTCTTCGATTCGTTGGCTAACAATTTATTTCTTGTTATTTATTTTGTTATCCATGGCAAATACATGCATGTTTGTCCATGGAGTTAGCCAACACCATGTAATAATCTTTATTTGAATGTATTATTATGTGTTCATATGCAAAGCCGATGAAAACCTAGACCACTTGTGCGTTGTGATTGTGATTGTTGGTTGTTTTTTCTTGTTTTGGGGGTTTGCCATTGTTTCGGCACTTTTGTAATGTAATTCATCTTTGGTGTAGCCAATGTTTGGGCATTTTACAGTAGATACAAAGTAGATTAGTTGTATTTTACTTTATATGTATTGTAAACAAGAGCTTGGAAGCAAATGGCGAAAGATTGAAGAGTTGTAGACCGAAAGTTGCTGCTGGACACCTGTTGGGAAAACGTGATTTTCCGCTGATTGGTAAGGTATTTTTTTCTAAAATTTTTTGTTCAGGTCCAAAAGACATAGGGCTACAACTTTTTCAACTGGGCCGAATCATGAGGAGGTGATCTTCCTGGGCATTTGGGCCTTGCAAAACAGAAAAACTGGGCTGACAGAATCTGAAGTTCATGTGCATTATGGGCTTTTTACTTGCCCATGATTGTCTTGGGGCAAGTGGGAGCCCTCCGTGTGGTTGTGGTTTATGTCCCTAGTTGACTCTTGGTTCTCGTGATGGCTCACGAGACCAAGCATAGGATTTTCATCGGTTGAGGCTTTGCATATTGTGGTTGTATGTTTGTTTGGTTGTTTCATGTATGTTGTGACTACATGTAAAACAAAAATTGTTTTCTTAAAACTTAAAACGAAACATAAACCATTTTGAACTAAGTCTTATGATTTAGTTTAACTAAGTTTAAATATGATTTGAAACTTAAAATCATTGTTTTTCAAAATAACACTTAAACTAGTTAAGTTGTTTATTTATTTATTTATTGTATTGTCCAAACTTAATAATCCACTTAGGATTTATATTAGTCTTGAAAATGGACAACTTGACACACATAAATTAAAATAATGATTAGACTTAAGTTAAGAAATTTTTTTAACTTGTGCTACGAAGAATGAATGCATGCTTCTTTCGTACACGTTTTTTATTCACATCAAAATATTTTACCTGTCAAAATTTAAGTCGTGCCGTCCAATTTTGAGGACACTTGCAATTACTTTTTGCCTATGCGTGGGACCTAGGTTGAATTGTAACCCAAGGTGACTATTCTCTATGCGTGAGACCTAGATATATTATCACACGTTTTCAAATTGGATGACTTAATCGAGTTAAGCGGTTAGACCTTGACCCGAGGCAAAGATGGGACTAAACATGCCTACTTGACACTAGTTGTTTGACACTAGATGCCATGAGTCCCATAAGGATCTAAGAGTTGTACATGTAATACAATTGGTGATCGTCGCCTACCAATTGAATCTACTATTGCTAGCAGATCAACTGATGTGATAGTAGAAGCACAATGTGGATCTTAGCCTTTTCGTAAATTAATTGTTTTATATTATAAACATGGGGTAGTTAATTTATAAAAGGAAAATTATCAAAAATACTAAAATTGAACTTTGTAAATTCAATTAATGAATTAATGCAACACAACCGTAAACAAAAGTTTGTTCTTTTCTTGTTAAAAGTACGAACTGAGTCGCTCTTTCCATGTAAGAAAGAGACTTGTTCCTATCCTTTTTCTTTATGAGGAAAAGCCATAGTAGGAATATTTGAATTTTCCTAATTCTAATCAAACTCAAGGAAAACCTACTCTAGAAATCGTGATGTCTTGTAAAAGTCAAAACGGTTAAGTATGGTTACACATCTTATTCCTTCAACGTTGTTTTATGACCCTTGTTTCGGTTTTGAAACATTGAAGAAATATAAGATATTTGGACAACCAAGAACACGTGCACTTGACTTGACCTCTTTGGTCAGACCTTAGGGCCATTTCAACCCATGGCGAATTTTGCTCATTAGTCAGACCTTTGGCGATATTTGCATGTTCTTGCTTGGTCAACCTATTTCGTACTAGCTACCAAACTAAAATGAGTTTAAATAATTAGAAGACGGAAGTATCAATAAACTGCAATGTGGTTAAGGCAATTACTAGCATGATTACCTAGCAGTTTGCCTTAACCCAATATGCCTACTAAGGTCCTACATACCCTTGTGGTAAAGTAGACCAATTATGGAGGAAATGCATACCTATTTTCAAGTTAAAATAGCAATGATGGCTAACCCATCATCTATATGTTAGAACTTGATGCACTTTCTTGAATACCTAAGTACATGTTTACTAGTCAAAGTGACTCACATTAGCAATAATGTGTAGATATTCAAAGAAAGATGGAAAGTATCAAATCGCTACTCACTCTCCACTGGTGACGTAACACATTGTAATGTTGTCTAATCCAGTGGGAGCTACGTGATTATATTACTGGTGACGTAACACATGTAATGTTGTCTAATCCAGTGGGAGCTGTAAGCTTTATTACTTGCAAGTTGCCCATCTTATTTCCAGATTGTCTTGAAATAATACATTACTTTCCACGTGTTAAGCATCATAGTTTATATAAGAACCATTGCATAAGTTTTATATGATAACTTGTCGCGTTCCTGATGTTGCTTCCTGAAATGTTATCTATAAAATTGTTATGCATGATTCATTATTCAAACGATAAAGTTCTACATATCTATATTTTGATTTTTGACTAAAAATCATATGTTATCTTATACATTGTCATATTGCTCATACAAACAAACGAGCGTAGTGTTGTTTGCATGCTCTCACGATGTTGTGCCATGCACAAGTGGGAGAAATCTTAATTGTGTGCAAGGTACAACATATAACAATATGACTAATAGTTTTTCTTGACTGCAAGGTAAGAAACTAAAATTCTACTAGGACTTCTACACATAAAATGTATGTTGCCCTAATTAGAACAAATATCAAGATATCATGAAAAGCTACTTCAACATATTCACTGAATTGTTTAGTAAATATGATTATGTTTTCTTGTAAACTCATAATCATGAAGTACAAAATTAACTTGAATATACTATTGAGGCCAAGAGTCGGCGCTCGTAATTACTTTAGTTGAATATGTTTAGGTCTCTTGTAAAGACACAAACATCAATTCCGTTAATTCTTGAAAGACTTATAACGTAAAGTAAGAAGTTGATTTGTTATGTCTTCTTGTTAGGACATGTACACTTACGACGTATAATATTAAATGTTTATGTTTTCTAGTCAAAACATACACATGAAGTAAAGTATGCAATAGGCTAAAATTACTATTGATACCATCTGGTTTGACTTGGTTGGTAGATATGTAAGCCCAAAAGTATAAGTTCATCTAATGAGCTGTGTGATAGTCTCACAACATCAGTCCTCATGGAATACCACAACTTTATGGTATGTCCATCATGGAAAATCAAACACTATTGATATTGTTTGATCTTTGATAACTTAAACTGTTTTACCTCCAAAGCTATCAAGGTTAGAAATTGGATGTGGCATGTGTACACTCAATATGATTCCAACCCAGAAGGAATTTAAGACACCATTGTATTATGGCATGGGATGAATCTCATTATGTCTTAATTGAAGTTCTGAATTTGTTAACTACTTAAGAGTAAGTAATTAACAAACTAGAGTCAAGAACTAACGGTGTATTTTGGATGTCCCACTTGAAAACAATTTATTGTTACTCAAGATGCTTAGTATCTAGAGATTAGTCTCTACATACAAAAGCAAGTGGGAGTACCTTTAGACCTTGAAGTTGTTCAAGAACTAAATACACAACCTTCTGAGTACACTTGCTAATTTTATACTAAGGTTGAACATGGATATGTTAAACCATAGATTGATATCTCTCATTCATAAATCCACAAGCATACCTCTTGCACCTGAATGATATAGTTTTTATATCAATGCTGAGGGACATAAGTTAGAGGATCATGGTGAACCTGCTAACTACTGAGATGCATTATCAGATATTGTATCTGATGAGTAGCTCAAAACTATGAATGTTAAGATGCAGTCCTTGAAAGACAATCACTCATGGAGTTTGATTGATCTCTTACTAATCAGTTAGACTGTGAGGTTAAGAATGAGTTTCTTGATGAGAAGACTCAAAAGGACAAACTTGTACACACATTTAATGCACGTGTAGTAAATGGAGTTTACTCGTACTCAATAAATTGACTATGATTAAATATTCCTAGCTACAAACATTAAATGTATAAAGACGATTAATTGTCATACCTAATTTCATGTATATGAAATATGACAATAGGATATCAAAACACTTTTCTTGTTGATTACCTTTGCGAGGACGATGAGTAATCAAAAGGGTTTATGAATCCATGTAATCTTTATTAAGTATACAAGATAAAAGAATCCATGTGTGGATTAGATCATGCATCTAGGAGCAGAGATCTTGTGTTAATCATAAAATCATTAACTTGATTTTGATTAATAAGATTACTCCTAAGTACACTGAGAGCAAGTTGGAGCATTTTATTTATTTTCTTAAATCTCATATGTCATTGACATATTAGAAACAATATTCCACCTAAGCTAGACTTTAATCCTTAGCTTAGAATGAAGTTTCTCTTGAGGGATTTATAAAATAAAACATATAACCTTGTTATATATATGTTTATTAGAATAAACATAAGCGGTTATTAAGTCTAAACACAATATGACACGTTATTGAGGGGAGTCTCAATGATCAATCTTACTTGATGAGATTGAACACATGATTGAAAATCTTAAGTTTGACTGAAGGATTCATCATGTAAGTCATATTAAGTATTGGACTATATATTTATCATTTGCATGAATGCAAGATGAGTTGATAACAACCAATATCTAAGTGAAAGTCGTTAGATAATTGTTAAACGAACATTATATTGGACCTACATAGGACCAAAGATATGTTCAAACGTTTACGGATAATTGAGGAGCTCTGTTTTGTTTGCATACGCTGATGCTTATTTAACTGAGATAATACTCAACCCTAGTCATGGTAGGATGTCATCATGAATGATGACATTGCTGACTAGATGTGCTCGACTGAGAGCATTAATGCGTTATACATTAAAAGAATAAGAATACTTTATAGTTTGAGAAACTATTCAGATGACTATCTAAAGTAGGTGTTTTGCTGGCTTCAAACACCCTATGGAATGTATTGTTGCGATACTCGTCTTGTACTTGAATGTGCACATACAAAGGACAATCATCATTCAAACCTTTCATGAGTTTTGAAACAAGTATTCTCAAAGTTTACTCAGATGACTACTTGCTGTCTTGTACAACATGATTCGATCATGGTGGGAACATCGGATCCCGACCTATGAGTAGTCTTATGCATATCTGTTTTTAGTATTTGGATAATGGAACTGTAAGCAGTCGTATTATACAATGAATTGATATACCGGGTATGATCGTCTTCATTTATACTACTGTGTTCTATATTTGCATGTTTAATCCATGAATAATTTATTTATTCTAAAATTATCCATTGTCGGTTGACGATACGGGAGTATCATCAAATTAAGACAAATGTGAGCGTGTTGGTGATTTAATTGCCACACTCACATGTTGTTCATTGGGATGAACATTGGATTGACCCAACCTACGAGTATTCACTACATGGATCGTCGTCAATAGTGAATCTCGCAAGAGGTTATGTCTCTTATCCTCAGACTTGAGATGCAAGCAGGTCTTGCACGTGTGGAATTTCATTCCTTGATATGGTTAAACACTATCCTGAATAAGGTAGTTATAAAAGCCATTATCAGGAGTGATATGAAGCATGTGAATGACACGTGTAGTCAAAATGGGATTTGTTCCTCCACTTATTTTGGAGTTAGATACTATTGGGCCCCTTGATGAATTGAACAGATGTTTGTATGGCCGTACCCAAATGAGATTAAGATGAATCTTAATTCACTTGGTAATCTTGTTCAATATCTATATCGAGAAACATAATAGTTGAACTATTAGAATGACATTTGATCCATGTCTAATGTTCAACACGGTATCTGTAACAAAAGGATAGATGACATATAAACCATCTAAAATGAGACGTTTAAGAAACTAACCTCACATATTTCTAGGGGCATTGGCGTGTTGCTAGACGCTAACCATTGCTTGTATAATTACTTGATTATTATGACGTCGCAAGTGGGAGCTGTTGGAGTATGCTCGTGTCATAATTACTAATTATATGGCTAGACATATGTGAGCCTATGGGGTCACACACTTATACACAGAGACACCATTTTATAGATTGTATTTATCGTATTTACAATATATAAACGACTACGTAACTTGGGATCGATAACGGGCTACTAATAACTAAGCTAGTACTTAGTTTATTGGATTGGACCAACAAATGGGCAAGCCCATTTGAAGCTCCATAAGGCCGGCCATGGTTAAGAGAACAAGAGAGAAAGATCAAGGGGTTAAGTGTAACTTTTCCTTGATTATCTCCTAATTGATTTGTCATTAAGGAGATGGATTATTAAAATTAATAACTAACCAACTTTCTCTCCTCTTCCTCTCCTCAATAACCACGAAATAAAACACACCCATATTAGGGTTTGTGGTTTTAGATCTCATCTAACCTTATTCTAATGTAGTTCAAGGCTAGATCGCGTGTTACGGGGGTTTAGACTAGCATCGGGTGGTGATCGATGACGTGTAGGGTGGATCAAGCATAGAGGTGATCTCCTTTGATCACTTGGTTTCATACTTGGTTCGTGTATATTGGTGATGGTGACCATACGATTCTACCGATCACGCTACAAAGGTATAAAACATGTTTGTTTAATTTGTTTTTAATTTAGATTGATCATATGGCTATATGGATCCTTGTATGGTGATGTTTTTCCGCTGCGTTTATAATATTAATTGTTAATTTATATTTTACATCACCTATACTAACTTATACAGAACCGTACTAACTGCTTCATTTAATTCCCAACATTGGATCTTGTTACTTTTTATCTATTTTATTACCTTTCTTCAATCTAAAGAAATCTTTTATTAAAGTCGGTCTAATAGAAACCCTAAGAATTCTTATATAAAATCTCAATTCGCTTTACTCAACTCACTTTCTTACCTAATCAATCGTATCCTAGCAGTTACATCCAACTTTTACAGATAATAATGGCCAATTTAACCTTTGTCGACAAACATAACATGGTGGCATTCTTGGAGAAAACAGAGGAGGGTGCGCACTTTCATCAGATAGTAGACTTTTTGAATGCTACTCATATAAGGTATGCTTTATCTTTAAACCCTACTATCTATGTCTCCCAAATCAAGCAGTTTTGGCAGACTGTCACTGTCAAAACTATTGAGACTGGAGACAAAGAGCTTAATGCAACAGTTGATGGCAAAACCATCACTCTTACTGAATCATCTGTTAGGAGGCATCTCCAACTAGCAGATGACAATGGTATTAGTGATTTGCCAAATAGTGAAAATTTTCAAACCCTATCCAGAATGGGGTATAACACAACATCTCAATCTTTAACATTTCAAAAAGGTTGTTTTGCCCCACAATGAAGGTTTTTCATTCATACCATACTTCATTGTATGAGTCCTAAGAAAACTTCATGGGAACAGTTCAGTAGCAATATTGCAACTGCTCTCATTTGCTTATCAACTAATAGGACTTATAATTTTTCAAAACTTATTTTTGAAGGTATGGTAAAGAATGTGGATAGCAAATCAAATTTTTTAATGTATCCACGTTTTATTCAAACAATTTTGAATATGAGAAAAAGTCAGCTTCTACCTCACCAAAATGTTTATCCAACCCCAACACTTACACAAAAACTTTTTAGTAACATGAGGATGGCCTCAAAGGGGTATAGTGAGGTAGAAGTGCCTCTTTTTGATAATATGCTGCAGGTACAGGGTGAAGGGTCAATTACCCTAGTTGACTCCCAACACACACCCACAAGTTCATCAGACACAGCCTCACCACCAATTTCATCACCCCTAGGTCTATAACCAGATAAGGCTCTAGTGTTCCTCATCACAGAGTTCCTACCACTTACCTAGGAGCAGATAAGGCTGACTATGTTAGTATAGGAAGGGCTGCCCCTACTGTCTCAGGCTTAGAAGCTGGGCAGGAAAGGGGTAACATAAGTAAGACCCAACCTATGGCAACACCTACTATGCCAAGTTCTTTTGAACCTAGTACAAGTGGTGGAATCCCAAGCCAAGTGGAACAAATGGGTGGCTCATATACTCACCTTTTGGTGGAGTATGAGTCTATGCCCCACGATGCACCACTCCCTGAAGGTAACACATCAGGAAGTGCTGAAGGCAGTATTAAACTAACTGAATTGATGTTCTTATGTACAAGATTGACAGATAAAGTAACTGGATTGGAGAATGAGCTCAAGTCCACCAAGCACGTTTTTGGAAGAGTCTACACCAAACTAATCTTGAAGGTGAAGAAGCTGGAGAAGCAAGTCAAGACCCTCAAGAGAAAAAGGTCAGCTAAGATGGTGGAATCCTCAAGCTCTTCTAGCTCAGATGATGATCAATATGATGACATGGGTGAGGAGTCTTCCAAACAGGGGAGGAAGATAGCAAAGTTAGATCAAGATCCCAATGTCTCATTGGTCCAAGAAGGTTCTGATGCTCAGGGGAGGCCAGATGAACCTATGAAAGAAGCTCAAGAAGGTCATCAAGAAGGTACTGCTGGTGCAGACCTTAGTACTGCTGGAGCAGGGATTAGTACTGCTGGTGCAGTGTACATGAGAAGAAGAAGGATTGAAAAGGGAAAAGGTATAATGACTGAAGGTGAGCTATCAAAGAAGATAAGCAAGAAAACTCAAGCTCAAATTGAGTATGATCAAGAACTTGCTCAAAGACTTCAAGCTAAAGAAAAAGCAAGGGTAGCTAAAGAAGAGAGAATTGAAAGATTCTTAGTTGAATAGAGATTAAAAAATGAAGAAGATAAGAGAGCTGCTCAAGAACAAGCTGACAAGGAATTTGCTTTAAAGATGCAAGAAGAAGAAAGATCACAGTTTACATCTGAAGAACAAGAACAAGCAATAAATGAGCTACTAGAAGAGATGAGAAAGCATCAAATTAAGAAGTCAGTAGCAAAGAAGAAACCTACAAAAGCTCAACAGATGAGGTACATGAAAGACTATCTTAAGAATCAAGATCACTTGATAGAGAAGCAATTGAAAGGCAGATCTTATGAAGAAATAGAGATATTGTACTACATAGCCTTTAGGAAGATTCAATATTTGCTACAAGGCACAACATCTAAAGAGACTAGTAGGGGTGATAAAAGGGCTGGTGAGCAGTTAGAGTCAGATGATTACAAGAAGCAAAGGATTAAAGAAGAAAAAGAAGGTCAAGCAGTTGAGGAAGAAGAAGCAGGAGTGTTAACTGATGAACAACTTCAGCATATGATGGTAGTAATTCCAGAAGCATTGAATGTAGATCCTATTCAAGCAAAACATCCCATCATTGACTGGAAGTTTACTCAGATGGGGTTATCAAAGGCTAGAAGATTATCAAGGTAGGAGGACAATCAGAGGTCTACATGTATTTGAAGATTTGATAAAAGCATTTGATAAAGATGACTTGGACAAGCTCTGGAGTCTAGTTCAAGAAAAGTTCAAGTCTACTGATCCTATTGAAGACAAAGACAAGGAGCTATGGGTGGAATTGAATAGGTTGTATGAACCTAACCCAGAAGATGTTCTATGGAAGTTTCAAGCCCATGACCTTGCTACTACTTGGAGATTATTTGATACTTGTGGTGTTCATCAGGTATCTACAAAAAAAGGAGTGGATGTCTATATGCTAATTGAGAAGGACTATCCATTGAGAGCAGGTATCTTATTTGTCATGTTAGCTGCTAAGCTCAGAGTTGATGAAGACTCAGAAATGGCAAGAGAGTTAGTAAGAAAGATATATCAACAAGCAGAAGCAATGAAGACTACAAGACTAATGCTAAGAAGATAGTGTTTGGAAGAATCCTCACAAGGTAATCATTTAATTCAGAAACTTGATGATTTAGGGTAAATCACAAGTTTAGGGGAGGATTGTTAGGAATTAAATGTTCAAAACATTAGTTTTGGTTTAGTACTGCTGAAGAATAACACTAACAGTACTAATGGAGTTAGTACTGCTAGTGTAAGTTGAAGACTGTTGAAGATATAACTAACAGTACTAACTGCTGAGTTAGTACTGCTAGTATAGAAGATGATATTGCTGCTTGAAGACTGAAGATTAGTACTGCTCATGATGACGTGTAGAAGGATAAGTATAGAATAGATTTTATGTATATCTTATATAGTTAGAATTATATGGATATTCTGCATGTTTAGAATATCAATACTTATCTTGTAAAGGACTCCTTGTGCTATAAAAGGAGGTCCTAGGTTAGATGTTTAGATGTATGTTTTTGTTAAGCTTCAATGTTTTGTAAACCTTAGTGATAAGCAAGATCACTCGTATTATACTTAATAATATTAAAGCGTTTGGTGTTATTCATTGTTCATACAAAACTGTTCATTCATTACTGTTACATTGCACAAATCTTCTAAGTATCAATTGGTAGATTCCGCATACTAGTTGCTTGGAAGAAGGCAAAAGGGTGTATTGCTTGGAAGAAGGGTGTATTGCTTGGAAGAAGGCAAAGGGATGACTAGGGAATTAGGACAACTTCGCGACTACTCTAACTTATGGGTTTTGACGCTAGTGTATGATTCTATGACTTCTAAGGGTTCATAGTGATAGGCATACCTAATTCCTAATGTGTCAAAATGACCTAGTGTGGGTGCAAGCAAATCATGTAGAATGCACATAACGAATAAATGCAAACATCATGCAGAACATGATAATCATTTAGCATTTAAGATCACGAAGACATTTAATCATATCTTATGAAAACATGTTATCATTTTGAAACACATATGTGGGATGCAAGCAATCTAGGTTTGCTAAGGAAGATCCTAGTTACTACTTGTTCAAAATGAGATCCTAACGGGAGATAAAGTTTACCGATGTAAATTATCTCTAGTCAAATGTAGGAATGAAAACTTTTCAAGTTAGAGAATGAGTATGAGACTATCACTAGTGGTGCTCAATTAAGGCTAAACACGACCATTTTTACGGGTTATACACCAACCCAACTTCTCTCCTGGAAGCAATCCAACCGTTGGGTCAAATTGAATTTCTAGTGCGATAGGTTCTCCAGTAGTCATTCTCATGTTAGAAGAATTTGAATTCCTATATTTGCCTATCGAAGTATAGCAAAGATGATTTTATTTTATTTTTTTTGCTATACATGGCCTAATATGACTTAATTAACCATACTTTGAAAGTAGGTTAAGAAAATGACATGTCTTACACAACTCCTAACAAAGGCAAGCGAGATGTTTTAATTTCGTGTTTGAGATTTAAAGGTTGTTTGATGGAGATGGTGTATTTTATGATCTCTTGGACAACATCTTTGTTTGTTGAGTTGTTACATGTTATTTTAACATGATTTGGTTTCCTAGAACCAAGAGACACTCTAATGTGATACAATGTAGAACCTATTACATCGTGTGTGTTTCAAGAATGCTCCTTTGCATATCTTGAGTGAGAATCTAGTGAAGGTTACTTACCTCAATAGATCTTGTGAGCATTTTATTTGAAATGAGACATACTGTTTATTTCAAAAAGTATGCTTTTCTAAGAGGAAACTTATCACTCTTAAGAATGCTTTGTGAAACAAGTTGTTAGGAATATAAATATTCAGATGAAGGCTCGGTCACCCCGAGCATCTAATTAGCATTTCTATAGCTCGTAGGCTTATCTATATTAGCTTAGTATTATTAGTATTAGTATTAGTCGTATCTATATTTGTGGAGTGAGTCGGGGCTTTCCCCACTGTCAGCTCACTCCACAGTCCACTAGGGACATAATATGTAGTAGTATATATATCCCTTCCCACACAAGGGAAGGGTTGGACCTTTTCACTTAATCTAATATTACTTGTGTTTCTCTCACTAAAAAGGCTCCCACTTCTCTCTAGAAATCTTCTCTTATTCGATCCATACAACCCTCAAACTAGAGATTCATGTATTGTGAATACCTTACAATTGGTATCAAGAGCCATGGTTAGGTCCATGAGAGTTGGTATTCACGAATTGGTGTAGTTCTTGAGGTTTTTTGTTGGTTCGAATTGTGGTTTTAAGTTTCTCTTGGATTCGGTTTGTTTTGTAGCTTAAACTTCATCTTGTGTTCTTGTTTAGTGATTAGAGGCTGTTTTATATTGAATTTGTGTAGTTGTTTAGGTTTTTCTTGGTTAGATTTAGTTAGATTTGTAGTTTTTTTTAAGTTTTAGTTCGGTTTTATTAAGTAGTATAAATCTCATCTTTGTACTTTGTTTAGTGATTAGAAGTTAGTTTTCTTTGTACTTTCTAGATTAAGGATTGTATTAGAGTGGTATTTGGTGTTTGGATTCACAGATCCAAGAACAGTGTGGTGATTTTGGAGCAATTCGTGGGTTTTTGTGAAAGTGTTCTTGAATGCGGTTTGTGTTGTTTGGACGACTCTTGAATGCGGTTTGTGTAGTATCGAGAACTCGGTTTGTCTGTATACTAGTTTAGGCAAAAGGACAAACGGCATTGATAGTGACAGGTTTGGAAGTTGGTGCCAACGCGGTTTGTCTCTACGGTGCGTACGCGGTTTGTGTCTACGCGGTTTGTATATCCGGTGTGAACTCGGTTTGTCTATTTGGCGCATACGCGGTTTGTGTCATACGCGGTTTGTATCTTTGGTGTGAACTCGGTTTGTATCTTCATTGTGAACTCGGTTTGTCTCTTGGCACATACGCGGTTTGTACCTCCATTGTGAACTCGGTTTGTCTATTTGGCGAATACGCGGTTTGTATCTTTGGTGTGAACTCGGTTTGTCTCTTGGCACATACGCGGTTTGTATATCCGGTGTGAACTCGGTTTGTCCATTTGGCGAATACGCGGTTTGTGTCTTTGGTGTGAACTCGGTTTGTCTCTTTGGCGCACACGCGGTTTGTGTCTCCTGTGTGAACTCGGTTTGTCTCTTTGGCGCACACGCGGTTTGTGTCTCCTGTGTGAACTCGGTTTGTCTCTTAGGCATATACGCGGTTTGTGTCTACGCTGTTTGTCTAGGCGGTTTGTGTCTTGGTGATTTTAGAAATTCCCGCGAAAGATTCAATTTCTCGGTTAAATCACAAGATCAGTAAAATCCCGTAGTTACTATGGCTACCACATCAAGTACATCATCAGATGATATTCAGGCAGCAGGATCTGACACTCGTCCACCTATGCTAGATAGGACGGATTATGAGTCTTGGGCACAACGAATTAGACTTTACTGCTTGGGAAAAGATAATGGTGTTAACATTCTTAAGTCAATTGACGAAGGACCTTATCAGATGGGTACCACCAGAGACGTTGTTACAACTGGTGAAGATGGTACTGTAACTTGGGCATCGACAGACCTAGAAACTACAATGATCTTAATGAAGAAGAAAAGAAGAGGTATGATGCCGATATTAGAGCCTCCAACATAGTTATTCAAGGTCTTCCAAAGGATGTATACAAGCTCATCAATTTTAACACTGAAGCCAAGGCTGTGTGGGACAACGTTAAAATGTTGTTGGCAGGGTCAGAGCTCACAAAGGAAGATCGTGAGTCACAGCTGTATGATGAGTTCGAGCATTTCAAAATGAACCCAGGAGAAAATGTCACAGATTACTATGTGAGATTTCATAAGTTGGTGAATGATATGAGGATGATCAGAATGACTATGCCCAACATCCAACTTAACTCAAAGTTTGTGAACAACATGACTCCGGAATGGGACAGATTTGTTACTGCTGTCAAACTCAACAAAGGTTTAAGGGAGACTAACTATGAACAGCTGTATGCTTACCTGCAACAACATGAGAAGCATGCTGCCTATGATCGGGTGCTGAGAGAAAAGTTGAATCCTTCAACTATGAATGACCCACTGGCTTTCATGACAAATGTACAACCAACAATCCAATCATCATCCTATCCAAGCTATCACCAACTTCACTCACAAGTACCTGCTATGAGTTCACAACTTGACTCAGGCTACTCTCAGACCGACAAAATGATTGACAACCTCACCAATCAAGTATCTCTACTGGTTCAACAGTTTCAAGCATCACTCCCTCAGACCAACAATCAGTTAAGGAATTCTTCCAACCCACGCAATCTAGCAATGGTGGAGGACGGGAAAATTGTGGTCCAGAATGTGCAAGGGAGAGCTGGTAGAAACATGGGTCGAGGTTATGTGCAGAACAGAGCAGGGAATGCTAATCAGGGGCAAGGGAAACAGATCAAGTGTTATAATTGTGGGGGGCTTGGACACATTGCTAGAAACTGCAATCAACCTAAACGTCCTCAGAATTCAGATTACTTCAAAGACAAGATGCTGTTAATGCAAGCTCAAGAAAATGGTGCTGTATTGGATGAGGAAGAGTTATTGTTCTTGGCAGGAGATGGAGGAAATACGTTTGATGAAGATGTGGATGAGAAACCTGTTCAGGATCTGGCACTTAATGATCCTAACATCTTCAAGGCAGATGACTGTGATGCATTTGACTCTGATGTGGATGATGAACCTACTGCTCAAACTATCTTCATGGCTAACTTGTCTTCCCTAGCCTCATCTCGTCAAGCTGGTTCTTCTAATGCATCCGTGATTTCTGAGGTACTAAAAATTTATGACACATATAATATTGTCGAGGGACATCAGATTCCCGAAGAAGTACATCAGGCAGTTGTTTCTGACTCAAGTGATGTTGATATGGAAAATAGCAATATTGTCTCATATGAACAGTATTTGAATAACAACAACTCGCCTGATGTACCAAATGGTGAATCCTTTGTCAATAATGATGTGTGTGCTATGAGTAATGTATGTGCCTTAGACAATGCTAGTAATGTAGATAATGCATGTGAGTACCATGAGAACCAATTGCCTGTCCCTGATAATAACTTGATCACTAGACTTAACATCTATAAAGAACAAGTGGCTATGTATGAACAGCGTGCTAAGTTTGAGCTTAATGATCGTGAGCAGAAATTAGAAGGTCAAATGAGTACACTTATTAAAGAGTCTAGAGTGCGAGAAGAAACATTAAAATTAGAGTTAAGTTCTTTGAAAAGTCAGCTAGAACAGTCTGTCATACAAAAACAGGAAGCACAAAAGTGTGTAACAACACTTAGGCAAGAATTCAAACAAAAAGAAACAACTCTTTTAAATGATTTCTCTAAACTCAAGACGTTAAAAAATAAGCTTGAAGATAAGTTGTACACACAAAATCAAACCATACAAACTGCTCAAATGATTCATAAGCACAGAAAGCTGAGTGATAAGCATAGTAAAATCATGATAGGTGAACCAAAGTCAACCATCCTTAGGGACATGCAAGTACTTCAACCTGCCCTATATGATGGTAATGTAATGATTAAGCCTATTCATGACCAACCTGAGCATATCTACACTGATGAAGAGGATGAGTTAAGTGATAAAACGAAAGAAAAAATGAATGAGAAAATGAGGGATCCCGAGTGCATAGCCAGACGAATAATAATCAAACCCCATGATTATTATGAGGAAAATCGTTTGACTGTGTTTGCTCCTCAAAAGAAGTTAACACCTGAACAGATATTTTGGAAACAAGATAGTGAAAAACTTAAGGAAGATAAACTTAAGGCCAACACCCCCCTCATTCGAAAAGTTGCGTCCATAACGGTGTATCCTCCCAATACACCTAGGAATTTGGTGCCTTTGTCTCTTCCCACTGAATGCAAAACCTTTATTAGCTTATATGTGCTTTGGCAACTGTTTGCTGATTTTGATAAAACATGTAAGAAGAGAATCACACCAACCGGCATCACTGAGGGGGAAAGGTGTTTTGAACATACAAAAAGGTGTTACTTAACTGAGGTCATGCCATTCTTTAAACTACTTAAAGAACACTTTGAAGGGTTGCAAACTGCCCTTAAAGCCGAAATAAATGAAATGAAAGTAGTATTTAAAGATATGGAAAATGAGGTGAATGAACATGCAATAGAACTTAAGAGTCGAGAGATTGAAAGAAAAAACATACTCATTACTAACGACAACTTGATTGCTAAATGTATTGCACAAGATGTATTTTACACTGTCACTGATTCTGCATTGTCTGCTTGTCAATTTAATGAGTATGCTATTGCGTTAAATGTCACCCAGAATCGTGTTGTTGAGCTTGAGGGGGAGAATTTGAAATTGCTTGAAAAAATTCAAAATGACGACCATGATAACATGGTTAAACGTTTTTCTAAACTAGAAGTTGATTATTTGAACTTGCAACTTAAACATCAACACTTAGAAGAAAAATGCAAAATATCAAATGTCAAGACATCCACGGATGTTCCTGAGTTTGATACATATTTTGAATTAAGCAAACGTGATGAAACAATTCAAGCTCACACGAACACGATTCGACTGCTGAGGGCCCAAATTGCCCAATTGAAATCCAACAAGTGTGAAGTATATGGCACCAATAAACCTTCGTCTTCAGATTCTCAGAATTTTCAATATCAAAACACCATAAATAAGCTACATTATGAAAATGAGTGTTATCGAGAAGAAAATTCAAAGGTTAAACAACATTTCAAGGAGTTATATGATTCTATTAAAGTTACAAGAAGCAATCATAATGATCAAATAACCTCTTTGACAAATGAAATTGAGAATCTTAAGGCTCGGGTGAAAGGTAAAATGCCATGCACCACTTGTAATTGTGATGCACCAAAGGGTACTGATAGTAAAAAGTATGATGTTGATGTTGGGCGTATTCCACTTAAGCTAAGAAACAACAGCCTTGCCCATCAAACATATCTCGATCATCTTAGAGAAGGCCTTGACACACTTCGTGAGATAGTTGAAGAGGATAGGAATGATAAGCCACTCGATCAAGCAGTTGTCTATGCATGCAAACTCACGAAAAGGATTCAGGAAAACTTAGAATATGCCATAGGCTCAATTCCTAAGTTTAGAGGCCATAGAGATAGACTTGTTGCATCATCATCTAATGTTGTGAACAAGCATGTAGCCTTTGATCTACCACCCAAAACATCAGAACCCAACACATCATTATCAGGAAGGCATGTGACAGAGAAACAAACTAATGTTACCTTCGATACTTCTACAGGAGTAAAAAGTGACACACAAGCTAGCGGGTCAAGGTCTAGAGGAAATGAAAGAAAGGATATGACTGCGCCAGCTAAGAATGTTCACTTGAAGAATGTAGAAGTCCAACCTAGGAACAATAAGTTTACAATGAGTAGAATGAATCGTGTTGATTCTAGTATCAAAAGTACTGTAATTAATTCGAATTCTAATGCTATCTGTAAAACATGCGACAATTGTTTAATTTATGCTAATCATGATGAATGTGTTGTGTCTTTCCTGATGTCTTCTGCATCATCCCACGATAAGAATGGTAGGATAACTGAAGCATGCACAAAGGTTTGGAAAGCAACAGGAAAAACATTTGCTAGCATAGGCTATCAATGGAGACCCACTGGAAGAAAATTCAATTTAGGAAAACAGTGCACGTTACCTAAAATGAATAAGCATAAAATTGTGAAAGTTAAGGAATGGAGACCCACTGGAAGGAAATTCAATTTAGGAAAACAGAGATCATTACCTAAAATGAATATGCATAAAATTGTGAAGAATAAGGAATGGAGACCAACTGGTAGAATCCTGCCTTTAGAATCACAATGCCTTCCATCTAGGTCTTGTCCTACATCTAGTTCCGTCTCCTCAGCAAAGACAGTAGCATCTGTGAAATCTGTGGCTTCTGAATATGTATGTGCTGACCAAATGGACCCCAATTGTACGTGGGGATCCACATTTTTCAGTTATCCATTGTTGTCTGGTTTCAAATGCAGGTCGTACAAATCGTCCTGTGGTATTTGGACTCAGGCTGCTCAAAACATATGACTGGGGATCGCTCACGGCTCAAGAACTTCGTGAAAAAGTTTATCGGGACAGTTAGATTCGGGAACGACCACTTTGGTGCTATTATGGGTTATGGAGATTATGTGTTTGGTAACAGTGTAATCTCAAGGGTATATTATGTGGAAGGACTAGGACACAATCTGTTTTCTGTGGGTCAATTTTGTGATTCAGATCTGGAAGTGGCTTTCAGAAAGCATACATGTTTCGTCAGAGAATTGGATGGTTTAGATCTCCTCAAGGGCAGTCGGGGCACCAATCTATACACCATTTCAATTGAAGAAATGTTGAAGTCCTCTCCTATATGCTTGCTCTCTAAAGCCTCTAAAACAAAATCATGGCTGTGGCATCGTCGTTTGAACCATTTGAACTTCGGTACCATTAATAATCTTTCCCGTAAAGATCTTGTTAGAGGGATGCCCAGACTAAAGTATGAGAAAGATCATCTCTGCTCTGCATGTCAACTGGGCAAAAGCAAGAAACAAACCCACAAACCTAAAACCATCAACACCAACATGGAAGCTCTTCATACCCTCCACATGGACTTGTGCGGTCCAATGAGAATACAAACCATTAATGGAAAGAAGTACGTTCTGGTGATAGTTGATGACTATTCTCGGTTCACATGGGTAAAGTTTTTGAGAACCAAGGACGAAACTCCAGAGGTTATCATTAAACTGATAAAACAGCTGCAAGTAAGACTCGATAAAACTGTCAGAATCATCCGCACAGATAATGGTACGGAGTTTGTTAACCAACAACTCCGTAATTTCTATGAAAGTATTGGCATCACGCATCAGAAAAGTATCCCTCGCACCCCTCAACAGAATGGGGTGGTTGAACGAAGGAACCGTACTCTGGTGGAGGCTGCAAGAACTATGCTTATATTTTCAAAGACCCCGATGTTTCTCTGGGCAGAGGCTATTGCAACAGCATGTTACACTCAAAACCGATCCCTAATTCATCCGGTTCATGAGAAGACTCCCTTCGAGTTAATTCATAACAAGAAACCAGATCTTTCCTTTCTACGTGTGTTTGGTGCACTCTGCTATCCAACTAACGATAGTCAAGACTTGGGAAAGTTAAGAGCTAAAGCAGATATAGGTATTTTCGTTGGATACGCACCAGACAGTAAAGGGTATCGAATCTACAATAAAAGAACCCGTAAAATCATGGAAACCATTCATGTTACGTTCGATGAGCTAAGTGAGCTACCTGTTTCAGGACAAATCAGTTCTGGACCCGATCTTCACCTTTTGTCTCCTGGACCCATTAGTTCAGGACTTGTACAGAATTCCACGCTTGAAGATTCTTATGCGCCACCTACATGTGAGGAGTTGAAGAAGTTATTCGATCCCATGTTTGATGAATATTTTGAGCCAACAAATGGAACCATCCCGAGTGAATCAGCTGTAATTCCTATGAATGAGGTTCAAGCCCCACAAGATTCAGAAGGACCTGCAGCTTCAGTATCAGTCAGTCACAATGCTCCTGCTGCCAGTCAATCGCCTTCGTCATCACACACTCAAACTTCTCCGGTAATGCAAGAATCTTCAGATAATAACTCTTTGGAAGCTAATCCTTTTGCTCCTGTTGAAGAGGTTCCTTTTGAAAACATATTTGCTCCTGAACATCCATCAGACACATCCTTACCTGAGGAACACAGCACTGCTACATCTGTTCATAACCAACAACCTCACGACCATCTCAGGAAATGGACCAGTGATCATCCAATCGACAACATCATAGGCAATCCCTCACGTCCAGTATCCACACGTAATCAACTAGCCACTGATGCACTATGGTGCTTCTTCAATTCCGTACTGTCTAAAGTCGAACCAAAAGATGCCAAAGAAGCAATGACTAAAGATTGCTGGTTCCAGGCTATGCAGGATGAAATCCATGAATTTGATCGACTTGAAGTATGGGAATTAGTGCCTCCTCCGGAGCGTGCAATGATCATTGCTTTAAAGTGGATCTTCAAAGTGAAGCTTGACGAGTATGGTGATTTCTTAAAGAACAAGGCACGGCTAGTTGCTAAAGGGTTTAGACAAGAAGAGGGCATTGATTTTGAAGAATCGTTTGCTCCGGTTGCTAGAATTGAAGCTATAAGAATCTTCCTAGCTAATGCGGCTAGTCGTAATATGATAGTCTACCAGATGGATGTCAAAACGGCATTCTTGAATGGTGACTTAAAGGAAGAAGTTTATGTGAGTCAACCTGAAGGATTCGTGGATGCTGAACACCCTACTCATGTTTACCGCTTGAAGAAGGCTCTTTATGGGCTAAAACAGGCGCCACGGGCATGGTACGATACATTGTCCAAGTTCCTCCTAGCAAACAAATTCTCCAAGGGTGTTGTTGATCCTACACTATTCACCAGGAAATCAAGAAACCATCTACTGCTAGTTCAGATATACGTAGATGATATCATCTTTGCTTCAACAGATCCTGGTGAATGTGATAGTTTTTCAAAGGAGATGAATTCCAAGTTCCAAATGTCCATGATGGGACAAATGTCATTCTTCTTAGGACTACAAGTTTCTCAAAGTCCCGGAGGCATATTCATCAATCAATCCAAATACGCCAACGAGATCCTGAAAAAGTTTGGATTCCATTCAAGTGAACCTGTTGACACTCCCATGGTTGATAGAACGAAGCTGGATGAAGATCCTTCAGGGATTCCAGTTGATATCACACAGTATCGAAGCATGATTGGATCTTTGATGTACATCACGGCTAGCAGACCAGATCTTCTGTTTGCTGTGTGCATGTGTGCTCGGTATCAATCCAGACCAACCAAGAAGCATGTTGAAGCAGTGAAAAGGATCTTCCGATATCTTCAAGGCACGGTTCATATGGGTCTCTGGTATCCTAAGGACACTGCAATGGAGTTAACGGCATACGCAGATGCTGATCATGCGGGATGTCAAGACACTCGTCGAAGTACTTCAGGAGGAGCTCAATTTTTAGGGGAAAAGTTGGTTAGTTGGTCTTCTAAGAAGCAGATGAGTACTTCCATATCATCTACTGAAGCTGAGTACATTGCTATGTCTGCATGTTGTGCACAAATCCTTTGGATGCGATCACAGCTTTCGGACTATGGATTCTCATACAACCAAATTCCCCTATATTGTGACAACAAAAGCGCCATTGCTCTCTGTTGTAACAATGTTCAGCACTCCAGGTCAAAACACATCGACATCAGGCATCACTTCATCAGGGAACAGGTGGAAAAAGGAATTGTGGAACTATACTTCGTGAGGACAGAGTTTCAGTTAGCTGATATATTCACCAAGGCCCTCCCAAGAGAAAGGTTTCAGTTTATTCTCCCACGCCTTGGCATGAAAAGCATGACTCCAGAAACCCTCAAGTGTCTTCAGGAAGAAAAGGAGGAGTAAAGGATTGTCTTCTTATATCCTTGTACATAGTTGTATATATCTTAAATCAAAAAGAAAAATACAAAAATATAAAACCTATAAAAACCATAAAAATCGAAAAATCAGAAAATACCAAAAATAGTTCTACCTAGGCATGTCTTCTGTTTATCGATAACATTTACGTATCTAGAAATGTCATTCAACAATGGCACGGATTCTTAAATGAAGCTCGAGCAGAAGTTATACTAATCAGTTAAAACATGTCTTAATGGCTTGCAGTTACTTCATACTGCAACCCGCACTGTACAATGGGGAAAGCATGTCGCCAAAAAGACAGCTGTTTCTCCAACCGGGTGATGTTCACCTGGGCATGGATTACTTTATATCCATGTTCTCCCGACTTGATGTACGTTTCAGTGCATCATTTCTTGAAAAAGAAGAGAAGTCTTCTTTGCATACAAATAGTTTTCATTCTATGATTCTTCTGAAAATTATTTGTGAGACACTTGGTGAATATGTGTTGTATGAAATTTGTTTAAACTTGGATTATGCATAAAATTTGTCACTCAATCAACGACTACAAAACCTCATGACAGTTCTTGTTTGATGAGTTGTGGGGTTAGGGTCATTGATTGAGGGGGAGAGTGAATTCAAATTTTATATCATCAAACGGGTTTCTTGATTAATACATGACTCTTAGAAAAGGTTTTGCAGTTAATGGGGTATTAGTTGAAGAGGATATTGCTTAAATATATCAAATGACCAAGTGTGTTAGTTGCTAAAAAGTTTAGGACATTATGTGCAATTTGCTTGTAGTATCCTAGCTTCATATAACTAGAAGGTTCATTTGTATCTCTTTGGAATCCTCGTTTAATCCCCTAGATACATTAAAACTCAAAATCTGAAAGAAGTTAGAAAACCCAATGTGTTTGATGTTCTTGAATGCTCCACTGACATTTGTATGATCTAAGTGAATGAGTTTCAAATGTTGTTTGTCTCTGCTGCTTAATTGTTGTTGATATTGTGCATATGTTCTCAGGATTCGCTTAGATAGATTGCTATTATGATAGAATCATGTTCCTAAGGTCCTGAATTGAATATTGAAATTCGTGTGAATTGCCATGTTCATGATTGCTATTTGCTCTTCATGCTAGATAGTGGTTTGACGTAGTTCCTGATTAGGGTTTGATTTTAAGATGAACTTGGTATTATAATGTGGCAAGCTGCTGAAGGGTAGCTATTAAGGAATAGTGTATCTGTATGCATGTATATCTGTGTTGATATTCTTATGCAGATTCCATTGCCAAAATGAATGTGCCAGTTCCCATTCTAACCACTTAATCAGACGTTCAAATTCTATTGATTGGCTCGAAATTCACCACGACAACAACTTCGGCAACAACAACAACAACAACACCTTCACCGCCACCACCATTCATCTATTTTGGTCTCGCCAAGTGGGGATCAACGACATTTGCGAAAGATTTGTTGGTGGATGGATAATTGATGTTGACTACTAACTCATAAAAGCGGGTGATTACATCGTCTGCGCACAAGGTCAATATCAGTTGTGTCATAATAAACAAGTTGTGCAAAATAAGCAGTGAAACTCCCTCTTAGATTAAGGGGGAGTTCAGTATGTTTTCATCATCAGAACATGTTAAAACTGACCACATTTTCTCCCATGTTTTTCTAAATTATTTAAATCAATTGGGATCACAAATCTCAAAAGGTTTGAAATTTTTGATCGGGGGAGAGAATGTGATTTAAATATGAAACCTGATGAAAATGTGATGTTTTGGATTTAAGTGAAAGCTCTCCCGTATGTGCTAAACTCTTTTGTATACCAAGGCACATATTGAGGGGGAGCAAAATGTTTTGGACATGAAAGTAAGCTCTCCAGTAAGTGCTAAACTCTTTTGTATACCAATGCACTTATTGAGGGGGAGCAAAGGATTTGGCATGCATCTTGTGAGCAAGGCTCAGACTTCACCAATGAATTGACGATAGCTAAAGTCAGTAGTCGAAAGGACATGTCCTGGACGGGTAATAATTTCAAGCCAGTTTATCTGGTGATGTAAGCGTGTCTCGCAAAGGACGTGTCTGAGTAGAATGTACCGATTTCGAGCGATCTTCCTTGAATGTGATCTGGACGGGTAATAATTTCAAGCTAGTTTACTAGTGATGTAAGCGTGTCTCGCGATGATCATGTTCTTGGAAAATCAATCAATTCAAAAGTGCGAGCTTCACCTGACATGTGCAAATTTATAAAACAATCAACTGAGCACATGTTGAGGGGGAGCATTTGAAAAATATAAAACTCTCAAGTGTTTGCAAAAAATGTGTTTCAGAATCATGAACACTTTGAGAGATTTTTCAAGGATTTGGTTTTATGGCAATCGTGGAAGAATACCAAAGACCGACCATTTTAATTAATGCATGGAGTTATAAGGATGGTTAGGTTAGGCTTATGTTCCCACGATCCCGCCAGAGCCGGAGGGATCTACCCAGGGACAATCCACTAGTTAGTGTAGAAGTCCTTAGGTATGATTAAAAAAAAGGAGATAAGTGGATAAGGGAAAAGTGCCGACTGAGATGGAGCTAGTACTGGAACAAACCCAACAAGGTTCTAGTAATGAAGTCTCGGTAAGCACTGAAGGGGTTGAAGAATGAAAAAGAATTGTAAAGAGAAAGGGTGAAAAGAAATAGCCCTCCTTACAACTTAGGCAGAAACCGGGTCAATACATATGCTGTCAGAACCACTTAGTTGGTTGCTGGCATTGAAGACAAAGTATCATGGACCCAGTGATACGCTGCACAACCCTCCCTAGCCACTCAAGGTCCCTCAAAGGACTCTTGTTTCACTTGTCACGGAGATCAATACATTTCTATCATCTCTCTCACTCCGAGTTAGATGATATTGAAAAGGTGGCAGTCCTCTCCAGCCTCCGATCACCAAATCAAAACGCACAATTGAGTCTAGAGCCACGAGATGCATAATAAGATCTCATAGGGACACAAATTATTTCTACACTGGGTGTTCAACATTAAGGACACCAGTTGTAATCTTAAGAGTCCTACGCAGATCTTAGCAATCTGCCAGAACATTTATGAGAGAATTTACTTATGTAATTCTCAATGATTGAATGGAAATTCCTGCCAGGGTCAACATCAAGCACCCCTGAAAGCAGGTCACTTAGGTAATTCCTCGTGGATTACGCTTTGTGGTCGCGGCGGTTTCAACCGGTCTACAGTCGTGGAGTGATCTCCAGCGACTCACCTAATCGTTGATTTACTACGGTAAAATCTTAAAAGGCCCTCTGTGGGTTTTCGATTAGGAACGGTCTTGGTAAGGATTAGAGAGAGTCTTCACACTATGCTGTTGACGATCTCGAAGTCCAAACTTGTAAGTACCGGTCGAATTATTGCTAACTGTCGTATGCAGGAATTTCTGGCGGATGTTGCTGAGGAATGCTGTAGCTGGTTGCTGTTGTAGCTGGTTGCAGAAAAGATGCCAATCCATCACCACATGTTCACACTACATCATCACTGTTATTCAACAAAGTCATGATCAACCTAAAGACCTTCAACACGGCTTCTGCTAACTCTGATGCTGAAGATCATGACATCAACCAGTGTGAGCATGTCGGCGCGAAGATTATCACATCACAAGGAAACATACTGCTGAAAGATGACTTGAATACAAATGTTGGATGATAAAGTCGAAGAATACACAAAGATCATCCAAGACAATCGATCAGTCATCAAATCATCACTGCTGAATGCACAAAGATACTAGAGTGTGAAGAATCAAAGACTACGAGCTATAAAGACAAGTTCAGAAGAAAGAATGCTAGAATTCGAATTATTATTTCCGGGGTGACCTCCCTTAGGGGGAGATTGTTAGGAATATAAATATTCAGATGAAGGCTCGGTCACCCCGAGCATCTAATTAGCATTTCTATAGCTCGTAGGCTTATCTATATTAGCTTAGTATTATTAGTATTAGTATTAGTCGTATCTATATTTGTGGAGTGAGTCGGGGCTTTCCCCACTGTCAGCTCACTCCACAGTCCACTAGGGACATAATATGTAGTAGTATATATATCCCTTCCCACACAAGGGAAGGGTTGGACCTTTTCACTTAATCTAATATTACTTGTGTTTCTCTCACTAAAAAGGCTCCCACTTCTCTCTAGAAATCTTCTCTTATTCGATCCATACAACCCTCAAACTAGAGATTCATGTATTGTGAATACCTTACACAAGTATTTTAATGTATGACCAATTTTACTTGTTTATGCAATGACACATGTCCTAATAGGTTATTATTCAACTCTAATATCCTATATTTGTTAACATGATGCAATGTATTCTCTTGTAACATAACCATTCATGTTACAAAGAAAATGAGATGCATAGGATATAAGTTATCCATTGTCAATCTTTTGATAAGAGAAATACATGTGATAATCTCAAGATTGATGACTTACATAATAGTTAATAACATATTATGTGTGACACTTTTACTAGACATGTGACTTTGAGTGTTGAGTCGTTCATGAGCAAAGTTTACATATGTTGTTTGTTTGCTCTTGTTTGGTTTTTCAGAAATGACACATTTACTAATTGCACTGCAATGTAAATTACTTGTATATTTCGGATGAAACATCCAAGTTGTCAATCCTACTTGGTTGTGTATTTTATGCATCTTTTAAACATGTTAGTTTAAAGTTAGGAACACAACCATTGGACAACAAGACTTAACATAGCATCTTCAACACAAGTGTGAGTTATGATCCGATGCATATTATTTTCGTCTTGAGAGGACGTCATTATTTTCATAACAATCGAGTGTGATTGAGTATTTAGATTCAAGATAATATGTTTCATCATGTTTTGATGTTATCTTGAAGCTAAACAAATAATGACTCCAATTTCATGTCCACACTCGAAAACTTGTCAATTAGATTCGATGATGATATCAATCATAATTTGAATAATGAATTGATATGTACTCGAAATCTTTCTTGACCCTCACGATCACTCCTTTTAAAAAGAAAATAAAAATTTAAGGAGTGTGTTCCATTTATTCTAATACTGCTTGTATGTGTGAGGTTAATGACATATTAAGTTACTTCTTCGATATTGTCATTTATTTTTATTTGAGAAAAACTATTTATATTATTAAGTATAATACTTTTAGTTTTTCGACACCTCATTAGTATAAAAATAATTATCTTAACTATTTTTATACAACATACGTAAAATACTAAATGTTTAAAACATTTTGTATGTGTGTTAAATCACTGCAAGTTTAATACATTTTCTTTTACTTAAATACTAATGTATTAAAATTACCTTTTATCTTGTTTAGACAACCCATGGTCAAACAAGACAAAATGATGTAATGTTTTAAAGATCATGTTACGGATTTTATGAAAGTGTTAAGTGTTTTGGGGTGATATACATTTTACACTTAAACCTTTGGAAAAATAATTGTGTAAGACAATATCTTTCAACACACATGATCTACCAACTTAGTTTCTATTCCTAAGAAAGTTACTAAACCATTTTAAGAACTTGCAACAAATGCAAGACAAATGGTTGATGTCTATATGCAATGCAAACTAATTACTTAATATAGTGCAAGTGATTTAGCATGAGCCTTATAAATGCATAAACCGAAAAACTATAATAAGCAAATAGCAATTTAGCTTAACACACAAAAATACTTATCGTCATTTTGTGTATTATGTATAACAATGTATACTAAGCTTGATTTTATTTGACAATGAATTGGTTTCCTCCCCATTTCAAATATTTTTGCTGAGCACTTTGAAAACATGTCAAGTTTTAAAAGTTGAATCGCCCTTTTTCAGTTTGACCAAAAATTTACGCAAACTGCATGACCAGAAGACCTTTAGTTGAAAATCAAGGACTTTAACATACTTTCATTTAGAACTAATTCATAAAAATGTTTCTCAAATGAAAGTAGACTCAACATCGTTCAAAATGATGGGCGACACGACTCGTACAGACTTATGGTTGATTTTATATGGATTTCTGAAAATGAACCAAAAGTGAAAAACAGACAAGCAGATGCACGGCACCATTAAATGACTCACGGTACCATTAAATATAACAGTACCGTACCATATTTAGTGGTACCGTGGTCTGTTTTCTGATTCAGAACTGCATGACATAATGACTCGTTCTGAAAACATGACCGGACACTTAAAAACACTATTCTTTTAGTGGTTTAAGAAAACCTTCAAGCTAGTATGACAAAGTATACTTAACAACAAAACTTGTAAGTATTAAGCAACTAAATACTTTTCATATTTTATCACATTCATGGGTAATTTGATACATGGATCGTACTCAATTTTGAAAACCATTTGTTTTAAAAATTTGAGCGACCTGGCTCTGGTACCAATTGTGGAAACCGTAGAGGGGGGTGAATACGTTTCCCTTTAAAAACTTAAAACTTTTTGTATCAAATAACCGATCAAGTGTGACGTAATATGAAAAGTGTCAACAATGGTTATGTATCATCTAGGGATGAATAAATTAAACTACAACACAAGCACAATCAACCATGACACATACATAACATAAGCAACTAGCCACACAAGCATAAACACAATGCAAATATAAACATAAAGCGATAAGGAATAAAATGAAAGTAAAGAGATAAGTTAGAAGGCGCAAACCAGACACGGTGATTTATAGTGGTTCGGTCACGAAGCTCCTCTTCGCCCTACTCCACTCCCCGAGTACCCAACTCGAGAGTTACTTCACTAATCAACAAACTCCCTTCAGGCGGAGAAAACCGTTACACGTCGCTTAACTTGTTTTCCGACACTAAGCTAGATGTCGAGTGCTAATCTTAGCTAGCACCAATCTACCACGATCTACCCGATCTACACCTTACACGTCGCTTATCCTATTTCCGACACTAAGCTAGATGTCGAGTGTTAATCTTAGCTAGCACCAATCTACCAAGGTCCACGTGACCAAACACTCAAGCCCAGTGGCTTCAAGAGATCACCAAGATCTCAACACGATCACAATGATCAACACTCACTTCACTCTACTCGACTAACACTAACCTAATGACCCTTGATCTTCTTGATCAATCACACAAGCCCAATGGCTTCAAGAGATCTTCACTATCTCTTAAGATCACAATGATCTTGACTCACTCTCTCACAAAAGAAAAATAATCTTGATGTATGCTATGATACAATCAAGAGTGTAACCAATGTTACAAGACCTAACAACTCCAACACTTTGTATCTACTTGGATACTTTGTGTTCTTCTCTTGCTAATCAAGAGGGATGACAACACTTTGTATCTACTTGGATACTTTGTGTTCTTCTCTTGCTAATCAAGAGGAATGAAGAGGATCACTTGAGTGGATGATTGGATCACTCTTAAACAACCTAAGACTCTCCAAATGATCAAAGAAAGTCATTTAAGTGAAGAGGGATAAGACCAGAGAAAAAGGACTGGAAAAATCAAGTTGGAAGTGTGGAATGGTCCACTATTTATAGGCAAAGGAAAATCTGACCGTTACAGACCCACGGCTCCACTAAATACCCGACGGCTCCGTTAAATTTAATGGAGCCGTACCTATTTAATGGTGCCGTAGACGCTCCTTCGTTTGTCTTTAGTGGGGAAGGTTTATTTGGGGAAGTTGGAGCTGTTTTGGGGGGAAAATGACTGTTGGTAATTCAAAATAATTTGAAATGATTTTTCTAAATAAAACATTTCTTTTTAATTCAAAAATAATTTGTAAAATATATTTTTGAAAAATGTTTTGTCACATTTATAAAAATGTGAAGTTTAGAAAAATATAATCCTTTGATCATTTGTCAAGTAGTAGATTTGTTTGTCCATACCTTGAGTGATTTATGTCGGGATGAAAATCTACGACTTCGTTGAAGCATACTTGAGACGTCGGGAGGTGTTGATGTAAGTATGCATTGATGATTTGTGTTTACAAGTAACTTGCACATTTTACGTTATGTATTACAAGTTACATGTTTGTCATTATTAAAACCGAAGAAACCGTTTAGTTTAAATATCGTAATATTTGCACTAACAGAGTTGATGAGTCAACTTCAAGAATTGCTCGATAAATGTTTTATCCATCCTAGTAGTTCGCCATGGGGAGCTCCAATCTTGTTCGTTAAAAAGAAAGATGATAGTATGCGGATGTGCATTGACTACTGCGAATTGAATAAAGTCACGGTGAAGAATGTGTATCCGTTACCAAGAATCGATGACCTCTTTGATCAACTTCAAGGTGCACGATGGTTTTCAAAGATCGATCTCCGTTCGGGTTATCATCAATTGAAGGTTAGAGAAGAAGACATTCCTAAGACGGCCTTTAGGACCCGATATGGACACTACGAGTTTACGGTTATGCCCTTTGGTCTCACGAACGCGCCTGCGGTTTTCATGGATCTTATGAACCGCGTATGTAGACCGATGTTAGATAGATTTGTCATAGTGTTTATCGACGATATTCTTATTTATTCCAAGAGTAAGGAGGAACACGCTGAGCACTTATGGGAAATTTTAGAGACGTTGAGAAGAGAAAGATTGTACGCTAAATTCTCAAAGTGTGAATTTTGGTTACAAGAAGTTCAATTCCTTGGTCACGTTATTAATGTCGATGGTATCAAAGTTGATCCTTCAAAGGTGGAAGCCGTAATGAAGTGGCACGCACCAAGGAATGTTGGTGAGATTCGAAGTTTTCTTTGTAACACCCCAACCCGACAAGGGTAGAGATATCACATTATGGCGACATTTCAAAGCATTCATACATATACACAGCGGAAGCCATAAAACATCATAAATAAATAAGCCAAGTCAACATGACTTGAATCCAATACAAAAGTCTCACAAGATAACGAAATAAATCAAAGGAAATACATAATGAAATGAATCCATGATCAAAATGTCTAAACAAATGGCAAGACTAGGGTAGGACATCATCTAAGGTAAAAGCATCCAACTAACTCTCATCCCAAGCATAAAATCCATCTCCCAGCTAGATACCTGCCGCACACGAAAAAGAAAACGTGCGGCTGAGCTTACAAAGCCCAGTGAACAGATACATAATACAAGCAAAGATAACGAAACCGAAATATAATGAGGCACTGGGAGATATCATAAGGTATAATCAAAGCAAAAGAGTAATAAGGAAATATAGGATAGTTATCTACCACGAGCCCATAACTCAAAGTCAAAATCATAGTCTCAATGTCATAAGCTCACAATCAGAGGGGATACCTCTCAGGCAACCAGATAATATGAGGGGTGTCCTCATGTATCAAAAGGGTGGAGTAGCTAGCTCCCATAAATGTGAAAGGCATGTATTGCACACAGTACCAGTCACCTCAAAGTCATACTCAAAGTCATAGTTAAATCCACTAAACATATAAATCTAGGATTGCAACCCATACGCCCCCAAACTCAAAGTCATCCCAACATCATAGTAGCCATGGCAGAAAATCATAAAAGGGACGGTGTGAGAAATCACTCCCCCACACGGGAGTCATGCCAGTGGTGCATCACAGACATGGCCAGGTTACCTTCCTGGCTAGGTAACATAAATAGCTCGGGTATCAAACTAAGAGTCATGTCTCAAAATCATAGCACAAGGTCATATATCAAAAGGTGCATCTCAAGGTCATATCAAAAGTAATATCAAAGGTTCATTTAAAAGGGAACATAGCAATGGCTTGGGAAATCTTAACTGAATCATAACTCAAAATCAATGTATAAGAATATAAGAACCCTTACTGAAACAAGGGCAGAGTATCTGTACCTTATGAAGAAAGCACAAATAGTAATAAGCACAGAAACAAGGAACGGCTCAAGGTCTCTCCTTCTTCACACCTAAAGGAGTAGAAGAGAATTACAAATGATTCTTAACTTCATGTTTAGTTTGTCTTTTCATTTTAGGTAGTTCAAGGTTCATAAGGTTATTATGGTAGTTTTAATCCTTTAAGGGTTTATTAAGTATTTAGGATAAGTTGAAGGACCAATTGTGTAATTATCATAAGGTTAGGGTACAAAGTGTAATTATTGTCAAGTTACAGGTTCTTACAAGTTTAGTCCTCTAGTATAATCAAAATAACCATATAGACCCTCAAATGTTTGAATGTAAACACTTAACACTTTTAAAATAACAAAATGCACTTTTTCAGGTTTTAATCATGTTCTGGACCTGTTTTATATAATTATAGAATCACAGTAGAACTCCGAATTAAAATATACAAAAATTCACAGAGCTTCCTCAATATTCCTAGTATTTATCATAATTTTTCCAGATTTTATTGATTTGTTTTGGTACGAATGAAAAATCCATTTTTACAACCTGTCCCAGAAACATGTCTGATGGAACACCCGATAAGTTATCACTTCATTACCCCTTCAGAAAAATTCACAAAAATATAAAAAAATTCCAGCTACTAATACACATCCCAAAGTTTACCCAGGTCAAAGGGGTATTTCTAACTCGACACGGTTTGGAAATTAAAATTCAAAAACCCGAACGGATTTTCCAGACTTTTAAACACGACTGGACACATGATTTTCCAAAAATCAAAAAGTGACCTTACAAGCCTCTAAAAATTACAAACTAAATTTCTCCAGGTAGCTATTTCATTGAACTACAATCTAGACTCCAGAAACATAAAAATATACGTTCATATCATCAATCCACAGCCGGTTAAAGTCGACTAAAAATTCAGCTCAGAATCAGTTATCACAGAACCATGATTATCTTAGGGTTTTCGTCATGCAAACCATTTGTTCTTGACACCAAACGTTTTTATGTGAGTCCATACATATTTAGGTCATCTCATATCAGTTTATTACACATCCAAATCGAATTAATCACCACCCAAAACAGTAAGTCGATCCATGTTCTAGTTTTTAGGGTTTCTTTACTTTCTATGATTTCATGTGATAAGTTTTTTTTTTTTTTACTCTAAGATTCTAATAGAACAATAATAAGTGAACAAGGATCATGAAAAAGGGATACAATACCCTCGTAGACCACGAAGAACACGAACACAAGGAATCAAAACACCACACGAAACTTTTCTTCCTCCCTCTCCTCTTTTGGCCGATCGATCAAGAACAAAAACAAGGAAACATTAGGGTTTTTGGTAAGAAAACAATTCACAAGGGTTTGAGGCTTGAAGAACATGTTACCTTAAGATGTTTGACTCAAGAATGGAACAAAAACAACTCTCTCTTGGTCTCCTATATGTCTCGACAGCAGCAGAACAAAAGACAGCAGCAGAAACTTTTCTAGGGTTTCTTTTGATGTGTTTCTTGTGATGTTCGGTGTATAAAGGAAGGAACAAATGGATTGGGCTGTTTTTAGGTAGTTTGGTCGTGGGTTTGGATGAGGGGGAGAGGGATTGGGTCGGCCTATGAGCCCAACACAAAACGTCTATGTCCAAGTTTCATTAATTCTCTTGTTTCTTAAACATTACTTACACGTAACTATTTTTGGAACAAAAATAAATATATACTTGTTGAGTTTTCGGTTCAAGCGACTAAGTAATGTGTTACAAATGTTATTGGTAGCTCGTAAAATTATATTATGGTGCCTCGTAATCATTTCATGTCGCATTTGTTTCGTTTTCATACGTTTTGTGATTTATTTGAAAGTTATATGTGTTTTAATTAATTTTCCAAGTATGAGGGCATTTTGGTCTATTAATATGTTTTAGATTTTCGGGTTTTACATTCTTGGCCTCGCGGGATACTATCGTAGGTTCATTCAAGACTTCTCCAAAATCGCATCGTCGTTAACTAAGCTCACTAAGAAGAACGCTACCTTCGAGTGGGGTGAAGAACAAGACAAAGCCTTTCGTACTCTACGGAGGAAATTGTGTGAAGCACCGGTTCTAGTATTGCCGGAAGGGACCGAAGATATGGTGGTTTATAGTGACGATTCTTATTCCGGTCTTGGATGTGTTCTTATGCAAAGGGGAAAGGTGATTGCTTACGCCTCGAGACAACTAAAGAAGCATGAAGAAAATTATGCAACTCACGACCTTGAGTTTGCGGCTGTGGTTTTTGCTTTAAAACTTTGGAGGCATTACTTGTATGGTGTTAAGTTTGTGATTTACACCGATCATCGAAGCCTTCAGTACTTCCTTGATAAGAAAGATCCGAACATGAGGCAACGAAGATGGTTAGATTTGTTGAAGGACTATGATTGTGAAATTCGCTACCATCCCGGTAAAGCGAATGTAGTGGCGGATGCTTTGAGTCGCAAGGATCAAAATGAAGTCACTAGGATTCATTCGTTGTGGATGATTGTCACAACCGACCTTTTTGATAAGATCAAGTTAGCTCAAGAGGAGGCATTGAAGGAAGAAAATAGAGAAAATGAACGTATCACCTCCCACATTCCGCATCTCGAAGAAGATAGTCGAGGAATTAAGACTCGGTATGGAAGGGTTTACATCCCTTTTTGTAGTGACATCAAAGAATTAATTCTAGAGGAAGCACACAAGTCGAAATATTCTATTCATCCGGGAGCTACAAAGATGTACCGTGATTTGAAGAAGAACTATTGGTGGCCGGGTATGAAAAGAGATTGTGTAAAGTACGTTGAGAAATGTTTAACTTGTCTAAAAGTTAAAGCCGAGCATCAGAAGTCGTATGGAAAATTTCAACCCTTGGACATTCCGGTTTGGAAATGGGAAAAGATCACGATGGATTTCATTACGAAATTGCCAAGGACGAAAAAGAAGAACGACACGATTTGGGTCATAGTAGATCGCCTAACCAAGAGTGCTCATTTTATTCCAATCCGAGAAAATATGCCCGTTCATAAGTTAGCCAAGATTTACGTTAACGAGATAATTGCACGTCATGGGGTACCCATTTCTATAGTCTCCGATAGAGATGGACGTTTCACATCAAACTTTTGGCAAGATTTCCAAGAAGAGTTAGGCACGAAACTTCATATGAGTACGGCCTTTCATCCTCAAACCGATGGGCAAAGCGAGAGAACGATTCAAACTTTGGAGGATATGTTACGAGCTTGTATGATTGACTTTGGAGGCAATTGGGACGATCATTTACCGTTAGTCGAATTCGCCTATAATAATAGTTACCATGCGAGTATAGATATGCCGCCCTATGAAATGCTTTATGGTAGGAGGTGTAGAACACCCGTGTGTTGGGAAGAAGTCGGAAGAAGGGAATTGGCGAGCACGGATGTAGTGTTGGCTACAACGAAAAAGATAGAGATGATTCGTGCAAGACTTAAAGCGGCACAAGATAGGTGGAAAAGTTATGCTAATAACCGGAGAAAACCAATCGAATTCGGGGTAGGAGATTTGGTTATGTTAAAGGTTTCCCCTTGGAAAGGTGTTTTTAGGTTCAAAAACAAAGGGAAACTTAGTCCTCGGTTTATAGGACCATTCAAAATCTTGAGACGAGTAGGCGAAGTAGCATATGTATTGGATTTACCCGAAGAAATGAGAGGTATTCATAATACCTTTCACGTGTCATATCTAAGGAAATGTTTGGCGGACGAGTCAAGTGTGGTCACCTTAAACGACATCGAAATTGATCCGGAGTTGCTCACGCAATAAGATGAACCGGAGGCTATACTAGGAAGGAAGGTGAGGCAATTAAGAAACAAAGAAATTCCGTTAGTCAAAGTTCAATGGAGGCATCGTAAGGGTACGAGTATTAGGTGGGAAACAGAAGCGAAAATGAGGATCAAGTATCCTCACTTATTCCAAGAGTAGAGTTCGGGGACGAACTCTCATTTTAAGGAGGGGAGAATTGTTACACCCGTACCCCGATGAGGTACAATATGAGTATATAATATGTTATGTGTTATATGTTATGAACTAGTTAAATAAAGAATATGTGGCCAAGTTAGGAAGGAATGAAACTAGGAGGACTAACCTTGCCAATTAACCAAACTTATTTCTACCAATGATTAAATAAGTCCAAGACTTGGAAAAATCTGGAAATGGTTGGAAGGTCCTAGGTGTGTCGACACATAGAAGAGAAAAAGGGAGGGAAGCCAAAATTATCATCTAGCTTATTCTAGTCATCTTGAAGTGACCAAGAAGCCTTAAGGAAGCCTCAATTGTGATCTTTTCATCAAGTAAGAGCATTTGTAGAAGCCAAATCAAGCCAAATAGGAAGCTAGTAAGATTAGAGGTAAGTATATGAGTATAATCCTTGTTAATGTTATGATGTTAATGTTATGTTTGTATTAATGTGATTATTATGGAGCTTGTGAATGTGTATTAGCTTGGATCCAATGCTAGTTGTGTAAATGATAAATAATTACTTGCTTGGTCAAGGTGAGTAATAATCCCATTTGATGCTCCTTGTTAATGTTATGATTGGTGTTAATCACCAATCTCATGTGAATGTGATGTTGATTATATCTCGTATACTTACTAAGCGTTTTCGCTTACGGTTTAGATGTTAATGGTTTTGTAGGTTCTAGCGGAGGAAGCAAGGGTAAAGATCTTGCTTAGTTGTAGTCGTGGATTGAAGCATAGCGTAGTTAGAAGCTAGCTTAGAAGACCATAACTCTTGGACCAAGTATTTTGGAAGTTGGAAGCCGAAGTGCCCTTGTGTGCCTTGGTATATTTAACTTGTGTGGTCGTTTTGTTAAATTATGGTCTAGTCGTCAAACAATGTCTTTTGTTCATGTAAAGCTCTTGGGTCAAATGTGTAAGCGTCATGTGGTTGTAGTGGTATGTAGTTATGGACGTATTTAACTCTAAAAGGGTGTTTGGCACTAAGCCGTTACTACCCATTTTGATGTATATATGGGTTGAATTGCTATGGAACAAGTTTGAATTGAAAAGTTAACGTAGTTGGTCAAGTTTGATGTAAAACGGGAGTCGTATAGGTGGTTTGGAGTGAAAATGGGTCAAAACGGGTTATTTACATAACCCGTCTAATTTGTAAAGTACCCCTTCGGGGTGTCGTTCGGTAAATGTTTTTGTATGAAAATGAGCCCATGGGTGTACCAAATAAATCTGGAAAGTTTGGTTGAGTTTCGAGTTCGGGAGGTCGGGTTTCAGGCCGGGGATTTTGAAAATTGGTTTTTGGGACAGCAAGCTCCAAACCTTGCGGTTTAAGCCTAGGACCGGCGGTCCTGGTGTGTTTTTGGGCCCAGACCGGGGGTCGAGTCATCCCGACCGGCGGTTTGGCCAGTTTTCCAGATTTTGGCGATTTTCAAAAATTCATATCTTTTAATCCGTAAGTCGTACCACCTATCGTTTCGAAGGTAATTCAGTGTACTTTCATTTAAAAATAGTCTCAAGTCTTGAATGTGTACCATTTTTGTCAGTTGTCGAAAGAGTGACCAGATGTCCATAAAAGTCATTCGTTTTCATGTAAAAAGTTTTAAATTTTGGTCTAAGCGGGCACGGGGCGTTACACGCACCACTACTACACCTTCCTGAGATTAATCAAGAAACCCAGTACACCATGAAGAAAGACCCAACCTTTGGGTTTGTCTACAAAGTTGATCTCTCCATCAACTGTTTCATGGGATACAAGGAGGTTCATAAGTTCTGTGACCACACGCTCAAGAAAGTTCAAGATGGGTGATGAGTGTGTAAATACTCATCATTTTTGTCCCATCTGAACTGCAAAAACATTTAAAAACACTCAGAAATGCTTCAAAATACAGTCAACCCCCAAAATCCCAAAATGACACAAATGGTCCCTGGAAATAATTTTCTGATTTTGCATGTATGGTCCCTGGATTTTTAGCATTGTACAACAATGGTCCCTAAGGTTTAACTAAAATCCAAACCATATCCCAATCCTACAAATAAACTACCCTACCCAAACCAAATAAATAAACCCCGGCCCACAAACAATCACCCACCAGCCCAACCCTTCCCCTTTTTAATTAAACCCAGACCCAAAACGTTTGACTTTAGTCAAACCCTTCTCCCTCAATACCATGCCCGCCAAAACCACCTCTGCCATACCACCTCCTCTGCATCCCCATCACCTCACCTTTATCTCTTCTTCTACACACTTCACCTAACAGCCAAAAGCATTTAAAGCTTCTTCCCCATCACACTTCACCAACCATGTGCTGTTATCCCACTCACATTATTTTTGGCACCAAAATGAGAACCAATAGCTGAGATCAATTCAAGGGCATCCAAGGGTCAAGAAAGGTTCAGAGGAAGACAAGAGATAAATCCCATTTCATTTTTGTATAAATAGGGCCACAATGTAGCCTTAAATGGCAATAGTTAATTTTATTAAATCGTCTTTAATTATCAGTCTTTTACTTCGTGTAATTTTACATTCCAGCAATTAATTCAAACTTTATTCAAGTCATTTATCCTGTTTTAATTCAATATTGCACTTAATTTCCACTTTAATTAAAATTCTATGTTCTCAGTTAATTTATATTAAGCTCTATACTTGTTACAAAGCAATTAAAAGCTCTTTTAATTGTTTGAATAGGCTCATTAAAGCTTTTTATAGCTTTCTGTGAGTTTATTTCAGCTTTACTCAGTTTTGTCTTGAAAGTCAACTAAAGTCAACATAAGCTCAAAAATAAGCTGTCTGGTAAAAAAGCTATTATGGAAGGCTGGTATTTGATTTCTAGCTTGTTGACAACAAGCTAGGGTTGTTCTGATCTTGTTCTTTCTGTTCTATAAGCCATATCAAGTTGTAAGCTTTTTATCAATTTTAGCTTAATTTCTATTGTCACTGTAGAATAGCTTATTTACAGCTTATTTTCAATATTTACTGCTTATTATTAGTTTGTATTTATATTTCATCACTTACATCAGTTTTAAATAGCCTTGTCTTTATTCTACTTAAAAAATACTTAAAAAGTCAAAAATAGCCTTAAGTAGTATAGCTTAATATACTGCTTAATTTTGTTTTAAAAGTTGCTAATTAGTACTTATATAAGTTAGTGAAACCTTAGAAATCAGAATTCATAGTTAAATTATAGTGGTTAGTTCAAAATACCCAAGACAGACCCATTAAGGGCTGTTTGGTTTAAGCTAGGTCAATTAAGCTAGTCACTGTTCCATTACCATTTCATCAGTTTCAATCATACTTAATATAGTCCATATAAGGTGTTTCTAAGTCCTAATTAGCTAATTTGATAGAAAATTTAGATTTGAGTGGACTGTGCAATTTTTAGACCATAAAATGACTAAATAAGCTCTTATAAGCCATAAGCTCTTTTGGCCCTCAACTTTGGCATTTCTGTAGTCCATTAAGTCCATTTAGTGAACACAAAAGAGTTGGTTAAGTTCCCTTAGGCCTAGGCTAGTTTTGGTTCAAAACTTGCATAGCAGCTATATTTTCGAATTTTATTATCTGCACGAAATTTCTTTTATTTTTCATTTCTTCTTCTTAAGTCCAATTCATCTGAAATTTGGCACGCATAGAGATGGATTTCTTGTGTACTTATTCATATTTTTAGTTTATTTTTTAGAATTTTTCTAAACTGCTTTTTCGTAGCTTGAAACTGCACGTTTTTTCCCTGTTCACACCAAAATCAGCAGCCCATTTGTGGCTCTTTGGCTTATTTCAGTGCTTATTTTTCATCCCCTACTGCTTATTTGCCTTGTCCCATAGCTTTTCTGGATACATTAGTTTAATCATAGTTGTTTCAGTCAACCTTAGCTTATTTCTCAGTCCATTTAGCTTATTAGCTTAATCCCATTTTACACCTTTAGTTTGTTTCTTTTACTTTATAGCTTCTGATAAGCTTTCACAGCTTATCACAGCTTATTAGTGAGTTTTAAAAAAATCTTCCTTTGTTAAAGTTGCTTAAAATTAGCTTATTAAAAATTTTGCTTTAGGTAGTTTTTCAAAAAAATAAAAAAATAAAAATTAAAACTGGGAATTGGGGAAGTCAAGGGTCGAACCCTCAACCTCACCCCAACTCAACCAGTTTAACACAACACCCTAACCACTAGCGCCCTTGGGTCTTTTCTGTTAGACCCTTCCACATTAATTCTCTTAACATTTGTTTCCATTTAGCCTTCCAGCCACGTTTAGCTTATTTCTAGCTTATCCGAATAAGCTGGAACTTTGGTTGTATTTTTCCTAGGACCAATATTTAATTTAAGACTTTTCTGGAAATTTTCATAATTTTCCATTCTCATTTAGTATTTTTAATTTATTTTTCTTTTAAATTTAGTTTTTAATTCATAATAAAAAATATAAAAATCAGAAAAATATAAATCTTTTTTTTTTAATTTTCTTTTGTCATTTATAACTTAGGAAAAATAAATTTGTACTTGTAGGATTAGTTTTTGAAAGAATTTAATTTTAAGCCCGTTTTGTAAATTCCCGTTTCGCGTTTTTAATATAATTTGTGTTAACCTTAATTTTATTTTGAGAATTTGTTTCTCATTATTTAATTAGAACATCATAAAAAAGCAAAAATTCCTTATCCCATATCATCAGTCACTTTAATCCCGAACCTTTCACGATCGTCCATTCCATCCTCGTTGGGAAACGACCCGGGTAATCACTTACCTGGTATCACACACACAAACGTGAGTTTTTGCAAGTATCTTTTTTCCTAAAGGGGTGATTTGTATTTATTCACGTGTATCCGTCTGCATAATATTTATATACACTATTTAGCACGGATAACAAAAATATTAGCACACCATATGGGTTTTCACCCATATTTCTGTCTTCTTTCTCTTTTCTAACACCTAAGTGTGGGGGAGTTGCCCCTGCTGTTGTATATATTTTCAACAAAAAAAAAATATATATATATATATATATATATATATATATATATATAATAATTGTTGTGTTTCCACTATTGGCTAGTAGTATTACCTTTTTACGTTCTAAGTGTCGGCATAATAGCCGGTGCTTTGAATATTGAGGGCAATATTCAATTCTAAGTGTGGGGGGGGGGGGGGGGGGGAATTCTCTCGAATTTTGTCATATTGTACTTTCTAGTGCCCTAATACCCCCGTTTTGGCCAAAATTTTAAAATTTTTTCATTTGTTGGAAGTGCTTTGCACTAACACAACAAATGGTTATCAGTCCACCATGTCTAACCCACATAAGGACTGGCTAATCCGAGAGCAAACGGCTCTAGGTAAAGATATCTCAAATCCGTTTATGGCTGACAATTTTCCAAAAATTGTATGGTATTCAACTCACCATATCTTTGATAGCGAAGAGTTGGCTAGCCCACAAGGTTATGGCTTGTGGTTAAGGCAGTAGAAAACCATAATTGGTAATCAGCTCACCAAGATAATAACTGTATTCTATCAAAGAGTTGGCTAGTCCGAAAGCAAACGGCTTTTGGTAAAGACAAATCAAATCCATTGACAGCTGATGATTTGCTTAAAATCATTTGGTTATCAATGTACCATAGTATCATACTAAAACATTGGCTACTCCAGAAGTAATGGCTATCTGGTAAAGAGACATAAAATCCATTAAATTTTCAAAAAGGATTGCTAGGGACTAGCAATAGTTTAGTGTGGGGGATTGATGAGTGTGTAAATACTCATCATTTTTGTCCCATCTGAACTGCAAAAACATTTAAAAACACTCAGAAATGCTTCAAAATACAGAAAATATCCTTGAATTGTGTTTTTATCTGTTTCATGTGCAAAAGGATTAAAAACGGAGAAAAACGAGCATTTTTGGATCGACTCGGCAATAATTGTGCATTTGATCAAGTGAAGACGAAAGTCAAAGACAGAGTCAAAGTCAACCCCCAAAATCCCAAAATGACACAAATGGTCCCTGGAAATAATTTTCTGATTTAGCATGTATGGTCCCTGGATTTTCAGCATTGTACAACAATGGTCCCTAAGGTTTAACTAAAATCCAAACCATATCCCAATCCTACAAATAAACTACCCTACCCAATCCAAATAAATAAACCCCAGCCCACAAACAATCACCCACCAGCCCAACCCTTCCCCTTTTTAATTAAACCCAGACCCAAAACGGTTTGACTTTAGTCAAACCCTTCTCCCTCAATACCATGCCCGCCAAAACCACCTCTGCCATACCACCTCATCTGCATCCCCATCACCTCACCCTTATCTCTTCTTCTACACACTTCACCTAACAGCCAAAAGCATTTAAAGCTTCTTCCCCATCACACTTCACCAACCATGTGCTGTTATCCCACTCACATTATTTTTGGCGCCAAAATGAGAACCAACAGCTGAGATCAATTCAAGGGCATCCAAGGGTCAAGAAAGGTTCAGAGGAAGACAAGAGATAAATCCCATTTCATTTTTGTATAAATAGGGCCACAATGTAGCCTTAAATGGCAGTAGTTAATTTTATTAAATCGTCTTTAATTATCAGTCTTTTACTTCGTGTAATTTTACATTCCAGCAATTAATTCAAACTTTATTCAAGTCATTTATCCTGTTTTAATTCAATATTGCACTTAATTTCCAGTTTAATTAAAATTCTATGTTCTTAGTTAATTTATATTAAGCTCTATACTTGTTACAAAGCAATTAAAAGCTCTTTTAATTGTTTGAATAAGCTCATTAAAGCTTTTTATAGCTTTCTGTGAGTTTATTTCAGCTTTACTCGGTTTTGTCTTGAAAATCAACTAAAGTCAACATAAGCTCAAAAATAAGCTGTCTGGTAAAAAAGCTATTATGGAAGGCTGGTATTTGATTTCTAGCTTGTTGACAACAAGCTAGGGTTGTTCTGATCTTGTTCTTTCTGTTCTATAAGCCATATCAAGTTGTAAGTTTTTTATCAATTTTAGCTTAATTTCTATTGTCACTGTAGAATAGCTTATTTACAGCTTATTTTCAATATTTACCGCTTATTATTAGTTTGTATTTATATTTCATCACTTACATCAGTTTTAAATAGCCTTGTCTTTATTCTACTTAAAAAAATACTTAAAAAGTCAAAAATAGCCTTAAGTAGTATAGCTTAATATACTGCTTAATTTTGTTTTAAAAGTTGCTAATTAGTACTTATATAAGTTAGTGAAACCTTAGAAATCAGAATTCATAGTTAAATTATAGTGGTTAGTTCAAAATACCCAAGACAGACCCATTAAGGGTTGTTTGGTTTAAGCTAGGTCAATAGGTCAATTAAGCTAGTCACTGTTCCATTACCATTTCATCAGTTTCAATCATACTTAATATAGTCCATATAAGGTGTTTCTAAGTCCTAATTAGCTAATTTAATAGAAAATATAGATTTGAGTGGACTGTGCAATTTTTAGACCATAAAATGACTAAATAAGCTCTTATAAGCCATAAGCTCTTTTGGCCCTCAACTTTGGCATTTCTGTAGTCCATTAAGTCCATTTAGTGAACACAAAAGAGTTGGTTAAGTTCCCTTAGGCCTAGGCTAGTTTTGGTTCAAAACTTGCATAGCAGCTATATTTTCGAATTTTCCTATCTGCACGAAATTTCTTTTATTTTTCATTTCTTCGTCTTAAGTCCAATTCATCTGAAATTTGGCACGCATAGAGATGGATTTCTTGTGTACTTAGTCATATTTTTAGTTTATTTTTTAGAATTTTTCTAAACTGCTTTTTCATAGCTTGAAACTGCACGTTTTTGCCCTGTTCACACCAAAATCAGCAGCCCATTTGTGGCTCTTTGGCTTATTTCAGTGCTTATTTGTCATCCCCTACTGATTATTTACCTTGTCCCATAGCTTTTCTGAATACATTAGTTTAATCATAGTTGTTTCAGTCAACCTTAGCTTATTTCTCAGTCCATTTAGATTATTAGCTTAATCCCATTTTACACCTTTAGTTTGTTTCTTTTACTTTATAGCTTCTGATAAGCTTTCACAGCTTATCACAGCTTATTAGTGAGTTTTAAAAAAATCTTCCTTTGTTAAAGTTGCTTAAAATTAGCTTATTAAAATTTTTGCTTTAGGTAGTTTTTCAAAAAAATAAAAAATAAAAATAAAAACTGGGAATTGGGGAAGTCAAGGGTCGAACCTTCGACCTCAACCCAACTCAACCAGTTTAACACAACACCCTAACCACTAGCGCCCTTGGGTCTTTTCTGTTAGACCCTTCCACATTAATTCTCTTAACCTTTGTTTCCATTTAGCCTTCCAGCCACGTTTAGCTTATTTCTGGCTTATCCGAATAAGCTGGAACTTTGGTTGTATTTTTCCTAGGACCAGCATTTAATTTAAGACTTTTCTGGAAATTTTCATAATTTTCCATTCACATTTAGTATTTTTAATTTATTTTTCTTTTAAATTTAGTTTTTAATTCATAATAAAAAATATAAAAATCAGAAAAATATAAATCTTTTTTTTTAAATTTTCTTTTGTCATTTATAACTTAGGAAAAATAAATTTGTACTTGTAGGATTAGTTTTTGAAAGATCTTAGTTTTAAGCCCGTTTTGTAAATTCCCGTTTCGCGTTTTTAATATAATTTGTGTTAACCTTAATTTTATTTTGAGAATTTGTTTCTCATTATTTAATTAGAACATCATAAAAAAGCAAAAATTCCTTATCCCATATCATCAGTCACTTTAATCCTGAACCTTTCACGATCGTCCATTCCATCCTCATTGGAAAACGACCCGGGTAATCACTTACCTGGTATCACACACACAAACGTGAGTTTTTGCAAGTATCCTTTTTCCTAAAGGGGTGATTTGTATTTATTCACGTGTATCCGTCTGCATAATATTTATATACATTATTTAGCACGGATCAATGGGTTAGTGATTCGGGTGAGAGATCGGGAGTTGTACAAGACTAGCAGGTGGACAACTCCTCAACAATGAGAAGTTCATCAATTTATCCTGAAGATTGAAAAAAGGCTTGTTCTCAGAGATCAGATGAGGAGACTTGAAAGCTACGTTGGAGGCAGACCATCATTTCCAATCAGGAATTTTCAACGACCTGATCCAGTATTCACGGTTTTCAGAAACACTGATTGATGTAAGATTTGGGTATTCTTTTGATAATATTTGCTTGTGATACATAATGGCGTGTGTACAAATAACAGTGCACAACCCGATCTTTGTAAAGAAAGGACCCTGAGGTACGCTTCAGTGCCTCAATCCTAATATAAGGAGCGAAAGCTTCTTACTTTTGAGTAGAATTAATCAAATGTTTATAAGTTTTTCATAATTCTACTCAAAAGAACAAGTATTCCCTCTCGTAATTAAAACCTCAAAAAGTTATTTAACTTATTGAGGGGGAGTATTTGGAACAAATCTTTGTTCAAAATGTAAAGTTCTTGTTGGATTCTTCCCACGAACCTCAAAAAGCATATTTTAATCAAAATATTTTCCAAAAACACCATCAATATGCTATTTTTGAGGGGGAGAATAATAATGTAATTAAAATATGGTAACAAAACTATGGAATCTCGCATGAGCTCGACTCAGATATTACAAATGAATTGACGAAACTTAAATGTCATTAATCGAAAGGATTTGTCCTCGACGGGTAATAACTTCAAGCTGGTCTAACCAGTGATGTAAGCGTGTCTCGAATAGGACTTGTCTGAGTAGAGTGTACAGTTTCGAGAGATTTTCTTTGAATGTGACCAGGACGGGTAATAATTTCAAGCTAGTCTAACTAGTGATGTAAGCGTGTCTCGAATCGGTCATGTTCACTGAAAATCAATCAATTCAAAAGTGCAAACTCCACCCGACATGTGCAAATTTATTTTAAAAAACTTATGAGCACATGTGAAGGGGGAGTATTTTAGAAAAAACAAAACTATCAAGGTGTTAACAAAATATGTTTTATAATCATAAACACTTTGAGAGATTTTCAAATGATTGGTTTATGGCAACATAAGATAGTCATGGAGTTATAAGGTGACTAAGGTTAGGAAATACGTCCTATGATCCACCAGAACTGGAGGGATCTACCCATGGACAATATCAATAGTTTAGTACTAGAAGTCCTTAGGTATGATTGAGAAAAGGAGTAAAGAAATGAAAGGAGAAAGAAGGGGTTGAAGAATTAAAAAGAAAAGTAAATGAAAGTGTGAAAAGAAATAGCCCTCCAAATGTTCAACCTTAGGGCAGAAACTGGGTTCAATTCATATGCTACTGGATGTTACTACGGTGGCACCGGTATTGAAGACAAGCAGTCATGGACCCAGTGACGCATTGCACTAAACCTTCTAGCCACTCAAGTATCTCTTAAAAGATACTTGTTTCATTTCTCATGGAGAACCTCGCATAATCTATCGACCTCTCACTCCGAGATGTGTCGATATTGAAAAGGAGGCACTCTGCTCCATGCCTCCGACTACTAAAACCAAAATGCACTAAATCGAGTCTAGAGCCGCGAGATACATCAAAAGATCTCTTAGGAACACTTAATATTTCTACACTGGTTGTTCAACATTAAGGACACCAGTTGTAAATTCCAAGAGTCCTACTCAGATCTTAGCAATCTGCCAACAACATTCATGAGGGAATTCACAATTGTGATTCTCAGTGATTGAATGGAAATTCCTGCCAGGGTCAACATCAAACAACCCTGACAGCAAGTCACTTCGGTAATCCCTTGTGGGTTACACTTAGTGTTCGCGGTGGTTTCAAAAGGTCTACAGTCGTGGAGTGATACTTTGGTATACTTCAGCGGCTCACTTGAATCGTTGATACACTTCGGTGTATCTGAGTAAGCCCTCTTGGGGGCATCCGATTCAGGAACGGCCTTGGCAAGGATTAGAGAAAGTTTTCGCACTATGTTGTTAACAATCTCGAAGTCCGAACCTGTAAGTGTCGGATGCTTTATTGCTAACTGTTTTCATGCAGGTACTTATGGAGACCGGGAGTTCCACTACCACCATTATCATCAACTACATTCTATCTCCACATGCTCATACCTACATCAGAAAATCATTCAAAGTTCAAAGACAATTCTCATCAAAGATCGAAGCAAACGTTCAAAAGTCAAAGATCAAATCTAAAGAATGAGAATCACTTGAAGTATAAAGATCAAAGTCAGAAAAAGCATGAGCATGGTGGAAAAGACGTAAAGACACCAGAATTAAAGACGTTGATGAAAGGCAGATCACTACTATATCACATCACACAGAACAAGAACAAAGAACAAAGGTACTAGAGACGTCAAAGCCAAAGAAGCAAAGAAGACGTCAAGCAACCTTGATGACCAACCCTTAGGGAGAGATTGTTGGGAATACGTTTAATTAATATCAAGTGTCGGTCATTCAATTATGTAATAGGTTGCTTAGTTATTATGGCTTATATGTTAGAAAGAGTTCACGACCCAAGTAGTAAGCCCATGGGTCGTGTATGTTGTGTTATAGAATGAATCCTAGGCGTTGCCCTAGGTAGAACTACTATATAAAGACATGTAAACATACTATCTTGTTGTTGGTTATTTCATATATGCAAGCAACCTTTTGTTATTCTCTTTTATGAAGTGATCGACCACTCTATCTCTCTTTCTCTCATCTCTATCTTTATTATACTTGTGTTTATGCTATTATGGTGACCTAACAAGACCTATCTCGTCATACATCTTTACCTAACGACACTATTCCCCTAGAGAACGATCAATCCCCCGGACCTACTTATACTACACTACAACGATCAGGTACACTGCCTGAAGGATTGCAAGCTTCTCAAGATCCCCTGAGAAGTAAAACCTTTTGCGTGGACGCAATCCTCGCATCAGCGTGATACTCACACCACAATTATGCACACATCATGTTGTAATATATACATTAGTAATCTGATATTGTGGTGTGTGCATTAATTTTTGTGGTGTGAGTATCAATTCTCATCTTCCATCAATTGCAACAAGTTTACTTTATTGTTTATATTGGGCCTGTTTATTTTTTTACCATTAAGTCGCTTATGGTTATTAACGACTATATGGCGGTCTGATATCGAGGTTTGCCTCAATTTGGATATTAATGGGATCCTTCTAGCTAGCTAGTCTCTGTAGAGGAAATATCCACAAGCCAGAGAAATCTTGTGAATCTCTTAAGTAGTCTTCCCATTTGGTGAAAATGATAGTAATGGGTTTGAACTGAAATATGGGATTTTGTTGAATTTAAGGTTTATGGGTTTTGTATGTGATGATGGTTAGGATAAAGGGCGAGCAGTAAAGTGGTTTGAAGGTTTAAGGTTGAACCAATGTTTTGAAACCCGGGTCGACCCGGCCGGGTTAACTGGTTCCGGGAAAAAAAACGGGTTAATCGGTTAGACCCGCCGGGTTTTAAGTAACCCGGGTCAACCCGGTTCTCGAAACCTGGCCATGTTTGGTATTTTTTCATTTTTTTAATAGAAAACCGGGTTGACCCGGTTGAAAAAAAAGTCTTTTTAATAGAAAACCGGGTTGACCCGGCAGTCGAACCGGTTGAACCGGTAACCCGATGACTCGACCGGGTCGATTAAAAACCCGATTTTCAAAACATTGGGTTGAACAACCGATTTGTTTTGGTGAACTAGTGACTAAGTCAACTACTTTTTTTTTTTTAATTGGATTTTGTTGGTACAAATACAATGGTCGATCGGTTCATTAGACCGGCACAAATCGGTTCAAAATTTACTTTTAAAGTTACATACTTTACCTTCCGTACGTTTGTCCAATAGTTTCAATTCTGATATGTTTTAGCAATATTCTTCAAATCACATTACTCCAAACATGTACTCCGAAAAATGAAAACAAACGAGGACGGCTGCGAAACACCGCAACATTCGTTCTTCGTATTCGCAGCCTTTTTAAATACCATGTTAAACCATAACTGCAGACAGTTCAAATTTTACATGACATGGTATATGTGAAGCACAGAAACGTAGTACAAAAAAATGACTTGATATCTCAATTACGTACTTGTGTTACCTACAAAGCAAATACTCAAATGTGTCCCAAAAACAATCGTGATAGATGCATGAATCGTTCAAGTTAACATGTTTACCAATTCCGTCGTCGTGTAACATGACCTGGCACAAAACTTTTTGCCTTGCCGTGTAACAGGCTGATGACTGGGGAGTATCAAGATTGAATGGTGTTTCTCTTTGATCCAAGCTGCCTTTATCACCAAAATCAATTCTGCCAGCACCATCAGGGCTAAAGCACATGGAGAACGAATTAGCAGTAAGACCACTGCTTGCTAAAATGCTGGGAACAGATAGGTTCCCCATTCCGAGCCCAAACAGACCGTTGGGGGAGGCTCCATCTAAAAATGAGCCAGTTTGGATCATTCCACACCTGCATTAAATTACAATGAGCATCTGTAACAGCATAAGTAGAATTTGACTTTTCAGGTCAACGAAGACAAATTCTAAGTTCTCGTGTACATGTTCCAATATGATTTATATAATTATAATAAGTATTGAATATAAATAACAGGTAGAAACATTTGGGCATCAAACTACTATGAAATCATCATGAAAATTGATGTTAAGTATAATAGTTAAGCCAAAAAGTTAATGGTCATCTGTTCTGTTGGAATTATCAAAAGTTCCAAATATGCCAATAATATGACAAAACGGGTACAGGTTGACTTTTGTGGTAAAAAAGAAAAGCATGACTCTAAACAACTATGTCATCACCAGCAATATAAATACTTCAAGTCAGGTTTTTCTACAAATTATTAGGAAATTAACTTGTTTACCTGTTTCATAACTCGAGTAATTCGGTCACATATTGGATGCAGCCAACATAGTCTGTGAATAGCAAAAGTAAGTGATATAATTTTTCTTACAGATAACGTATGTATTTAAACCACTTCAAACTCATACCTGAAGATTAGCTAGTGACACATATGAGCCTGGTTATTCTGCTGTTAAGTGCAACCAATATAAAATCTAGCATACATCAACTATGTCAACACAGTCGTCAAACACTTGCTGATATATTATTTTTGCTAAGTGATATTCAGATTTTTTTACAAAAATGAAGCAGAAAACATAGTCAAAATCATGTCATAATCAGCCATCCAGCATATACTACCCTTATAGATGACCATATTCTGCGAGAAAGGTCCTCCAAACATGTGGACTTATGTTGACATTTTGGGTTCAAGAGAGGGGAGTGATGATCACGTTGTATTGGGATGTTATACAAAGTCATATCACTCAAAAGTTAAAATGTTACAACCTCAACGAAGATATAAAGAGCATCTAAACATCTTAAGCTACACTAAACACTGACATCTTGAGATAGAAACCAACCACATGTAACATTTACCTTTTTCCAGATATGCCCCCTCCTCCCATACAATACTGCCGAAAGCACACCAAGAACAGCACCTGAATACTCCGCCAATATAGCCCTGAAATTACACTTAGTACTTAGGGTCTCACAACTAAACTACAAAAGCAGGAATTGAGAGAGACATTGGAGAATGGAGAAGGGTTTTTCTATATATAAACGCCACTAAAAATGTCTATAATTCAGAAGCACGGTCACACAAATAAGCAAAAAAACACAACACGCCTACACCCAAAAGATCCATAACAAATAGTGGCATACATACCTAACTTTAATTTTAGAAAAACACTATAAACACAACCTGTTAAAAGATTAGAAATACACACAAACAAAAATAGGAGAGGGAGATGACCGACCATGATTAAAATCGATACAAATAGAATGGCAACAGTGGAGACCTGCAGCCATATGATAGAGTAATTAATAAAACTTTACACTTACCCAGTGTGCCATCAGTAAAATTTATCGGTTAGTTTCCTTCCATTGACACAGATATCTTTAGCATTAAGGATAACACACATATCCCCATCGTCACGATTCGGAGCATATGTAGGCTTATCTTTGCCTTGAACCACTGTTGATATTTGAGATGCTAATCTACCTAGGACCTGCATTAATGAACAGAACAATTTATTCGGGGATTAGGATAAGCCCAAGCCCGGTTTGTGGGTTTAGGGTATTAGGGTTTCACTATTATAAATAGTGGATGATTAATAAAGATTAACCTACAGGTTTACATTGTCTTACATGGTGTCAGAGAATTAAGATCCACAAAACCCTAATCCTTACGCCACTTTAATCTTCCGCCGCCGGCTACACGCCGGAGGTTCGGAGGGCTCCTTTTAAACCATTAACCTCTGTCCCAATCAATCAATTCAATAAAAACCAACCACCAACCATCTCCTCACCAGATCCACCACAACCACCACCATCCGCCGCACATTCTCCACCAAGATCTCGGCTAACGACGCTTGTGGTCCACCGTTGGTTTTGTGATAACCAGTCGACTTACTTGTTTGTTTGTTTGATGTCGATCGTTGGTTCAAGCTATAGCCAGTCGACAAGATCTTACTATTTGTTGGTCGATCGTTGGTTTACCAGTCGGTGTGACGCGAAAAAAAAATGCATTAGCAACACCATTCACGAGCCACATAGCCAACCTATCTAGCTTTGCACACCCATGGTTCGATGTAGATCGAACGCTTGGCTCTTCTTGGCCCGGTCTAGTGTGGAAAAAGGTGGTTGTAGTTGCAGTTGTGGATGAAAGTGAGAGAGAGTATATGCATAATAAATGATAAAAGATATTAAAGGTGTTTCTTGACTTACTGTTGTGAATGCAAGCTACTTTTGCTCGATGGTGGGTTGTTTCTTTATATTTACTTTGTTTAGTGGAAGTGGGAATATGATGGGGGTACCGATGGATGTGGTTTAATGGGTTTGTAATTAAGAATCATATTAGGATTTATGTTTTACCGTAAAATATATATATATATATATATATATATATATATATATATATATATATAAAAAAAAAATAATAATAAAAAAAATGGTGGATCTTTATGTTTTTCTAGAGAAAAACACGCCCCGTTTGTTTGGAAGGTTCTTTGGGGGTTGAAGTTTTAGAACCAACTTTTGTCTCAATTTCTAGTTATTTAATTGTTTGTTTATGTCGAATCTAGGGTATCAATTCCCGAGACGACTTTTGTTGGTGTCGAATCTAGGGTATCAATTCCCGAGACGACTTTTGTTGGTGTCGAATCTAGGGTATCAATTCCCGAGACGACTTTTGTTGGTGTCGAATCTAGGGTATCAATTCCCGAGACGACTGTTTGGGATACTTTGGTTTATCCGGTTTGTTTCGTTTTTGTGTCTGCTGCTGCTTGAAGATGTGCTTCCGCTTGTTGTCGAACGTCTTCTTCAACAATTATTTATTAGTTTTACTTTATTGTTTATTAGCTTTTACTCTCCAGTCCGAGCTTTCGCGATTTCGCCGCTCGGACTGCGGGGGAGTGTTAGGGGATTAGGATAAGCCCAAGCCCGGTTTTTGGGTTTAGGGTATTAGGGTTTCACTATTATAAATAGTGGATGATTAATAAAGATTAACCTACGGGTTTACATTGTCTTACACAATTATCCCCATCAATAAAGAACAGTTACTTTAATTCAGAAAACCATCGTTTTACAGACCCTAAAAAACTACCTACTCATAATTCAAGAAACATGCACTGATATCTTCCTAACGTATTCAACTAAAATCCAATACAGCATCATAAAGCAATATGCAGTAACCACCCCATTAATAATAAACATTTACAGTCAGATTTATCAAGGTGAGTTGCCCACACAATTTCACGAACTTGTCGAGGTGGCATCGTATATGGCTCAAGTGGCTTGTCACCAAACGGATGTTCGCTGCCTGGGAATATTCTCAGCTCACGATCTCTGTCCTGTGTGGATAAATAACCATTGGCTCGATATTATCTTTGTGTCTTAATCATTTGTTTCGTAATCAACCTCACCAATAGTCAAATATATGTTCACAAAGTATAAAAAAACCAAAACAAATGACACTCACCAATAGTCAAATAGATGGTTTTTCGAAAAGTTTATTGTAATATATAAAGCAGTTTATTTGGTCCACTTAATTGAACAAAAAATTGAAGAACGCAAAATTAAAATGGCTTTGATAGTAGTTATATTGCATCAGTTTAGTATATGCGTTAGTTTAAGCTAACCTGACCAAAAAAAATTGACGAACACAAAATAAAAATGCCTTTGATAATAGTTATATTGCATCAGTTTAGTATATGCGTTAGTTTAAGCTTACCTGACAGTGGCCATCTGTTACTAATTCAGAAGGACGAACAATTTGGTACATATCGTTGTCCACGAACTCATATAGACATCGTTAAACTTCTGTTTATCTGGTGGCCGTATAATTTCCTTAATTTCAACAATCTGCAAAGTATTGTTTCGTTAGACCGTCAATTCTAAAGAATATGGCAGTTGATTATAAAGGTACGAAACATGTACCTTATAAGTAAACTACAGCTGTTCCAGGACCATTTCGTCACCTCAAACCAACCGACTTCAACCCCAAACGCACCCATAGCAGTGACACATATAAGGCTGGTTATTGCAAGTTATTTCCAACAGCATAGATAGGAAGATTGTATCTTTATACACATTAAAATGAACCAAATGGGCAGTAATGTTCACTCTCATGAGTATGCTATTTAAGCATTTCAAGTAGAGAAGTGATCAGTGCTTCCAATTTGATTCACAAATTTCAGCCGCCACCCGGTCCTTCCCTTCACAATCTCACCACCAGGAGCACCATCACTACCAGCCTCAAACAGGAGCACATGTTGGCAATCAACATGGTCGGAATCAGTTATTCCACCATTGGCATTACCACCACCTAATATTGAGGTGAGTGACTTCAGCACACTATCCTTGCTACATTCCCGGCGATACTCAAGAGTCAAGCTAGCAAGCTCATACTTCTCCACAACTTCTTGTGGAGCACTCTGCAGAAATAACCCCAAATTTTATGACCGAATTATCATATTTGTACGAATATTTATAGACAAAAACTGGGAATCTAATGTAACGGATGACTGTATTTGTATTGTTAAATAGAGATGTTTTACCTCAAGGATCCATCCAATGTACTTCACATTGTTAACATGTTGGTTAACATCCAAGTCACTCCACCTTGGCTACACATTGTTTTTAAAAAAAAAAAAAAAAAAAAAAAAAAAAAAATAGTACCAAACTTTTTGAAAGTGAACATGGTATAGAAGTCTTGATTACTTGATAGAAAGGTTAATTTTGACTCACAGTTAAACCATTGCGAGCATAATTAGCAGTGGTCTCATCAAGTTTTGGCAATTTCCTGCCGTCATTATCCCTCCTTCCACAAAAGCCGCAGGCGAAGTCAAATGACTGTCACTCTTTCCATCAAAACCATTAATCAGACCTTAAAAAACACAAAGCTTCAACACTAAGAGGGGTGTTCAGGATTGCTTATTCCAACTGCTTTTTCTATCCAGAACAGGTTATGTCACACCCAAATAATCAAATACAAACCAAAAAGCATGAAGTTCACAGCAATTAAACCACTAAATTTAACAATAACAATCACATAAAGCAAAATTAACACATACCCACATCAAAATACATAACAAAAACATAAAAAGATTATAAGTTTATAACTTTATGATGAAGAACCATAAAAATCAAAACTTTACATAAAAACTAATAACATAATCAATAAAAAAAAAATACCATCACTACCAGCCTCAATCAGGAGCACATGTTGGCAATCAACATGGTCGGAATCAGTTATTCCACCACTGGCATTACCACCACCTAATATTGAGGTGAGTCACTTCAGCACACTATCCTTCCAACATTCCCGACGATACTCAAGAGTCAAGCAAGCAAGCTCATACTTCTCCATAACTTCTTGTGGGGCACTCTGCATAAATAACCCCAAATTTTATGACCGAATTATCATATTTGTACGAATATTTATAGTCAAAAACTGGAAATCTAATGTAACGGATGACTGTATTTGTATTGTTAAATAGAGATGTTTTACCTCAAGGATCCATCCAATGTACTTGACATTGTTAACATGTTGGTTAACATCCAAGTCACTCCACCTTGGCTACACATTGTTTTAAAAAAATAAAAATTAGTACCAAACTTTTTGAAAGTGAACATGGTATAGAAGTCTTGATTACTTAATAGAAAGGTTACTTTTGACTCACAGTTAAACCATTGCGAGCATAATCAGCAGTGGTCTCATAAAGTTTTGGCAATTTCCTGCCGTCATCATCCCTCCTTCCACAAAAGCCACAGGCGAAGTCAAATGACTGTCACTCTTTCCATCTTCCATCCCCGAGACCTAATTAACCACAAAACCATTAATCAGACCTTAAAAAACAAAAAGCTTCAACACTAAGAGGGGTGTTCAGGATTGCTTATTCCAACTGTTTTTTCTATTCAGAACAAGTTATGTCACTCCCAAATAATCAAATACAAACCAAAAACCATAAAGTTCATAGCAATTAAACCACTAAATTTAACAATAACAATCACATAAAGCAAAATTAACACATACCCACATCAAAATACATAACAAAAACATAAAAAGATTATAAGTTTATAACTTTATGATCAAGAACCATAAAAATAAAAACTTTACATAAAAACTAATAACATAATCAATAAAAAAAATATAAAAACAATTTTACATAAACCCCAATAATCAAATCAACTATTACCTCCATGGAAACAGGAAAATATGATCAAGAAGAAGTTACGGTTGAGAAGAAAGGGCGGTGGATTTTAGGAGTAAGGCACAGCAACTATAGGCAACAGATCTTCAGAGGAGTGGATGTGGATTAGATTTGGTGGATGAATGAAGCTGAATGTCGAAGCTTCGGGAGTATCCGTAGGCATCAAAGACCGATTTTAAAGAACACCAAATAGTCAATCTTTGCGGAACAACACACCATCGTCACACACCCAGAACCATCTCGAATATGGTCAAGAAGATAAGGTTATCCAAGCGGCAAGAGGTCTTGGCTGGACAGAAATACAGGCAGAAAAAACGCGGGAAAAGTAAGCCCAAAATCAAAACGACACTACTGTAGTCGTTTTCGACGCTATATTATATATATAGTAATGACACTACTGTAGTCGTTTTCGACGCTATATCTCCATCCTATATAAAGGAGTGTTGTCCTACAAAATCTCCCTCAAAAAATCTAATCAACTGACACGTGTAAAATAGCCAAAAATCATCAGCCGTTGATCTTGAGTAACATGTTTTGTGCGAAACTACTGACAACACTCCCATTCAATTATTTCCATCTCCAAAAAAAACACACACACAATTACATCCTCTCAAACTCTCTCCCACAAACATTCACCGATTAAATTAGATCCATGGATCTTCAATATTTATCCATTCCCATAGCTTTCTGCATCGTTCTATTTGATATCCTGGCATCAATCAATCGGTTTATAACATATACGGCTGTTCTTAACAACCAAACATAATCGGTTATGGTTTAACTGGATTCACATCCATGGATTTTAAAGTTTTAGATTGTTCTGTCAAACGATTTAGTTCAGGTATTCATACAATGGATTTTATCCTTGATTTTATTGTCACGCATGTTCTATTTCGATTTTGTGTTTTGCGATTGATTAATCAGTTAATTATATGCTTTAGGATTTGGTGTGTTGATTCTTCAAGTATGATATACAAGGTATCATTTTTTTTTACTTTTTCAGCTATGATATTTATATGGCGTGATTGATTATTGGATTAACTATATAATTCTTTATATGCACATAATATGTTTGATAAAATACCTCAACGAAACTTTGATTAGTAAATTTGTGAAAGAAGGTTTTTATGAACCACTTAAATTTACAGAGGTGCTCACGTATTCATAAAATGGATTTAATCCTTCATGTTATTTGTAATTTTCCAGTTCTTTATATTTTTAAACCTTAATGTCAATCAGTCATCACTAATTTCCGACTCTATACATGTTTGTATTTAGGATAAGTTGTTCTAAAAACAATCTTATTTGTTATCGGATTATTATTCAGTCATCATTTTTAGTTTCATCTTTATTTGATCTTTATTTCCTTCACGGTCATTTTAGTATTCATGTTATTAGATCTTTATTTGTCTTTAATGTCAATCAGTTATCACTAATTTCCGACTCTATACATGTTTGTATTTAGGCTAAGTTGTTCTTAAAACAATCTTATTTGTTCTTGGATTATTATTCAGTCTGCATTTTTAGTTGCATCTAAAAATGATCTTTATTTCATTCACAGTCATTTTAATATTCATGTTATTAGATCTTTATTTGTCCAACATACACTTATGTTAATGTTATTTTCCCTGTTTATTTGAAACTCTTATTGATCTTTGTTTTCATAACATTTTATGGTTATAATTGATGTTATTTCAAAAAAAAAAAAAAAAAATTAAACAAGACATTTAATATTCTTTACAGTTTTTTTGGAAAGTTTGAAAAATCAATTCATAATTGAGGAAATGTTAACAAACATTATCATAACATTTAAACCTTTTAAATGTCAATAAAAAAAAATGTATTATCTTAACTAACATCCTGGTTTTTTGCCAAAAATTTTAAATTTTGAATACTTTCCTTACTGCAATGCAGATATGTTCTGCATTTAACTTAATTCATACCATTATATATTCGGCTGTACCCTAATCAAATTCTCATTCATCTCTTCTCATTTCTTCTTAAACAATAAAAGTAAAGGTAATTCAGATGCCTTCCTTTATTTTATATTTTTCTTATCAATACTGATTATATGATTTTGAATTCCAAACCTTTATTAATATTTTTTCATCTGTAGGCAAAAATGGCTGATCAAGCGATTACTGCTTTGAGTGACATTGACCCTATGCTAGATGATGTTAAAATTTTGGTGAGGATCGTACGTGTATGGAAGTCTCATCCTTTCAGTAGGCCGAATGAAATTTGGAGTTTAGAAGTATTATTCCAAGATGAACAGGTTATTAGCATACCCTCTTTATTAATATTTAACCTGTCTGTTAAACATCTAATTTTAGTCGTATTTCAGGGTAACCGTATTCAGGCTTCTATTAAGAAAGCAGATATGAACAAGTTTGAAGCTGTTTTGGATGAAGGGTCTTGCTACAAAGTTGGAAGCTTTGGTGTGGGTGAAAACGGAGGGAAGTTTCCTCTGCTCAGTCACCGTTACAAAATAGGATTCTATAAGAATACCTCCGTGACAAGAGTGGCACCCTTTGACCATAATACACGTGGTTTTAGATTTGAACCCTTTCAGAACTTTACAAGAAGACATTTCAGTGAGACTGATATTGTTGGTAATACTTATTTATTTCAAAGCTTGTCATATTTCTATTTATATGTTTTTATACTTTCATTATAACTGTTTTTTCAATCAGTCTACATAGTCATATATTTACCTTCATTTTTTTTATTTTTTACATACATATATATATTAACTTGCAGATGTGATTCTATTTATATGTCTTTATACTTTCGTTATAACTGTTTTTTTCAATCAGTCTACATAGTCATATGTTTACCTTCATTTTTTTACCCTTTTTACATACATATAAATATTAACTTGCAGATGTGATTGGGACCATAATATCTATATCTGAACCAATCCCGTATGAAGGTTATGGTCGTCAAAAATTAAGAAGGGTAGTCACTTTGGAAGATGTTGAGTAAGCAAATTTACTTTTCATTTATATTTATATTTATTTATCAACTTATACTTACTTAACCTGATAAAAAAAATACAGTGGGATAACACTGGATTGCTGTTTCTTTGATGGTTGGGTTGATCGATTCAACACTTTGGCCCAGCAATTGAATTCAATGAAAAATGTTGTTATGATTCTTCAGATTGGAAAAGTGGAAAAGAGAAGTACTTTAATGGTACCATCTTATATATAAATTCTGTTTGATTTTATTTTAGCTGTCTTTATTTTAATTCAATAATGGTGCTATTAAACTACTGCAGGTAAGCCTTCTGTTAGCAACGCGGCATTTGCAACGAAGCTTTATTTAAATGATAACATTCCTGAGATTAATACTTTCAGAAAGATGTAAGTACTTAACTTTCTAAAGTAATAGTCACATAATACTATCACCTTATGTATTGTTTTTTTGAACTTGCGTTGTATAATATACACTCGATTCACTACCTTTCATACGCGTTACTCATGTATTAATATACTCTGTTGTATAGGTACCAAGAGATGGATGGATATGTCGAGAAAAATATTACATTGAATATTTTTTCGCCGACCAAAAAGGAAATTAGCGCTGATGAGTTTTTCCAAAATGCTGTAAGGAAAATGGTTGGCTCTATTCGTGAATCTGAATATGTGAGTTATATTTTTATCATTATCATACTATTTTATTATGATTGTCAAATATTCTTTTACTAATTTAAACAAGTTATTATACAGCAATTTGAATGCATTGTGTACGCAAAGATACACAAAGTACATCGAGAACATGGATGGTGGTATCTTGCCTGTAAAAAATGTGGCTGTGTTGCGAAAGAGCAAGATGAAGATGGTGAATCATCATTATCAAAAAGGAAATCCAAAACTAAGGTGTGGTTCTGCAAACAGCACAAAGAAATTACAAATGTTCGGCCAAGGTAACTTTTTTATTTCTGTTTTACTGAATTATTCGATTACACATACATCTTACTATTTCAATTACCTACTTAAGATATTATAATTCTATGTTGATATTTAGGTACAAAGTAATTGTACGTGTCATTGATGACACTGGCTCAGCGTCTCTTTTACTTTACGAAGATATTATCACCAAATTGGTTGATATCCCATGTTCTAAGCTGAAGGAAAAGTATGGAGAACACGCTGATGACGTGTTTCCTGATGAATTAGTTCCCATTGTTGGGAAAAAACTGTTGTTTCGCTTTTTATACTCATCTTATAATATAAACAACAACAACCATGTTTACCAAGTGAAGATGATCTCAGATGACGAGAATATGATCAAGATCTTCAAGCATGGATTCATCGATGAGGTTCTTTTAAAATACCATTACTATATAATATATTTTGGTCGTATTTTAAACCTTAAGTATGTATAACTGAATCTTACATTGTTCTAACACAGGGTAATGAAGGAGAAATGCATACACCAGTCACCCCTGCTGTAGCCACATCCAAGTTCAATGATATTGAGAACATTCCTTTCAACATTGAGGCCACTCCAGAATTTACAAAGGGAATTCATAAGGATGGTGGTTCAGGTAGCGGTTCTGGAAAATCAAAGCGTGATGCAATCGAGTTGGATGTTGGGATGCAGGAAGATAAAGGTGGCAAGAAATTGAAGAATGACGATGATGTAGAAGTCCTCAATGACAAGGATGACTGATGATCATTCTAATAAACAGATCAACATATGTGTGATCTATTGATTTTGTGTTATTTCCTTTGGTTTATGCTTCTTTAAGGACTACTGTTTCACTTTTTTGTTCTGTTTTCTTTGATTCTCAGACAGTTTGTTTTGTTTTGTGATTATATCACAAACATTGCAGTTTCATGATAATGTTTAATAAAATTGGAAGTTGATAATAATCATATGTCTTATGTCTTATTGGTATACTACATGAACTTTTTTTTTTATTATTACATGGTCACATTGTATTACCATTTTGTTAATACTATGAAATAAGTATCTCATATTAAATCCACTGCAATTTTTCACAACCAATCATTCAAATAGCAAACAAATTCTGAAGGTTCTATCATAATATATAATTTTTTTAGATCTTACAAACTGACTCAATTTGAATACACTTAACAAACTATGTTATGTTAAGTTTTTTTGAAATGAATACGACAATCACACTTAACAAACACTAACATGATAATTATATGTTTCATTCAACATGTATTATTTCCAACTTTTATTCATCAATCTTCTCATATCAAACCATTTTTAACAAGATAACAAACATAACATGTTTTTAAATTTTAAAAAATCATATCTTTATTGATAGTGATATCAATTTAAATTATAACCCATATCAACTCCTAAAATAGAGTTGATCACCCCATTATATATATCATTAAACACACATCAAAACAAATAAAAAGTAAGAACTTCTTTTTTTCAAAAATGTCTTCTCCTCCAAGAAAGATTTTGAAAACTCACTCTTCAACTTCTTTGAACTCGGAAACTAACACGAACGATTTGGGAAATTTTCGCTTTCAAGATCCACCAAAAGAAATTGCTACACAGAATCAAGACCATGGTAACGACAAGAACAATAAGAATGTGGAAACTGGACACAATTCTGAAGGTATTTTATATGTAAATGATATATAAGACAAAATTATCATATATTATTTTGTTACATCATTCATGTTATAATGTAAATTTTGTTTACTCATAACTTTAACAGACAGGTATGTGTGCTACAATGGTATTTGGCATAAGATTAAGAAGAAGCATGTTGCTGATGCCGATTGGAAAAGCATGATGAATAGAGTCAAACATGCTGATGAAGTTATCAAATGACTACGTGCTGCAGGATGCAGGATAACGGATAACACTATGGTTGATCACAACGTTAGTGACGACGAATAATAATTTTAGAACATGTGTGCTGATTTTGTATTTCTCATTAATAATTTGGCTTTTGCCATTTTAGCAAGCCATGATTATCATTATCATATTATAAAGGGATGTTTTGTTACTTGATTAATTGCAATATGATCAATTGAAGGCCAATTGTTATCATATGTCCAATTTAAAATGTTTGCATTTCACAAAATGTTGATGTGTTCATCTAATATGTTAATATAGTTCTCTGCCTATTTTGGAACTAATTATTAACTTAAATTACACAACTTAAAATAAGTATAACAAACAATCAACATTTTAACTATATGTTCCAATCAAGTTATTAAATGTCTTAAATATCATATTATACCTTAAAATATATAACTATCGATTATTTATGAAATCTTCAACATGATAATCAATTTCAAAAACTTATTTTTGCAAGTTATTTAAAAAATCAATCGAACATGTATGCTTTCTTTCTTTATAATCTATATATTTTTGTTTGCGAATATGTATAAAATTTTAAACTTATACTACATTTATTTTTCACTTTGCTAATCCACATAACAAATCAATTATATTTATTTTTCACTTTGCTAATCCACATAACAAATCCTTACTATATATTTACTTATTACTAACTCATTTATGTTTTTCATCAATAATATAAATTAGGATTCTGAAGATGACATGCCAATTCGTTTTAAGCGTTCAAAGAGCCCAAAGTCAACTTGCTCTTCAAAAAAATTAACTTGCCGTCTTATTGATGAACCAACTGATGATGAAGATGATGAAGGCATAAATTTGACACAAGGTTTTGTGAAATTAATTGACGTAGAGGCAACAGACAATTTACCAGACATTGAGGAAAACATGAATGATGAAACTGGTGATCAAATTAATTTGGAAGATTCTATTGATGATGAAGTTAACATGAATGATGAAACTGGTGATCAAATTAATTTGGAAGACTCTATTGATGATGAAGTTTCAGGCGATGAAGCTACTGATGAGTTTGACAGTTTCATTGATGATGAAAATGTCGAAGATGTAAGTAGCGACAAAGGTTCTGATATCGACAACTAAAAATAAAGTTTCATAGATTATTCACATGTCCTGAATAATCTGAATAATAAGTATTTCTTTCCACATGTTTTCAATCATCATAATAAAATTATCAGTCTTTATTTAAATCGCTTACACGTATCCGATCGTCAAAGTTTTTTAGTTTGACTTTATCGTGTGATTTATTATCTAAATTTAATCTTATTCAATGTTAATTACATTTTTATGATAAATAATGTGTATTTACAATACTAAAACAACAGTTAAGATTCTACATACTGAAACTAAATTATACCAACAGTAAGAATATTTTGATAAGTATTGAGAATAGTTTAAAACGAGCAACCATGCATTACATATTATAACTTAATATGTAAAACATATTTTACTTCATAATTGTCTTAGCATAATTCTAATAAACCAAAACCAAATTAGCAGATAAACATATGTTACCCTAACATAAACCAGGTTCCAAACTGTTATTTTGTTCCAACAAAAGCATCTAGATAAGTTGCTACACAGCACATACTGTCAAAGTACTCTAACACACATGAAACACTGGATAAAGTGTTGGTCTTGCACCCTCCAAGTCAGTAACAACATATATCAACTTGAACCTTAGCATCGAGCCGTACTCAAAACGGCATTGTTGACCCAACCATGCCCATTCACCTCTCATTATCACATGATTTGTCCTTCCAAGATTCTCATAGTGACGGTCCATCTTGACGTTGAAAGGCAATTCAATTTCCTTGTGTTTCAGTATGGCCTTTGTGTACAGGTGCATAGGATAAGCTTCCTGGAATTTTGCCGGTATTGCCTGCCAGTATACATTAAATGTTATAACTCGCACTCCCTCACTATACCAACTAAAATTGATTACAAAAAAGAGACTTTAGATTATAACTTACAAGACGATTGAATGCCAATATTTTAGAGAATCGCTTATAAAACACATGAGTTGTTTCACCAAAATGTTCGCGATGCCCCGGCCATTTGCATAAATGGTACATTCTATCATCCTCTGAAAATCAACATAATGAATTTTTTGAAACACTCTTAACAAACTTTTTTCGTAATATAAATGGTATATTCAATTAATTAACGTGTGTTAATATATCTAAAATTAATCCTTATTTAAAAACTTACTCTTATCTTCATATGGTATTTCTGGTTGCATTGCATTCAGCCGAGTAGCACCAAGAAATTGCACCTCTGTGTTACCACTGCCATCCACATTGAACGCCATTAAATTCAGCAGATCATTCCTGATTTTCGTTAAGACCACCACATCACCCAAATCAATATCCTTTTCCTCACATAAACCGTTCCAATTGTTTTGATTCAAGACATATTCTGGAAGAACACCATTGCCATTTGGAGAAATACAGCTAATACTGACGTTAAACTCTTGCCCTTCATACCTAAGAAATCAGCAGCAATAGTCTGTAAAAATAATTTGTGTCAACTCAACTACATCCTACATTACGTAAGACATCTAGGGTACACTTGGTCGAAACAACAAATACCTTTGTTTACCCTCTATAACTATCGACCAAGCATCGCCATTAGTACATTATTTGTATTCAGTTTATAATAACTGTAAAAAAAAAAAAAAAAAAAAAAACAAAAAAAAAAAAAAACAAAAAAAAAAAACAAAAAAAAAACAAAATTTGTTATTACCTGATTTTCATATGTGAAAGCTATTGCACGTGACTGAAATCGAGAATATCGAAAAGCATGAACACCTTCATATCCTCCGGTTTCTATCCCCTCTTTGTCATATCCTGTTACGTAAAATGAATCGTCCCCTTCCTGTATAAAGTGCAATAAACTGACATCATCATCCATGTTCTCCACAAGAAACTCATTCCATTTTTGACCTCTAATCTCCACAACTCCTTCTTTTTTCTTTACTACTGTAACTTTTTTTCTCATTCTTCTTATTCTTGCCAAATACAAATGCCTATTCCCAGTGTAGGCATCATCATAGAATACCTCAGGTAGTTCGAGGTGTTCACGATATTCGTTATTGTGGATCAGTTGCACAACAAATTCAATCGGCATTTTCCTACAAAGTAAGCAAACCTTAAACATTACAACACTTTTTAGCTACCATATATGTTATCTTATAACTTGATTTCACCGTCCCGTTTCATGTCATCAATTCTTATTTCCTTTACTAAGAGAAATTATTGCCTTATAAAGTAAACAACGTTCAATGTCATCTTTGTATATGCAGTTTGGTACTAATCATGAATCCAAAAAGCTTACACATTCATAAACTCAATAAACCTTAATCTATTTCCATACCTCCGACTTATCTAATTACATCATACTCCCTTTTTTCCCTTTATTCCATTTTTTTGTGAATCAGTATAATATAAATCAGGTAATTGTTCTTTATACATCATACCAAAATCAATAATTTATTAAATATACATAAACGCAAAACAACCATTGCACATATATTTCTTGGATCTATACTTCATAACATCTAAAAGCTTCGGCACAGTATACTCTTAATCACAAACTTCCACTTTTATGTTTAGTATAAGGAACGACATGCATAACATATTTACCAAACATATTCAACAATTACTTGAAAGAACATATAGAATATAATGTTGATCAACAACCACATGCATCGCATACTCAAAATCTTATAAAAGAAAAATTTTAACTAATGGTCGGATGCTATCTACAAGATTAACAAGATGATGATTCATTTTTTTTAAAGGATTGTAACAAATAATTACCCGTTCGTTGTTTATGAAGGCTTACTATTCCGATTTGGTGGAGAAGATGAAGTAGATGGGTATTTTTCTGATCTCCAATTTTAGTACTTAATGAAAATATCATCAATATATCTATTAATATATATTTAGATTAGATATGATTGGAAGCTTCTCTATATTGCAGGTGTGAGGCTACTTAAAATCCGGTAATGATTATACTGCATGAAAAAAAACTTCGTTTAATATTTTTATTTTTCAATTTTTTTTATCACAATGTACAGTATATAGTAATATATATTAAATATTAAATTGTATCACATGTGAATTAAGTGTTGGGCTTTTACAAACCAATACCTTTTTTTGTTATACATTGGGCCTAATTTATTTGTTATTGTTTTAAAAAAATATTTTCATAATTATCAACAATTAAGATTTTTTTGTCTATAACAAATTTCAATTTTAAAGATTATGCTTCTATATTGTTTTAAAATTTGTACTTATCCATATCATTTCCTTTAAAGTATTTGTATCTACCCTATATATATACTATCAACTATAAAGAAAATACAGTTGCCTATACTATTTTCTAAACCTTTATTCAACAATATTAGATGGATTATCAACACAAGAATTCATCAAGGGTGAGTAATATATTCACTTGTAAGCATTCTTATGACAATATAATCTGTTTAAGGTAATTGCAAACTTATAAAGTTTGTTTATTTGTTTCTAAGCAGCAAGGAGTTAATAAAATATCACCAACTAATTTATGGATTCAAGATCTACCCGTCATCATCATATCAAATGATGAAGTTTGATCATCAAATAGTGTATACAAAGTGCTTTGATTTAAAACAATGTTGGAGCATGTATTGGTCGACGGATGATGATGTTTTACATCACAATATCCATTAAAAAATTTACGCTTATGTTTGAAACTTCGTAGTATTGCCCCATCCCATATCGGTTAATACTAGGCTGCCATATCTGGTATCAAATTCCACTTCCTACTATAGATGTTAACCTGTAACTTTTATTTATAAACAACTACTACTAACTTTGATTTTGATTTTCCTATTGCTAAACTTACAATTTGTTAATAAACTAAAATTGACTATGCTCAAAGCTGGATTATGTTTTGCATTCAATTTAAAAGATAATTTAGGATGTAATTGTTGGCAAGCAAATATTTTATACGACTGAATACGAATTCTATATCCCGAGCTAATATTTCTCCAACATATTGATCTAATGTACCAGAAAGTTGTTTTCTTGGCATGTATACAAGACTATTAATATCATTTATTTCGCCGAAAATCTCAAGTCGTATTTTTTGCTAAACCAAAACGTTTATTATTTTTGGAAAATGCTAAAAACATGGTAAATAGAATATCTGATTTGTTACTATTAAGCGAATTTATAGTAATCAAAAACCAACTTATTTAAATTTTAACATCATTGTTTTTTAGTTGTTACCACATGAATATGAATCAGATTCATCTTCAACCAAAGCACAATCAAAATGTTGTTCATGAATGTCCCAAAAACATGCATCGACAACTTAATGGATCTTTTGATGAACAACATCATAATCTGTCGACCAATATATGCTCCAACATTGTTTTAAATCAAACCACTTTCTATACACAAGTTGATGATGAAACTTCATCACATAATGGTATGTTATTCATTATTCATAAATTACTTATTATTTGCTTGAACTTATATTCTTTACGCCATTTATTGTTAATCTATACTCAGTATATCCATTAGAAGATCATCAAGATATCCGTAACAAGCGAAAATCTGCTATGATGGAGAAAACTCTAACTGATGAAGTTTTACGTTTCAATGATTTGCCATATAATAATGTTCTTAACTGTAACACCCCAACCCGACAAGGGTAGAAGTGTCACGAAAATGGTGACATATCAAAGGCAAGCATAACATACGACTTACATAATACAAATGGTTCACAATATTACAAAGGAAAATATACCAAATCTACATAGTCATACATAAATGAATACTAAAACTAAGGTATCGTCTTCAAAAGCTAATCCCTCATCCCAAAGCAAACCCAAGCTCCTGGCTTCCTACTAAAACCTGCCGCAGGAAAAAAAATGCGGCTGAGCTTAAAAAGCCCAGTGAACAGATATATAATAAACGGGAAACCAAAATCAAATGGAAATGAACAGACATATCATAATGAATGAGATATAGGAAAAGGAAATAAAGAGTAAGGTTTAGGACAGTCATCCACCACGAGCCCATATCATAACATATCACATATCATATCATATCTTCATAATCATATAGAGGGGAGACCTCTCAGATAATCAGATAATATGAGGGGTGTCCTCATTCTTCAGGTGGAGTAGCTAGCTCCCATATTTTGTGAAAGACGTGGATTGCACCCATCATCAGTCACCAAATCAAATCATATCATATCATATACAAAGCAAATCTAGGATGCATCCATTCGCCCCCCAAACAAATCATATTGGCCATATCAAATCATATCAAAGTGAGCTCATATCAAATCAAATGGGGACGGTGTAACCAAATCACTAGGGCTACACACTAGTCATGCCAGTGGTGCATCAAAGACACGGCCATGTTACCTTCATGGCTAGGAAACAAATTTGGCTCGGGTATCAAACTGGGAGTCAAAGGTCCAGGTCATAGGTTCATATCATAATCAGAGTGTCACATCGGAAAGGTCATATCAGAAGGTTCATATCAGAAGGTCAAATATCCCAAAGGGTCAATATCAAAAGTATTTTTCAAAAGGTTTTCTCTTAAGGTTCATTTAAAACAATCCTTCAAAATAGTTTTCATAAATGGTCGTTCAAATAGTTTTCATAAAACGATCTTCAAAATATTTTTCTTAAAGTCAATATATCATGTTTGAAAAACCCTTTCAAAATACTTTACTTAAAACATTTCCATCTCATATCAAAAAGGTCTTCATATCATAGGTCCAAAATCAGGGATCAAAGGTCGAAGCAAAGGTGTCATAGCAAAGGATCGTAACAGGGTATCAAATCAGAGATTTAACAGATCGGAGAAGAATCATAGGAAACCTTACAGAGAAGGTCAGAATATCTGTACCTTATGACGAAAACACAAACAGAAACAAAGCACAGAAATGGAAACGGCTCAGGATCCCTCCTTCTTCACACCTAAAGGAATGTGGAAGAGTATTACTATAGGTTTACACTAACTTTCCATTTTAAGTAAGTTTCCATATTTGGTAAGTTTCCAAAATTAGTAAGTTTCCACTTTTAGAAAGTTTCCATTTAGAAAGTTGGAGCAACATACTTAGTTAAATCATTATTACTGAAATTTGGGTATCTTTTATTACATTCACATAATAGGTCCTTAAGAATTCACAAATTACACTTTTCACCCTTTAGTTTCAAAAGTTACACTTTAACCCTTCAATTGTTCATAGTTACACTTTAGCCCCTTTATTTATCAAAGTTTCACAATGGTCACTCATTTTATCGTATTATATGAATGTATCCTCAATTTTACAGAATTTACACAATAGGTCCCTCTAGTTTACAAAGTTACATATTTAGTCCTTTAATTTATATTTTCAACCTTTACTTATTAATAATTACATATTAAGCCATTAAATTACCAAAATGACACATAACCCCCTGAATATAATTTATTACTCAAATCAACCCTAAGTTTCCAGAAATTACATATATGGTCCCTCTATTTAATTATTTTTAAAATCGAATTACACTTTATCAAAATAAACATTTTAATCCTTTTAATTATAAAAATTACACATGACACCCCCAACTTATATTTTATTCGAATAGTACACAGCCCAAATAAAGTTCTAAACATAACCCTTGAGTTTTAAAAGTTACAAAACACCCCCTTAGAATTTAATTTCAAACCAATTGTACTTTTTATTTATAAAACTCTAATGCTAAAAATACCAATAATTACCAAATCATTATATAATCATTATAAAATCATTAATTTGTCAAAACCAAGCCCTAATATTCAAACCCTAAATCGGATTACATTTTATTTTTATTTCTTCTATATATAACTTAAATCCGATAAAACAAATAAATCAAAAATAATTAGATCAGGCCATAAAAAATCGAAGTAGCATTTTTCCCAGGCTAATATGATCATGTAGAGTCCAAATAAAATAACTATGAAGCCTCAAAAATTCGGATTGAATTATTTAGGATTTATACCCGTTTTCCATGTTTAATTCGCAAATAATATGTAGATCATGCATGGTATGTTATAATCATTTTATTTGATGTTCTAAATACATATAGGATCTGAGAAAAATACCACAAAGAGATTCAAACATGTAGAATGGGTTGGAGGATTTATCTTGTACGCGTATAGCCAAAACGCCCAAAAAATCACCACGGCTTCAAAAATGATCTAAAAATCTTGAAACCAATTTTAACGTGTCACATATGATGTGAGGAACACAATAAAAATAAGAAACGAATTTTCCAAGATCGAATGAATCAAAATGGAATTTTTACCTTTCGGGTTGAATTAAACAAGAATTTTCGAAAACCCTTGAATCCGGCCACCAAAATTCGAAGTATTATTTTTCTAGGACTCCTTGGATGATGATTTAACACAGAAAAATAGCTTGGGATTTTTAGAGTGTCGATTGGAGGCTATGTGAATTCTTGGTGTGTGTTTATTCCAATCGGAAATTAGGGTGTTAAAAGAAAAGTGTGTGATTGAGTTTAAAATGGGAAGAACGAGTCAAGGGGGGGGGGGGAAATAAGACCAGGAATTTAATAAAATTGATTGTCAAATTAATGTGATTAATTTCCACATTTAAATGCATTTAATTTACTTTATATATAATTTAAAGTGTTAATAAAATACCATTCGGTTCTAAGGGGCATTTTAGTAATTTTATCTCTTGTATAAATGTTCAATGAAATTGTTAAAATTATTTGGGATCATAACTTATGCATTGCCAGAAGTTTGGGATTTTTTTGATACTTTATAAACTTTTAATTAATTTCTAAACTTGCAGGGGCATTTTGGTCATTTTACATGTTTTAGATTTTTAGGGTTTTACAACTCTTCCCCTCTAAAAGAAAAATTTCGTCCTCGAAATTTGCAAAGAATCAGAAATGAAACGAATCGAAACATAATAAAGACACACTATGCTGAGTTTGAATCCAATGATAACGTACCAATATACGGATGATAATTGAATTCTCTAGGAAGAGGTAAAGACAATACGTAGGGTTTTACATCGAATTGATTAGGCAGATTAGATGAGAATACATCAAATTGTAGCAACCATGAGGTGATGCAATTGTATAACTCTTTAGCTTTTCAAATAGTTTCGGCTTCGAAAGAGCCTTCCAAAGGTGTTCTCAGAATCCAAAATCTCATGTCTTACTCATAGCAGATCACAATGAACAGTTTCAACGAATGCGAAACGTAGATATAGCAGAACAGATTGAATCCATACGGACAGAAAACATATCGTTAGATATCATTAATTCGCAGAAGCTCCATAATAGAATATAAGATTATTATCGGAAGTGCAGAGGTCAGCAAAACGCGCGTCGAGAAGCCAAATGTATCAAGTCGAATATCAAAGACAGCAGATTAACTGGATATGTAGAATGAATCTAAGGTCTAACTAACCGCGAACAATCCCACTGAGATTAAATTTCTAAACTTCTTAGGTACTTCCAAAGATATCCTATGCCCATGATGAGTGCACGTTATATGGTGTAAGTATTATCACGTTGATCAGGCGTCATAATACTAGCACCACATAAGTATGCCCTTATGATGGTCATACTTTATCTCAAGTCGTAATCAGAACCACCTATCTTAATCCGCCTAGTACTTCTATAGACATCAAAGATCAACTAAATACGAATGTCAAAATTCCAAAGACAAAACAAAACTATCCGCACGAGTATTAAAATCCCAGATTTCCAAACTAACGTGAGGTACGCCGTTACTAAACATCGAATCTTCCATCACTATCCAAAATCTCTCAAACCGGTGATTATCGAACATACGAAATATAGGCACAACTGATATGCTTCTCGTGAACTTAGATCATAAGAGAATCTTTTAACGATATAACGAAGCTTAATAGAGTCAACCAAACAAAATTTAGTCGCCAAGAATTTCGGTCTGAATAGAATCAATTCTTCCGAATATGAAAGATCTGTTTTAAAATTTTCGTTCATTCAACGCACCCAATCTCTTCAAGTCTGGTAAGTCTGTCTTCGTCTGTCTATCAATCGGGAAGTGAAACCATCAATCCGGAACTTGTGTCTGGTTCGCCGAGCCTCCTGCAGTTCTTCTTGTAATGTGATGGGTATTGTGGATTTCTGGAACGGTCTTTAATTCTCTTCATCATACAGTCTGCTTCCGTTCTCAATTCATCTTAGTACAACCAAGATGAGTAGGGAAGTGAGACTGTGCTTCTCCATCAGCTCCAGGTTCGCCGTCTTGACTAAGCTTCTTCTTCTGCATCGCCAACACTTCTGCCTTGTAAGGAATGTCTTCACTCTTCAGGGTAGCCTCCGTTGTTGTTAACTCCAGGTCAGGCAAAGAACACCGTTGTCTTAAAAATATCCATCTCCCAGAATGTACAAATGATCTTTAAATTTCTAACAAGGTGCAAAATAATCTCCATGCTCTTCCCTTTTTGTTCCAATGAACAGGTATGGTTCGACAGACGTCTTTGCTATATGCCCAGACAATCACGTCAAATCTTACTTCCTACTCCGGTGCAAAACTTGGTGGTCCATCAGGAATCAATTTCAAAAAGTCCAGGCTGCTAAACAATGTTCAATACAATGCTCATGTTCAGAGAGTTCAAGCGCCAAAAGCTTCTAAGATAAGGTTTAGTCGTTGAAATACGAAATGGTTTCTAGGAAAACTTCAGTACTCGAAACAACATATCTTTAAGGGATACCAAAGCAAATGTGGAAAGTTAAAGTTCTGGCTTATATACTGAGATGAGTTCTAACAGATTTACAAAGGTGAAGCACACATCGCACAAAATTTATTTCAATCATTTCTCAAATCTTATTCGGGAAAATCTTCGAAATCCAACGGAAGTACGCGAAACGTTAATGCCATAAGAAATTCGAGTTAATATTCTAAACAATACAGTTACTAGACTCTTAACTTCATACTTAGGTTGGTTTACTTGCAGTAGATTCCAAGTCTGAATCCTCCTCCTCTTCCTCGCTGATCCATCCGTTCCGGTTCCCTTCTGGCTGGGGAAGTGGCTGGCTTGCGAAACCCCAATAAGTGTATCTTCCTTCATCTTCTATGCGGTCCACAAATCCGTACAAATTGCGAGGTTCAACTCGTACCACTCCTCCTTCTTCTGAAAACCTGGGGTCTCTTCCCTGGTATCTAGTTACAATGTCCTCTTCATCTGTTATTTCTGCCACGTGCAGCTGTTCTTCCGTCCCACTTATATTCATGATGGTCCTCCTTTCTTCGATCCGGCCCGGCCACATCCTAGTGGGGATCAATATCCTCTTGACAATCCTCCTCAATTTTCCGTTCCTCTTTCGGCCGATGGCGAACCTAGTTGTCCAACGATATCTGCGGCGTGCTGGGGGTGCCATACTGAAAATGACCTAAACGATACTAGGCATTAGAATTCGGTAGGTGTCAAAATTTACTCGAAACTCAAGAAATTCACGTAAAATATCATCAAATGAGCGATCGGTCCAAATTAATCTTCCAATCAAGCAGATCGGCAGCGCAAATCTTATTATTCGGAATTGAGATGAGAATATCCTTATACTCATAGTTATGAACTACAAAACTTCTCGCAAGAATATGGATGGGTGGAACAAACTCAAATAGGGTCAGGAGATACATAGCTACTTATCAAAACAAAAGACAAATAACAAAACATATCCAGTACGTCATCGCCATGGAGGTTCTCGGAATGCCTGAAGAGGCGTCAAAGTGATTAACAAAAGAATCAGAGGCAAATGAGGGTCTTTATCAAAATGACTATCAAAAGGGATCTGAAGATAAGGATCAAATAGTGTCTGCCAACAATTATGAAATTTCTCAATGCCTTCCAAATTTTATCAGGTTCAAATCTTAGGTGGTGCAAAGCATAAGCTTTTGATTTCCAAAAGAGATATCAACCGACTCTAACCACAAGCAAGGCACGAATCAGAGTAATGCGGAAGCAATGATACTTAGACAAATGCCTTATAGTCTACCCATTCCTCACCGGTCAAAACTTAGGTTCCTATAGGGAAATCCTAAAGCAAATTTTCAAAGGTTGTCCTACGAGCGCCTACAGGGAAAACTTAGTGGTCCTAACTTACACAGGCCAAGGGTAAATGTATTACGAATCGTAACCTGTCTCTGATACCATAATTGTAACACCCCAACCCGACAAGGGTAGAAGTGTCACAAAAATGGTGACATATCAAAGGCAAGCATAACATACGACTTACATAATACAAATGGTTCACAATATTACAAAGGAAAATATACCAAATCTACATAGTCATACATAAATGAATACTAAAACTAAGGTATCGTCTTCAAAAGCTAATCCCTCATCCCAAAGCAAACCCAAGCTCCTGGCTTCCTACTAAAACCTGCCGCAGGAAAAGAAATGCGGCTGAGCTTAAAAAGCCCAGTGAACAGATATATAATAAACGGGAAACCAAAATCAAATGGAAATGAACAGACATATCATAATGAATGAGATATAGGAAAAGGAAATAAAGAGTAAGGTTTAGGACAGTCATCCACCACGAGCCCATATCATAACATATCACATATCATATCATATCTTCATAATCATATAGAGGGGAGACCTCTCAGATAATCAGATAATATGAGGGGTGTCCTCATTCTTCAGGTGGAGTAGCTAGCTCCCATATTTTGTGAAAGACGTGGATTGCACCCATCATCAGTCACCAAATCAAATCATATCATATCATATACAAAGCAAATCTAGGATGCATCCATTCGCCCCCCAAACAAATCATATTGGCCATATCAAATCATATCAAAGTGAGCTCATATCAAATCAAATGGGGACGGTGTAACCAAATCACTAGGGCTACACACTAGTCATGCCAGTGGTGCATCAAAGACACGGCCATGTTACCTTCATGGCTAGGAAACAAATTTGGCTCGGGTATCAAACTGGGAGTCAAAAGTCCAGGTCATAGGTTCATATCATAATCAGAGTGTCACATCGGAAAGGTCATATCAGAAGGTTCATATCAGAAGATCAAATATCCCAGGTCAATATCAAAAGTATTTTTCAAAAGGTTTTCTCTTAAGGTTCATTTAAAACAATCCTTCAAAATAGTTTTCATAAATGGTCGTTCAAATAGTTTTCATAAAACGATCTTCAAAAATATTTTTCTTAAAGTCAATATATCATGTTTGAAAAACCCTTTCAAAATACTTTACTTAAAACATTTCCATCTCATATCAAAAGGTCTTCATATCATAGGTCCAAAATCAGGGATCAAAGGTCGAAGCAAAGGTGTCATAGCAAAGGATCGTAACAGGGTATCAAATCAGAGATTTAACAGATCGGAGAAGAATCATAGGAAACCTTACAGAGAAGGTCAGAATATCTGTACCTTATGACGAAAACACAAACAGAAACAAAGCACAGAAATGGAAACGGCTCAGGATCCCTCCTTCTTCACACCTAAAGGAATGTGGAAGAGTATTACTATAGGTTTACACTAACTTTCCATTTTAAGTAAGTTTCCATATTTGGTAAGTTTCCAAAATTAGTAAGTTTCCACTTTTAGAAAGTTTCCATTTAGAAAGTTGGAGCAACATACTTAGTTAAATCATTATTACTGAAATTTGGGTATCTTTTATTACATTCACATAATAGGTCCTTAAGAATTCACAAATTACACTTTTCACCCTTTAGTTTCAAAAGTTACACTTTAACCCTTCAATTGTTCATAGTTACACTTTAGCCCCTTTATTTATCAAAGTTTCACAATGGTCACTCATTTTATCGTATTATATGAATGTATCCTCAACTTTACAGAATTTACACAATAGGTCCCTCTAGTTTACAAAGTTACATATTTAGTCCTTTAATTTATATTTTCAACCTTTACTTATTAATAATTACATATTAAGCCATTAAATTACCAAAATGACACATAACCCCCTGAATATAATTTATTACTCAAATCAACCCTAAGTTTCCAGAAATTACATATATGGTCCCTCTATTTAATTATTTTTAAAATCGAATTACACTTTATCAAAATAAACATTTTAATCCTTTTAATTATAAAAATTACACATGACACCCCCAACTTATATTTTATTCGAATAGTACACAGCCCAAATAAAGTTCTAAACATAACCCTTGAGTTTTAAAAGTTACAAAACACCCCCTTAGAATTTAATTTCAAACCGATTGTACTTTTTATTTATAAAACTCTAACGCTAAAAATACCAATAATTACCAAATCATTATATAATCATTATAACATCATTAATTTGTCAAAACCAAGCCCTAATATTCAAACCCTAAATCGGATTACATTTTATTTTTATTTCTTCTATATATAACTTAAATCCGATAAAACAAATAAATCAAAAATAATTAGATCAGGCCATAAAAAATCGAAGTAGCATTTTTCCCAGGCTAATATGATCATGTAGAGTCCAAATAAAATAACTATGAAGCCTCAAAAATTCGGATTGAATTATTTAGGATTTATACCCGTTTTCCATGTTTAATTCGCAAATAATATGTAGATCATGCATGGTATGTTATAATCATTTTATTTGATGTTCTAAATACATATAGGATCTGAGAAAAATACCACAAAGAGATTCGAATGTGTAGAATGGGTTGGAGGATTTATCTTGTACGCGTATAGCCAAAACGCCCAAAAAATCACCACGGCTTCAAAAATGATCTAAAAATCTTGAAACCAATTTTCACGTGTCACATATGATGTGAGGAACACAATAAAAATAAGAAACGAATTTTCCAAGATCGAATGAATCAAAATGGAATTTTTACCTTTCGGGTTGAATTAAACAAGAATTTTCGAAAACCCTTGAATCCGGCCACCAAAATTCGAAGTATTATTTTTGTAGGACTCCTTGGATGATGATTTAACACAGAAAAATAGCTTGGGATTTTTAGAGTGTCGATTGAAGGCTATGTGAATTCTTGGTGTGTGTTTATTCCAATCGGAAATTAGGGTGTTAAAAGAAAAGTGTGTGATTGAGTTTAAAATGGGAAGAACGAGACAAGGGGGGGAAATAAGACCAGGAATTTAATAAAATTGATTGTCAAATTAATGTGATTAATTTCCACATTTAAGTGCATTTTATTTACTTTATATATAATTTAAAGTGTTAATAAAATACCATTCGGTTCTAAGGGGCATTTTAGTAATTTTATCTCTTGTATAAATGTTCAATGAAATTGTTAAAATTATTTGGGATCATAACTTATGCATTGCCAGAAGTTTGGGATTTTTTTTTTTTTTATAAACTTTTAATTAATTTCTAAACTTGCAGGGGCATTTTGGTCATTTTACCGGTGTTTTTAAACCAATCGCTATAATTTCCGTTAGGAGCTTATAACTCCGTCAGATTTCGAATTTTCAACCCGATAATTTTTCTGACACCCGATTCTTGTCAGGAATATATTTTTACAATTTATACAACTTCTTCGTATTTTACGTCATTTCGTTAACATTTATTTTAAGATAACTCGGTACCCGATAACACCCAAGGTATACACAACATCAACTAACTCTTATATTATATTGCAAGATATCTACATTTTCCATTCTTTTCAACATAAAGGACGCCCCCTCCCTATTGTTTACTTACATTTTCCAAGTTAGACCATGCTTCATTAATTAAATGTGTTTTCATGTCTTTTATTTATTTTGTATAACATACAAAACTAGCTCATTCACCAAGTAGCAAGATCAAAACTATCCCCTTTTTTCTCTCCTTCATCTCCACGGCTCAACCAAGATCCAAGAGAGGAATCCATAAAATTTTCATGTTCAAGTATTAATATTACTCCATTTGCTATCCTAGTTAAGGATTTATGATCAAAACCCTAGGTTATTGCACATTTCTCATCAAATCACTCAAATATTGTAAGTAAGCTTCATGAACACTCTTTGATCTTTTCATACTTTCATTTTACTAGTTTCATGTCATAGTTTCGAGATCTATATGCATATGTTAGCTTATACCACTCTATTTATACTTTTTATAACTATTGAACCCTAGATACTAAATATAAGTGGATCCTTGGTAGATTAGCAAGATTAGTGATGTTTAGGATTCCATGACCCTTGGAGAAGGTGTATGGTAGATCAAGAGTATTTGTGGAGTTGTGTGGAAGTGGTTTGATTATGTTTTGGACTAGAAAAATGTATTTTTAAACTATCTATATACCTACTGCCACGAAAATGATTTTCTGGAAAACTCAGAATTTTGTGAACCATTTTGGTCTCAATATTTAGAAAATACATTCAAAAACAAAAACGTGGGCGCTTGAATCACTAAAATCCGACTTATAACGAAGGAGATATGATTTTCCGAAGTTAACGACGAAAACTATTTTTCTGAAAATCCTTTGCTGATGAACAGTTGTCACGGGCTGTTTTGGGCATAAAACTTGATCTAGCCGTCCCGACTTATCAAAAATATGTTAATACGTTGTCCCACGATTCCGGGGATATAAAGAACGTAGAAAACGAGCTTATAACGAACAAGATACACGCGTTTAAACTTCGATAAATCCTATTATATTTTGACAGCTTTTAATGGAATATATCTTACGTACTAGAAACTATATTTTTCAAGTAACAACCATGGAGAGCCGTATTTCTTACCCGTTGGAACACGTACGATCAAAGGTTTATTAACGCGACTATTATAAGACATACCAAGGTTTTCAAAACGCCGAGACTAACACGAACGTTTTATACACATTATTACACGACTAGTTTTGACGTAACAAGTTGAACATAATTATACCAAGTCTTGGAAAACATTATATACCAACGATAACTATTATTTTCAAACTACGAGTGGTATAGGTTACATAGGCATGAACATTCACTACATCATCTAAGTAGATCATATTCATTCATATTAGGTCGCGGTTAGAGAATCGTGCCTCATTTCAGTGTATCCACTTTTGTCATCGTAGCTATCGCACCAGGTGAGTTTCATAGCCCCACTTTTACTCATTTTAACTGCTTTATAAACTCTTTGGGGGAGATACATGCTTAAACTGTTTGCTATTACTCTAAACAACTTTACTCATATGCTATGCTATACTTTCATACTATTAAACATATTGCGTAAATCTTGATTGTGTATTCTTGGATTCTTATACTTTGGGAAATGGCACCCAGTAAACATACATACATACATACTTCCAGTGGCTCCAGATTAAGTTGCTGGATGACTACTGAGACTCTCCAGTGGCTCCAGATTAAGTTGCTGGATGACTACTGTGACTTTCCAGTGGCTCTAGATTAAGTTGCTAGATGACTACTGTGACTTTCCAGTGGCTCCAGATTAAGTTGCTGGATGACTACTGAGACTATCTAGTGGCTCCAAATTAAGTTGTTGGATGACCATTAGCTTTGATAACTGTTGTGATAAACTTATACTTGTTTTACTCATACTATATGTTAGCAGTGGGTTGTAAACACACAGGTTGCGAGTCTTGTATGGCCAGGGCTTGGAACTGAGTGGATTTACAATGCCTTTGCTGGGAAATCTTAATCCAATGCAAATTCATTTTACACTAAACTCTATGAACTCACCAACCTCGTGTTGACACTTTAGCATGTATTTTCAGGCTTTAAGCAAAGGCACGCTACTGGAGGTTTTGGCAGGGCATGGCATGGTCATAGAAGACTCTGATATTCATATGGGACCGTTTTAAACGATATTTTCAAGGGCCTAATTCCGCATTACTTTTTACAATGTAAATCAACAATTTTTGTTAAACAATGTTATTCTAAATGATTAAGTTGAAAACTGTTCTTTGCACTTGTGTTGTGATACCAATTGAGTTGCACCCCAGCTACATGTATGCTTCCGCTGGACCCGATTTTGGGGGTGTGACAGATTGGTATCAGAGCCTTGGCTATAGAGAACTGGGTAACTTTAAAACCTAAACTATAGCTACATTTACGAAAACTTAACCCTATGACCGCCACGTGCCTGCCTGTCAAGCTGATGCCTCACATGTGGTTTGTTTGCTGACACATTTGCTGAGATTTGTGTCGTATTATCAGATTAACTATACCTTCTTATTTTCATTGATTACTATAACATAAGCATGCTCATATATCAAACACGTCATAGCGTTACACCTTTTTCTTTATGTAGTTTCATCATTCGACCTCGAGTTTGGTCACTTGCATTAGTCTTTTGAAACGTCCTTTAGATGTGAAGGACATAGTATTAGTATAACTAAGCTGAGTATTTCAGAATTCATTGAACCTCGGTGGAATATAGACTGGTCATCTATATTCGACCCGGGATAGTGAGACATAGCCTGACCACCTATGTCTGACTCAGAGATGAATTTTGCAATACTGAGAGTAGTTATAATAGAATTATGTCCAGATTGATTTGATTGATGTAAGCAATTCCAAAATCGAGCCAATCTTTCAAAAGACCTCATTTCAGGATGTTGAATCCATTATTTTTGGCAACTTGTTTCCTAGCTTGATCTAGTGACAGTTCTTGTTTGATGAGTTGCGAAAATCAAGCTAAGAGCCAAGTTGTTACCCCAGCTGATTCAGTTTAATCTCATGACAGTTCTTGTTTGATGAGTTGTGAGATTAAATTTGAATCGACAACCTAAACCGATTTAGCCTAATCCCATGACAGTTCTTGTTTGATGAGTTGTGGGATTAAGTAAAAATCGGTTACCTTTAGGTATTTTGAAGGCTACGCTCGAGGATGAGAAAGTTTGCCTCATCAAATCTGACCAGGAGAACGTGCGTATGTAGAACGAACGAGCTGAACTTCGGGACGAAGTTCCTTTTAGGGTGGGAGAATGTCACAACTCGTAATGTTAGGTCATTTTTCCGAACCTCGACAATTTACTATTCATTGATTACTATTCATCGTTTACTATTCACCAATCACTATTTACTTTTTACTATTCATCGTTTTCGAGGTAAATTTGTGATTTTGAGAAACTTTCGAAAATTTTACTATTCACGTGACACTATTCATTCCCGGAGAAAATTCCCGCTCATGATCAGCATTCATTTCTTTGTAAACTTGGTTTACGGATGTTTTTAAATTCGCATAACCAATGTGGTTTAGCTGCGAATTCATGCATTTACAGTTAAGACACGTCATGTAGACTAGAGCAGTCTGCACATCATCAGTAACATCATCAGTATATTAGTTCATGCACGGGTATGCATTATAACAATTTACGTATGGTTATTTATATAATTAACGTTACCACTCGGTCATTTCTACTGACATTATACCCAGTACTCCCGACAATGATCCTAGTATATTTTCATACTAAATTTAATGATATAGAGATTATATTATTAATTTACCGGTGTTTTTAAACCAATCGCTATAATTTCCGTTAGGAGCTTATAACTCCGTCAGATTTCGAATTTTCAACCCGATAATTTTTCTGACACCCGATTCTTGTCAGGAATATATTTTTACAATTTATACAACTTCTTCGTATTTTACGTCATTTCGTTAACATTTATTTTAAGATAACTCGGTACCCGATAACACCCAAGGTATACACAACATCAACTAACTCTTATATTATATTGCAAGATATCTACATTTTCCATTCTTTTCAACATAAAGGACGCCCCCTCCCTATTGTTTACTTACATTTTCCAAGTTAGACCATGCTTCATTAATTAAATGTGTTTTCATGTCTTTTATTTATTTTGTATAACATACAAAACTAGCTCATTCACCAAGTAGCAAGATCAAAACTATCCCCTTTTTTCTCTCCTTCATCTCCACGGCTCAACCAAGATCCAAGAGAGGAATCCATAAAATTTTCATGTTCAAGTATTAATATTACTCCATTTGCTATCCTAGTTAAGGATTTATGATCAAAACCCTAGGTTATTGCACATTTCTCATCAAATCACTCAAATATTGTAAGTAAGCTTCATGAACACTCTTTGATCTTTTCATACTTTCATTTTACTAGTTTCATGTCATAGTTTCGAGATCTATATGCATATGTTAGCTTATACCACTCTATTTATACTTTTTATAACTATTGAACCCTAGATACTAAATATAAGTGGATCCTTGGTAGATTAGCAAGATTAGTGATGTTTAGGATTCCATGACCCTTGGAGAAGGTGTATGGTAGATCAAGAGTATTTGTGGAGTTGTGTGGAAGTGGTTTGATTATGTTTTGGACTAGAAAAATGTATTTTTAAACTATCTATATACCTACTGCCACGAAAATGATTTTCTGGAAAACTCAGAATTTTGTGAACCATTTTGGTCTCAATATTTAGAAAATACATTCAAAAACAAAAACGTGGGCGCTTGAATCACTAAAATCCGACTTATAACGAAGGAGATATGATTTTCCGAAGTTAACGACGAAAACTATTTTTCTGAAAATCCTTTGCTGATGAACAGTTGTCACGGGCTGTTTTGGGCATAAAACTTGATCTAGCCGTCCCGACTTATCAAAAATATGTTAATACGTTGTCCCACGATTCCGGGGATATAAAGAACGTAGAAAACGAGCTTATAACGAACAAGATACACGCGTTTAAACTTCGATAAATCCTATTATATTTTGACAGCTTTTAATGGAATATATCTTACGTACTAGAAACTATATTTTTCAAGTAACAACCACGGAGAGCCGTATTTCTTACCCGTTGGAACACGTACGATCAAAGGTTTATTAACGCGACTATTATAAGACATACCAAGGTTTTCAAAACGCCGAGACTAACACAAACGTTTTATACACATTATTACACGACTAGTTTTGACGTAACAAGTTGAACATATTTATACCAAGTTTTGGAAAACATTACATACCAACGATAACTATTATTTTCAAACTACGAGTGGTATAGGTTACATAGGCATGAACATTCACTACATCATCTAAGTAGATCATATTCATTCATATTAGGTCGCGGTTAGAGAATCGTGCCTCATTTCAGTGTATCCACTTTTGTCATCGTAGCTATCGCACCAGGTGAGTTTCATAGCCCCACTTTTACTCATTTTAACTGCTTTATAAACTCTTTGGGGGAGATACATGCTTAAACTGTTTGCTATTACTCTAAACAACTTTACTCATATGCTATGCTATACTTTCATACTATTAAACATATTGCGTAAATCTTGATTGTGTATTCTTGGATTCTTATACTTTGGGAAATGGCACCCAGTAAACATACATACATACATACTTCCAGTGGCTCCAGATTAAGTTGCTGGATGACTACTGAGGCTCTCCAGTGGCTCCAGATTAAGTTGCTGGATGACTACTGTGACTTTCCAGTGGCTCTAGATTAAGTTGCTAGATGACTACTGTGACTTTCCAGTGGCTCCAGATTAAGTTGCTGGATGACTACTGAGACTATCTAGTGGCTCCAAATTAAGTTGTTGGATGACCATTAGCTTTGATAACTGTTGTGATAAACTTATACTTGTTTTACTCATACTATATGTTAGCAGTGGGTTGTAAACACACAGGTTGCGAGTCTTGTATGGCCAGGGCTTGGAACTGAGTGGATTTGCAATGCCTTTGCTGGGAAATCTTAATCCAATGCAAATTCATTTTACACTAAACTCTATGAACTCACCAACCTCGTGTTGACACTTTAGCATGTATTTTCAGGCTTTAAGCAAAGGCACGCTACTGGAGGTTTTGGCAGGGCATGGCATGGTCATAGAAGACTCTGATATTCATATGGGACCGTTTTAAACGATATTTTCAAGGGCCTAATTCCGCATTACTTTTTACAATGTAAATCAACAATTTTTGTTAAACAATGTTATTCTAAATGATTAAGTTGAAAACCGTTCTTTGCACTTGTGTTGTGATACCAATTGAGTTGCACCCCAGCTACATGTATGCTTCCGCTGGACCCGATTTTGGGGGTGTGACATTTTACATGTTTTAGATTTTTAGGGTTTTACATTAACTATCACCCAAATACATCAACAACTGTTACACCCATTGGTATGTTATGAGAATTAACCTATATACTATTGTAGTTTATACGTTTTTTTTTGCGAAATTATACTCTCAAATAAATTTTTATGATTGACATGGTTTATCTTTATGTTTTTTTGTTAGGGTCTTCACATCATTATCAGTGGCAGAAACGTAAATTTCTTTGTAACAAAAATAGTTATCACTCTAAAGCAATTTATCGAGATAAAGAAATTTTGTCTACTTTTAATCAAGATTACGAGAATAATGAGAATGTAGACATGTCTGTAAATACCTTTCAACGTTCAAAAGATTCAAGTATTGGTGACACATTTGCTAATATGCAATCTCAACGACGTCCTCTACATGACATAACTACGAGTAATTTTATATCCATGTTCATAATGCAATATTTTACTTCTATGTTAGTGAAACATTATTTGACAATATTTGTTTATGTAATAGGTACAAATGCAAACATGAACCAAATTTTGCAACCCTCAGAATCTGGGAGTATTGTATCGGATTTCACAAATCCTACTCTAATTAAGAGAGCACGTGGACGTCCCCGTAAGAATATTTTAGTTACTCAGTTATCACCAAACATTTATGAAAGAGCATCAACGGTGCCTATATAAGCATGTTTTTAATGCACTATTTATTTCTACATGAATTAAGTAATAATAATGTTATATGCAAATTCATAGTTCAATATTAATTTATATGTTCTTCACACCTTATTTCACCATATTTGTTTATGTACTAGGAAAAAATCCTTCACCAGTTAAGAAAGGACGTGGACGTCCACGCATGCCAGATGTAGTAAACTTGAATTCACCACAACTTGGTTCTGGACAATCTACACGCTTTGCTATACCAGAAGCAAGTAATCCTGTTCTTAATGATGTTACAAATTCAATAGGAAATACAAACAATGTAGGACGTCCCCGTAATAAACATTTAGTTACTCAAGTATCACAAAACCTTTCTGAAGGAGGATCAACTATGGCCATAGAAACAGGTTGTGAATGCAATATTTTGTTCTACATAGCATACCTACGATTATTTTTTTATTCAATAATAATGCAATGTATATTTTTATTTTTTGTAAACCTTATTTGACAATATTTGTTTATGTACTAGGTACGAGTTCCAACATGAACCGAAGTTTGCAAACCTCACAATTAGAGAATATTTTATCGGCTTTAACAAATCCCACACCAATTAAGAGAGGACGTGGACATCCACGCATGCCAGATGTAGTAAACTTCAATTCACCACAAGTTGCTTCTGGACAATGTACACGCTTTGCTATACCAGAAGCAAGTAATCCTGTTCTTAATGATGTTACAAATTCGATAGGAAATACAAACAAGGGAGGACGTCCCCGTAAGAAACATTTAGTTGCTCAAGTATCACAAAACCTTTCTGAAGAAGAATCAACTATGGCCATACAAACAGGTTGTGAATGCAATATTTTGTTCTACATAGCATACCTACGATTATTGTTGTATTCAATAATAATGCAATGTATATTTTTATTTTTTGTAAACCTTATTTGACAATATTTGTTTATGTACTAGGTACGAGTTCCAACATGAACCGAAGTTTGCAAACCTCACAATCAGAGAATATTTTATCGGCTTTAACAAATCCCACACCTATTAAGAGAGGACGTGGACGTCCACGCAAGACAACTACAGGTAAATTGTTTCAGTACATGATCTATAAACTGTAATTAGTTAATCATTTTAGAGTAAACAAAATATTTATATATATATTTTTAAATTTAACAAAATAGATAACTCCACCAGTATATGTGTTTCACCAAACACATCACAAGGTGCTTCGGCAGAGTTTACTACAGGAAATTTATCTAAACAACAAGGAAGGCTTCCCGAAACAGGTACATTATTTAATCACAAACCCTTTATAAGATGTATATATATATATATGGGTCCCTTTCTTACGAGAACCATGTTATCTACAAGAACTGCGAGAACCACCCTTTTACAACTAATAATACACAATGTACATCATTTAATGCTCCATATGATTTTGTTATTTTTATTTAATTCAAAAGGGCATATTAGTAAAAGACATTTTCATATTATTTTTGTTTTTTTATATAATTTCCGTTTTTTTTTAAATCTTAAAATTCGGATTTTTTTTTTTTTTTTTTTTTTTTTTTTTTTTAATGGTAACATGTTTTCAAATAGTCATGGTGCATACATGTTTTTTATACCTAATCATTAGTTATTTCAAAATCTCATGGTGCAAGCATGTTTTTTTTCCCCAAATAGTCAAGGTGCATACATGTTTTCAGTTAGTCCAAAGTGCATATATGTTTTTTTTTTCCCTTTCAAGGTGCATATAGCTTTTTTAATATAATGAAATTTATAACAAACCAAGAACATAAATGTTATATACAAACTTCGATATCGATTGAAATATAATTAAAATACAAATTTCTAAAAGCATAAATACATGAATCTAATCGATCTATACACGTGAGCACTAATAATATTCAACACAAATGAACATATGCGCACGAGTAGCCGTCAACATTTTTTCAAAAGTCGGACATACATGCACACTTGTAGCCGTGAGCATTCTTGTAATTACACCTGATACAAAGAAAAGTACAAAAATTAGCAACCATAATATTATTAAAAATTATACATGTACATGAGTATATGTATGTTTTAGGAAACATACTTGTTTAGCAAACACAAAACATATATGTTTTTAACGTAAACATATAACCAAACATAAAACATATATGTTCTATAATCCAAACGCAAAACATATATGTTTTATTCGTAAACATATATGTTTTTTTTATAAAACACATATGTTTTTTTACAATAAGTACTGAGTATATATTTGTCACCTGTCAAATTAATTCGGCTATATTATTAACTGCGTATATATTTGTTACCATCTTATTACTAACCACAGCTAGGTTTACCTTCCATGAAACTCAAAAAATTTTCCAACGACACCATGTTTCCTCAACATTTGGGTAACGGTCAAAACCAAATCAGTTGCTGTAACACCATCTTGCAATTTTCCTGATAACTTGAAGCCAACAACTCCAGGCAAAACCATGCTCATTGGCTGCAAATAAGAGCATAATATTTTATCAGTTATTTTTCTTTGCCAAGTACCATCAGAAATATGTCAAGTTAATTGTTATTTCAGAATTCTATACCTGCCCAAGCATTGCCGCCTCGGCTTCAATACCTCCAACACCCCAACCAGCAACACCTAACCCGTCAATCATAGTAGTGTGGGAATCAGTTCCCACAACACTATCGGGATAGAGCACTCCATCAGTGTTGAAAACAACGCGGCCCAGGTATTCAAGGTTTACCTGAATTTGCATCAAGACAAATTAGAACTGCTTTTTTCACTAATTTTTTGGCAATGAAGTTGCATTTTAAAATTATAACAATAGCAAACATCAACTTGAACCGAATGATCAATCACAAGATCCACTGGAACCTGAAGCAAAACATCACAAAGAAATAAGTCATATGTTGCCAGTTTTGCATAGGCGCAAATAGAAGCCCTGAATGAAGTGGAAGACCCATTGACTCTAATTATCATAGTATTCTTTTCATCAATATGCAGATACAAGACATACCAAATCAAATCTTTTCACCAAATCTTATGGGTTTTGGTCACTTTTAATATGAAGGTCATTTGACCTGTGAGGTCAAGAACATACATGTTTTACTAATCGAACATACATGTTCACCCCAGTTACACACATGTTTTACGAATCGAACATACATGTTCACCCCAGTTACACACATGTTTTACTAATCGAACATACATGTTTTACACCATAATTCACCCCCAGTTACACACATAACATACGCACCCAATGTGAACATACATGTTTTACTAATCGAACCCAAGCAGATCTAATTAAAACCCGCATTCTCCCTAAAGGCCTAAACTAATTAAACCTGTCGGATCTAAGAGATGCAATCAGAAGATAACTTTTTCATTATTAACTAAGAGAATGATGGTTTACAAACCCATGAAATCTGTATACTTTTACTTTTCAGATCTAAACATTAACTTTTCAAATAAAAATGATGGCTTGACTTTTTCAAATCGGTTTTTTTATCATGTCGATAGCCATATTTCGTTTTTCAAATCGAAAAGTGGATATCTAGTTTTAGATCGAATGTTTTATCATATCGGAAAACACAATATATGAAGACAGTGGAGAAGATACTTCTCGTTCATATTTCACTATAACTATATCTAGTTTTAGATCGAATGTTTTATCATATCGTAACCAAACCTTACACAACATACTTCTCGTTCATATTAAAACAAAAAAACCAATTATAGAGAAGAAAAAAAACTTACAATATATGAAGACAGTGGAGAAGAAATTTATGCTATTGAAACTTGTATATGCTTGTTAATATCTGCTAGTTCTCGACTTGAAATTTATGGGCGGCTATGGTGTTCGACTGTTCGTGTGTTTAAGTGGGCGGCTAGGGTTATCAGAGGAAGATAAAGAGATTTGTTAAAAGAATGAAACAAATAGGTTTTTGGGAAACGGTTTTGTGAAGGGATCCTATTTTTTTGGGAGAACTAAATTCCCATGTTACCCCTAATTTATTCTTTTCATTCAAAATAAATTGTTTATATTTTCAAAAATGCCATTTTGCATTGAACTAGTGTACATTATGCATTATTAAGAGTAAAAAAGTGGTTCTCGCAGTTCTTGCAGTTAAAATGGTTCTCGTTTGAAAGTTACACACACACACACACATATATATATATATATATATATATATATATATATATATATATATATATATATATATATATATATATTTAATACTTCTAAATTTAACTATTTTTTTTGTTAAAATTTAAAAAATAGATGTTTGTACCAGTAGTACTATAACGCAACATTTCCAGAACGTATCTTCCATCAATGGCAGTGGATCTCTAAGTCCTAATATGTTCACACCTGTGATACGTGAAAACATACCATTCCAAAATATCGATTCCACCAGTAAGTTATGTCATATTTTCTACATAAATTAATTTTGCATCATACCACATTATAAGTTAATGAATCATTAAACATTATTTGTAGGTAACATGTCAAAGAGAACTTGCAGATCAAGATTAGGCAACAACAGTCCAGTTCATTTTGACATTGGTGAACATAATTATTGACAATAAAGTCCTATTCGTGTTATATTAATAATTCATACACTAAAATATTTTTGCGTATAACTGTATATGTTATAAAGGCATTCCGACTATTGTCTCGACACCACCTACAAACAAAGAAAAAGGCAAATCAATAGCAGATACAACGTCGGTTGATTTATCAGCTGAATTTTCTGAGGATGAACATGGATATATTGAACGTATTTCAGGCATATCTAAAGGTATAATTATTTTAGAAGGAAGATTCTTAACGTTAACTCTTTTTTTTCTATTTATATGTTTGAGTTATTTTTTATCTTTTTGTATTATAATAAAACAATACATTTTATATATATTTTTAGATTACCTCGACCATGGTGATCAGAATATTCAATGCATAAAATGTGGAGCAATGTTGTGGCATGCTGAGGTTAAAAGAGGAGCATATAACTCTGGTAATGATGACTCATTTTCTTTGTGTTGTGGCAAAGGAAAAGTTGTGTTACCTGTTTCATTGAAGGAACCTCCTCAATTGTTAAAGAAACTAATGAATGGGGAACACAGAAAAAGCAAATCTTTTCTTGAGAATATACGGCGCTATAACTCGATGTTTGCTTTTACATCCATGGGTGGTAAAGTTGACCATACCGTTAACAATGGCCGTGCACCATATTGTTATAGAATACAAGGCCAAAACTACCATTTAATCGGAGATTTGTTACCAAAAGATGGTGATCCACCAAAGTTTTCTCAACTTTATATTTACGATCCACAGAACGAAATTCAGAACCGCATTGATTCTGTCAGGTAAATTTAATGTACACTGTTTGGTGTTATTATTATTATTATTTCTTCCGTTTGATTTTAAGGTTAAAATTTATAACTAAAATACACCGACTATACCTTATTTTTCCAATTCATTACAGTTCCAACGAGCCTGGATCTTCTTCTTCTAACCGAAAATTCGATCGTCAACTAACTAAAGACCTTAAAAGAATGCTTGATGCTAATAACCCTCTGGTATTGAAGTATCGAATGGCTGGTCTGCAAATTGCTAATGGAGTAGAAAATGTTAAGATCAGGCTGATTGGAAGGCGTGAAAAAGATGGGAGGCAATATAACCTTCCTACAGCAAATGAAGTGGCTGCACCTATTGTTGGCGACTTTGACAACAATCATACCGAAAGGGACATTATGGTGCACAAAAACAGTGGCAAAAAGAAAAAGATAAGTGAGTTACATGTTTCATACCTTCCATTACAGTACCCGTTATTGTTCCCTTACGCAGAAGATGGTTATAGAGCTGACATATACCATCAAAGTATTACTGATGAAACACCAGACAAGGATAAAAAGTATGTCACAATGAGAGAATGGTTTGCTTACCGTATACAAGATAGACCAAATGTTTTTTCAACTGTTTTAAACAATAAGCGCTTATTCCAGCAATTTTTGGTCGATGGTTACACTATGGTTGAAGCCGAGAGGCTGTTATATATAAAGAATAAGAACAGTGAATTAAGATGTGAAACTTATTCCCGTTTAGCTAAAGCTGCTGAATTATCAAACCAACAAAACAAGAAACGTGGAAAAAAGGTGATTTTGCCGTCGACCTTCACAGGTAGCCCAAGATATATGATGCAGAACTACTTGGATGCTATGGCGATGTGCAAGTTTTATGGATACCCTGATCTATTTATAACCTTTACATGTAATCCAAAATGGCCTGAAATTACAAGGTTTTTACGTAGCAAGGGTCTTAAATCAGAGGATCATCCCGACATTACCACTAGAGTGTTTAAGATAAAATTGGATAACTTGATAAAGGACATTAAGGAGAAACGTATTTTCGGTCGCATTCGTGCAGGTACATTACAAACTTTACTTAACTTTTGTCTCCCACTCAAAGCTTTATACAACTTGCTTTTTATTAATACCGATTGTTTTTTTTTTTTTTTTTTTTTTTTTTTTTTTTTTTTTTTTTACAGAGGTTTACACAATAGAATTCCAGAAACGTGGACTGCCTCACTGTCACTTGTGTGTATGGCTGGAATCAAATGACAAGCTGAGACTCCCTGTCGATATAGATAGATGTATATCTGCTGAAATACCAGATATAGATGAAGACCCCGAACTACACCAATTGGTTACGGAATTTATGATGCACGGTCCTTGTGGTCCTGATCATAGAAGCTGCCCTTGCATGGTTGCAGATAAGTGTTCCAAGAATTTTCCAAAGCCATTTAATGAGTCTACTTTCATCGACGAAAGTGGCTATGCTATTTATAAAAGGACAGATGATGGCAGGACTGTTAAGAAACAAGGTGCTGATCTTCACTGTGGTTTTGTCGTTCCATACAATCCAACGTTATTGAAAAGGTATCAAGCTCATATCAATGTTGAATGGTGCAATCAGTTTGGATCCATCAAGTATTTATTTAAATACATAAACAAGGGACCGGATAGAGTTACTGCTGCTGTCGAAGATGAAGAGATGGATGAGATTAAAGACTTTTACGATTGCCGTTATTTATCAGCTTGTGAGGCTGCGTGGAGGATATTTAAGTTTGATATACACCACCGGTTCCCTCCAGTAGAGCGTTTGCCATTTCATCTTCCAAACGAGCATTCTGTTGTATTTGATCCCACTGAAAGTATCGATTTTCAACTCGATCAGGCCTCAGCTAATACTACCAAGTTTTTGGCTTATATGGATCTCAATAAAGAAGATGAATTAGCACGATCGTTGTTGTATGTTGAGATCTCAAAACATTTTGTTTGGAACAGTCAAAACAAAGTATGGACTCGACGAAAGCAAGGCAGAAGCCTAGGTAGGATCCATCACGTTCCTCCCTCTTGGGGCAAACTATTTTATTTGCGTATGCTTTTAAACAAAGTTAAAGGAGCAACAGAATGGGACGATTTTAAGACATTTGATGATGTGGTATACCGTACGTATAAGGAGGCTTGCGACGCACGTGGATTGTTACAGGATGACAAGGAATACATCGAAGGAATTATGGAAGTAAGTGCGTGGGGAACTGGTGAATACCTTCGTAATCATTTTGTTATGTTAATACTATCAGATAGTATGTCTAGACCAGAAGTCGTTTGGGAGAAAACGTGGACTCTTTTAGCAGAAGACGTTGAAAATTTAGAACGGAAAAAAAGAAATCATCCAGGTATCATAACATTTTATTATAAATCATATATAATAGTACACTTTTAAACGCAACTTTCAATTGGACCTGTAGTTGTCAATGTTGTTGAACTAATATTCATTTCTTTTTGTGCAGAATTGTGTCTAATAGATAAACAAAAGTACAATATATGTTTAACGTATATTGAGGACAAGTTACTCAGCAATTCGAAGAGCCTCAAAGATATTGTGAATATGCCGTATCCGGATTCAGATTTCACAATGGATGAATACAATAGGTTGATTTATGATGAACTAAGTTATAACGTGCCAGAATTGATACTCCAACATCAACAGCTATGCGGAAGTTTGACAAATGAACAAAAAAGAATTTATGATACCATAATGGATGCTTGTGATAATGACAAAGGAGGTATGTTTTTTGTATATGGTTACGGAGGTACAGGAAAGACTTTCCTGTACAAGACATTGACCGCTGCTTTAAGGTCCAAGAGTCAAATAGTTCTAAACGTAGCATCCAGTGGTATAGCCGCGCTTTTGCTAGATTGTGGTAGAACAACCCATTCTCGGTTTGCAATCCCTATGAATGTCGTTGAGGATTCAATGTGTAGTATTAGTGCTGATGGTGATCTTGCTGAATTGATTCGCCAGACAAAGTTAATTATATGGGACGAAGCACCAATGGTTAACAGACTTTGTTTTGAAGCTTTTGACAGAACTCTACGAGATATATCAACAGGTGCATTTTACTTTATATTTTACCAACTTTTTTTTATATCTACTTAGTATTAGTATTACATTGAAATTATTTATACATAACATATAATACAATCTTTCTTTAAATAATAGCTGTTAAGAAGACATATAATAATGTAAATTTGAAATGTAGCAACATATTGTTTCTTACTTTCCAGATTCATTAACTTTTAAAACGTATGCATCCTTTCTAATTAACCCATTCAATTTATTCATTTTAATCCTCATTATAAACATTATTTTCTAACCATGTACAAAATCATATTGGATTCATACTCGCTTATTATTGTTACCAAGTTAAGCATAGTGAATTGACATGAAATAATGAATGCAGAAAACAAAATTCATTACTGAGTATAATGTTTTATTTTTGTTTATACGTAATATAAACAAATAATATTTCTAAACTGTATATATTTACGTTTAAATTGTCTTTTTAACAGGTACTTATACGGAAGTTTCAGATAAGGTGTTTGGAGGTAAGGTAGTTGTCTTTGGTGGCGATTTTCGTCAAATACTACCGGTTATTCCAAACGGTAGCAGGCAAGATGTTGTACATGCTTCCTTAAATAAGTCTTATCTATGGAATCATTGCAACGTCCTTAAACTTGCCGAGAATATGAGGCTTCGCGTTGGTTGCAACCCCGGAGATGCAGATCAAATTAAGGATTTTGCTGATTGGATATTGAGTATTGGTGATGGGTTAATTGGTGGCACTAAAGATGGTACTGCTGAGATTGAATTCCCAGAAGAAATGCTAATACCTGATTCTGACGATCATGTGCAAGCTGTAATACAAGAAACTTATGATAATTGGGAGGATAATCTTTGGGATCCATCTTATTTCCAAGATCGAGCCATTCTTGCACCAACACATGAGGAAGTTGATAAAGTTAATGACCGAATGCTTTCTCAACTTAGTGGCAGAGAGAAAGTATATTATAGTTCAGATACAGTGTCAGATTTAGATGTGGATTTTAATCATAGCGAGGATATGTACACTACAGATTTTTTGAATACAATCAAAATGTCTGGACTTCCACATCATAAATTAGTTCTGAAGATTGGCACTCCGGTTATGTGTTTGCACAACATTGATCAACGAGGTGGATTGTGTAATGGAACCAGATTACAAGTAACTAGAATGGGAGTCAATAACATTGAGGCAAAAATTATATCAAGGGGTAAAGTGGGTGAGGTTCGATCTATACCTAGAATGGTTATAAGCCCATCCGACAAGAAGATGCCTTTTCAGCTTAATAGGAGACAATTCCCTATTTCCGTTTGTTTTGCCATGACTATAAACAAAAGTCAGGGTCAAACATTGTCTAAGGTTGGGTTATATTTGGAACGGCCCATTTTTTCACACGGACAACTTTATGTAGCAGTCTCAAGAGTCAAAAGCAAAAGAGGCCTAAAAGTGTTATGTTGTGACAAAGACGGCAACTACACAAATTCTACAACCAACGTTGTTTATAGAGAAGTTCTTCATAGATTATAAACTATATGTTACTTTGTTATTTTCAACCTTAGGTTTTATTAACTTCATTGTCTTATTAATGGTAGCATGTTTATTTTTTTCATTTATGTTGCTACACATTCATACTTATATTCTTATTATTCTTATTTTATAATCACTTCTTAAATATAGCTTATGATGAACATACTGAGGACGATTTTGATATTTAGAATGTGTATATGGTTATTATTTTAATTCACCATGTTTATGTTACAAAACTTTCTAGATGCTTTTGTTATATGCACACTTTCAACATAACAGTTTATCACGTCCAGAGAAAATAATAATCATGATTAAATACGTTTCTTATGTATGCAAAACAACTAAAATCCAAACACAAAACATATATGTTGTATACTCTAGAGACTACACACATATGTTTTATACGTAAACATATATGTATCTAATTTGAACATTGTATGATATATTATTGTTGAAAAAACTATAAGCTAATAAGCCTCTTTTTCTAATAAATATAAGCTATGTGAATAAGTTGTATTTTTTTTTTATTTTTTTTTTTTTTTGTGAAAGGACAAATTATATATACTTCGCAAATAAGTACAAAAAATCAAACTAATTTACATGGACAATTCACATTACTTTCTAAATTGGATATCAATAAATAGGCTAACTCTACTCAAGCATTCTATAGCTATATTCTATCTACGAACTATACAAGACTATAGATCATTCAAACAACATTGACAATATAAATAAAAATGGCATGATATTCACAATATAAATTGTGTAAATAAATAATATTATTTAAATAAGTATAAACATGTTAAGGAAATGATTGGCAACTTTATTAAAATTGTAACAACTTCCTATAATTTGGAATGATAATATGTACACATTTAATTTTAGAATTTGAAACAACAATCTTATCACTTGCTTGATACAATTGTAGTCGATTCATGCCCCTTTTATCGTGTATATAATTTCTTCCACGATTTAACATTTCATATTCAACAAACAAATACTACTTACAATACTCTCCGTATCATGGATTCCTCAATGAAGAGAAAAAGAATTGATTCTGAAAATGATGAACATGAACTAAACCATGCCAAGTAAGTTTAACAATCTTTAATTCATATGGTTTGTACTTGGTATAACTATTTTTGCAGCGCCTAAACCAACATGTTCTTTTAACAGCAATAAACAAGACTCACCAACTGAAATCTCTATTAAGGAATCTGTTGCATCAACAGGTTACATTCAACTGTTTTATACATGCTTATTATGACACACAATGGGAAAAACAATGTCGATTTACATTATAATATTTTGTAATTCTCAAATACATCTATTACTAATATTTAAATTTTGTTATTTTTTGGTAGAAGGAGTACATGATGATGTACAAGATGAGGCAGTTAGTGCCAAAAAGCATCCTGCGGTTCGATATTTTGAAATATTATCAAAGTTGAGAAAGAAGAAATGGGACAAGTTTGAAAGGCTGAACAAGAAACCAAAGACAAATTTTAAAATGAATAATCTTGAGGCAGCCCAAAGACGTTACAAAAAAATGGAGGTTGCTGAAGAAAAAAATGTTTCCGACGAAGAGACAATGGAAACAATATATTACGACAAACTTCATTTAGCATTTGATCAAGAAAAAACTCCTAAGTTTAATTTTTAGGTGTATCTTTTATTTATCTTTTTATGTTTATGTAACTTTCTTAATGAATAATATTGTTTCTTTTCCTAATAAACATATATTTTATGATGAACTAATACAAATTTACAAAGAAAGAGTACAGATTATTTATACTACTCCTACTTTGACTAAGCTACTTTTACTTTAACTAAAGTAATACATCTTTAGAGTTTATTATAAATGTTCATTCTACAAAATCTATTCATTTGTTGCTTGGCCTTAGACTTAGATGGTTTATACTTGAGTTGATAAGTCATTGATATTTAGTTGACTTTGGATAAACTGGTATTTCTAAACAATCTTGATATTCAAAACAACTATGATATTCAAAACACTCATAAGCTGAGTACAAGTCTGAAATTCAAAGCAACATTCACACTATTAATACTGTAAAGCTATCAAAAAGCATTTGCTTGAATTTGTGATCCTTTTTCCTGCAATACTTAACAACAACAACTACTAACATTCATTCCAACAATAAACATAACATAAACAAGTGCATACTAATAGACATCCGATTAATATTATAACCATATTACAACTATTTTTTGTTTAAACATCCAACACCTTACTGAGTCATTGGCAAAACTGCTACCTTTAGAACATCCAAGTAGCACTTACACAAACATTATCACCACAAACAAGAACTACTTAAACCTTAAACATCATGACTAGGAACATAAACTATTTACATAATCCATCATACACAGTTCCACCACTTACCCATAATTATGTTAGCATACTTAAAAACATAAACTTACAAAACACATCTACTTCCACACGCCACACCGACCTTCAAACTTAATCAACTTTCTATAATTTTTTGATCATCTTAAACTTCTCATTAGCACGACGACCACTTACCTGGCGCCTCACATTCAACAACCCAACTTCCTCCAAATCCTCTTGTTGTGCCAACCTTAGACGTTCCAACGGTTCCTGAAGCACCAATGGGTTACCAAACTTTTCCAGTTCATTGATAACATCATACCTATGCTTAACACGACTTTCAATCTCCTCCCTAATATTTTCATATGCTTGCTCATCAGTCATGTTTGCCTTTCTCTCCCGTTCAAAAAGAACAGCAAGAACATCCTGAAAACGGCGAGAAGGAGCTTCCTTTGCTAACATATCATATATTGGAAACCTAGAAGCCATTATTTGGAAGAAATTTTTTTTGAATAAAATTTGCTTTAAAATGGAGAGAATTAGTCTTGAAGAAACATGAATGTAGGTGAATATATGGTGACAATGAGTAGTTCATAGTCTACTAAACACCTCGAGCAGCAAAATTAAGAGCAGAAACTAATTATTAAGTTAGAAGCATTTAATGTATGTTTTGTAAGTATTTTATTTTTTTGAGCATGTATTGTGAGGATATGTGCTACCGAGTACAAAGTTAAAAAAAATGGTAACAATTATAGTAGCATTTATAAAATAAATGTTTACATACTATTATCCAAAAAACATAATACACTACAAAACATTTACAAAATAAATGTTTACATACTATTATCCAAAAAGTATATTACACTACATAACATAACGCACATACTTATTCCATGCAAATACTTATTCATCCTCTTTATGATAAGGTGTTTCTTAGTAAAGTTTTTGTCTATTGTCGATATTTTCGTCAAATTTTCACGTTTATTCAAAAAGCTAAAATCAAATTTGATTTTATCTTTTTATAAGTTTAAATTAAAAAAAATTAAAAATAATAATATAAACAACATGATCACCAAATGTATAAATGTTGTTTATCATTTTGGTTTTCCAATTTTAAGTCTTTGTTTTTTTGTTATATGTGTTATACATATATGTTAAAAGGTTCCATCTATGAACCTTGGAAAATGCAACGAATATACTACATAGTTATTCCTTCTCTTTATGATAATGTGTTTCGTAGTAAAGTCTTTGTCTTTGGTGGCCATTTTATGCAAATACTCCCGGTTATTCCAAATGGTAGAAGCGAAAATATCGTACATGATTACTAAAATAAAGCATATCTATGTAAAACAAAATAACTTTAATTATTTATTTTAACTCTAAGTAATTTTTTTTCATTTATGTTTCTACACGTTCATACTTATATTATTATTAGTTTTATTGTACAATGAATTTCTTAAAGCTAGCCGCCCCATCGGGGCGGACCTTGGATCTAGTTATATATATAGTAATGTTAAAACTAGTCAAACATACTTAATATGACATGTACTGTGTTGCCACTTACTTAAATAGTGTGGCCAATGTCGAGTAAAATACTTTTATGTGACCAGATTGAGATCATCTCGTATAACATGATAGGTCATGTTGTGAGATATAACAACTGCACGCAAAAAACTTTACTACTTGAAGTTGACCGTTTTCTATTTTTCTTTTCAGTTAAGTAAGATGACATATTATATTCATATTAAGGCTGTGTTTGGTAACGCAGATTATTGGGAAATTATGAGGGCTACAGCTTTTTTTTCACAAAATAATCTATTTTCCAAAAAGTAGTATCGTTTGGCTGCAAAGATTAAGAAATATTATAGGAAAAATAATCTCTAAAATTAAAAGTTCATCCAACCAGCTTTTTAGAAGAGGCTAGAGATTTTTTTTTGTATAATTATCATTTTAACCTTCAAAAAACCCACATTTATTATTTGTATGTCCAGTTACGTCATTTTACACTTTTAATCTATAATTACAGCTAGTTTGCCAAACACTACTACAAAAAAAAGCTAAATTATTAATCTTTTTCAGCACCAGCATCAGCACCAGCACCAGCACCAGCAATTTTGCCAAACACACCCTAAGTGATGTAAAGAGATGTCTATTTTTCTTTATACGTGTCAATGTGTGTTTGTGATATACTTTGTCATCAAATACGTTTAATGATATTGCCCGTTACTAGCCTTAAGTCTATTTGAGCTAAAAGAAGCGGTTTATTTTTAGCTCAACCTCATAAACGAGTTAGAGATTTAGTCATGCTCCAATTCTAAATCATAAGAATATACAATAACTACAAAACAAACTTCGAGTTTGATTTATACCACACCTGAAATCAAACTGAAATTTTATGATTAAAAAGAACAACTCAAACTCGAATAAAGAATTAATCTCAAATTTTTAGAAGTGAGGTTCGATTCAATACTTATGCTTTTGTTTTTGGTGATTGTGTCACATTATTGTTTTGCTGCATATCTAAGCGACTTGTGTGGTTCTTTTTTAACTTTAAAAATCTTGGCATATATACCTTGGTCCAAGTCTTTGAAATATCAACATACATGGATACTTTATTTAATTTCTTTTAGAGAATGTACACGTTTGTGCTTCATCTATTACCAATCACCATTTTTCATCTATAATGCTTTATAAATTTAGAAAGAGACCCTTGTATTTTCATATCTAGTGATTAGATAATTGAAAAAAATCATAACCACTTAAAATGCTTTTCATGATTGCTAGTTAAAAATGGCTATCTGTTAATTTCATTTTCTTTACTCACAAGTATTTTCATTCCTTCACTTGAAAACACAATCCTTGGTTCAAAATGGAAAAGCAGCTTTCATGTAAACAGACAACTAACCTAACTAGGAGGTTAACCGGTACATAGTGGTCAAGTACCTAGACAAAGACGGTAACAAGGGGGGCTCACAGGTGTTAAGCCACCCCCAATAAGCCCGGTAATTTTCATAAACATCGGCTATTTGTTACAGTAAATTTAATCGGTCATGCGCCATCTAATCTACCTGTTAGTTAGTGTTAGGGTAAACAATCAAACGATATATGTTCTTCTTTGTGGCTTATAATTTGTTTGTTTGTGATCCAGTAATTTTTTAAACTTAAACTGTAACTACGTTAAATAATCTAACTCGTAAATTTATAAAAAGTTGACGGCGTTAAAGTGTTCTAAGCCAATTTTTTAGTAGAAAGGTGTAAGACATCGAATTGGTATGTATATATATAGCCATTACTTTTTTATTTATAATGAATTTGATAAGGCTTTATTATTATATATTTTTTGTTATTTGAGATGTAAATGTTTTCATTAAAATTACTACTCAATGTTTGTTTTCAAAACAAAATCGACTAATATAGTGTGTTATGTTGTTTAAGCACATGTTTAATATCATCCTTTTATATCAAAATGAAGCCTCACCAACTTACAATCTTTGGCTTTTTCGGATATCTTGACAAGAAGTCTCGGTTTCAAACTTTAATAGGTACAACCTTATTAGTTACACACACATTTAATAGTAACCATGAAAAGGGTTGTAAATGTTACATAATACACGGGTAAGCTGTATATATCTGGGTCAAAGTCTCATTCTACTGAAAAACCTTGTTTTAAACTAACATGGAAGTAAAGAAATATGAAAGTAACATTTTCTGCTTAATTTTAGTAGTGAAAAGTAAAAAAAATAGAAAGTAAACATTTTTAGCTAAATTTTAAAAGAAAACATTTTACTTCAAAATCAATTTTTCTTTTAGTCTTTTTTTCTTATGCCATTTCATTTTTTTTTTTCTTTTATTCTCTTCTCTAAATGATACAGTACTTAAAAAAACACAAAAAAGTGAAATATAAACAAAAATGAGAAGCAATAATAGTAATACAAAATACTAAAAGGACCAAATTGCAAGTGAGCTCAACCCTAAACCCTGGTTATTTCAAGTATCTACTCAGTCCCCAACAATAGCCACCTTCTTCCCCTGTTCCGATCACTCACTCACTCACTAGCAGGTTATACCCTTTTTATATTTGTCTCATTATTTCAATCTTAATAACTGTTTTTATTTTTATTTTTTATTTTATAAAAATCCAATCTATTTATTCTTTACAGTTCAACTTTCATACATGCAATAATGGCTTCATTGGATATCAAAGCAGCTCAATCATTACAAGTAAGTGATTATTTCAATTGGGTGTTCTTTATTTTTTTATAAAGTTTATTAATTTGTATAAAAAAGTGCAATTTTTTCTGCATGACCAAGTTTGTTAAGGTTTTAGGGGGTGTTTGGGTTAGCTTATATTTTCAGGCTTATCAGCTTTATTTGAATTTGAAAAAGCTCATAAGCTCGTTTTTTTGGGCTTATAGCTTATGGACTTATTTAAATAAGTCCACAAGTTTAACTTGATAAGCCGAAAAAGGTGAGCTTATGAGATTTTTCAAATTCAAATAAAGCTGATAAGCCTGAAAATATAAGCTAACCCAAACACCCCCTTAATGAAAAAAGAGCTTATGAGTTTTTTCAAATTCAAATAAGATCAAAAGCCCGGAAAATAAGCTAATCCAAACACCCCCTAAATGAAAAAAGAGCTTATGAGATTTGCCAAATTCAAATAAGCTCATAAGCCCGAAAAATAAGCTAAGCCAAACACCCCCTTAATGAGAAATACACAAGCATTTGAATGATATTTAAATATATTTTGGATGAAGAATTTGTGTTTTTTAATTGTTAAGTTGATGGTATTTGATCAGTTTTAATTAATTTAAATTTCAGGGTTCAAATAATTGTAATTTCTTCTTGCCGAAACCGTTACCAAAAAGTAGAAATACCCATTTGCTCTTCGGGTCATCTCGAAAAAAGAATGGGTCAGCTCGAATATGTAGCAAAGGTGTTCGGCGAAATGCCTCAAAAGTTAAGGCGGTTTTATCGGTAGATACACAAGTAGGTGATGTTGAGAATGTGGTTAAGGAAAAAGTGATACATTTTTATAGGACGCCTTTTTTACAAGAGAATAAGAGTGAGGAGTTGCTTAAGTCGGTTCAGGCGAAGATATCGGATCAGATTGTGGGGCTGAAAACAGAGAAATGTTTTAATATTGGGGTTGATGGGAATTTGTCGAAAGAGAAAGTTGCGGTGCTGAAATGGCTTTTGCAAGAAACGTATGAGCCGGAGAATATTGGAGAGGAGAGTTTTGTAGCTAAGGAGACCAAAGACGGGTATGAAACGGTTGTGGTTGAAGTTGGGCCGAGGTTGTCGTTTACTACAGCGTGGTCTGCAAATGTTGTGTCGATATGTAAGGCTTGTGGGTTATTGGAAGTTAATAGAATGGAGCTGTCGAGAAGGTATCTTTTGTATGTCAAACGTGAAAGTGGACCACTTTCGGATAGTCAAATTGCAGACTTTGCTGCAATGGTGCATGATCGTATGACTGAATGTGTTTACCCTGAAAAGCTTGTGTCTTTTAAAACAGTATTGTTCCGGAAGAGGTTTATTATGTACCCGTTATGGAAAAGGGGCGAACAGCGTTGGAAGAGATTAACCAACGAATGGGGTTAGCGTTTGATGAACAAGATTTACAGTATTACACTAGGCTGTTTAAAGATGATATTAAACGTGACCCGACAAATGTTGAGCTTTTTGATATTGCACAATCGAACAGTGAGCATAGCAGGCATTGGTTTTTTACCGGAAAGATTGTTGTAGATGGTAAACCGATGGATCAGACGTTAATGCAGATTGTGAAGAATACTTTAAAGGCAAACCCGAACAATTCTGTTATAGGGTTTAAAGATAATTCGAGTGCAATCAAAGGATTTTTGGCCAACCCCTTACGGCCGAGTCAACCGGGTTTGACATCACCTTTAGTCCCGACTCCACGTGATCTTGATATTCTGTTTACAGCCGAGACGCATAATTTCCCATGTGCAGTTGCACCGTTCCCTGGTGCAGAAACGGGTGCTGGAGGGCGTATTAGGGATACACACGCAACGGGCCGTGGTTCTTTTGTTGTGGCTTCAACTTCTGGTTATTGTGTTGGGAATCTTTATATTGAAGGCGCGTATGCTCCATGGGAAGACGAGTCTTTTGATTATCCATCAAATCTTGCTTCACCGCTGGAAATTCTTATTAAAGCGAGTAACGGTGCATCGGATTACGGGAACAAATTCGGGGAGCCGATGATTCAGGGGTACGTGAGGAACTTTGGAATGAGACTACCGAATGGGGAGAGGCGAGAATGGATAAAACCGATAATGTTTAGTGCTGGTATTGGACAAATTGACCATACCCATATAACCAAAGGCGAGCCCGATATTGGGATGTTAGTTGTGAAAATCGGTGGTCCTGCTTATCGAATTGGAATGGGGGGAGGTGCAGCATCGAGTATGGTTAGTGGTCAGAATGATGCTGAGCTGGATTTTAATGCTGTCCAGCGTGGTGATGCTGAGATGTCACAAAAGTTGTATCGTGTTGTTCGTGCGTGTATTGAAATGGGTGAAAATAACCCGATCGTTAGCATACACGATCAGGGTGCAGGTGGTAACTGTAATGTTGTTAAAGAGATTATATACCCACAAGGTGCTACAATCGACATCAGGTCTATTGTGGTTGGTGATCATACTATGTCGGTCTTAGAGATATGGGGAGCAGAATATCAAGAACAAGATGCAATCTTGGTGAATGCTGAAAGCCGTGAGCTTTTGGAGTCGATATGTAAACGAGAACGGGTTTCAATGGCTGTTATTGGGACCATTAACGGTGAAGGTTATGTTCGTTTAGTCGACAGTCGTGATCCCAAAAAACCACCAGCTGTCGATCTTGAACTCGAAAAAGTTCTCGGTGACATGCCTCAGAAAACATTCGAATTTCATCGTGTGGAAGACACACGAGAATCCCTCGAAATTGCCCCTGGGATCACATTAATGGATTCTTTGAAAAGGGTGTTAAGATTACTATCAATCGGCTCTAAGAGGTACCTGACAACCAAAGTTGACAGATGTGTGACGGGTCTTGTAGCTCAGCAACAAACCGTAGGCCCCTTACAGATTCCACTTGCTGATGTAGCGGTTATAGCTCAAACATTTACTGATTACACTGGTGGTGCGTGTGCTATTGGCGAACAACCAATTAAAGGGCTGTTGGATCCAAAAGCAATGGCGCGTTTGGCTGTTGGTGAAGCACTTACAAATCTTGTTTGGGCTAAAGTTACGTCTTTGAGTGATGTTAAAGCAAGTGTGAATTGGATGTATGCTGCTAAACTTGATGGTGAAGGTGCAGCAATGTACGATGCTGCTATTGCTTTATCAGACGCTATGATTCAGCTTGGTATTGCTGTTGATGGTGGTAAAGATAGTCTTTCAATGGCGGCTCATGCTTCTGGTGAAGTTGTTAAGGCTCCCGGGAATCTTGTAGTTAGTGCTTATGTTACGTGTCCTGATATAACCAAAACTGTGACACCAGATTTGAAGCTTAAAGATGATGGTATATTGGTTCATATTGATTTGGCTAAAGGAAAAAGACGATTAGGTGGATCTGCTCTCGCTCAGGTACCATTCATGTGAAAACGTGTCTACATTTTGTTTGCAAGTTGAATAATTTAAACGTTAATAGAACTATTAAAAGTCACTAGAAGTATAGTCAAGTAGTTAGAATCTTGAATCTTCTAAAATGTACTTATTCAGCTGATATTGCTCATTAATTGCGGATGATTGGAGTTTGGTATCTGAAGGTTAATTTAGAGCATTTAAGTGGAATAGTGCCTTGATATATACTGGAGTCGTGAGGTGAAACATATCAGAGGGCATTTTAGCGGGGTAGCAACAAGTAAACTAAGAAAAAAGAAACGGGCCAACGAGGTCTGTATGTAGGGCAGCAAACACGTATTTTTGAATAGGGTAGCAAACTAAACTAGTTTTATCAGCAGTGTAGAATACTGTAATACACTTTGATACTCGCCTTAATTTACAGTCCACTTTAACAACATCTAATCAGTAGAAAATCAACCCAAATTACATGTTTATTATACCTAGTCACCTGCAAATCTAAGACATAAGTTGCAAAAGATCAAGCAGTGTGTTAACAAGTGTAATTGGGGGATACATAAACACTATTGTACTTGTTGCATACTACACGATCTGAAAGAAGCCCTTATGTTAAATGTAGTCTTTGTAATGTGTTATTTTATATGCTAGTTATTTTCTAAGGAAAGTTTTAGCAGTCGACTCAACCCCTTTGACCTGCCTATTGATGTTAACTTTTTAATTTGAACTTTCAGATATTAAGTTTATGCAGTCTTGAATTTCATTGTATGCTGTCTATTTGTGTGTAGGTGTTTGACCAAATTGGGGATGAATGTCCTGATGTTGATGATGTTCCTTATCTGAAAACAGTTTTTGATGCTGTTCAAGATCTTCTTACAGACGAGTTGATCTCAGCTGGTCATGATATCAGTGATGGTGGGCTTATTGTCAGCGTTCTTGAAATGGCTTTTGCTGGTAATTGTGGTGTTCAGATGAGCTTAAATTCACAAGGAAAAAGCATATTTGAAACCCTATACTCAGAGGAACTTGGTCTTGTTCTTGAGATCAGCAAAGCAAATCTTGATAAGGTGACAACAATTCTTGAAAACCGTGGCGTATTTGCTGACATAATTGGGAAAGTAACTTCGGAACCAATGATAAAATTAGAAGTTGATGGAATGAAACATTTAGATGAAAAAACCACCGATCTTAGGGATATTTGGGAAGAAACAAGTTTCCATCTTGAAAAAAAACAAAGCTTGGAAGCCACTGTAACCTTGGAACAAGAGGGATTAAAGAATCGACACGAACCCGCATGGAATTTATCTTTTACTCCAAGATTTACTGGTGAAAATTACATGAATTCCCTGACAAAACCAAAAGTGGCAGTGATTCGAGAAGAGGGTAGCAACGGTGACCGGGAAATGTCGGCCGCGTTTTTTGCTTCGGGTTTTGAACCTTGGGATGTTACAATGTCGGATCTTCTTGATGGATCTGTTTCGCTAAAAGATTTTCGCGGAATTGTCTTTGTGGGTGGGTTTAGCTATGCTGATGTTCTCGGTTCCGCAAAAGGTTGGGGTGCATCTATACGGTTTAATCAGTCTTTATTAAATCAGTTTCAAGAATTCTATAACCGTCCGAATACCTTTAGTCTTGGGGTTTGTAATGGGTGCCAACTTATGGCTCTCTTAGGATGGATCCCGGGCCCACAAGTTGGTGGAGTCATGGGCTCCGGTGGAGACCCGACTCAGCCCAGATTTATACACAATGAATCGGGTCGGTTCGAATGTCGGTTCACCAGTGTGACTATTGAAGAATCGCCAGCAATAATGTTTAAAGGGATGGAAGGCAGTACATTAGGTGTTTGGGCTGCACACGGGGAAGGAAAAGCCCATTTCCCCGATAATGGAATTCTTGATCAAATTCTGTCTTCGAACTTAGCTCCGGTTAGATACTGTGACGATGATGGGAAACCGACAGAAACATACCCGTTTAACCTAAATGGTTCTCCTTTAGGTGTGGCGGCTATATGTTCACCTGATGGGCGGCATCTTGCTATGATGCCTCATCCTGAACGGTGTTTCTTGATGTGGCAGTATCCTTGGTATCCAAAGCATTGGGATGTTGAAAAGAAAGGCCCGAGCCCATGGTTGAAGATGTTTCAGAATGCTCGAGAATGGTGTTCGTAACTGGTTAGTTTTTTCTTCTTTTCTTTTCTTTTATTTTATTTTTATTTATTTATTTTTTATTATTTTATTTATTTATTTTATTTTTTTTGGTTTTCATGGTATCTTTGACTTTTTACTCAACTAGCTTACGACTTTGGTATAAAAGACCACAGGCTGCTTTTGGCTTAGATGTTAAAGAATGTTTCGTTTTAAAAGATTTCCATTTTTCATCCAGTTTTCTGTTTTTTGCCATTTTATTGGATGATGTTTACAGTTGTGGTAACTTTTTCTTACTGTTCATTTGTTTCATTGATCTTGCAGAAGGCGGGAGTCGCTAGGCAAGAGCTGGCCAAGCTTAATAAGGAGACTTATGGCTCATTTTTATCTGAGTTATTGAGCAGACCAGTTTTGGTTCTTTAGCAGTTTAATAATGACCTTTTTACAGTGAATTAAGGGATGTTTGAAATTTTTTCTAATTTAATTACAGACTTCCATGATTGCTGCTTATATTTTGTGCTCTGCATCCTTAGCTCTTTTTTGCATTGTGGTTTGGTTTATGTGAATGTAGCTCATTTGCATAAAAGCAATGAATTGGTGTGATGGATCTTTAGTGTAAAGATCAAAAACATATAATGTGGAAAGAGATTTAACTACAATGACTGTCCAAACATATTGATCCCAGTTATGTACTTGATCGAATCTCTTAGCTTGTAAAGGTTAAGTTATCTTAGATAAATCTAAAACAACTTGAGTAGAAACTCTCTTGAGTTATATCAAATACTATGCGGAATCTAGTACTTGATATTAAGAAGAACTTTGTATTAATAAAACAGTAAACTAAGAACATAATTTTAACAAACAAAATGCTTCAATATTATTACTATAATACGAATACTCAACAGTATTAGAGTTTATAACCTTGATGCTATATGAAAAACGTATCTAACTCAATGCCCTATAACCTCTTTTTATAGAGTAAAGAGTCCTAGTCGGCTTACAATAACTTTCTATATAAGATAAATCTTTAATGAATCTTTTTTATAATTATCTAACTGACTATACAAGTTTATCTCACTAACAGCATTAACTAAGAGTCTAGCAGTCTTAACTCTAACTCTAGCAGCAGTAATCCTTCAGCAGTAGTAAGTTAGTACTAGCAGTACTAACTTTTCTTCTAGCAGCACTAACTACTTGGTGTATTTTCTTGAAGAACTTTAGCATCACCAGCAGTAGTAAAATACACCAGCAGTAGTAAAACTTGTATTAGCAGCATTAATGACTTAGAGTTTTTCCTTTGTAATACCTGAGCAGTTGTAATTCCTTAAAGCAGCCTTAACCATCTTGAGAAACATTAACACCTTTTATTCCCAACAATACATTTTTTTTGTCGTTAAGGATCTTCAATAGTTTCTTCATTCGAAAATTCTTTGGGTTGATATAGTCTACAAGTTCATCAATCACCACCAACTCTTTTATTCCATAAAAACGAGCCGTTGCTTTGATTCTGATTAAATTATATGTTACAATACGATGTAGAAATAAATCATGTCTTCTACAACCAATCTTGGAAGCTTATACTCACGAGTTGTTGCAACGATTCCCTTAGAGTCTTGGACATAGCAGTTTTCGTAACTTTGTACCCCTTGACCCCCATGTTAAACTGTTTGGGGCCCAAAAACTCGAATAACCGAAATAGGCAACAACTCTCAATTACAATATTTCCTACTGCAATTCTAGCTATCCAACTTCCAATTTATTGCAGAAAACCTAATCAACAATACTACAATATAAATGAGTAAATGTAATGTGATTATGTGAGGTATTGAGCACTTGAACTGAAGGCGCAATGTAAACAAACCAGAAGAAGTTAGCAAACCACCAAATAGAAAAAACAAACTTGTGAAGATGAACCTATCAAATAATAAAACTGATATGGTTTATAGAAAGGATTGATGGAATTACGGAATGCAACTTTCAAAGTTATTCTACAAACAAACCACCTGAATTTTCAATACATATTGAAAACGAACTTATACAATTAGTATCGGTTTCTGGGTGGCCCGGATCCTAATTTCTATACCCAAATCCAATCCAAAAACCAACTTGATAGTTCCGGTTAGAGCCAAATAACCGTAATCAAATTGAGTCGGGCGCCTTTAAATCTGTTTAAAGAACACCCCTGTTGGTACCATTTTTTTTAAATGCTCCACGAACTTGATATATTCTATAACACAATTAATGATGTCTGTTTCTTCAGCTTCTAAGACAGTAGCCGCATACTTGATTGAATATTTTTCAGTCAACCTGGCAACACAATTGATGTTATAAAATCTGACTCGATATATGACTTGAGATCGGAAGTCCATTTCTTCTTTTTCATTTAACGCTTGTGAGTCTTGATCATCACTCTCCAAATTTATTGATTTGTCGTTAAGGGTCTTCCTTAGTTTCTCCAGTCGAGTTTTCTTTGTGTTGATATAGTCTACAAGTTGATCAATCACCCTGAACTCTTGCCATCCCCAACGATCAGCCGTTGCTTTGATTCCAATTGTTTTAATCGTTAAGATATTGTCTAGAAAATTATCTCCATACTTCCTCGGCAAATCCATTTCATAATAGTCTCGAAGAAGACTCTCTAGGGTAAATATAGACTTTTCATGGAATTTGATAGAGTCTAGCTGGAGTTTTATAGAGTCTTGGCGTTTTCTTATTGCGTCTTGATGGAGATTTGTAGAGTCTTGGTGGAGTTTTATAGCGTCTTGATGGAGTTTTATAGCGTCTCGCTGGACTTTGATAGATTTTCTATGGTTTTTCAGTTTTTGGAGAACCATGTCTTCCACAACTGATCCAGGAAGGTTATACTCACGAGCCGTTGCAACGATTCCCTTTGACATAGCAGCTTTGGTAACTTTGTACTCCTTATCTTTACCACCCATTGTCGATCTAGAATGAGATTGTGTAGCTAAAACAAGATAGAAGGATGGAATGTTTATTAGTTACATTGAAGGCAACAATTTATTACACTTTGTGTACAACTAAAAGAAACCAATTGGCAAGTTGAATTAGAATCCCAAACATACACTATATGAACAGCAAATATTTAACGATTCTAGATGTAAGCAAAATATCTTTCAAAGAGCCATTGTGATGCCATTTCAAAACAAAATACGTAAGTATCATACATATTAGTTCAAAATTTTATTATAAGAAATAAAGATTGTACCCGATACTTGATGCAGCAATTCCAAGCCATGATAACACAAATTGTTTATTATAGCTTCTAACAGATATAAAGATGCGTAAAATACGAGTAACTTGTTTTAGAATGTGGAACAAGTATGGATTAGAGACCGTCATTATAACTCTTAAAATTACTGAATGTCCAACAACTAAATTTCATTCATTCTTCCAAGGAATGACTTGTCATTTTTTTCAAGTTCTTTCTAGCCATTTTTTTTGGGTGCTTTTATATAGCCATATTTGAATTCTGTCTATTGTTTATTTTGTAACCATTTTACGCCTTCCCTTTTAATAGGAGGAGGGTTGATAAACAGAAGCAATCTCCCTATTCTCGGGGGTTATCCTAGGGTAGCCGTAGGATCTCTCTACATTCTATCTCCCAGTATCCCGCCCCAACGGAATTTGTTATGTTGTTGTTGTTGTTGTTGTTGTTGTAGGGTTGATAAATGGGAGGGTAAAATAGTTACAAATCACACATAATAGATGAAATTCAAAAATATAATTACATTAAAAAAAAAATGGATAGATATAGAACTCGAAAAAGTGACAAGATTCATATAGAGCATTAGCACCAAAGGGAGCAGCCAAACAAACACCAAACTTCAACCCAACATTTTATTAGCTTCGCCCTAATGTTTGGGCTTTCTTGTTAAAACACTTTTATCACTAGAAGTCTAGAACATTCATTTATCACTAATTTTATAAAAAATCACAGTACCTCAACCTAAATTTATAAAAGTTACTGTATATATTTACCTCAAAATTGCGTAGTTACAAGTTTTGACAATGGAGGCACAACATTTACTGATGCAGATGGAGGAGCCCTGAAGGTTAAAATAGAGATGATACCCTAAAAAGCAAACTTGTGGTCCAGTTGGCCCGTATAAATAATATAAAAATCAACTGGACCTGTTCTATTAGTTTAGTTTTAAGCTGGCCCAAATAAACAAATGCTATATATTTTATTTTATTTTGATCTCCGGTTTTGTTTTCCGACTAATCCATATGGTGTGAATATTCTTTCAAAAAATCCAAATGGTGTGAATATATCGTCGCATAGACTCAAACGCGATTAAACTATCTCATTTCAAGAGGTTAAATTGTCACTTTTAGGATTGTTTGTTCCTACCATCAATTGAACATATGCTAAGTGTAATAGTGTAAAGTTTGAAACGTTGTCTCCTTATGACCACGCGTGGTCATTATAAAACCGCCAACTACAAGACGCGTTGTACCCTTATTTTGCGAGAAGTCAGCTGCGCACATGACCGACTTGTGAAGTTGGTTGTGTGTGAGTTGTGATGTTAGTTTTTGTAAGATATATTTGGGTGGTGATGTTGCTGATCTTATTAAACATGTTTGCTGGTGACGTAGTGAAAAGCTAATGCGGCATTGAGTTGAGGGTTATAGCGTTGGTCACCATTACACCTGGAAACTTTATGTTTTCGTTAAACTATTGCCATAGTCAACCCTTAACTATTAAAGTAATAGACTTTTGAGTAAACTGCAAAAAGCATCTCTGTGGTTTATAGATTTTAGCACATATCATCCCTATCTCAAACCTTTGATATTAATTATCACTAAGTGCATAAACTATCGGCACTAATCACCCCTGAGCACTAACGTCGTTAGTCTTACCCATTAAGTGTTAAAATAATATTTACCCGTTAGTCCCTCTGTTAATATTTTTTGCACCGTTAGTCCTCATTTTTTAAAATGAATTAAAAAGGGCAGCATAGGCTCGAACTCGGGTTTAAACTCGTTTTTATTCGTTTTCCATTTAACCTTTTTTGGCTTAAACTCGTTTTTATCCGTTTTCGTCCGTTTTTATACGTTTTCGTCCGTTTTTTTACATTTTCGTCTGTTTTATACATTTTCGTCCGTTTTTATATGCTTTCATCCGTTTTTATACGTTTTCGTCTTTTTTTTTATGCTTTTTACGTTCTCATCCGTTCTTTTACGTTTTTGTCCGTTTTTTTACGTTTTTGTCTTTTTTACGTGTTTATACGTTTTTGTCCGTTTTTTTACGTTTTGTCCATTTTTATACGTTTTCGTCCGTTTTTATAAGCTTCGTCCGTTTTTTTTACATTTTTGTCCGTTTTCGTCTGTTTTTATATGTTTCGTCCGTTCTTTTTACGTTTTCATCCGTTTTTAAACTGACAAAAACGTAAAAAAGAAATGGACAAAAACGTAAAAAAAAAAAAAAAAATCGTTAAAAAACGGGCGAGAACGTAAAAAACGGACAAAACGTAATAAGAAAAAACATATAAAAATGGACAAAAACATTAAAAAAAAAAAAAAAAAAACATAAAAAAAAAAAGACAAAAACGGACGAAAACGTAAAAAAACGAACGAGAACGTAAAAATGCGTACAAAAACGGATGAAAACGTAAAATACGGACGAAAACGTATAAAAACAGACGAAAACGTAAAAAAACGGACGAAAACGTAAAAAAAGGGCAAAAAAGTAAAAACACGGAAGAAAACGTATAAAAACGGACGAGAACGTAAAAAAAAGACAAAAACGTAAAAAAACGGACGAAAACTTATAAAAACGGACGAAAACGTAAAAAATGGACGAAAACGTATAATAACAGACGAAAACGTATAAAAACAGACGAAAACGTATAAAAACAGATGAAAACGTATAAAAACGGATAAAAACGAGTTTAAACATAAGTTCGAGTCTATGCTGCCCTTTTTAATTCATTTTAAAAAATGAGGACTAATGGTGCAAAAAATATTAACGGAGGGACTAACGGGCAAATATTATTTTAACACTTAACGGGTAAAACTAACGACATTAATGCTCAAGGATGATTAGTGCCGATAGTTTATGGACTTAGGGTGAGTTTGTTTCATTAATATGTTTTAGGTCTGAATCTGACTACTACATCTTACCAGTAAGAGGTGGCTAAAAACTAAATCTGAATGAAATAATGTTGTTTGTTTTTTTATAATTGTCCGAATGATTTTAAGTGCTTTCTAAAATTTATTTAAATAACGTATGTAAATATGAAACAAGACTTTTTATCATAAATCTAACATAGTTAATAAACCATCAAATATATTATATTAACACGAGTCTTCAATCTCTTATCCAGTAAGAGCCAGTAAGACAAGTCCCCCATCTCTTACTGAGTAAGATGTTATATGTCTAACTAGGTCTGACTCAAAAGAAAAAAACAAACAAGCAAAACGTCTGATAACCATTTACTGGTAAGAGTAAGAGGGCTAGTAAGATTTTTTTTTTTTTTTTTTTTTTTTTTTTTTTTTTTTTTTTTTTTAAACAAACACACCCTTAGTGATGATTAATGCCAAAGGTTTGAGATAGGGATAATATGTGCTAAAATCTATAAACCATATAGATGATTTTTGCAGTTTACCTTTTGTTTTCGTGAGTCAACTTTATTTTGCATACTCTTATTTTGGTGCTTACCAAGGGACAAATCCCCACCATCCATCTAGTTGTGTGTTGTTGTTGTTGTTTTTTTTTTTTTTTTTTTTTTTTTTTTTTTTAATTCATTTTTTTTTTTATACGTTTCCGTCTGTTTTCATATTTTTTTCGCCCGTTTTCATACATTTTTGTCCGTTTTCATACGTTTTCGCCAGTTTCATACATTTTCGTCTGTTTTTGTTCGTTTTCATACGTTTTCGTCCGTTTTCATACATTTCGTTCCTTTTGATACGTTTCCATCCATTTTCTTTCGTTTTCGTCCAATTTTCATACGTTTTCGTCCATTTTTAGACGTGTTTTAACGCTTTCATAAGTTTTCGTCCGTTTTCATACATATTCGTCTGTTTTCTTCCGTTTTCTTACGCTTTCTTTGATTTTCATATATTTTCACCCGTTTTCGTCCGTTTTCATACGTTTTTGTCTTTCATACGTTTTTGTCCGTTTTCTTACGTTTTCTTATGTTTTCGTTCGTTTTCTTATGTTTTCGTTCGTTTTCATACGTTTTCGTTCTTTTTCGTTCGTTTTCATCCATTTTCGTCCATTTTTCATAACTTTTCGTCCGTTTTCAGACGTGTTTTTACGCTTTCATACGTTTTCGTCCGTTCTCATACACATTCATCCGTTTTCTTACTTTTTAATCCGTTTTCTTAGGCTTTCGTCAGTTTTCATAAGTTTTTGTCCGTTTTCTTATGTTTTCGTTCATTTTCATACGTTTTTGTCCGTTTTCATCATTTTTTTTCGTTTTCGTCCATTTTTATACGTTTTTGTCCTTTTTCATACGTGTTTTTACGCTTTCATACGATTTCGTTGGTTTTCATACATATTCGTCCGTTTTCTTACATTTTCGTCAATTTTTAAATGTTTTTGGCCATTTTCAAACGTTTTCATACGTTTCTGAATATCACAGACCTATGATATTCAGAATATCATAAGTGATATTCTGAATATCACAAATGATATTCTGCATATCATAAGTGATATTCTGTGATATTCTGAGTATCACAAGTGATTTTTCGAATATCACATGTGATATTCTGAATATCAAAAGTGATATTTTGAATATCACAAGTGATTTTCTGAATATCACATGTGATATTCTATGATTTTCTAAATATCACAAGTGATATTTTGAGTACCACAAATGATATTCTGAATATCATAAGTGATATTCTATGATATTCAGAATATCACAAGTGATATTCAGAATATCACAAATGATTTTCAGAATATCACTAATGTTTTGTAACATAATCACAAGTGATATTCAGAATATCACAAGTGATATTTAGAAAATCACAAGTGATAGATATTCAGAAAATAACAAGCGATATTCAAAATATCACTAGTGATATTCTGAATATCAATTGTGATATTAAAAAACTTATAAAAACGGACGAAAACATAAGAAAATGGATGAAAACGTAAGAAAACCGACGAATACGTATGAAAACATAAGAAAATCACAAGTGATATTCAGAATATCACAAGTGATATTCAGAAAATCACTTGTAACATTCAAAAACGTAAGAAAACAGACGAAAACGTAAGAAAACGGACGAATACATATGAGAGGATTATAATAGGGTAAGAGGTTGTTAAGCTATAGAATACCATCCTACTTACAAAAAAGTACCATCTTGAACCATTTACTTTTTTATTGCAGACTTTACCAACGAACTTTCAAATTTTTTTTCGACTTGAACCATTTCGTTAGACCGTTAGAATTCATGTGGCAACGTTAGTCCTATTAGTCAACGAACGTTTGCAAAGTTAGTCCTTTTATACTAACGATGTCAACGAACGTTTGCAAAGTTAGTCCTTTTATACTAACGATTGTTTTTAATTAACTAAAAATTTGGAAAAAAATTTAAAAAAATTTAAAAAAATTCAAAATTTTTTTAAAAATTCAAAAAATTTATAAAAATTCGAAAAAATTATAAAATTTTCGAAAAAAATTTAAAAAAATTTGAAAAATTTTTAAAAATTCAAAAAATCTATATAAATTCGAAAAATTTATAAAAATTTGGAACTTATTCGAACTTTTATAAAACTTTCGAAAAAAAAATTTTCGAAAAATTTTATAAAAATTTCGAAAAATTTTTATAAAATTTTATAAATTTCGAAATTCGAAAAATTTTATAAAAATTTCAAAAATTTTTATAAAATTTCGAAAGAAATTAAAAAAAATTCGAAAAATTTATAAAAATTCGAAAAAAATTTAAAAAAATTCGAAAAATTTATAAAAATTCGAAAAAAAATTTAAAAAAATTCGAAAAATTAATAAAAATTCAAAAAAAATTTAAAAATTCGAAAAATTTATTAAAATTCAAAAAACTTATAAAATTTCGAAAAATTTTTAAAAATTCAAAAAAAATTTAAAAATTCGAAAAATTTTATAAAATTTTCGAAAAATTTTATAAAATTTTCGAAAAATTTCGAACTTTTATAAAACTTTCGAAAAAAAAAATTTCAAAAAATTTTATAAAAATTTCGAAAAATTTTTATAAAATTTTATAAAAATTTTCGAAATTTTTATAAAATTTTTCGAATTTCGAAATTTTTATAAAATTTTATAAAAAATTTCGAAATTTTTTATAAAATTTTTCGAATTTCGAAATTTTATAAAATTTTATAAAAAATTTTCGAAATTTTTATAAAATTTTTCGAATTTCGAAATTTTTATAAAATTTTATAAAAAATTTCGAAATTTTATAAAAATTTTTCGAAATTTTTATAAAATTTTTCCAAAAAAAATTTTCGAAATTTTTATAAAATTTTTCCAAAAAAAAATTTTCGAAATTTTTATAAAATTTCGAAAATTTTCGAAAATTTTATAAAATTTTTCGAAAATTTTATAAAATTTTTCGAATTTTTAAAATTTTTTTGAATTTTTAAAAATTTTTCGAAATTTTATAAGTTTTTTGAATTTTTATAAATTTTTCGAATTTTTTTAATTTTTTTCGAAATTTTATAAGTTTTTCGAACTTATATAGATTTTTTGAATTTTTAAAAATTTTTCGAATTTTTTTAAATTTTTTTCGAAATTTTATAATTTTTTTCGAATTTTTATAAATTTTTTGAATTTTTTTAAATTTTTTTCCAAATTTTTAGTTAATTAAAAACAATCGTTAGTATAAAAGGACTAACTTTGCAAACGTTCGTTGACATCGTTAGTATAAAAGGACTAACTTTGCAAACGTTCGTTGACTAATAGGACTAACGTTGCCACATGAATTCTAACGGTCTAACGAAATGGTTCAAGTCGAAAAAAAATTTGAAAGTTCGTTGGTAAAGTCTGCAATAAAAAAGTAAATGGTTCAAGATGGTACTTTTTTGTAAGTAGGATGGTATTCTATAGCTTTTACCCATTATAATACACTAAGAGGTTGTTAAGCCTTTGTAACGTGTGTATGTGATACTTTGAGTGAATATGATTAAGTATACGGAATCTACTCAACCACACTTAGAAGGTTATTTGTTGTATGTAAATGGAACAATGGTGGTTGTTGAATTTGATAAGAGAACACTTGAAAGTTAACACCAAACGATTAATATTATTGATAATGATACAAAGGTTTGATATTGTTCTTGGAGTTCTATCACTTAGGTTATTATCAAAAACACAAGTTATTGGAAGCTTGGATTGGTCTCTATCTAACTTTAGCTAAGATCTCTCCTTTATAGTCCAAGAGAGATATTTTACAATATTGTTAAGTCTTGTCAATCAATACATGTCTTTCTACTTGATTATGCTAAGTCGTGTGTAAGTAACTAAGATACAACATGTATCTTACACATATACAACTTGTATACTGATGACACAACAAAGATATTTATCTAACTAGTCTTTGACTTTTGTGTACTTATCCATCCAGCAAACAGAATTAACGATATGAAGAACAGACTTAATTCTATTACTCACCAGAATTAATGACTTAACTTAGTCACCAGAATTAACCGTGTAATACTCACCAGACTTAACCAGCAGACCAGACTTAATGACTTAGAGAATTTCCCGATACTTAATCTTCAGAATATTTAATTCCCAACAATCCTCCCCTAAACATGTGAACCCTTTCCAACATGTTTTCTGAATTAAATGAGGAATTGTGAAGATCTTTCAAACACTTCATAGTCAGACCCTTGATCTGAGCTTTCTTCTATTCTGTGAGATGGATATCTATCTCAGTAACTCATCTGCTTTCTGTGACTTTGACTTCAACAATATCAATACATGCTTCAGATGGAGGAATTATAAGAGGCAATGGTGTTGTGTATCTTGGATGCTTGTTTCAACAAGTGAAATCATCTTCCAGCATGCCTTTGTAGGTGATGAACAAACGTAGTGAACTGAAATTGAAACTGAAAGCTCCTAGATAGAACTTTCTCCTTTTGAATGCTTCATCCCTTCTGAATATATAAAATACACCATCTTTGTTCTTGTTATTTTCAACCTCCCTTGAATCCTAAACATCTTCTTCCTTTATTGGTTATTCTTCCTCCCCTGATTTAACTATCTCCTCTTGGGCTTTGAAGATTTCCCACTATGTACCAAAATATATCATCTTCCTTGGGGCAAAGAACCTTTCCTTCCTCCCCTGTTTGGAAGATCTACCAATCCTCCCTTGAGAATATGTTTTCAGACAATAATGTACATGTTTGGCCATCAATTCCTTAAGAGTTTAAGTTTCTGCCCTCATCACTTCTAGGTGTGTTAACTCCTATGAGAGGTGATTCATTAGACATTTGACTCATGGTCCATCATTGGATGGTTTTTGTTAGTCTCTCTGAAAAATCCTTTTTAAGAAACTTTTTGCCTTTGCAGCATGAGCTTGATTTTATGATAAGAAAAATCATGTTACTTACAACCATTTTGAAAGGATCAAGTGCATAACAGACACTTAATCAAAACTTTGGTTTAAAGCAACCTCTGGTTGTGTGAGAACCAATGTTTTCAGTTTATAACTGCCTGTGTACAGACATACTCATTCAAAGAGCTTTCCTGACAGGTTTTCCAGCTCGTGGCATTTGTTACCTCTAACACAAGTGTTAAATTCACTTTTGCTCGCTGTTCTTTCTATCAGATATCCTGAGATTAACACATTATACTTGAAAGTATAAAATGATAGAAAGTGAGTTGTATCAGTTACTTTCTGATCAACTAAATCATCAATTCAATGTGAAATATCATAATCAGGTTACAAGAAAGAAGTTTTAAGGAGTTTTAAATTCCCAAACTCTTTCTATCATTAACCTATTATGTTATCAACTAGTATGCATTCTTCTGCTGCTCATACGTTTCACTTGAAACTTCCTTTGTGCTCAAATATTCATACCTGAAATTGTTAGTCTAAAACCAAAAGAACAATGTACAAAGTACTTGTCTTGAGTTAGAATAATCATAGGACTAACTGTATGAATAACACAATTTAAATTTGTACTACCAGCACAAACTTTGTAATAGCAGAATTAATTGAAAAATCAAACAGAACAATCAAAAATTATATACAAAAACACATCAGATTGAAAATTTTAAGTATTAAGCATTCCAATACTTGCTACCAAGTACTGAAACCTTTCAACATCAAAAGCTTTTGTAAGAAGATCTGCAAAGTTATGATCTGAAGCAATTTTCATTACTTGAATTAACTTTTTCTCATTGCAATCTCTAATAAAGTGATGTCTAATTTCAATGTGTTTTGTTTTAGAATGTTGCAATGGATTTTTAATAATGCAAATTGTACTACTATTATCAATATGAATGACAGTGTTCATGAAATTGTACCCATAATCAAGTAATTGATTTTGAAGCCATAGAACTTGACCACAGCAACTTGCAGCAACTACATATTCAGCCTCGGTGGTTGATGTTTCCACAATTGTTTGCTTCTTACACTGCCATGAGATAAGTCTACACCCAAGGAATTGACATCCTTCTGTTGTTGACTTTCTGTCCAAGCTAGCACCGGCATAATCACTATCCGAATATGCTACTAAGTCAAAAGGTGACTCCCTAGAATACCATAGACCCAACATTGGTTGACCCTTGAGATATCTAAAAATTCTCTTGACTGTTGTTAAATGAGAAACCTTAGGAGTAATTTGAAATCTTGCACAAGCACAAACAGAGAACATAATATCAGGTCTTGATGATGTGAGATACATCAAAGAGCCTATCATAGATCTGTATGTGTGTACGTCCACATTATCTCCATCTAAGTCTTTAAGAAGTGGCTTCTTAGAGTCCATTGGTGTGCTTGCTACTTTTGAATCAGCAAATTGAAATTTTCTAAGTATCTCTGCAACATACTTGTCTTGAGAGATAAAGATTCCTTCACTTGATTGCTTAACTTGCAGACCCAAAAAGAATGTAAGTTCTCCCATAGAACTCATCTGAAACTTATCATGCATAAGCTTCTCAAACTCTAAACACATCTCCTTCCTAGTAGAACTAAAGATGATATCATCCACATAAACCTGAACTAGCAAAAGATCCTTCTTATACCTTCTGATGAATAATGTCTGATCTATCTTGCCTCTTTGAAATCCATTTGAAATTAAGTAGGAAGCCAGTGTTTCATACCAAGCTCTTGGTGCCTGATGTAGGCCATATAGAGCTTTTACTACTCTGTACACTCTGTCTGGATGGTCAGGATCAATGAAACCAGGAGGTTGTGAGACATACACCTCCTCTTCAATTGTACCATATAAAAATGCACTCTTGACATCCATTTGATAAACTGTGAAGCCTAAAAATGAAGCATAAGCTAAGAAAAGCCTAATTGCCTCAAGTCTTGCTACTGGAGCAAAAACCTCTTCATAGTCTATCCCTTCTTCTTGTGTGTACCCTTGGGCTACTAATCTAGCCTTATTCCTAATCACTATGCCCCATTCATCCCTTTTATTCTTGAAAACCCATCTAGTGCCAATTACCTTTTCATTATTAGGTAAATCAACTAGCACCCAAACCTTCTGAATCTTGAACTGAAGAAGCTCCTCTTGCATAGCCTTTACCCTGCTTGAATCATCTAGGGCTTTTAGAATGTTCTTTGGTTCATCCTGTGAGAGAAAACATACAAACAAGCAAGAGTTGGAAAACTCATGCTGTTTTGAAGCATAAAGGGCATCAAGAAGCCCTTGTTGGTCTGGAGACATCAGTTGTTGTCTTGTCTTCACACCAGATTGTACATCTCCAATCACATTTTCCAGAGAGTGGACTTTGTGAATCCTTGTTTATGGAGTATAAGGAACTTGATAAGCAGGTGGGAGATTGCTCAAATCCACCTCTTCGTCTGTTAATTCTGCTTCTTCTGTTAATTCTGTTTCCTTTGTTAATTCTGCTTCGTGTGTTTCTGAAGGGCCAACAGCATTATCAATAGCAGAACTATTTTCTTGTTCCTTTGTTCCATCTTCTTTGCTTTCACCTTCAACATTTTCTTTACTTTCACCTGAAGAAGATTCACCAATTGTTGAAGTTGATTCCACACTAGTATTTGACCATATTGGCATCATCACACAATCTTGATTTGTCTCCTTTTCTAACCCTGCCCCATCTGTTGCTTCATCAGCTTTTGAACTTGAAAATTCATTAGTTTCTGCAACAATAGGCACATAATTCATTGAATGGGTTAATGTCTCAAGATCAAATAGCCATTTCGGTCCTTGACCTTCTACATTGGATTTATGCTCTAAAAATTCCACATGTAGATTTTCTTCTACTTTCTTAGTTCTTGTGTTGTATACTCTAAAAGCTTTGCTATTGAGAGAATATCCAACAAAGAATCCTTCATCTGCTTTGCCATCAAACTTTCCTAGATGGTCTAAGGTATTCAGAATTGTCACATGTCATCCAAAAGGTCTAAGAAATCCTATTGCAGGAGTTCTACCTCTAAACAGTTCATATGATGTCTTATTGTGAGGCTTGACAACTAAAACTCTATTCTGGACATAGCAAGCAGTGTTGATTGCTTCAGCCCAAAAAGTTATAGTTAACTTTGAGTCAGCTAACATAGTTCTAGCAGCTTCTATTAGTGTTCTATTCTTTCTTTCAGCTACTCCATTCTGTTGTGGAGTTCTAGCAACACTAAATTCTCTCCTAATACCCTTTTCTTTGCAGAAATCATCCATAACTCTATTTTTGAATTCTGTCCCATTATCACATCTAATGACTTTTACTTTCTTGTCTACTAGGTTTTCTATCTCTGTAATGAAAGACTTAAGGATGCTAGGTGTTTCATCCTTAGAAGATAAAAAGAAAACCCATGTAAATCTACTATAGTCATCAGTAATAACTAGACAATATCTCTTATGTTGCATACTTCTAACATTTGTAGGACCAAACAAGTCCATATGAAGCATAAACGATGATTGATTGATAGAGTTAAATATCTTGGGCTTACAAGTGGCTTTGTGTTGTTTCCCTTTAAGACAAGCAATGCATGTTTGATCATTTTCAAATCTTTTATGAGGTAAACCTCTTACCAAATCATTCTTAACAATCTGATTTATGGTTTTGAAGTTAATATGACCAAGCCTCCTATGCCATTTCATAGATTCATCCAATGTGGCCTTTGCAACAAGAAAAGTTAGAGCCTCTTTAGGAACAATGTTGTTCATATCAACACTGTACATGTTGCCCTTTCTTGGAATTTTAAGAAGTACTTGATGTAAGATCCCTCGAAAAACCCTTGTAATCAATCTTAATGATTAATGATAATCTCGTATTACCGTTACCAAAGCCCATTTTTGCTAGAAATTTAAACTTTCTATTGTTGTTATTATTAGCACGATGTATTATATATATATATATAAATATTATACACACTGAAACTCGAGATAATCTTTCCGACACAACAACACATTTTCACAATGACCAGTGATCGTAGTCACAATAAAAACTTAGCGCATTCATTATAATACATTCAATATAAAATCATTTACACTCCAAACTAACCTAGTTTATTACCATATAAACACAAGTTAAACACAATTAGTCCTACTACACTTAACAAACCGATTGGGCCTTCATCTTAGCCCACTACACGAACCAATTATGGCCCCAACCCACTTTCACTCTTTTCTTTTCCTAGTCTTATACCCAGTCGAGTTATATAACCCAAATCAACACACCTCTTCACCTTGTTCTTTCCCATGCTATTTTTTTAAAAACCGATCAACACATTTTCAAAAACCCACATGCAAATCTTAATTATCGAATATGACATTTATATATTTAACCATTAACACCACCGAATATCACAGCCCACATAATGCACCCACTTTAATTAATTTCTCTCATTTGCTTATCCTAAAACCCGATCGACATTGCATTCAAAAACCCACAAGAAAATTTTAGATATCAAATTTAACCTTTACACATTTTTACACAATCAAATGAGTCACTTAACTAACTACTATGATACAAAAACCCAACTAGAGATATCAAGTAATAGCACGACGACGAAACTCGTTTTGGTTGTCCTAATTCGACACAAACATATCACTAAAGACATCGACCCAAAATGTTATCATACTTCAATAATTCCCACAACCTACTAGCTATATTACTACTCAAATATGATACTCCAAATGCAAAATAAATGAGAAACACGACTTGTAGCTCAGTGACTCAACTTGTGTTAACATATGAACAAACCGAATAAAAGAAACATACAAGAGCTAGAATCCAAACTCCCATCTACCCACACTCATTCCACACTCAAACTAGAATAGCAATCTACAAGTGTCCCATAGACACAGTACTTTCAATCATTAGTCAATTAGTCAAGGCAAAGTGAAGATATTTTGCTTATAAAAGCCTCCATTCGATCCATTCTCTTCCTTACACTCCTATCATTGTCTTTCAACATCAACACATTCCCAAAGTAACCTTTCTGTCGAGAACTTTGGAAGCAAACTCAATAAAGTCAAGTCATATAAAAACTATTCGAACTCACTGTCTCCTCTTGGGTTTCATTCGAATCACACAATTTCCTTCACACCCATTTCACTATCATTATACCTTCACTTAAATCTACTCCTTCACAAACAAAGAACTTAACTAGTTTTGGAGTAAAAGAGTTCGAAGCAAGTGGGTTGTCTCCCTTCGTGTTCCATCCGACTAGCACTAAGTCTCCACCACCTTTTCAAAGGTGTAGTAAGTCTTCTCGCCCCCTCTTAAATATATATCTCACGTACTCACTTGCATGCATATCTCATACTACATTCGAATGTATCTATTTCATTTCATACGTACCCTACAGTTACAAACTCTTCTCACATTTAACATATGAGCACGCCATGCATTGTTCTGTTTATCACTAGATCGAACATAGTGACACTTCACTAAGTTACATACATCATTGTACTCGAACATGTAAACATGCATTCCATGCAACCCTCGTACGTCACACTATAAATAAAATGGGGAAAGCTAAAACGTGCTAAGTATTCATATTGTAAGCAAACAGTCCCAAGAATGTCCCCAAGACGACTTCAAATCTCACTACATAACTTAATGACCATGTCCTCTCTATACACGACCTAATATACCACATAACTACCTACACTTTTCATTTAAATAACTCTTAATCACACTCAAGTTTCGACCTTTAAAAGGAGCCATCTTAACCCTTACTCGATCGGACCTTGTAGAGACAAATGAAAATCTAACTAAGTATTTCAACCAAAGAGAACCTTTTGACATAGCCAACTAGCGACCTGTTTAATTCGAATCCACGAACATAACACTTATATATTTTTACTCCACTCGACTATACACCTGAGAAACTACATTTTTCATATTCTAAGATCCCACTCATAATTTCATTTCGACACTTAAAATAAACCCTTTTGAAATGCTACTCGACTAAGCGAAAAGACTTAGAAAAATATACTAGTATTTTCAAAACTAAACTATGTTACCCGGCTACAAAAGGTAATTATATTTTCGGACTTTTGTACATAACATTTAGATGTTTTCACATAAATCGAATGATCACCTAACAAACTACATAATTCGTATTTTAACGTTATCTTCATAAGCTCATTTGGGCAGTTAAAAATCTACTCGAATAATAGCAGTAACGATAGTTCCAAATTCATAACATTTTCAGAAAATCATTTAAACCTTCGGTTAGGCCGAATCAAAGCCCAACAAGAGTTTTCGATAGCAAGGTCCAACAGGCCCATATAATATATTTTTAGAATCCTAAAAATAGCCCAAGTCTAAGCCCAAAACTATTTTCACGCCCTCGCCTCTAAATTTATTAACGGGCCTTAAATAGATTCGATACATGGCCCAATAATGTAAAAATAAGCTCTTTCCTGGAATAAGCAATTGAAATAAGTTAAAATAAACTTAATAAGGTTATAGAAATTTTCAGAATATTTTTCCCGTCATTTTTATGCAAAAAGGACTAAAAATGTAACGCGACTTAACCGAAAAGGACTAAAACTGCCAATCCTGGAAACTAAGGGACTGAAGCTGTGAAAACAGTTGTAGAGGACTTAATTTGACATACCATTGAACTTCAAGCCTTATATGGACATCGGGACAATTATTGGACTATTATTGGACTATGGACTGGACAAGGACTAACGACGTAACGCAAACCACGGTTAGGGTAGAAAATGTAAAATCTGGAAAGCACAAGAACAAACTGTTATAACTTGTCATTCTTATCTTCTTTTTCATTTTGCACCATATCTTTACTTCATATGCATATTCGCATTATAATTGCATATTAGTTATTAACGATAGGAATATTTCATGTTAACATTTCATTTACTCGTTGAAGATATGATCTTACGAGAGCACGAGCACCATAATCATATAACACCTTCATTCTCAACGATTAGATCGTTGTATATCATTAGTTAATCATCATCCACCATTCTTACACACGCACCACCAGAAATTAGTCAGATTCTCAGTTATTTATATATTTACCAGGTTCTATATCGAAGTTGTATAATCACCTCTGAATTTATTTTCATCATCACCAGTAACGCTTAAGGTGAGTCATGGCCTCACTTTTAAACTCTTTATACTTTTTAAACTCCGTGAGGGGGATACATGCTATAAACAAATCACAAGTATTTTTCTGTATGCTACCTGACTTGATATATGCCTAAGTACACCATATTGCCATAAGACCCTTTATCATGAGCCATTAATCACTGCGGTGAACGCGAATATAATGAATAGATCTATTAGAGGTTGACGACCTATCCCACTAATACTGTGACGGAATGCTTTTTGCTAGTCGTATTAGTCGCGATGCATTATATTTGAGAGAAATAGGAATTGGCAAAATCACCTATTACACGAGGGCAAAACTTTCATCATTAATTTGGTGGACACCTCCGTTTATGCGGTACTTTGTTAACGTTTGCGTGTCATGAGACTTAGGGCAATATATGAACTGCGATATCAATTTTTAAACTGATTGTATCTCCAATACAATCTTACTTGTGAATCGAACTGATATTTAAATTACAAACTCCATGATTTCACTCAACATTATGTTGACTTTTAAGCATGTATCTCAGGGAACTAAAAAGGAGCAAGGCAAGGCATGGAGCAGGCGCACCCTATCTTAAATAAATGGTGTAAAATAAAGTTGTAATTCAGTTAAATTGATTTTTCTTTGGAGAAACCTTAGCACTCTGATGTAACGCTTTGTAACTGAATTTGTATTATGGACCTATGTAAATTAAAAATGCCGTCTCAGGCTGTTTTTCTATGATTTTGTTTTCGAACCTCACGGTAACACCCAGATTAATCTTCCGCTGCCACAAACCAAATTTGGGGGTGTTACACTTGACTTTCATCAGGCATCTTAAAATCAGAAGAAAGTACAAAACATTCAGTGTCAGTAAAAAGAACTTTGTTCTTTTTGTCACACATTTGTGAGACACTAAAGAGATTATACTTAAGCTCTTGCACATAGTACACATCTTCAAAATCTAATTTACTGGTTTTGATAGTACCTTTACTAGTAATCTTTCCACCAATTCCTCCTCCAAAGGTAACATATCCACCATCAATTGATTGAAATTCCGAGAGGTAAGACTTGTTGCCTGTCATGTGCCTTGAACACCCACTATCTGAATAGCCTTGATCTTCCTGATCTATTGGCGAATGTCCTTGCACACAAATAAAATAATTAGTTTCCTTGGGACACCCAAGCCATTGCTGACTTGGTTGTGCCTCGTGCATCAATATAAACAATTCTCTTTAGAACAGTTGATGCACCATTGGATTTAAGAGGTCTCCAAATCTAATTTGCTGAGGTCTTAACAACATTGACCCTCTTTTTTATAGCAGTAGAACCTTTAGGTTTCCAAATTTGTTTGTGAATCATTGCTTTTAATTGAAAAGGTCTCTTAGTAGTTTTTAATGCATATTTGAAAGTTGATTTTGCATTTTTAACTACTGATTTTAGGTTACCAGAATTAAATGGTCTGGCAGACTTAACAACAAGATCTGTATTTGAGCCAGACTTGATTAAGTCTGTTCTGGGGGTAGTTCTGTTAGTATTAGAGTGAAAGTGAGATTTAGGTGTTTGCCTTTTGTAGTTCACTCTATTGTTTTCATACCCAGATACCCATTGGTTGCAGAAAGCTGTAGGATGGTCAAAATTTCCACAAGTGGAACAAGCTTGGTTGTAAAATCCAAAGTCGTCATTTTGGTGAGACTTGAGGTTATTCCAATCTCTATTGGCACCTCTTGGCTTGTATGTGGACCTATATTGTTCACAATATCTTACTGGTTGCCTAATAGGTTTATCATTTATCATAGGCCTATCAGTATGATTTCTAACCAACTTAGGAACACTTGTTCCTTCTTTCTTAACCACATCAGGTTTAGACATAACCTGTTCATCATCACTATCAGATGTACAGTCTTCAACTACTATATTATCTGTTTTCCTAACAAAAGACACCTTGTCCTTAGGAAGTGAAGTTTTACTTAAACTTTCACTTACTTTCTTAGGCTCATCAATTACTACATTAGTTTTTGGTTGTAAACCATATTTTAACTCAGGTAGTTGAAATTCAGGCAATTCTGAATGCGGTAGGTCAATCCCTGGGGGTTTAGGGATACCTCTGTATGGAGGTGGGACACTCTTATATCCTATCCCTTTCTTAGCTTTGTTGATCACTGATATGTGTCTAAATACACATATATTTACCTTGTTCAAACCCACATAAACAGCCAAAAACACTCTGAAAAGTCAAATAATACAGAAAATATCATAAAATGTGTTTTTATTTGATTCAGGAACAAAAAGATTGAAAACAAGTGAAAACATACAAAGTTTGCATAAATGGCAAGTCTAGTCCCTCGAATTTCAAAAGTTGTCAAAATTAGTCCCCGGGTGTTTTAAAATGGAAAATCATGTTTTATAACCCTTGTACTATTGTAAAATGGCAATATTAGTCCTTGTGATAACTTTATGGAAATTACAGGTTTAACCCCTCAACTATGCAGGAATTACAATTTTGGTCCTTGTGCTTATTTAAACTAACAAATCCGGATCAAACAAATACCCATTAAATCCAAATCCTTAAATCCAATACCCATTTACCCAAGCCCAATTAAAATAAGCCCAACCTTTGACTGAGTTAAACACTCAGTCAAACCATGGTCAAATCCTTCGTCTATACCACCATCGCGCCCAAAACCAGACAGTCATCCCCCCACCTCACCAATACCATTCACCACCTCATCCCCCCTCCAATACACGCTACCTAACATGCCAAATGCAATAAATGCATCTTCCCCACTCCCACTAACTAAAACAGACAAATTAACACTTGTCCTGTTTTCCCGCCAAAAGTGAAAATGGATGAATGAGATCAAATTGAGTTAATCCAAGGGTGCAGAAAGATGAAGTGATGTCGACAAAGGATATCCCACTTTAATTATGTATAAATAGATAGCTTTTGTAGCCTTAATTGGCAAGTAGGTACAAGTAGCATAAATTCGTATTTCAATTTTCAGTAGTGTATTTTGTAATTTCAAAGTTTCATCAATCAATACAAAGTAAAATTAGTGTGTTTATTGTTGTTCTTTGTTAAATTGTCAGTAGTTAATGATAAATACAAGTTTTTTGATTTTCATGTACTCTGAGAATTAGAACCTTGATAAGTAGTAATTGAATCAGCTTCTCAGTTGTTTCTAATAGCTTATGCAAGCTTTATATAGCTTATTGTAAGTTTATTATAGTGTAAACTTGTTCTAATTCAAGATTTGAAGAAAGTCAAGAAAAGTCAAACTAAGGAGCAATAAGCTGATTCTGGGGTAAAAAGCTATTCAGGAAGGCTTAGTGGTGTTTTCTAGCTTGTGTGAACAAGCTAGGAAAGGTTCTAGTTCCTTGTTCTTTGGTTCACAATTCATTACAGTTGTAAGCTTATTCTCATTTTTAGCTTAATTTCTCAATTCACTGTTAAGTAGCTTGTTGTAGCTTATTTCAGTCAATTATTAGCTTATCAGTAGTCTACAAACATATTTCAATATATAAAATCAGTTTTAATAGCCTTGGTTTGATTTCACCTTAAAAAACTTAGAAAAGCCAAAAATAGATAAAATAAGCTAGCTTAATTAGAATACTCCATTCTCAGTCACAAGTCATTTTTCATAGCTTAATATACTTACTCATGTCATTAGAGTTCACATCAGTACTTAAAACATCCATGTTAAGTTAGAAAAAACCAACACAGTCCTATAAAAGAGTGTTTGGTTTTAGCAGTTAGACAAGCCAAACACTAGTGTACTGTACATTGACCATTAGTCCAACTTTGTACAAGCTTTTCTCAGTCCTAAGAAGCTAATTTGAAACTCAGATCAGACATATAGCTAGATATAGCACCCTTGCATCATCTGTGGGAATTTTAGACCTCAACTAGTCCAAATAAGCCAATATTAGCCATGACCTCATTTTGGCCTTTTTCTTGGCTTTTCTGAGTCAGTTGTGGTCCATTTAGTGTAGTGACAAAAGTTGGTTAAGTGTCAATTGGTCTGTGCAATATTGTGCAAAGTCTGCACAATCAGACCCATACAAGCAGTCTGACCACCTGATCTTGCCTTCAATTGGACTTCAATTGGTGTGTTTGTGATGGGGCTTTTAGCATTTTAGGATACCCAGTAGTATAGAGAAGTTTTTGCCCCCATAATATTCTATTTTTCAGCTTATTTGAGTGCTTATAATTGGTCTGCAAGTTTGCTGTTTTGCCTGAGTTTCATGCCCTAGTTTGTGAACAGCTAAACTGCTTATCTACTTATCCAGTGTGCTTATTTGAGTTTTTAAGTTATTTTGTGCTTATTATAGTTGGTTAATCTTATTCTGAGCCTTTGGTTAATATTTGTGCTTTTTAGCTTATATTTGGGCTTATTTGCTAACTGCTTATCTGCCCAAATCTGCTTATTAGGCTTAGATAACTTCTGCTTTTATTTTTCCTAGCTTTCTAATAATAATTTAGACTTATCCTGAATTTTTCAGATTTTTCCTAAGTCATTTAATATTTTTAATCTTTTTTATTAGTTTCTATTTGTAATTAAATCATAATAAATATAATAATAATCAGAAAAATATAAATCTAATTTTCATAATTTTCTTTTGTCATTTTTAATCCAGGAAAAATATAATCTTATTTTTAGACCATAAGAAAATCAAAAATAGAAAAATAGTGATAGCTTCTATTTAATAGAATTTATCTTTTTAAATTTTAATTAAGTAATTTTCATTTTTATAATTTTATTAGCTTCTATTTACTTAATAATATTTTTAGAAAAAGTTTTAGAATTTTCTTTGTTCATTTAGTATTTTTTATAAATTTAAAATAGTTTAAATAATAATTAAATAGTAATAAATTAATAATAATTAGATAAATAGTGTAATAAATATATTTTCAGTTTTAAAATAAGTTTTATAATATTTTAGATTTATCTAAGTCATAATTTCATTTTTCTAAGTTTATTTCTTATTTTCTTACTTTTTAGGTAATTATTAAATAGTTAAAAATAGTTTTTAATTAACAAAAATTAATTAAATAGTTAAATAAATAATTTTCTTTTTCTAATAAGTTTCTTTTATCTTTAGGTTTATAAAAAAGTTATTTTCATATTTTTAGGGTTAATATTTCTTCATTTTCACTTTTTATTTTGTACGTTTACGTTTATTTAAATTTAAACGTACGTTTTTAGATTTTAGACGTTTTAAGTATTTTGGTTTTCTGTATTTATTTCTGTAGCTTGTTTAAAGCTATTCTCTTTTTATTTCCTTAGTTCAATAATTCCAAAACCCTTTTCCATTCAATAGCACTTGATCACAATTCGTCTTTAAACACAATTTCACGCCTCGCTGGGATATAACGACCCGGGAAAACACTATACTCCAGGGAGATCGTGCCTTAGATTGTTTAACTCTTCCTGACTATTCACCTGGTCAATATTCTGATTGTCCAGAAAAATAAATCCAAACCAGGAGTTGTCTTTGAATCTGTAGAGACTCCTGAAGTCATTGCCCCTAAATCCAAACCTTATATTCCTTACCCATCGCGCTTAAATGAGCAAAAGCTCCGTGAGAAGGCTAGTCAACAAATGGAAAAATTCTTTCAAATCTTTAAAGAATTACATTTTGACATAAGTTTTGCGGATGCTATCATTCTGATGCCCAAGTTTGCATCAACAATCAAACACTTGTTAAGCAACAAGGAAAAACTGATTGAAATGGCTAAAACTCCATTAAATGAGAACTGCTCAGCGGTTATCTTGAAAAAGCTTCCGGAGAAGCTTGGAGATCCTGGAAAGTTTCTATTACCTTGTGTATTTCCGGGAATGGTTGAATGCTATGCCTTAGCAGATCTAGGTGCAAGCATCAACCTGATGCCTCATTCAGTATGGAAGAAACTTTCTCTTCCGGCTCTTACTCCTACATGCATGACTCTTGAGCTTGCAGACCGAACCATATCTCACCCTTGCGGCATTGCCGAAGATGTGTTTGTGAAAGTAGGAAAGTTCCACTTTCCAGCTGACTTTGTGGTTGTTGAATTCGACGCAGATCAAAAGGTTCCTCTAATTCTTGGAAGAGGATTCCTAAAAACGGGCCATACTCTTATTGATGTATTTAAGCATGAGATCACCTTGCGTGTGGGTAATGAAGCTGTTACCTTTAACCATGATCAAACGTCGAGGTACTCCTCAAATTTTGATTCTGCTTCGGTAAACCGAATCGATGTCATTGACATTACTTCAAAGGAGTACTCTCAAGAAAATCTTGGTTATTTTCATAATTCTGTGAGTGGGGATCCCACCACATCTTCTCAACTTATCATAGCCGACTCTTCCCCTTCTCTCACTTCGGTTGAGGGAAGTGATCCCTTTTGGGATGAGGTCGATGCTTTTCTTGCTCCAGATAGTTCACTTCCGCATGAGGTTGATGACAACTATCTTGATCCTGAGGGGGACATTCTTTTTCTAAAAAATTTGTTAAACGAAGACTCATCTTCCCCTCTTCCACCAAAACAACTTCATAATGAGGAAACTGATAAAATTCCTGAGATCAAGTTTAAGGACTTGCCTCTTCCACTTGAATATGCAATTCTTGAGGAGGAAGTTCTTATCTTAATTGCTATTCAGATCTCTCTTCTTCCCTTCACCTACCCGGTGATTTCCCCTATCTTTCACTCATTCGGGAGTGAGGATATTACCTTTGACCCCGGCATTGTCCATCTAACATTGGTTTAAATGCCGGATTTATCTCATCGGTGTGGAACTTTCTTATGTTCAATTGGTTATCAAAACAATTTAAATGAAAGTCCGATGATGATGGTTTCTTCCACTTGCTTCCCCATGAACCAATGAATGCGGGGTCGAGTCGAGCTAAGTGACTCGGTGAACAAAAATATTAGCCCACCATATGGGTTTTCACCCATATCTCTGTTTTCTTTCTCTTTTCTACCACCTAGTGTGGGGGAGATGCCCCACATATTGTATATATGTAATCAGTCAAAAAAAAAAAAAAAATATATATATATATATATATATATATATATATATATATATGTAATCAGTCAAAAAAAAAAAAAAAAAAGTGTGTATATAAAATAAAATAAAGGCTATTAGTATTTCCTTTTTACGTTCTAAGTGTTGGTTTAACCACCAGTGCTTTGAATATTGAGGGCAATATTCAGTTCTAAGTGTGGGGGGGAATTCTTGCGAATTTGATCAAATGTACCATCTAGTACCCCCATTTTTAGCCAAAATTTTAAATTTTTTTTTCTCACTTAGAACTCAATAAATGGTTATCAGTCCGCCATGTCTAACCCACATAAGGATTGGCTAATCCGAGAGCAAACGACTCTTGGTAAAGATATATCAAATCCATTGATGGCTTACAATTTGCCCAAAATTGTATGGTATTCGACTCACCATATCTTTATAAGTGAAGAGTTGGCTAGCCCGCAAGGTTATGGCTTGTGGTAAAGGCAGTGGAAAAACCATGATTGGTAATCAGCTCACCAAAGATAATAACTGTATTTTATCTAAGAGTTGGCTAGTCCAGAAGCAAACGGCTTTTGGTAAAGACAAATCAAAACCGTTGACAGCTGATGGTTTGCTCAAAATCATTTGGTTATCATTGTACCAAAGTATCACATACTAAAACATTGGCTACTCCAGAAGTAATGGCTTTTGGTAAAGAGATAAAATCCATTAAATCTTCATAAAAGATTGCTAGGGACTAGCAATAGTTTAGTGTGGGGGATTTGATATGTGTCTAAATACACATATATTTACCTTGTTCAAACCCACATAAACAGCCAAAAACACTCTGAAAAGTCAAATAATACAGAAAATATCATAAAATGTGTTTTTATATGTTTCAGATGCAAAATGATTAAAATCAAGTGAAAACATACAAAGTTTGCATAAATGGCAAGTCTAGTCCCTCGAATTTCAAAAGTTGTCAAAATTAGTCCCCGGGTGTTTTAAAATGGAAAATCATGTTTTATAACCCTTGTACTATTGTAAAATGGCAATATTAGTCCTTGTGATAACTTTATGGAAATTACAGGTTTAACCCCTCAACTATGCAGGAATTACAATTTTGGTCCTTGTGCTTATTTAAACTAACAAATCCGGATCAAACAAATACCCATTAAATCCAAATCCTTAAATCCAATACCCATTTACCCAAGCCCAATTAAAATAAGCCCAACCTTTGACTGAGTTAAACACTCAGTCAAACCATGGTCAAATCCTTCGTCTATACCACCATCGCGCCCAAAACCAGACAGTCATCCCCCCACCTCACCAATACCATTCACCACCTCATCCCCCCTCCAATACACGCTACCTAACATGCCAAATGCAATAAATGCATCTTCCCCACTCCCACTAACTAAAACAGACAAATTAACACTTGTCCTGTTTTCCCGCCAAAAGTGAAAATGGATGAATGAGATCAAATTGAGTTAATCCAAGGGTGCAGAAAGATGAAGTGATGTCGACAAAGGATATCCCACTTTAATTATGTATAAATAGATAGCTTTTGTAGCCTTAATTGGCAAGTAGGTACAAGTAGCATAAATTCGTATTTCAATTTTCAGTAGTGTATTTTGTAATTTCAAAGTTTCATCAATCAATACAAAGTAAAATTAGTGTGTTTATTGTTGTTCTTTGTTAAATTGTCAGTAGTTAATGATAAATACAAGTTTTCTGATTTTCATGTATTCTGAGAATTAGAACCTTGATAAGTAGTAATTGAATCAGCTTCTCAGTTGTTTCTAATAGCTTATGCAAGCTTTATATAGCTTATTGTAAGTTTATTATAGTGTAAACTTGTTCTAATTCAAGATTTGAAGAAAGTCAAGAAAAGTCAAACTAAGGAGCAATAAGCTGATTCTGGGGTAAAAAGCTATTCAGGAAGGCTTAGTGGTGTTTTCTAGCTTGTGTGAACAAGCTAGGAAAGGTTCTAGTTCCTTGTTCTTTGGTTCACAATTCATTACAGTTGTAAGCTTATTCTCATTTTTAGCTTAATTTCTCAATTCACTGTTAAGTAGCTTGTTGTAGCTTATTTCAGTCAATTATTAGCTTATCAGTAGTCTACAAACATATTTCAATATATAAAATCAGTTTTAATAGCCTTGGTTTGATTTCACCTTAAAAAACTTAGAAAAGCCAAAAATAGATAAAATAAGCTAGCTTAATTAGAATACTCCATTCTCAGTCACAAGTCATTTTTCATAGCTTAATATACTTACTCATGTCATTAGAGTTCACATAAGTACTTAAAACATCCATGTTCAGTTAGAAAAAACCAACACAGTCCTATAAAGGAGTGTTTGGTTTTAGCAGTTAGACAAGCCAAACACTGGTGTACTGTACATTGACCATTAGTCCAACTTTGTACAAGCTTTTCTCAGTCCTAAGAAGCTAATTTGAAACTCAGATCAGACATATAGCTAGATATAGCACCCTTGCATCATCTGTGGGAATTTTAGACCTCAACTAGTCCAAATAAGCCAATATTAGCCATGACCTCATTTTAGCCTTTTTCTTGGCTTTTCTGAGTCACTTGTGGTCCATTTAGTGTAGTGACAAAAGTTGGTTAAGTATCAATTGGTCTGTGCAATATTGTGCAAAGTCTGCACAATCAGACCCAAACAAGCAGTCTGACCACCTGATCTTGCCTTCAATTGGACTTCAATTGGTGTGTTTGTGATGGGGCTTTTAGCATTTTAGGATACCCAGTAGTATAGAGAAGTTTTTGCCCCCATAATATTCTATTTTTCAGCTTATTTGAGTGCTTATAATTGGTCTGCAAGTTTGCTGTTTTGCCTGAGTTTCATGCCCTAGTTTGTGAACTGCCAAACTGCTTAACTACTTATCTAGTGTGCTTATTTGAGTTTTTAAGTTATTTTGTGCTTATTATAGTTGGTTAATCTTATTCTGAGCCTTTGGTTAATATTTGTGCTTTTTAGCTTATATTTGGGCTTATTTGCTAACTGCTTATCTGCCCAAATCAGCTTATTAGGCTTAGATAACTTCTGCTTTTATTTTTCCTAGCTTTCTAATAATAATTTAGACTTATCCTGAATTTTTCAGATTTTTCCTAAGTCATTTAATATTTTTAATCTTTTTTATTAGTTTCTATTAGTAATTAAATCATAATAAATAGAATAATAACCAGAAAAATATAAATCTAATTTTCATAATTTTCTTTTGTCATTTTTAATCCAGGAAAAATATAATCTTATTTTTAGACCTTAAGAAAATCAAAAATAGAAAAATAGTGATAGCTTCTATTTAATAGAATTTATCTTTTTAAATTTTAATTAAGTAATTTTCATTTTTATAATTTTCTTAGCTTCTATTTACTTAATAATATTTTTAAAAAAATTTTTAGAATTTTCTTTGTTCATTTAGTATTTTTTATAAATTTAAAATAGTTTAAATAATAATTAAATAGTAATAAATTAATAATAATTAGATAAATAGTGTAATAAATATATTTTCAGTTTTAAAATAAGTTTTATAATATTTTAGATTTATCTAAGTCATAATTTCATTTTTCTAAGTTTATTTCTTATTTTCTTACTTTTTAGGTAATTATTTAATAGTTAAAAATAGTTTTTAATTAATAAAAATTAAATAAATAATTTTCTTTTTCTAATAATTTTCTTTTATCTTTAGGTTTATAAAAAAGTTATTTTCATATTTTTAGGGTTAATATTTCTTCATTTTCACTTTTTATTTTGTACGTTTACGTTTATTTAAATTTAAACGTACGTTTTTAGATTTTAGACGTTTTAAGTAATTTGGTTCCCTGTATTTATTTCTGTAGCTTGTTTAAAGCTATTCTCTTTTTATTTCCTTAGTTCAATAATTCCAAAACCCTTTTCCATTCAATAGCACTTGATCACAATTCGTCTTTAAACACAATTTCACGCTTCGCTGGGATATAACGACCCGGGAAAACACTATACTCCAGGGAGATCGTGCCCTAGATTGATTGACTCGTGTTGACCATTCACCTGGTCAATATTAGTTGACTGTTTAGCACGTATCAATCACTTGACATTCAATCATGTTGGTTACACCTCTAGAAGCATGTTCTAGTGTTTCTACACTTAAATGAATGTTGTCACTTTTATTTTTGATCATATCATAAGCCTCTCTTAACAGTTTAATCTCATCATCTTTAAAAAAAATGTCCCGATTAAGTTGACCTTTGTCATCAGAAAAAGAAAGTTCATTTTCTTTGTAATATAAGATTTGCTTTTCTGTGGATGCTAATCTACACTTATAATCAAACAAATCTTGTTGAGTTTTGCTTAGCTCTTTCCTTTGGTCATCATAATGTTTGTTTAAAGTTTGCAATTCTTTAAGAGCAGTACAAGCATTAGAACAAGCTTTATGATTTTTTACCTCAGTAGTAGAAAAAGCCATGAGTGCTGTCTGTGAAGAAGCTTCTTCTTCATCATCCATGAAACTCCAATCAAAACCTAAACCATCAATAGCTACCATAGCTTTTGGTTCAGAAATCTCCCCTGTTTTGGATTTACTTCCAAAACCTTTATTTCTGCAATCTTGCTGTCTTGGTCTTCTACACTCTATTGAGAAGTGCCCCATCATGTGACAGTTATAGCATTCTACCTTTGACTTGTCATAACCTGCAGTATTATTACTGCTGATTGTGATCTTCTTCCCCATCCTTTGATAGAATTTCTTAGCCCTCATGCTAAGAAGAGAAATTTGCCATTTTAGGTCCATTTCCTCTAGATCATCATCATTGATCTCTTGGAGGTCTTCATGAGTTAACATGGACCCATCATTCTTGCTTGTGAGAAAAGCACAACATGTTTTCTCATCCAAAATACCCATGGTGCTGCTTAATGAACTAGCAGTACCACTTCCTATATCAACCTTTACTTCTTCAACTGGATTTGATGTACTAGGATCTGACACAAATGCCATGTTCCCACTACTTGAACTAAAACCACCAGTCTTCTTCAAATCTTGTTCCACAATTTTGAAGTTGCTATACAAGTTCATCAGTTCCATGTTGTCAAGATCTGTCTTGTTCTTCCAGACAATAACATGCATAGCCCACTCTTCAGGTAAGCTTTTCAGAAATTTTGAGTTTAAGTCTTCTTGAGGTATTTCTACTCCAAGAATAGCGAGTTGGCTCACAATATTCTGAAGCCTATTAAACATGTGGTCTAATGATTCATTGTTGGTTGATGAAAAGTTTTCAAACTGTTGCTTAAGAAGAGTCTTCTGGGTCTTCTTGGTGGCTTCATTCCCACCATACCTTGAAATAATGGCCTCAAACAAAGACTTTGCATCTTTGAACTTGCTGAAGTTTAAAAGTTGATCATTTAGAATGGTCATCATCAGCATACTTCTGGCCTTTAGGTCATTCTTCTTCATGATTCTTTCTTCTGCAGATTTTGGCTTGGTTTGCAGAGTTGTTACCACCTTGTTGTCAACTGTTGATGTAGTGGTTGTAGGCTTGAAAGAGTCACCATCTTCAATAATTTCCTACAATGTATAATCTTGCACTTGGAAATATTGCTCTATCCTTAACCGCCACATCTCAAACTCATTCTGTTTGAGCATAGGTAACTTTGCAGCAACATTCGTCTGAATAGCTTCCACGTCCATTTCTTCTTCTTCTTCTAAATCAGAAATATCAGCCTTGCTCTGATACCAACTGAGAGGATTATAATACACTAAGAGGTTGTTAAGCCTTTGTAACGTGTGTATGTGATACTTTGAGTGAATATGATTAAGTATGCGGAATCTACTCAACCACACTTACAAGGTTATTTGTTGTATGTAAATGGAACAATGGTGGTTGTTGAATTTGATAAGAGAACACTTGAAAGTTAACACCAAACGATTAATATTATTGATAATGATACAAAGGTTTGATATTGTTCTTGGAGTTCTATCACTTAGGTTATTATAAAAAACACAAGTTATTGGAAGCTTGGATTGGTCTCTATCTAACTTTAGCTAAGATCTCTCTTTTATAGTCCAAGAGAGATCTTTTACAATATTGTTAAGTCTTGTCAATCAATACATGTCTTTCTACTTGATTATGCTAAGTTGTGTGTAAGTAACTAAGATACAACATGTATCTTACACATATACAACTTGTATACTGATGACACAACAAAGATATTTATCTAACTAGTCTTTGACTTTTGTGTACTTATCCATCCAGCAAACAGAATTAACGATCTGAAGAACAGACTTAATTCTGTTACTCACCAGAATTAATGACTTAACTTAGTCACCAGACTTAACCGGGTAATACTCACCAGACTTAACCAACAGACCAGACTTAATGACTTAGAGAATTTCCCGATACTTAATCTTCAGAATATTTAATTCCCAACATATGAAAACGGACAAAAACATATGAAAGCGTAAAAACGCGTATGAAAACAAAAAAAACGTATGAATAATGAATGAAAACGAAAGAAAACGGACGAAAACGTATGAAAACGAACGAAAACGTAAGAAATAGGATGAAAACGCATGAAAATGGATGAAAATGGGCAAAAACGTAAGAAAACGGATGAAAACGTAAGAAAATGGACGAAAACGTAAGAAAACAGACGGAAATGTATGAAAGCGTAAAAACACGTCTGATAACGAACGTAAACGGACGAAAACGGACGTAAAAGGGCGAAAACGTAAAAAAACGGACGAAAACGTACAAAATCGAACGAAAACGTCTGAAAACAGACGAAAACGTCTAAAAATGGACGAAAAAGTAAAAAACGGACGAAAACGTATGAAAACGGACAAAAACGTCTGAAAACTGACGAAAGCGTATATAAACGTATGAAAATGGACAAAAATGTATGAAAACGGACGAAAACGTATAAAAACGGGCAAAAACGTTTGAAAACGGACGAAAACGTATAAAAACGGGCAAAAACGTTTGAAAACGGACGAAAACGTATAAAAAAGACGAAAACATTTGAAAAGAGACGAAAACGTAGAAAAACAGACGAAAACGTATAAAATCAGACGAAAACGTATAAAAACAGACGAAAACGTATGAAAGCGAAAAAAAAAATTAAAAAAAAAACGTGAATTATTAAAAAAAAAAAAAAAAAAAAAGAACTTGAATTAAAAAAAAGGAGAATTGAAAAAAAAAAGTGAATTAGAAAAAAAGCCCAAAAAAAAAGAATAATAATAATAATAAAAAATTCAAAAAGACAAAAAAAAAAAAAAAAAAGAAAAAAAAAAAAAAAAAAAAAATACATGAACTTAGGTTTCCATATTTAATCTTAGGTTAATCCCCACCATTAGATTAAATGATAGAGATTTATTCCTCGGTAAACACTAAAATAAAAGTAAGCATTTGACCTTTTTCTCTAAATACATGTTTTTTTCTTGTTATTATCCAACGTTGAAATACCATAATTAATCAATTAAAAAAATAAGCATGGTTTATCTCTTAATAGAATCTTGTTTTCTTGAATAAATGTATAGAACTTGTCGAAGTCTTCCTCAACCCATACGCGGTTATTAGATTTTGAGGGATGTTAATTGTGACACGGTTTGGGAAGTGAGATGATAAAATGTGTTAGATGTTCTTCAACCCGTACAAATACAATTAGAAACATTAACTAATATTCCTGCCTTCGTGGACTGGTTGAAACTTATCTATACTAAAATATATATAACCTTGAAACTCCATTTTATTATAAAGAAATTACTGCGACAAGATTCTAGTTTTCTAAACGAATTATAGATCCATAGCTTAGTGGTGGGAGTTTGAGATTTTTTATATGAACATTCCGGTTCATTTTTAATGTTTCATGCTTAAATCAATTGATGTACGCGAACACTTTCGTATATGTTAAACAGTGAAAACCTCGTAGATAATACATTTTATTGATATGATACTTATAGAGACAAATACATATAAATTCTAATGGACCCGAAACCCCAAATGGGCACAGGCCTATTGCCTGATTCCCCCGTGAATTCGCAAAAGCTCAAACTGGAGAAAAGAAAGATAAACCTAACATAAACATAAAGATAACATCTCCATAATTTTGAGACTTATAACAACGCTTTAGGCGTGTCCGACTGATGGAGATGGCGGTTTCGTTAGCATTTTCTTCGGAATTTAATTACGAATCCGCGGCCATTGATGACGTAAGATAACTCCAAGCGGTTTGAGAATTATAAGCAAAACAACGAGCCATTTGTTATTTCAGAACCTGGCGGCTTGTTTGAGGGCGTGACGGCGTGCCACTACGGCTAACGAGGTAATTTCGGTTCTCTTCTTTAAAATTTGATTACGAAGTCAATGGCGCTGACAACGTCAGTTAACTCGTTACGGTTTAAAAGTTATGGTTAAAACAATGTGCATCTAGGGTTTTGGAAAGTTGTGTTTTTTCTTTTTTTTTTAGAAAAGAAGAGATAAATGGTTGTGTCAATGGTTTGATGGGGGCATAGAGGCGACGGTTATCCACAATATAAACCGGTTGGTGATATCAATTGCGGATTATCAACAACTTATATATTAGCGATAAACTACTTATTTTAACACATCATGAGCAGATTTTTTGAATGAGAACAATTGAAAAGATTAGAAGGAATATGCTTTAAATTATTTGTAGCAAAGTTAATGATATAAAAAACCTGCCGTGACAATAAATTAAAATGATGCAGAAATGAACTCCATAGACAAATTATTACTCCCTCCGTCTCAATTTATTTGTCAGGGGAGAGAAAACACAAAGTTTAATAAAAGTGGGGCCACTTTAATTTTCAACCACTAAAATGGAATATTCCTCCACTAGATTCTCTAGTTTTTACTAAATAAGGAAAGTGGACAATTAATTTGAGACATCCATAAAAGGAAATATGGACAATTAAATTGAGACGGAGGGAGTATTTAAACTAAACTTTAATCTTTTATCAATCCATTAAAAACAAATACTAAAATGAGCCCCACCTAAAATAACACACACACTAGGGGCCCGTTTGGTTTGTAGACGGGTTTAGGATTAGGATTATGATTAGGATTAGGATTATGATTAGGATTAGGATTAGGATTTGAATTTAGAGGGCCCTTTGGTTTGTAGATGGGTTTTAGATTTTGATTTGATGTAGAAAAAGAAAAAAATATTAAAATAAGTGGGAGTGAAAAAATATATTATTTAATAAATATTATTTAATTTATACGGAGGGAGTATCACATAAGGACAAAAGAACAAAATATATTTTAATTGACACTTTTACATAAGGACAAAAGAAAAAATATATTTTAAAGTGTTGGTAGGGCCATTCTGACTAAGTCTAGCATTTACACACCATCCCCAGCATTGAGGTTGTCATTTGAGGAAACCGGATATTTGAGTTTTGGTGGGGCCATTTTGACTGAGTCCTCTATACCAAACGTTGGTTTTCAACATAAAGTCAAATTCTATGACTGAGAACCACTAACCAAACGGGCCTAGATATTGAAATCTAGTACATAACTGCTTTTAAAAAGATATGACAACACTTTTGTTTCTAAATTTAGTGTGGAGATCAACAAGCTCTGGTGGGCCCACCTTTCAGTTTTTTTCTCGTTAAAAATCACCTCACACAAACACTTGCACAAAAAACACAAACACTTTGAGCTTCAACTTACTAAAAATGGTGATTGTTAATGCTTCATCAGAGTAAGAAATTTTGTACATAAACGAGACCTAAAGCTAATTACCCCTGAGAAATGTACAAGTTCACTCATATTTTATCCATTTTAATCCAATTCGATTTAAACTTATTTCACCTAACTCATCTATTTTTCTCTAGTCGATATCGAGTTCCTAAGACTATTTCTCACCTCCTTATACAACATCACACGTTATATTGTTGTTTTGGACCTTTAAAATATGTCAAGTACATTACATAAACATACCATTCGACACATAACTAAAACACAAGCTCACACATTTTCTTAATGTTTTCTATACAGAAGTGGCTAGACAAAATCTTCAAATCCCTAAAAATAACTCACTGACTCTCATTGACTCCCTCAAAATCTCTTCAATAAACTAAAGACATTCTGATGACTTAGACAATTTGGTAGAATCTTTAAGTCACTTACGTATAGGCAGGAAATATTTTGGGAAGATAAGTGTAAAGTATTTATCAAAAGTCAAGATGTACTATAGTTAGTAAAAATGTATAAATAGTTATTAACACTGTTCCTTAAATTATGTCTCGTAGCAAACTAAAGACATTATGATGACTTAGACAATTTGGTAGAATCTAACAAAATGGTGATGGTTCTGATAAATGTATAGAACTTGTCGAAGTCTTCATCAACCCATACGCAGAGCCTTAACAAGCTAGAATCTAGTTTGGAGCTCATTTGACAAACGAGCCTGAGCCCGAGCTTCGTACCTAAAGATCGATCAGGCCCGTGAGCTCAAACGAGCCTCGACGAGCTTTAGAAATTTAAACATATATGTGTGATTATAAATGTTAAACGAACACGAGAGCAACCTTCATACTTAAAAATTGATTAAGCTCATATTTAACGTCTTTTTTATAGCCTTATCTGTTAGTATGAAAATGTTGATTTTGCTTACGTGTGTAGTAGTTGAAATATTTCTAGATATTTTTGCAAAATAATGTGACCTGATATTGTTTAAGTTATGTGATTCGCTCGAATTGTAATAATTTGTTTCGACACTGTTGTTATAGTTAGTAGCTGTTTGTTATTATAAGAGTGTTTGGTATCGTAGCTGTATGTCAGCGATTATAAAGTGTAAAATGATGTCAAAGCAAAACGACAACGCTTGTAGCGTTTTTAGAGAAAAATAAAATAAAATAAAAAATACTAGGGTGCGTTTAGTTGTAGGAAAATTTCTTTAATTTTCTATTTCAATTTCTTTAGAAAAAGGGAAGGTTTTTTTATCTTTAGAAAAGGGTTATAATTTTAAAAAACGCGTTTAGATGATATTTTTTTGGAAAATAGAAATGTGCAAGGGGGTTGTAGAAAAATGGACCTAAAAATAAAGGAAAGAGTAAAGAGTTCTTCTCAAAATTCTAGTTAAATTTTAAAAAATGATATTTTCATTCTTATTAGAAACTTTTCTAAAAAATTTGTGACTAAACGGTTTTCAGTTTTTTTCTTAAAAATTTCTTTGAAAAATAGGGTATTTTTCACCGACTAAACAAACCCTAAACACTCCTTACCAAACTGAATGCTTAACGATAAGTGTTAAACGCACTTAAAATCTCCTTGCGAAATATACAACTTTGATCATACTTTAAAGTCTAAACGTAGTAGTCAAGTGGGTGTTTGGGATTGCTTAGTTTTCCTGCATTTTCTTTGAAATAAGGGTGTGTTTTGTATGGAATCTGGAATTACTATGGATACATAAAAGTTGAATTAGAGCTACAAGATCCTTTGGAGGGTCACGGTAGGTTCGACATATGATTTTTCGTTTTCTATTTGGTCTTTGAGCGAATTAAAGAAAGAAAATAACAAGAATGTTATGTTTCTTATCCTTTATATTCTGATATTAATGAAGTTATGCTTAAAAAATGGATCGGTGATGAATTTTTCGTGATGATGACCTTCAAGGTCTGATTAAAATTGGTTGGAGCTCATTTGACAAACAAGCGGAGCCTTAACAAGCTAGAATCTAGTTTGGAGCTCATTTGACAAACGAGCCTGAGCCCGAGCTTCGTACCTAAAGATCGATCAGGCACGTGAGCTCAAACGAGCCTCGACGAGCTTTAGAAATTTATACATATATGTGTGCGTATATACAAAATATGTGTGATTATAAATGTTAAACGAACACGAGAGCAAGCTTCATACTTAAAAATTGATTAAGCTCATATTTAATGCCTTCATTTTAAAGAAAGAATCTTGAATTACTACAATTGGTGGGATGAAATCACTATAGGCCCGCCTGAGATATGATACTAACACTTTTGTTTCTAAATTTAGTGTGGAGATCAACACGGTCTGGTGGGCCCACCTTTCAGTTTTTTTCTCGTTAAAAATCACCTAACACACAAACACTTGCACAAAAAACACAAAACACTTTGAGCTTCAACTTACTAAAAATGGTGATTGTTAATGCTTCATCAGAGTAAGAAATTTTGTAAAAAATTTTAGGGTTAATAACAAAAAAATAAACTTGTCCGTTTTTGAGCTTCAACTTACTAAAAATAGTTTTGGGATAATAACACAGGGTAAATGGTCATTGTACAAAGATTGAAATTTGAAAATTTTGTGCTTTAATACAAAAAAACCTTACATACAACAACAAAAATGGACAAGTTAGATACAATGACCCGAATTCAATACTTTAGTCATACATTTATCACAAAAAAAGGTGCCACCATACAATGGCAAAAAATGACAACTTCAATGTATTTTTTTAGCATTTGCCCATTAAAAAATAAGCATGGTTTATCTCTTAATAGAATCTTGTTTTCTTGAATAAATGTATAGAACTTGTCGAAGTCTTCCTCAACCCATACGCGGTTATTAGATTTTGAGGGATGTTAATTGTGACACGGTTTGGGAAGTGAGATGATAAAATGTGTTAGATGTTCTTCAACCCGTACAAATACAATTAGAAACATTAACTAATATTCCTGCCTTCGTGGACTGGTTGAAACTTATCTATACTAAAATGTATATAACCTTGAAACTCCATTTTATTATAAAGAAATTACTGCGACAAGATTCTAGTTTTCTAAACGAATTATAGATCCATAGCTTAGTGGTGGGAGTTTGAGATTTTTTATATGAACATTCCGGTTCATTTTTAATGTTTCATGCTTAAATCAATTGGTGTACGCGAACACCTTTGTATATGTTAAACAGTGAAAACCTCGTAGATAATACATTTTATTGATATGATACTTATAGAGACAAATACATATAAATTCTAATGGACCCGAAACCCCAAATGGGCTCAGGCCTATTGCCTGATTCCCCCGTGAATTCGCAAAAGCTCAAACTGGAGAAAAGAAAGATAAACCTAACATAAACATAAAGATAGCATCTCCATAATTTTGAGACTTATAACAACGCTTTAGGCGTGTCCGACTGATGGAGGTGGCGGTTTCGTTAGCATTTTCTTCGGAATTTAATTACGAATCCACGACCATTTGTTATTTCAGAACCTGGCGGCTTGTTTGAGGGCGTGACGGCGTGCCACTACAGCTAACGAGGTAATTTCGGTATTCTCTTCTTTAAAATTTGATTACGAAGTCAATGGCGCTGACAACGTCAGTTAACTCGTTACGATTTAGAAGTTATGGTCAAAACAAGGTTTTGGGCGAAAGTTGTGTTTTTTCTTCTTTTTTTAGAAGAGAAGAGATAAATGGTTGTGTCAATGGTTTGATGGGGGCATAGAGGCTACGGTTATCCACAATATAAACCGGTTGGTGATATCAATTGCGGATTATCAACAACTTATATATTAGCGATAAACTACTTATTTTAACACATCATGAGCAGATTTTTTGAATGAGAACAATTGAAAAGATTAGAAGGAATATGCTTTAAATTATTTGTAGCAAAGTTAATGATATAAAAAACCTGCCGTGACAATAAATTAAAATGATGCAGAAATGAACTCCATAGACAAATTATTATTTAAAGTAAACTTTAATCTTTTATCAATCCGTTAAAAACAAATACTAAAATGAGCCCCACCTAAAATAACACACACACTAGATATTGAAATCTAGTACATTACTGCTTTTAAAAAGATATGACAACACTTTTGTTTCTATTGAAATCTAGTACATAACTGCTTTTAAAAAGATATGACAACACTTTTGTTTATAAATTTAGGGTGCAAGGAGTGGGAGCGGGTTGGACAAAGCGAGTTGGGCGAGTTGGCTAGAACATCGCCGTCGCTTGAGCGAGCTCGGCCTGCGGGTTGGACGAGCGAGCTTTGAACTCGCAGCGTGGAAGGAAAAGAGCAACGGTCATGTGACCGTTTAAGGGGCGTTTGTGAAACTTTTTTGGAGCCGTTTGAGGGGCAGCGAAGCAAAAAAAAAAAATAAAAAAATTTAGTCCCTTTTTTGCACCCTATATATATCACAACACAAACGGGGATATTATCTTACCGATGGAATCTATCCTAGGTACTCAACTCATGTCAAAGCATTTCCGTATCCGTCAAACGACCATCGAAAAGATCACTAACATCGTTTACGCGTGTTGTATATTGCACAACATGGTTATAAAAGATGACGGGAGGACAATATCACCGGTTCATATAATGGATCCGCCGGTGCAACCCGTTTATGACGACAATGCACTACCGGAGTTACTAGATGAACAAATCCATCATCGTCTTCAATTTGATCTTACGGAGCATGTAGCGTCTCAAGATTTAGCATACCTCGATGACCCGGAGGCTCAACCAATGCCGGTTGAAGATTTAATTATGTAGTTTCTTTTTATTTTATGAATTGTACTTTAATTTTAGTTATTAATAAAATGTTTGTTTTTTTATATAATTGTTTAGTATTGGAAGAGTTAATGTTGTAAATTTATAAATTTGAAGGACAAATTATGAATATTTTAAAAAAGATTTGGGAGGGTTGAGCATGATGGGCGCCATTAAAAAAAGGTTCAATGGAGGGTTGGAGGGTTGAAATGCGGCGAAGGAATTTGATTGAGTAATTTTGGAAGGGTACGAGGGTTGAAGTGTTTACACTCCTTGCACCCTTAGGCCGGTTGGCAAACGGAAGGATTTTTCATCATACATCTCAGCGTCACATCAGCTTTCTCTCTCCTCTCACTTCTCTTCACCTTAGTTCACCATTTAGTTGTCAAGGAAACACCATCTTCACCTTTCATTAAAATACACACTTTATAAAAATATGCACCATTAAATACCCCACACACATTCACACACAAAATAAAAAAATAATAAATTTGGGTACCTTTTTTGACTACATGCTGCATATTCAACGGTGAAGTGTTCACCTTATTTGTTCTTGGTTTTCGTGTGTCAAGCGTGAATAATGGTGGTAGGCAAGGGCCTTCATGGGTGAAAGTGGGAAAAGGTGATCCCTTAACATTAACTTGACAACTAGTCTTAGTGTGTGGAGATCAACAAGCTCTGGTGGCCCACCTTTCAGTTTTTTTCTCGTTAAAAATCACCTCACACACAAACACTTGCACAAAAAAAACACACACTTTGAGCTTCAACTTACTAAAAATGGTGATTGTTAATGCTTCATCAGAGTAAGAAATTTTGTAAAAAATTTTAGGGTTAATAACAAAAAAATAAACTTGTCCGTTTTTGTTATCCGTTTTTGAGCTTCAACTTACTAAAAATAGTTTTGGGATAATAACACATGGTAAATGGTCATTGTACATGAACAAAATACATATAAAGATCGAAATTTGAAATTTTTGTGTTTTAATAGAAAAAAACCTTACATACAACAACAAAAATGGACAAGTTAGATACAATTTTTTGTGTTATTGTACCAAAATTTTAAACTAAAGTTCTATCTGACTTTAATGCTGTTATATATACTGTTTTCATAGGGCGGAAATGCAGCGTGCGATGATACGTATATAGACACTATGATTCGTGCAAATGTGAGTATTTCTAGCTTCCATATAAATGTGTGTGTGAATGTTTTTAGTGAACATAGAATTTGAGTTTTAGGAACTTAGTTTCATGGTCATATTGGTGGTTGTTTAACAGTTTGAAGGTGATAACAACCGTGGTTCAGTTGCAAGTATAAGCTCGATTGATGAAATCGAAAGGGACAATGCTTTCAAAGAGTAAGATAGTTGATTGTATATATTGTTTTCGGTACTTATTGATCATACTGATTCACAAGTTATGGAATCGGCTCAGTAATGTTGTGAATCTGTAAAGTTGCGATTCAGTTGCCTTCTCATAAATATTACACTGAAATTAGTTACATCAAATAGCAGAATGTGATCCTAAGTTCTTTTACTGTTTCGTCATTATTTTTATAGGGTGGAAATTGAGATAATGATGCGCATATACAAGGAAACTATTTGCCCTATGATTTATGCAGAGGTTAGTCTCCCCTTGTGTAGCTGTGTTTATCTAATTATGTGTGTTAGTATGCTAATATGATTCTGATGATCGTATTTCTGTGCATAATATAGCAAATTTTGTTTGTATAGCATATAATATGTATATGCGGATTTTTAGATGAAAATATTAAATATGTAGTCTGGGTGAGACCAGTTGTATATTGTGTTACAGGGGATTTGTAAATTGAAGGCTATTTTTGGCTTTGTCTTGCAATTAATATATATCAGTAAGCCCAAATTTCTAAATATGTTATCGGTAATACTTATTGTTGCTTCATGTATCCCAGATCAAAGCAAAGCAGCAAAAGTTTCTTAACGTGATAAGAGAGATTTTTCGCGTGGATTTGTTGACAGGCATGACATGGTAAATAATTAAAAGCATTACTAATAGAAAGTGGTAGATCTTATCGAAAGGGGGGAAAAAGACTTACATATTTGTACTTCATATATATCAGGAACTTTAGTAACACACCAAGTACTTCCAGCTCACACGCGTTGCAACTGCAGTTCATAAACGGAATCTCCACACCAGTTAACACTGGAATTGATATTAAGGGAAAAGACAATAAACCCTTTGTTTTAGCTTTGGTTGATGGGATCTCAGGGGAGGTTGTCACTACTGGTGCTGCAGCTTCAATGGAAGTTGAAATAGTCGTTCTCGAGGGTGATTTTGATAATGATGAGGCAGAGAATTTGTCTTCTAATAAATTTGACAATAAGATTGTCAGGAAATGGTATGGAACGAAAGTGCTGCAAGGAAATACTATTGTGACGATAAAAGAAGGTATCGTTGTTCTGGATAAGTGTTCATTTACACAAGATTCAAGATGGAGGAAGAATAAAAACTTCAGATTGGGTGCAAAGGCTGTTAATTCAGTTTTTTCCAATAGTGTGAAAACAGCAATAACGGAATTGTTTCTGGTTAAGGACAGGCGCAACCTCTGTAAGTATATTATTTCATTAATATGTTAAAAGTTTCTAATGTTTATTTATAATTTGAAAAAAGTACCGAGTATAACTTTTAGTGTCTTAGCTGTATGTTTCATATAAGCAATAGAACTCCATTTTTAGAGGTGGCACGGTGGGCGGAATGGCTGGTTGGGTAATGAATTAATGATCAAAATAGATTTGGGTTTAAGTAGGCTGTTTGTTAGTATTTATAAATGGGCGGGGCAGGTTGGGTTGCGTTGACCCGCAAACCCTTTTGTCCCTTTTTTAAGAAAATTTTTTTGTTCCAAATATCCATTTGAGATAAACGCAGCCCAAATCAACCCATTGTAAGTAATTGGGTCAAAAAATCCGCCTCAAGGCAATATGGTGAACTGTGAAGCTGTCATGTTGATCCAAATATCCATTTGAGTCCATTTAGATATTGGTTATTATATCATATATCCATGGCTATTTTTTATTTAACTGATAGTTGGGTGTTTGGTTCTTGCTGACATTCTGTTTTCATAAGACACGATGATCAAAATTTACATGTAAGGTTATTACATTTCATACACTAGAATGAATAACTTTTTTTCGTATTCGATACATAAGACCTTACGATGGCTTCTTTTTTTCACTTTACAGTGTACAACAAGAAACCAGTTCCATCCTTGTCCGACCATGTATATCGATTATACAAAATTTCCAGCCATAGTGAATGCTATAAACGTTTGATTAAAGCAAACATAAAAACTGTGATGGACCTCCTTACTCTTAATGCTATAAATCCAGAAAGGCTCAAAGAGGTAATTATTAACTTGTTTTCCCATAAATTTATGTCCCATTGTATGCTAATGGTCACTTCTTCTAATGCAAAAGCATACTATGAGTATCAGCAACAGGTGAAAGTGACAAGATAAGTTGGATTAGTCAAAACAGGTGTGGGTTTTAACAGATCATCTTGTAGTACGGATAAAAAATAATTTGGGTCGGGTTGACCTACTAAGACTATTTTTATCAAGTTTTTAGTATTTCTCTTATGATCATTTTATGTGTCTTAATTTTGATTAAAACAATTTTTTCATGGTAATGATCTTTTCTTTGTGTGACTTTCACCCATATCCCCCATTCCTCTATTAGCCTAGTTTTATTACGGAGTACTTGAGTAGTTGACTTGTTTGAGAAAACACAACCCAGATCGACCCATTCATAACTTAATGGGTTGAAATTGTCACCTCTTTCCAAGACCTAACTCAACCAGAGTCTTAGTATGCCGAGCATAAATGATGCAGTTGTCCTCTTTGCAGATACTTGAGGTAACTGATAACACATGGAAGGCTATCATGGACCATGCACAAAAGTGCAAGGATAACAAGGGAATATACTTGTACCATCATCCAAGGGGTCGCCAAAAGAGTAACGGGGTGGTTTTCAATATTTCCGGACAATTGGTGGGATTAACTGCAGAATCTCAATTCATTCCTAGCAATAAGCTTCCTTATGATAAAAAGGTATATTTTACGTAGTTCATCTAGTTTATCAACTTGTTTGACCTATGAATATTATCCATACCTGTTAGTGATAATGATAAAGATACTTGTGTGACCAAGCCTGGTATCCTCAGTTATGAGCAATGATGCTAATTTAGTTCAGCAATTCGTCATTGCCAAAATAGTGAGACATCCCATAGGGTAAAGGTGGCAATTAATGGGTCGATTTTGTACTAATTAGAAAAATATAGCTAAAAAGGAATGGGTCAAGCGGGTTGAATGTTCCGTGCAGCGTGTTTATAATGCAAACCTCTTTAATCGTTTTATCCAAAGATCTAGATTATTAGTGTAAGAATATTGTATTCGTAATAATAGTGAAGGTGTCGTTTATTTATTCAAAAAAAAAAAAAAAAGTTGTCATAGGAGCAAGGAAGAAAGTTTTTGTGGTTAAACATGACCTGACCCATTTTAACCTGAATCCGAAAAGAACATCTTGCGACCTCTACCATAGTGAATCTGTTAGACACCACAGACTAATTTTATTTTTAACTGATTGCACATTTGCACCCTCAGGCTGATGCTCAGGAACTGATAGTATCTTCATCTGAACATTGGGAGGAAGTAGTCTCTTTCAACAGCGAGGCTTCTCTTATAAACCATCTTCATTCACGCACCACCTTGAACTCTCTTCGTAGCAGCCTTAATGTGGTGATTCCTGATACAATTGACACATATCATCACACGTGCCTTGCTTCTCCACACGTTAGTACACCAATTGTTCAAACTGGTGTAGGTGGTCAAAGTCAAAGCCCCAAACGTCCGGCATTTGAACAAGCTACCTCATATTCCCCAAAAAAACCGAGAGATGATCATCCTAGAATGGGTCCCTCTACACCAAGTGTAGGTAGTTTAACTAGTACAGTGATGGTTAGTGAGACATTCAACAAGTGTGAAGACCAGAACAGCTTGTTGACTCCTGCAGTTAATGCCGAGGAGGACTGGTTGAAATATCTTGATTTTTCAAATTATGATAACAAGTGGAAGATGGTACGCGGTGTGGCAAAAGGTGCGGCAAAATGGATAAAGATGTTCAAAGAAGTACGCAAGAATAGAATTATTTGAATTTAATAATCTAAACAATTTCATATTATTAATTTTGTGGGCGGGTTGGACGGTTGGGATTCATAGTGATATAATTGTTGTGATAGTTTATAAAAGATTGAGAGAAAGTGTGTAAAAAATGATGGTTTGAAGTGGGTTTTTATAGATAAAAATTATATAAGTTTATTGTCTTTTTTATATTTAGATTCTACTAAATTGGTGGGATAATAACGTTGTTATTATCCAACGTTGAAATACCATAATTAATCTATTAAAAAATAAGCATGGTTTATCTCTTAATAGAATCTTGTTTTCTTGAATAAATGTATATAACTTGTCGAAATAGAATCTTGTTTTCTTGAATAAATGTATAGAACTTGTCGAAGTCTTCATCAACCCATACGCGGTTAGGGCTGTTCAAATCGCTCGGCGCTCGCTCGAAATTTGCTCGGAAAATGCTCGCTCGATTTTTCGCTCTGTTATAAACGAGCCGATCGGCTCGGTTCGGTTTGTAAACGAGCCAAGCACGAGCAAAGGTCCGCTCGGCTCGGTTCGGCTCGATATAATTTTTATTAATTTATTATATATATACACATTAATTATAATTATATTTATAATTTTATACATACTACTCTATTGGGTTTGGCTCAATATATACAATTATATTTATAGTTACTGGCCCAGTCAACACAATGATACCTTAACACTAAGTTTAATTGTAAAACCCTAAGTCGTGAAAAGACATGCTTGACTTCCTATTCCCATTAGTTGTCCGCCATCAATCGTCTCCCCCTGTCAACCTACGCCACAACGCGACAATCGTTCTCTGTAGTATGCTCATCGCCTCACTGGCCTCAACCTGAGCCTCATTCTCGGACAACCGGACCTCAAACTTAGTGTCATCCTCGGACGGTCGAATCTCGGTCATCACTAGGTGGCGAGAACATTAAAGGAAACAACCCAAATTTATGGTTGTCCGAAAAACTCGCCGCTCGTCGCTCGCTCGAAAAAATGTTCGCTCGATTTTCGGCTCGGTTGTAAATGAGCCTGATCGTTGTGGATCGATTTGTAATTTATTTCCAAGGAAACACAAGTGAAGTATGTGTAACTCGGGTCGTTATCCCCGATGAAGGATGAATGGGATTTGTGTAATCGGGTTTGTGAATCGTGTTTGAGATATAAAAATGGAGAGATTTTGGATTTTGATTAAAACTACGGGAAACAATAAATAGGCTAGGGAAATATTAAAAAATTACAACTAAAAACAATTAACGTAATTAAAAACGTAAACGTAATAACTAAAACATGAAATCTACGAAATATAAATCCTACGGGTACCGAATTAATTTTCCTACGTTCTAAATGACAAAAGAAAAATTTAGGAAAAAGATTTGTAATTTTTTGACTTTTTAATTATTTATTATGAATTAAAAACTAATTTAAACTAAATAAATGATTTAAAAATACTAAATGATTTTGGAAAAATATGAAATTTTGCAGAAAAATCTTAAATGATATTCTAAAGCTATAAAAAATGAAATCAGAACTTAACTTCACCCTAATAAGCAGATTAGGCCAAAAAGCAGTTTCAAAAAGCTCAAAAATAAGCTAATGTTCACTAAAAATTCTCAAATGCTCAGATTTGGTCCAACAAGCTTATCTAAGCATAAATCAATTCAATAAGCTCAAATAAGCTCAGGCAATAAGCCCAAAAGCTGCTGCACAGTTGCAATATAAGACAGATTCAAGTAGGCTAAACTACCTACTTTGAACAGCCCTATAAGCTAAGCAAAAGCTAATTTTGAGAAACCAAAAGCAGAATCAAACAACTGATATTACAGACTATCTATAAACTGAAAATGCCCAAATTATATAACCAATTGCTTGTTCAATTAAGCCATAGAAAAGATGAACATGAGACACAAATCTGTTGTAGCTTAGAACAGTCCTAAAGGGCTGATTTGCAGACCTAATTAAGCTAATGTAATAAGCTAAAAATTGAAATCCAATCTAAGAACTTAAAAGCTAGTACTACTAACTATGAGCAAACAGAGTTTCACACAATTAGATCAATGGAATAAGCAGTTACTAAGCACTCAACTGGGTGAGTATAACAGACCTAGTGCAGAATTTTCACAAAGTATACTGTGAAGCAGTTGCACTCAACTCACTTAAATCTCAATGACAAAGATAACAAAAGCAGGATTTAAACTTAGACTACTGAATTGCACTAAATTATGCCAAAAGCTACCACAAAATCAGGCTGAGCTTATGAAGAGCTTATCTGCTCCATCTATCCTCTAAAATCTGCACTAGTGGACTGAAATCATACAATCCTTCAAAAACAAACACAACACTTACACAAACAACTTAATTATGCTAAATTAACCAAGATTAAAACTGAAGAAAGTACCAATGAACAGTGATTAACCAGGATGACCCATTTTGGGTACTAACCCAAATACCCCTTAATTGAGTCTGTTATGCTACTTTTACCATAGAAATTATCAACTAAGCTATAAAACTATTAACCTACTGTGTACTTGATTATGTTAGTCACTACTGAACAGACTTCAAACCTGCATAAGCACTAATAAGCCAATGAGCTTTTTGACTATTTTTTTTTTGACTTTTTTAGTTTTTTACTTAGAACTGATCACAACACTTCATTAAACTTCCTAACATAAAACTAAGTTGTAAAATGAAAGTAAAATAGGGATTAAGGCAAAATAAGCAGTAATAAGCAATTAATAAGCTACAGTTGACTAAGGTAAAATTAAAACTTCATTAACTAAAATTGAAAGATTACAATACTGGAAAGAATAAAAACATAAGTACCTTAACTAAAGCTAAAATTAAACCTGCCATTTAAGGCTACAATGACTCACTATTTATACTACAACTAAGCTAGGGTACAATATACTCGTATGTGTTTCTTCTGTGAGAGAAAACCATGTAAATCCTCCTTTGTGCTTCTTTGGACACTTTCCCAGCCCTTGGATTAAAAAGATATGATCTCAGCCCTTGAAATTGGATTTGGCGCCCATTTGATCCCTCGGATTGATGAGGTGGATGGGGAAGGTTTAATGGGGAAAGGGTATCAGAAATGGGGAGTGGAGAAGGGTAGTGAAATGGTGAAAGATTTGGGGAGAGGTGAAGATAGTGATGGGGTTTTGGCTGTGTTATGGTTTTGGCGGGATAGTAGGTGAGGGGAAGAAGACAAGGGGACGGGTGTGGTTTATTTTTCTTTTGGTCCGGTTAGTAGTTTTGGATAAAGTTTAGCACAAGGACCAAGTTTGTAATTTATGCAAACTTCAGGGACTGAATCTGTAATTTATGTAAAATCACACCAAGGGCCACTTTTGCCAAGTGAGAATAATCCAAGGCTATTTTGGGATCTTCCGAGCTCGAATTAAAATGATGACTTTTCCGGCTTCGGTTTCTGGCTCTTTTCCAAGTTATGCACGGTTTTGTCCATATTTGTCCTGTTTCCAACCCTTTTGTACCTGCAACACATAAAACACACTCCAAGGATATTTGTAACATTTTATGGCCCATTTGGGTGTTTTTGGTTATTTTTGTGGGGTTTTTCAAGTATAAAATGATGAGTATTTACACACTCATCAAAATCCCCCACACTAAGCGATTGCTAGTCCCTAGCAATCCGATCATATGAAGTAATGAAAGGACTAAGCATACCCCGTTTCGACTTTTTATTAAATGCAAGAAATTTAAACTAAATCAAAAGTAGATAAAATGCTTGATTGTCAAAAATAGTATCATGGAACGGGATTCACACAAACTGGGTGTCTCCAGGGAATTGTAATCGTCATCCTCTTTTTATACTCCCAACTAAGCTTAAACTTAATGTGCAAATGTTTTTGTAAAATGCTAACACTACTTATACTAATAATCTATGTAAGCCGAAACTTAACTTTTCACTCCCACAATTTATTCAATTTAGGTGACTGTGCTATTTTCAAAATTTTGACCGCAAAAATCGATATTTATTATGGTTGTCATTTGTTTAAGTCAAATACTAATTTACCGGGAACCTCGAAAATCTAAGGATCGAAAAGGGCCTTTTCCATGTAGCGGCTTTCTTCTCGGCACATCCCAAACCAGTTGGGTTTAGGTGACCAGGCTTTTGACACCCCACAGAGAATAGTACCGGAATCAGCGGAATTTCGATTTCAAAGATTTTTGATATTCCCACTACGCTAGTATTAAATACTTAAATAGATAACAACAAACGATCATTTAGAGATTAGAGACTCAAAGACGAGATCACTCCATTTAACGGCTTTCTTCTCGGCACATCCCAAACCAGTTGGTTTTAGGTGACCAGGCTTTTGACACCCCACAGAGAATAATACTGGAGATTTCGAAGCCCTTTGAAATCAACAATCTACTAAATTACCGTTTAACCTTTACACAAAATCGACGAATCCAAGTTCAACTTCCGATTCAAATTTAAGAGAAATCAATTTTCCTACATTTATTAACACATACATCTTTATTTTCACAACATCAAAATTTATTGCATTTTGCAATATCATTCCATTTTCTTATTTTTATTTTTTATTTTTTTCATTTTTTCATTTTCATTTTTTTTAACTTATATATATATATATATATATATATATTTACATATATGCTTTTTCCAAAATTAAAATAAAAAGTTGAACTCGGGCTCTATATCAAAATTGTATAAAAATTTGTTTTGCATAACAACATGATTTTGGCGTTCAAACGTTTGAAAACAGCACGTATTTAATCCGATTAGTTATCTTCTGGGAGGAAAAGCCATAGATTACTTGTATAAGCTCTAAAGAAAACCAACTATTCTACGCTTAGCATTTTCATTTGCACACATCGTAAAACCTTAGTCTTATCGTTAAGGAAGCAGCCAGATCAATACTCTGGCAGAGTCGGGATTCCCTTTGTTCTAACCTAATCAAGACTAACACACTTTTATTGATGTCGGTTTTTTTTTTTTTTTTTTTTTTTTTTTTTTTTTTTTTTTTTTTTTATATCAAAATTTTTAAAATTTTGGTTAAAACGGGGGTACTAGGGACTAGAAGGTACATGAGTGACAAAATTCGCGAGAATTCCCCCCACACTTAGAATTGAATATTGCCCTCAATATTTAAAGTACCGGCTATTATGCCGAAACTTAGAACGTAAAAAGGTAATATTAATGGCCAAGTGTGGAAAAGAAATCTCCGTTTTTCACAAAAAAGAATTAATAAGATATCCCTAGATAATTGTTAGTAATAAGATCGGATATTGGGCGGCTGGATTGAAAACAGGCGCGTCAATCATCACGATCTCAGGGAAACCTGAAAACACGAGCAAACAACCACAAAGAAAACACAGCAGTGGCATCCCCCCACACTTAGTTGTTAGAAAATAGAAAGAAGTCAGAAACATGGGTTGTCACCCATGTAATGCTAATATTTTTGTTAACCGAGTCACTAGCTTGACTCGACCCCGAATTCATTTGTCCATGGGGAAGCAAGTGGAAAACCAATCTCAATCGGACTTTCATTCAAATTGTTTGGATAAACACTTGAACATGAGAAAGTTCCACTCCGATGAGATATAACCCGCGGTATTTCAATAGAAGAAACTATTAGGGGCGATACCGGGGTCAAATATGGTGTCCTCATTCCCGTAGGAGAAAAGGGAAAGAGTAATCACACCATATGTGATGAAGAGAAGCAAGATTTTTATTATTATCATGTAAAACTCTTCATCATCAGAAGCATCATCGGCTTCAACGGGAGGGAGGGTTGGGATACAATCTTCAAGAAGTAAATCTTTCAACACACCTCCCCCCACACTTAACTCGTCCTCCAGATCAAAACAAAAATGATCATATTCAGGAGGAGATATCACATGAGGGAGTTCAATCGAGAACTCCTCATGATATCGATCATTTTCATCAAAATGAAATACATCATACTCGAGAAGAGACATATAAGAATGGGAAGTGGTATTTACACTTCCCGTCTCTTCCAAATGATCGATATCAAAACGAAAGGCTTCATAAGCCGAGAGTGAATAATCCGGATGAGGAGTGGGATTGCCACTTCTCTCCTCTTGATCATTAAACACAAAACTCTCAAATTCGGGAAAAGCATCCTCGAGCTCGAGCTCGGAAGGATAAGACGGCTTTTCCACAACAACATCATCCTTTGGGGGGAGAACAAACAATGATTCATCAAAAATCATTTTTTCTAAAATCGGGCCATCTCCCCCCGGATCAACATCGGGCTCAACAATTTGAGCATCAAACAAGAAGACCTCGAACTCTTCCTTAGAAATATCACTTTCCTCAAACGGAGGAGAAGTATAGGAAGAGTCGGAAATGAGTGATGCGGAAGTAAGAGTGGGATTTTTGGCAATATCAATACGACAAACCGATTCTGAAGGTGGGGCAAGTGGTGTGCTCTTAGAGCTAGCAGTTTTTACCACTTCCGTTGTATCCTCCGATTCGTGTTCATCGTAATCAAAAACACTCTTAACTTCCGCATTACAACTTTTGAACCATTCACTTGAACCAGGGACTATGTTCGTTGCTTTGAGCTCGACATGTTTTTGTGCAACACTTTTGACCGTGAATCTTGAAAGTTTTGAGTCAATTCTTTCAGATTTTTTTGTCAATAGTAGCAACGTTGCATTTAGACCCCTGATTAATGTTGAATGTGATCTTTTCATTTTCAACACGAATGGTTAACTCCTCAGTGTACACATCAATGAGAGCACGACTTGTTCTAAAAAAAGCTCTACCCAAAATGAGTGGAACTCGTGGATCGGCATCGAAGTTTACAACAACAAAATCTGTGGGAAATTGGAACTTTCCCACTTTCACGACAACATCCTCGGCTATTCCAAGCGGATAAGTAGTGGTACGATCCGCTAGCTCGAGTGTCATGCACGTAGGTGTAAGCTTTGGAAGAGATAGTTTTTCCCATATCGAGAGCGGCATGAGGTTAATACTTGCGCCAAGATCGGCCAAAGCGGAGCATTTCACCATCCCCGAGAAATCACACGGGATTAAGAACTTGCCGGGGTCTCCAAGCTTTTCGGGAAGCTTCTTGAGGATGACCGCCGAGCATTGCTCGTTTAATGGGGTTTTTGCCATCTCGACTAACTTATCCTTGTTGCTTAGCAACCCTTTGAGTGTAGTTGAAAACTTTGGCATGAGAACGAGAGCATCAGCAAAGCTTATGTCGAAGTGCATCTCATTGAAGATTTGGAAGAACTTTTCCATTTGTGCATTGTTTTTCTCTTTAAGCTTTTGATCATTAAGCCTTGAAGGATATGGTATTGAAGGCTTTGGATTTGTCATTGGAACATCGGGTTCCGGAATTGGAATTGGGACCACCGAAGGTTGGACATGTGCGGTACTTTTTGGGCTTGGAGTTTGCACTTTGTCCTTTGTCACCTCGGTTTCTCGTCCTACTTCCTTCACCGGAGAAGGAGTAGGAATCGAGGGTCCATCATAGGCCTTACCACTTCGAGTGGTAATCGATTTCAACTCAGCATTTGGATTTGTAATGGTATTGCTGGGAAGAACTCAAGAAGATGAAGAAGCTTGATTCGTGTTCATGTTCATGTTCATGAAGCTGCTCATCATATTCTTTAACTCATTTGTCTGACGAGACAATGTAGTATCAATTTCCTTCCTCAACTCGACTTTCATATTGTTGATTTGAGCTTGCATTGAATGTATGCTTGACTCAGTAACTTTTATGAAATCATTTGTCAAAGGTGCTTGAGGAGGTGATTGATAAACTTGTTGAGTTGGAGGTTGATAAGGTCGGTTTGGATAATTATTGAAATTCTGACCTTGATTTTGAACAAACCGATTTTGGTTGTTTTGATTTTGGCCTTGATTGAATTGGGCATTTCGGTTTTGCCCATTTGGATTTTGAGGGTTAAAGCCGGGTGGTCCAAGAAAATTGTTGGAGCGATAGCTTAACAGATTACGGTCTCCTTGGGGTTGGTAAGAGTTACCTCCCGAATTATAGGATCCCGAAGCAGCACAAATGCTCTCTTGAGTGTTGCCAATTGTGGCTGGACACTCGAAGTATGGGTGTGGACCACCACATGTTACACAACTTTGATTTACCACATTTGCTTGTTGAGTTTGGTTTTGAAGATTATTTTGATGTATCCTCAAAACAGCCGTGGATAAATCATCCATTCTTTTTGTAAGTGAAGCTATCTCGGATGAAGAGTCCGTAGTGATAGATTTAGATGACTCATTCCTCTCGGCGGAGGAATCCCAATAATTGTGGTGGGCGGTCATGTTTTCAATTAAATCATAGCACTCTTCGGGTCGCCTTTTCATAAAGGTACCACCGGCCGCAGCATTGATTGTTTCACGATGTCGTAATGTTAAACCATTATAGAATGTGTCTATTATGGTAACAAGCAACATATTATGATTAGGACATCGATCAATGGATAGCTGATGCGTGGTTTTGCGACCTTACAACAGGTTTTACCTCTCGAGGGATCTCAAGAGGCTTGCAATCCCCACCAGGCAGTGTAACTGACCGATGTAGTATAGTGAAGTGGCAAGTACCGGGGGATTGATCGTTCAACTCAAAGAATAGTGTTCGTTAGGATTGAAATTTATCTACTAGGTCTAGAGGTGAGGGATGATTCTTTTTGTATTTTTATATTTTATGGAAAGCATGTAAAAATCTCGGGTTTTGGAAGGAGTGGCGGAATTAGTTGCTAATCAACTAACCCAAAAACTACTACTTAAACTAATGTGAAGGAAAGTAAACTAGGGTTCTACAAGGGAAGTGAAGCATGTCTACCTATGATATATTACTCCTTGCTAGCTATCCAATTCTACCTATTGAATTGTCACACCTTGTTTTAATTGACGGGTTGTATTCCTTAATACCATTCGTGGGGGTGTGTACGAACTTCCCCAACTCTATAAGCTCCTACTTCACACTTATGTCGAGCCGGCTAAGAAGCTCCTAACATGGGATCACTAGAATTCGCTCATGCATTAAATACAACCATATAACCTTAGTACACCTTGGTTCATGTTTCTTAAGACGTTCAAGCAAGTTACCGTATAGGAGGTTAGCCAGTTTTCTTAAGCCTAACATCGATATCACCCAATCAAACAAGAGACAATAGGAAACAAGAATTATAAGCTAAACCAATTAGATCTATTGAAGTTGTCACGCCCTAATTGATGGAGATGGACACACACATCAACAAGAAATCAATAAGATCTAATTAGTTATACACAAGTTTCACACAATCATAGGTAAACACTAGGTGATTTAGTAAAACATAATCAATGAAGAACAAGCAACAATAATAATGGAAGACATAATTAAGATAGAATCAACACACCATTACAAGATGTTTATGGAGTGATTAAGACCTTCTAAGTTGCTGGAAAAACACCTACCTAAACCCTAGAATCGGACTTAGGGTTTAGGGCTTACAAAAAGTGAAGTTATGATGTTGTATTTATAGGCAATATTTCTGTCGGCAAGGCTTGATGGCGTCAGCTCGTACAAGTGACGGCGTCAACTTCCTATTTTCACCAAATTGTAGATCTTTTCGTCCTCTTCACGTGGCCTTTTGAATCACCCAAATCCGAGTTCGTATGAAGATTTTATGGCCAAAACAGTGACAGCTACTCCGCGCGTAAGTTGTGATTGTCTTGATCAGCATGTGACGGTTTTACTAGGGTTTCTTCTTGTGCAAGTTGTCATTCTAACGTCGTCACTCAATGGCTTCTGACGTCGTCAGGTTGAGTCCTGACGCCGTCACTTCGCCGCGGTTAGGGTTTCTTGATGGCCTTCTTGACGCCGTCCCCCTTTAATCTTCCAAAATCCTCTCTGGCTTATCAAGGATTGACGGCGTCACACTGGGGCTTGACGCCGTCACAGGTACTATTCCAGCAGATTTAGAGGCTTTGTCGTTTTCTTCACTTTTATGCTCCAAAAACGTCCAAAATGCTTCTTTTTCCAGATTTCTTCTCCAAAGTACCTAAAATGACAAAAGGAACGATTTAGGGCAATATTTGATCAAATAAATACGATTTAGGGCTTAAATGACCCCCGAAAAGCGGTACACTTTTCGCTTCATCAAATACCCTTACACTTGAGATTTGCTTGTCCTCAAGCAAATGCGCTTTTATTCTAATCAAAATACAAGTTAGGGGTCATTTAACGCTAATATAAAAGTAATTACAACAAATAGTCGTTCCACTTTAATCATAATAAGCACAGAGATTACAAACTAGCACCTCACAAGTAGTGTTTAGATACTCACATCTCTCAGGTGTCATAAAAGTATATCTCATAAATGAAAATGAATAATATCTCTCACTACCTGTCATAGCAAATAGATTACCATAGGCTTGGGAAAGGATCAAAAACCTCCTCCACTAGGCGTAAGCACCTAAGATAAACTATCAAAGAGGGCTTTTAAACGGGTTATAACGTTAGGTGTAGGGATATGATAAACACGGTTTTGTTGGATAAAGGATATTTTACTGGTGGCGAGTTAAAGATCTTGATTAATTACATGTACAATATGGCGTTGCTAAGCCAAGACTAGACTCGACTTAAGCTAATGAAAAAAATAACAAAAAGATAAAATAAACATAAAATGAAACGGGATGGTAGTCCGTATATATATATATATATATATATATATATATATATATATATATATATATATATATATATATATATATATATATATATATATATATATATATATATATATAATTTTTTTTTTTTTTTTTTTGCATACACTCTTGCCCTACCATCCAAAATAATACATCGTAGGGGGGTTGTATCCCCCATACACTTGAACTTTTACATAACTTTACAATTAACTATTCTAATGACTCGAATTAAGATAATCGAAACACTTGGAATACTTTTAAAATATTTAGCACATATGGGGGTAATAATGTTGTTCTTCCCCATTACTCCATTACACTAGTACTTTACCCATGAGTCCCAATCGTCCCAAAACAATATGTAGAAGGATATGACTCGACTTAGCAACCATGTAATCAATTAGATAATTAACTTGGGGTTTAAACAAATGTTGTCACAATAATGCACTAAAAATGAGTGCATACAAGGTAGGCTAAGGCGATTTGGGTGTACATTTAAGTGGGGTGTAAACAAATTCTTACTTTAAGTAAAATGCTTAAAGTTAGAAACGAAAAGATAGGCTCTGAGGGGTGTACTAGGGGTATCGTGTACTAAAAATGAGTACAACGCAAAGGGTGTGGGAGAATTACTTGACCAATGTAGCCAATGTAATTATAACAAAAACACAGGTGTAAAATAATGGGTTAATCCTAATGCCTCTTATCATGTAGTAAATCTAACTACACGAATGTAGTCTCACTTGTGGCCTCGGAATGGTCCTAACGCAAGTTCTAGAATCTAAGTGCTACCGGTACACACATCATAGTATAAATGCTTTTCCTACCAATTCTAGGGGCGAACCTCACATATTTGGGGGTGGAAAATTTTTTAGTGGTACGGTTTTGTGCTAGTCATATAACTTCCTATCCATGAGACGTTCATTAAGACCAAAGTTTCACTCCTAAATGTTGTAAAAAATTTTAAATTTGGCACTAAAATTGCCCTAACAAGTATTTATCTCAGTTTTATTACACATCTACCATCAAACAAACAAAAATCAAGTGCAATTGTATTCTCTAAGGTATCATCATTTACCCTCCCCTTACACTTAAGCTGAACATTGTCCCCAATGTTCATTCAAAGGATGTAAAAGTAAATAAGGTAAAAGAATGAAAACAAATACTCCCCTGATTAGTTCGATGTGGATAATCCGGTAACATGGTTAAATCCTCCTCCAAGAAAATGAACGTTGAAAGCTTCCCTTCCGAAATATAAATCATCTTCTTGTCCAATATAACCTGTTAAACCTGAGAAAACAAACACAAAAAACCCAAAGCATCAACCTGAACAAAGAAAACTCACAACTAGATGTAATTCCAGACTTAGAAATAAAAACAAAACGATTAAAGATATAATGCTTGTAGAATGAATATTTGCAGATTTCCTGGAGTTTATAAAACTAAAGATTTAACAAAAACTTTATGACTCCGGTAGAAAAACAAAACTTGCAAAATTTCTAGAATTTTACACTTGACGCCGTCAGGTGTTAACCTTGACGCCGTCAGAAGTGACCTGCAGAAATTTTATGGTTAGTTTCCAGAAAATTTCTGGAAAACTTATGCCTCACTTCCTGGAAATCCTGCAAAATATTCATTATGACTCGATACAAGCATTTGACTCTAACAATTACTAGTATGCATGCTCATTTAATATTGTTGTGATTCATGTTCAATCTTGTTCTTGTAAACAAATTTGGATTCCCTTACACTTATCTTTTGCAAAATACCTTTATATGTAGTTAAGACGAAGTTAAAAACAAAATAAAGCATTTTCACAATTTACTTTGAAACATGAGCACAAACAATAACAATTAAACTTGCATACGGAAACAAATAAAATCAAACAAACAAACAAACAAACAAACAAACAAACAAATAAAGCTTGGGTTGCCTCCCAAGAAGCGCTTGTTTTTGTTCGAGTCACGAGCCTGACTCTACCCTTATTTAACGGAAATAGGGGAGGTTTTCCCTACACTTAGGATTAAGTGCGGGTGGAAGTAGCGATACACACCCTTATGGTGGAAATATGCCACGTGAGGTGAATGGGGTGAGTGAATGGCTTCCTTCATCCTAAAACTACCCGGATAATATTGGTTTATGGGTGGGTCGGTTCCTCTTTTGTCTCCTAGATGTAAATCTAAGGATGAAAAGTTGTGTAAAGGTTGAGGTTCCGGCTCATCAACACTAGGAAATTCCCTAGAACTAAGAGTAAGGTCATCACTAAAAGTGTTCAAACCTATATCCTCTAGTTGTGCTTGGTCCAAGGGTTCTACCTCCATCGGGATTCCTAAAGTCTCTTCTACTTCTTCCGGGTAAGTCACGGGCGGTGTGGGTGCCTCAAATGATGGTTGAGTATTTTGTGGGCTTATGGTGTTTACCTCATCATTCCACGTGTCAAGATCACCTATATCCTCATCAATTGTTTTCTTAGGTAGTGATGATAACAAACCTAGCGCTTCATCCAACTTATAGTTTATTGCTTCGGCTCTATCCACAATTCCTTGGCAAACTAGGTCGCTTTTCCTATTGGCCTCACTAAGATGAGATCCTAAACATGGAGGTTGTTCATAAGAATCTATCCTAGGTGAAGGCTCATATGATTCATAGGTGTCTCTAAATGAGGTATTTTGAACTCCTTGGTGTTCTAGCCACTCAACCATATCTTGCAATCTTAGAAGTCTAAGTGAAAAGTCCATTTGAAGCAAATTACAAACAAAATCACAAAGAAAAGATAGACTACGAGAAAGCTACAAAATAAAAAGAAAAAATCTCACTTGATAGGAATCTTGTGAGTAGACCTAATAAAAATAAAATTTCAACCTAAGCAATAACTACTCCCCGGGCTGCGGCGCCAAAAACTTGATGCGTGGTTTTGCGACCTTACAACAGGTTTTACCTCTCGAGGGATCTCAAGAGGCTTGCAATCCCCACCAGGCAGTGTACCTGACCGATGTAGTATAGTGAAGTGGCAAGTACCGGGGGATTGATCGTTCAACTCAAAGAATAGTGTTCGTTAGGATTGAAATTTATCTACTAGGTCTAGAGGTGAGGGATGATTCTTTTTGTATTTTTATATTTTATGGAAAGCAAGTAAAAATCTCAGGTTTTGGAAGGAGAGGCGGAATTAGTTGCTAATCAACTAACCCAAAAACTACTACTTAAACTAATGTGAAGGAAAGTAAACTAGGGTTCTACAAGGGAAGTGAAGCATGTCTACCTATGATATATTACTCCTTGCTAGCTATCCAATTCTACCTATTGAATTGTCACACCTTGTTTTAATTGACGGGTTGTATTCCTTAATACCATTCGTGGGGGTGTGTACGAACTTCCCCAACTCTATAAGCTCCTACTTCACACCTATGTCGAGCCGGCTAAGAAGCTCCTAACATGGGATCACTAGAATTCGCTCATGCATTAAATACAACCATATAACCTTAGTACACCTTGGTTCATGTTTCTTAAGACGTTCAAGCAAGTTACCGTATAGGAGGTTAGCCAGTTTTCTTAAGCCTAACATCGATATCACCCAATCAAACAAGAGACAATAGGAAACAAGAATTATAAGCTAAACCAATTAGATCTATTGAAGTTGTCACGCCCTAATTGATGGAGATGGACACACACATCAACAAGAAATTAATAAGATCTAATTAGTTATACACAAGTTTCACACAATCATAGGTAAACACTAGGTGATTTAGTAAAACATAATCAATGAAGAACAAGCAACAATAATAATGGAAGACATAATTAAGATAGAATCAACACACCATTACAAGATGTTTATGGAGTGATTAAGACCTTCTAAGTTGCTGGAAAAACACCTACCTAAACCCTAGAATCGGACTTAGGGTTTAGGGCTTACAAAAAGTGAAGTTATGATGTTGTATTTATAGGCAATATTTCTGTCGGCAAGTCTTGACGGCGTCAGCTCGTACAAGTGACGGCGTCAACTTCCCATTTTCACCAAATTGTAGATCTTTTCGTCCTCTTCGCGTGGCCTTTTGAATCACCCAAATCCGAGTTCGTATGAAGATTTTATGGCCAAAACAGTGACAGCTACTCCGCGCGTAAGTTGTGATTGTCTTGATCAGCATGTGACGGTTTTACTAGGGTTTCTTCTTGTGCAAGTTGTCATTCTGACGTCGTCACTCAATGGCTTCTAACGTCGTCAGGTTGAGTCCTGACGCCGTCACTTCGCCGCGGTTAGGGTTTCTTGATGGCCTTCTTGACGCCGTCCCCCTTTAATCTTCCAAAATCCTCTCTGGCTTATCAAGGATTGACGGCGCCACACTGGGGCTTGACACCGTCACAGGTACTATTCCAGCAGATTTAGAGACTTTGTCGTTTTCTTTACTTTTATGCTCCAAAAACGTCCAAAATGCTTCCTTTTCCAGATTTCTTCTCCAAAGTACCTAAAATGACAAAAGGGACGATTTAGGGCAATATTTGATCAAATAAATACGATTTAGGGCTTAAATGACCCCCGAAAAGCGGTACACTTTTCGCTTCATCAATAGCTTATAACGTTCCCAAGCTTCGAATAAAGATTCATCGGGAAGCTGGCGGAAGTTGCTTATATCATTCCTTAACTTCGTCACCATCGATGGTGGGAAATATTTCGCCAAGAATTTTGAAGTCATTTCATCGAAACTATGAATTGAATTCTTGGGAAGACGATCAAACCAAGCGATGGCATGATGCGTCAACCCCTGATGAACTCAAATAAGTACATTTTATTACTATCATTTATCCTATTAATTTGACTTGTTTTACTATATTATGTATAAGGATTGATACTTAATCGTTTACTTTTGTAATTCTCAGGTAAAAACAAGCATTTGGTGAAACTTAGCGATTATGGACTAAAAACGGAGTAAAATGATCAAGATTGGAATTGGTTGTTGGAATGAAGAGAATGAAGACCACTGCCTGACTTTGAAGAATGCGCCGCATGGATTTATCCCATGCGCCGCATATGAAACTTTGGTCAACGAAGAATAACCAACTTGTTCTGCTCCAGATGCGCCGCATCTCACTCGTTACATGCGCCGCATCACTATCAATATTTCACCAGATACGATCCAAGATACAAGAGGACATGCGCCGCATCCAAAGATGAAGATACGCCGCATCTTCTGACGGTGTACGAATATTCCTGAATATTATAATCTTGGACCCCACGCGAAGTTAAGTAAATGCGCCGCATCTACTTCCTAGATGCGCCGCATCTTACCCTCAGACAGAAACTATAAATACCCCAAAGACCAGACGAATAAAAGGTCGGTCAGTTTTAGTTCCGAAGTTTTAACAGAAGACCGAAGACCAGAAACCTAGGACGAATTCAGTCAAGGCAGCAGCACAAGACACACCCAAATCAAAGATACAAGAGCTGTAAGAAGGTGCTGCATGTGTTTAATTCATTAAGTAGTTTTGTTTTATTGTGTTAGTAAACTTTAATTCATCAAGATTGGTGGCTTGTGTAATGTGACAACGGAAAGATTGCACTCCCTTAAAACTGCTTTCTCATTAATTAAAGTTTATATGTTGATGTCATTGGTGACTTTTATTAGTGCATTGATAACCTCTGTGGCTAGCTGAGCGTTGATCGGGTCGCCATGCCTCTGCCCTCGCCTGTTTATTAGATCGCCTATGCATTCTATGGTCTGTAGAAAAGTAGGAGAAAGATAAACGGGATAGTCATAAGTAATCATTAAGGGTTTACTCGCCGATAAGATTAGAACCAACGAGAAAGGACTTAATCTCGGTGCGTTGCATCGAACTATACACTTCATATAACACTAGCAATAAAACAAGTGACAAACTACTTATCATAAGGACAGCCCTCTTATTGTCTCAAGTATTTATCTGTGTACGTGTGTGCTACTTGCTGATTCGTGCCTATTAGTTTAGTTTATTATTTAATTGCAACCAAATCGTGCCAGTCTCTCAGGCTGAACCCCCTTGCGTTAGATTAGATTGTACAGCTAACTTAATGTATTAAAATACTGATTAGAATAACTAGATAATACGTTCCACTCTTAGTGATCGACACTCTACTTACCATTATATTCATACTGACCGGGTACACTGCTCGTTAAGTGTGTGTGTTATTGATAAGTCGGCTAAATATAAATTTAAAACTTGAGTAGGCATTAAAACTGCTAAACCGCAACGACACGCGACACGCATCAAGTTTTTGGCGCCGCTGCCGGGGAGTGAATTGTTATTATCTGTTAATTTGATTAGTATTTTAATTAGGTTTTTAATTTTTATCTAACCGCTAATTTTGTTGTGTATTAGATTAATTTGCATTCATTGTACTATTTTGCATATTTTCTGTTCTTGCGTGTTATTTGTTTGCTTTTGTTTGTGTTTATTTTCGTGTGTTTTATTTGTTTTTATTTTTCGTATTTTTTTGTTTTCTGCTATCGTTGTACTGAGCTAAATCGAACGATACGGCGCATCTGATTTCTCAGATACGGCGTATTGCGTTCAATTTTTTATAAAATACAACGCGTTTAATTAATTCGATACGACGCATCTTTTCCCCAAGATACGGCGTATCTGTTTTTGATAAATTTTTTTTCTAAACGTTAACGCCATACGACGCATCTGCTCCTGCAGATACGGCGTATCTATTATTTTAATTAAAAACAGTTTTCGAATTATTAAACAGATACGGCGTATCGATTTTTATCGATACGGCGTATCTTCTGAATAAAAAATCTTGTATTTTGAAACGTAACGAAAATACGGCGCATTAACTTTCGTTAATACGACGCATTTAATTTTAAATAAATATCGATTTTTGATTAATTTAATTCGATACGGCGCATTCTTAATTTATAAGCGGCGTATCTATTTTCTGAATAAAAGTCTGATTTAATTTTAACGATTATTAGATACGGCGTATCCAACTTTTTGGATACGGCGCATCGTCTGCAGATATCAGTAACTTTAATTTTTCGTATTCCGTTTTCGTTGTTAATTTTCTGATATATTACTTTCTCTAGCATACCCTACTGATGCTTTTGTGTTGATTTCAGGAAGTGCATGACCAGGAGTTCGACTAAGAACTTGATTCAACCTTTCGAAGATCCTGAACGAGCCCTACATTCGCTTAAAAGGCTTTTCAACACAAGAAGCTTTGATCTTTCAAGTTCACTCGAGCTTGATTACTTTTCTGAAGAAAAAGAGGAAGTTGAAACAGAAACAATGGGAGAAAACACTACTATGGAGGAATACATGAACAGTATCCGTGCTGATTACACTTCAGGAGTTGCTAGACCAAAGTTTGATGATAAGTCAAAATTTGAGTTGAAGGGTCAGTTTCTCAAAGAGCTCAGAGAGAATGCTTTCAGTGGGACGGAACATGAGGATGCTAATGAGCATGTTGAAAAGGTCCTGGAGATTGCAGATTTGTTTACTTCAGAAGGAGTCACTGACGATCAACTCATGCTTAGAATCTTTCCAATCTCACTAAAAGGAGCTGCTAACAAGTGGCTAAGGAATGAACCTGCTAGTTCAATCACTACATGGGAAGGTTTGAAGAGCAAATTCCTGAAGAGATATTGTCCACCTGCTAAGACTGCTAAAAAAATGGAGGCTATCAACAGTTTCAAGCAAGAGCCTGATGAAACTCTTTATCAAGCTTGGGAACGATTTAAAGATTTATTAATAAAATGTCCTCAACATTATCTAACCCCTATGCAGGAGATAATATTGTTTTATCAAGGATTGGACGTGCCTACTAGACAGATTTTGGATGCTAAGGGAGCTGTACCTCAAATGAGTGCAACTAATGCTAGGAAAGCGATCCAAGAAGCTGCTGATCATTCTCAGAAATGGCACGATGGGACCTCTACTAGATCTAAGAGCAGCACTAATTTTGACGGGATTGCTGCTATTCAAGCTCAATTGGATAAAATTAGTAGAGAGATGAAGAAGCGAGATGAAAGAGTGTATGCTGCCCAAGTTGGATGTGAAAAGTGCGAAGGACCTCACTACACTAAAGACTGCCCGAACAAGAATGAAAGTGAGACATTTGAAGAAGCATATTACACCCAATTTGGACAACCATTCCGACCTTCAGGGAGATTTAGGGAAGCTACACCGGGATTCTATCAAAAGAATAACTTCAATCCCGCTTATCAAGAAAGGGGGCAGACTTTAGATGACACTCTAAAGCAAATTATGGCCGATGCTGCTAAAAGACATGAAGAGAATACTGCTATGATCAAAGAAATCCGAGCTTCAACGGACACTACTACAAGAAATCAAGGAGCTTCGATCAAAGCACTGGAACAACAAATTGGTCAAATGAGCAAAGTTCTTCAAGAAAGGGGATATGGAAGTTTACCTAGCTCTACCGAAACCAACCCAAGAGATCATGTCAAGGCCATAAGCACCACTGAAGAAGTCACTCCTAACTTACCTAGAAGGTCGATGAATGGTGATGATGGTGCAAGACCCGAATTTTTCTTTAATTCTTCAATCAGTTTAAGGAGACTACTCTAAGAAAAGACAAAGATTGAAGAAAAGATCAAGGAAACAATGAAAGAAGAGAGCTCTGCAACCGACTTAAATGCCTTGCCTCATAAAGAAAAAGACCCAGGAAGTTTTACTCTACCTTGTTCTATTAATGATATATCTTTCAATAATGTGTTAGCTGACTTAGGAGCTAGCGTTAGTGTTATGCCTCTTAAGACATTCACTACCCTAGGACTAGGAAAATTAACACCAACTAAGTTACTTATTGAATTGGCTGATAAAACGGTAAAACGACCTGAAGGGATTGCTAATAATGTGCTAGTTAAGATTGAGAAGTTTATTTTTCCCGTAGACTTTGTTATATTAGACATGCCCGAGGATATTAAGATTCCTTTAATCCTTGGAAGACCTTTCTTGTCTACTGCCCGTGCTAAGATTGATGTGTTTAAAAGAAAAATCTCATTAAGGGTAGGGAATAATAAACTAGTCTATAAGTGTCAAGATCCTGTTAAGAGCATAATTAGAGGTGTCTATGTGCTAGGATTAAGAGAGCGTATGGACCTCGATCTTGAAGCTAGGCTCATGGGAGAAACATTGATTTAAAACAACTCAACTAATCCTAATCATGAGAACTTTGAGGAATTCATTGACCTTAATGTACCTACCGAACTTAGACGCAATGTTGTTAATGATTCTGATGATGAGTGGTATGATTGTGTAGTAATTAATAAACGTAGGAGAATAGTTGAGAAAACGAATTTGAATAATGATGTGTTTATTGAACTACCACCCCACCTTGCTTATTTATGCCTATATGATAATAAGAATTTCCCGTCTATCATTTTGTCATCTCTGCCCGAAAGGGACAGGACTTTGTTTATACAGATATTAAAGAAAAATGGCGTGGAAATTAAGGACGAGCAAGGAGTGTTCAATATTACTGTATTGGCGATGAGGGAGCGCGATGTTTCCGACTCCTTCAATGATCGATATTAAAGAGCTGAACGTGAGTCTAACTTGAAGACTCTGGAATAAAGACAAGTGCTTACCGGGAGACAACATCTTTTATTATTCTGTTTATGTGTCGAGTCAGTCAGGCCGCAGAGGATACGCTGCATCTCAATTCTGAGATGCGACGCATCTCCTGCAGATGGTCATATCTTATTTTATTTTTCTGCATTTTTTAATTTCCGAATTTAAAACTTTTTATCAGTTTATTTTAATGCGGCGCATCCCTGGTTAAGGATGCGGCGCATCTTTTATTCTGATCCGTAATTATTCCAGGCTCGATACGGCGTATCTTCTTCCATAAGATACGGCGCATCGACTGACCTGATGATTTTCATTTTTAATTTTTATGTTTTATTTTTACCTAACTACTAATGTGTTATGCAAGTTTGAACCTTTCTTATCTTAGGTGTGTTTTGAAGCCTTGGTGGTATTATAGATTCCTGCATTTCCTGTGGATACATCGAATATGAAGCTTAAACGTTCTAATCCACAAGAAAGATGATTTTTGCTCTACTACTAATGGAGGATCATACCGAGCAAATCTCAGGGGAGTTTTTCTGTTCTAATTCTTTTATTTTCCAGTTTTTAACCTTTTATACAAACAACGAGGACGTTGTTTAACTTAAGTGGGGGGATTGGAGAATTAGAACACTTAACATTTACTTGTCTTAAACTTTTCAAAATATGCTTAAAATGTGCTTAATATATCAAAATTTAAAATTTTTTAGCATGTTTTTGTTTAAAGTCTAAGTTGCATAGCTGCACACATGACGTTATTTTCAAAAATTGTGATTTTTCAAAACTCACAAATCTATGAGTGTGCCGGTGACTTGTAAACTTTAGAACTTGGCTTGTATACTATTCGAGACCACCATAATAAGTATTATTTTATATAATTGGAATGACTTGTCTAAATTGGTAAATTTCTAGGATTACACCCAAATAGCCTTATATGTTATGTGTTATTAGCTAACTACACTGGTTAGTTAACCCCCATATAACTCTTTTGTTACTCTCACTTTTAGAGTAAGATACCCCTAGAAAAACACTCAGAGCCATTCCTTTCGTTTCTTACACCTTTGTTAAAATGTTTCGTTACACCCTTACACCTTAGCCTACCCTGTAGATTAAAGTCCGTGGTTGGTTAATTGCTATAGGCAAAGTGTGTTTCCTTACATTACCTGTGTTCGCGTGCGTAATTCATTATCTATGGTTAGGTCGGGAAATTGCACAATGCAATTGGAGTGAAAGTAAATATTGTATATCTTTGAGTTTATTTTTCGTGTGTTTACTACTTTCACTATTACCGTTATTTCTGAAGTCATGAAAAGTATGGAAAAATTATCCAGATTTATTGTTATAGTGATGTGGTGAAATTTTACACATCTTTGTTTATGTTAGTAGTTTGAAAAAAAAAAATAATAAAAAATAAAAAAAAAATAAAAAAAGAGAAAAGAAAAAGAAAAAGAAAAAGAAGAAAGTTGGATGTTTGTTTTAACCAACGATGTAAAGTTATGTAAGTGGTCGATATCACCACTAGTTGTTATATCTATGGATTGAATGGGAGTTGGCAGTTATGGGAACGTCAACTAAGGTTTATTCTTTGATTAAGATCTTGTTGAGTATAATTCGTGTCTACCTAAAGCGTGTGTTTCAAAGTGTTAAAGCGTGAGTTATTCAATGATATGAGTCTTATTCATGGGATGGTTGGGATAGTGATTAACCACACTTAGGATTTTAATTTATTTGTTTTGTTTATTTTTATTTTACACCAATTTATATCCCAAATATTATCCATACCCTGTATTATTCTTTATCCAACCAAACCTTTGATTTATTGAGATTAGGGATTTGAGCAATCTTAAGTATCGTAGTCGTGGATTCGGCTATGTATTTATGATTTTGTCGCCCTTTTTGATATATTATTATTGGTGAAGTTTGGACCTATCTTTAGCCTATTCGAGTTAAGGATTTGAGCAATTGCAAGTATCGTGTTCGTGGATTCGATCATGTATTTGTGATTTTGTCGCCTTTTTTGGAATTTGAAATCGATAGAGATTAAGAATAATTAACCCTTAAGCCTAAAAACCCTTTTTACCGCTTTAGACTTGTTATTCCTTGGCTTTAGTGGAGGAGATGTGTATACTTGCCAAGCTTATGATAGAATATTCGTCGCGACTGGACAGTTAAACGATTAGATTTGCTTTTATCGAAATATTTTATTCTACTTCTAATTCGTTAAGTGTTTAGTTGTGTGATTATGGCAAAAAACGAATACATGCTTAAATATAAAAATAAATCCTAATGTCTTTTAGGATACATTTTCATAAGATTAATTCTAAGGTTTACTTGGGGACAAGTAAAGTTCAAGTGGGGGGATATTTGATGAACTCAAATAAGTACATTTTATTACTATCATTTATCCTATTAATTTGACTTGTTTTACTATATTATGTATGAGGATTGATACTTAATCGTTTACTTTTGTAATTCTCAGGTAAAAACAAGCATTTGGTGAAACTTAGCGATTATGGACTAAAAACGGAGTAAAATGATCAAGATTGGAATTGGTTGTTGGAATGAAGAGAATGAAGACCACTGCCTGACTTTGAAGAATGCGCCGCATGGATTTATCCCATGCGCCGCATATGAAACTTTGGTCAACGAAGAATAACCAACTTGTTCTGCTCCAGATGCGCCGCATCTCACTCGTTACATGCGCCGCATCACTATCAATATTTCACCAGATATGATCCAAGATACAAGAGGACATGCGCCGCATCCAAAGATGAAGATACGCCGCATCTTCTGACGGTGTACGAATATTCCTGAATATTATAATCTTGGACCCCACGCGAAGTTAAGTAAATGCGCCGCATCTACTTCCTAGATGCGCCGCATCTTACCCTCAGACAGAAACTATAAATACCCCAAAGACCAGACGAATAAAAGGTCGGTCAGCTTTAGTTCCGAAGTTTTAACAGAAGACCGAAGACCAGAAACCTAGGACGAATTCAGTCAAGGCAGCAGCACAAGACACACCCAAATCAAAGATACAAGAGCTGTAAGAAGGTGCTGCATGTGTTTAATTCATTAAGTAGTTTTGTTTTATTGTGTTAGTAAACTTTAATTCATCAAGATTGGTGGCTTGTGTAATGTGACAACGGAAAGATTGCACTCCCTTAAAACTGCTTTCTCATTAATTAAAGTTTATATGTTGATGTCATTGGTGACTTTTATTAGTGCATTGATAACCTCTATGGCTAGCTGAGCGTTGATCGGGTCGCCATGCCTCTGCCCTCGCCTGTTTATTAGATCGCCTATGCATTCTATGGTCTGTAGAAAAGTAGGAGAAAGATAAACGGGATAGTCATAAGTAATCATTAAGGGTTTACTCGCCGATAAGATTAGAACCAACGAGAAAGGACTTAATCTCGGTGCGTTGCATCGAACTATACACTTCATATAACACTAGCAATAAAACAAGTGACAAACTACTTATCATAAGGACAGCCCTCTTATTGTCTCAAGTATTTATCTGTGTACGTGTGTGCTACTTGCTGATTCGTGCCTATTAGTTTAGTTTATTATTTAATTGCAACCAAATCGTGCCAGTCTCTCAGGCTGAACCCCCTTGCGTTAGATTAGATTGTACAGCTAACTTAATGTATTAAAATACTGATTAGAATAACTAGATAATACGTTCCACTCTTAGTGATCGACACTCTACTTACCATTATATTCATACTGACCGGGTACACTGCTCGTTAAGTGTGTGTGTTATTGATAAGTCGGCTAAATATAAATTTAAAACTTGAGTAGGCATTAAAACTGCTAAACCGCAACGACACGCGACACGCATCAAGTTTTTGGCGCCGCTGCCGGGGAGTGAATTGTTATTATCTGTTAATTTGATTAGTATTTTAATTAGGTTTTTAATTTTTATCTAACCGCTAATTTTGTTGTGTATTAGATTAATTTGCATTCATTGTACTATTTTGCATATTTTCTGTTCTTGCGTGTTATTTGTTTGCTTTTGTTTGTGTTTATTTTCGTGTGTTTTATTTGTTTTTATTTTTCGTATTTTTTTGTTTTCTGCTATCGTTGTACTGAGCTAAATCGAACGATACGGCGCATCTGATTTCTCAGATACGGCGTATTGCGTTCAATTTTTTATAAAATACAACGCGTTTAATTAATTCGATACGACGCATCTTTTCCCCAAGATACGGCGTATCTGTTTTTGATAAATTTTTTTTCTAAACGTTAACGCCATACGACGCATCTGCTCCTGCAGATACGGCGTATCTATTATTTTAATTAAAAACAGTTTTCGAATTATTAAACAGATACGGCGTATCGATTTTTATCGATACGGCGTATCTTCTGAATCAAAAATCTTGTATTTTGAAACGTAACGAAAATACGGCGCATTAACTTTCGTTAATACGACGCATTTAATTTTAAATAAATATCGATTTTTGATTAATTTAATTCGATACGGCGCATTCTTAATTTATAAGCGGCGTATCTATTTTCTGAATAAAAGTCTGATTTAATTTTAACGATTATTAGATACGGCGTATCCAACTTTTTGGATACGGCGCATCGTCTGCAGATATCAGTAACTTTAATTTTTCGTATTCCGTTTTCGTTGTTAATTTTCTGATATATTACTTTCTCTAGCATACCCTACTGATGCTTTTGTGTTGATTTCAGGAAGTGCATGACCAGGAGTTCGACTAAGAACTTGATTCAACCTTTCGAAGATCCTGAACGAGCCCTACATTCGCTTAAAAGGCTTTTCAACACAAGAAGCTTTGATCTTTCAAGTTCACTCGAGCTTGATTACTTTTCTGAAGAAAAAGAGGAAGTTGAAACAGAAACAATGGGAGAAAACACTACTATGGAGGAATACATGAACAGTACCCGTGCTGATTACACTTCAGGAGTTGCTAGACCAAAGTTTGATGATAAGTCAAAATTTGAGTTGAAGGGTCAGTTTCTCAAAGAGCTCAGAGAGAATGCTTTCAGTGGGACGGAACATGAGGATGCTAATGAGCATGTTGAAAAGGTCCTGGAGATTGCAGATTTGTTTACTTCAGAAGGAGTCACTGACGATCAACTCATGCTTAGAATCTTTCCAATCTCACTAAAAGGAGCTGCTAACAAGTGGCTAAGGAATGAACCTGCTAGTTCAATCACTACATGGGAAGGTTTGAAGAGCAAATTCCTGAAGAGATATTGTCCACCTGCTAAGACTGCTAAAAAAATGGAGGCTATCAACAGTTTCAAGCAAGAGCCTGATGAAACTCTTTATCAAGCTTGGGAACGATTTAAAGATTTATTAATAAAATGTCCTCAACATTATCTAACCCCTATGCAGGAGATAATATTGTTTTATCAAGGATTGGACGTGCCTACTAGACAGATTTTGGATGCTAAGGGAGCTGTACCTCAAATGAGTGCAACTAATGCTAGGAAAGCGATCCAAGAAGCTGCTGATCATTCTCAGAAATGGCACGATGGGACCTCTACTAGATCTAAGAGCAGCACTAATTTTGACGGGATTGCTGCTATTCAAGCTCAATTGGATAAAATTAGTAGAGAGATGAAGAAGCGAGATGAAAGAGTGTATGCTGCCCAAGTTGGATGTGAAAAGTGCGAAGGACCTCACTACACTAAAGACTGCCCGAACAAGAATGAAAGTGAGACATTTGAAGAAGCATATTACACCCAATTTGGACAACCATTCCGACCTTCAGGGAGATTTAGGGAAGCTACACCGGGATTCTATCAAAAGAATAACTTCAATCCCGCTTATCAAGAAAGGGGGCAGACTTTAGATGACACTCTAAAGCAAATTATGGCCGATGCTGCTAAAAGACATGAAGAGAATACTGCTATGATCAAAGAAATCCGAGCTTCAACGGACACTACTACAAGAAATCAAGGAGCTTCGATCAAAGCACTGGAACAACAAATTGGTCAAATGAGCAAAGTTCTTCAAGAAAGGGGATATGGAAGTTTACCTAGCTCTACCGAAACCAACCCAAGAGATCATGTCAAGGCCATAAGCACCACTGAAGAAGTCACTCCTAACTTACCTAGAAGGTCGATGAATGGTGATGATGGTGCAAGACCCGAATTTTTCTTTAATTCTTCAATCAGTTTAAGGAGACTACTCTAAGAAAAGACAAAGATTGAAGAAAAGATCAAGGAAACAATGAAAGAAGAGAGCTCTGCAACCGACTTAAATGCCTTGCCTCATAAAGAAAAAGACCCAGGAAGTTTTACTCTACCTTGTTCTATTAATGATATATCTTTCAATAATGTGTTAGCTGACTTAGGAGCTAGCGTTAGTGTTATGCCTCTTAAGACATTCACTACCCTAGGACTAGGAAAATTAACACCAACTAAGTTACTTATTGAATTGGCTGATAAAACGGTAAAACGACCTGAAGGGATTGCTAATAATGTGCTAGTTAAGATTGAGAAGTTTATTTTTCCCGTAGACTTTGTTATATTAGACATGCCCGAGGATATTAAGATTCCTTTAATCCTTGGAAGACCTTTCTTGTCTACTGCCCGTGCTAAGATTGATGTGTTTAAAAGAAAAATCTCATTAAGGGTAGGGAATAATAAACTAGTCTATAAGTGTCAAGATCCTGTTAAGAGCATAATTAGAGGTGTCTATGTGCTAGGATTAAGAGAGCGTATGGACCTCGATCTTGAAGCTAGGCTCATGGGAGAAACATTGATTCAAAACAACTCAACTAATCCTAATCATGAGAACTTTGAGGAATTCATTGACCTTAATGTACCTACCGAACTTAGACGCAATGTTGTTAATGATTCTGATGATGAGTGGTATGATTGTGTAGTAATTAATAAACGTAGGAGAATAGTTGAGAAAACGAATTTGAATAATGATGTGTTTATTGAACTACCACCCCACCTTGCTTATTTATGCCTATATGATAATAAGAATTTCCCGTCTATCATTTTGTCATCTCTGCCCGAAAGGGACAGGACTTTGTTTATACAGATATTAAAGAAAAATGGCGTGGAAATTAAGGACGAGCAAGGAGTGTTCAATATTACTGAATTGGCGATGAGGGAGCGCGATGTTTCCGACTCCTTCAATGATCGATATTAAAGAGCTGAACGTGAGTCTAACTTGAAGACTCTGGAATAAAGACAAGTGCTTACCGGGAGACAACATCTTTTAATTTTCTGTTTATGTGTCGAGTCAGTCAGGCCGCAGAGGATACGGCGCATCTCAATTCTGAGATGCGACGCATCTCCTGCAGATGGTCATATCTTATTTTATTTTTCTGCATTTTTTAATTTCCGAATTTAAAACTTTTTATCAGTTTATTTTAATGCGGCGCATCCCTGGTTAAGGATGCGGCGCATCTTTTATTCTGATCCGTAATTATTCCAGGCTCGATACGGCGTATCTTCTTCCATAAGATACGGCGCATCGACTGACCTGATGATTTTCATTTTTAATTTTTATGTTTTATTTTTACCTAACTACTAATGTGTTATGCAAGTTTGAACCTTTCTTATCTTAGGTGTGTTTTGAAGCCTTGGTGGTATTATAGATTCCTGCATTTCCTGTGGATACATCGAATATGAAGCTTAAACGTTCTAATCCACAAGAAAGATGATTTTTGCTCTACTACTAATGGAGGATCATACCGAGCAAATCTCAGGGGAGTTTTTCTGTTCTAATTCTTTTATTTTCCAGTTTTTAACCTTTTATACAAACAACGAGGACGTTGTTTAACTTAAGTGGGGGGATTGGAGAATTAGAACACTTAACATTTACTTGTCCTAAACTTTTCAAAATATGCTTAAAATGTGCTTAATATATCAAAATTTAAAATTTTTTAGCATGTTTTTGTTTAAAGTCTAAGTTGCATAGCTGCACACATGACGTTATTTTCAAAAATTGTGATTTTTCAAAACTCACAAATCTATGAGTGTGCCGGTGACTTGTAAACTTTAGAACTTGGCTTGTATACTATTCGAGACCACCATAATAAGTATTATTTTATATAATTGGAATGACTTGTCTAAATTGGTAAATTTCTAGGATTACACCCAAATAGCCTTATATGTTATGTGTTATTAGCTAACTACACTGGTTAGTTAACCCCCATATAACTCTTTTGTTACTCTCACTTTTAGAGTAAGATACCCCTAGAAAAACACTCAGAGCCATTCCTTTCGTTTCTTACACCTTTGTTAAAATGTTTCGTTACACCCTCACACCTTAGCCTACCCTGTAGATTAAAGTCCGTGGTTGGTTAATTGCTATAGGCAAAGTGTGTTTCCTTACATTACCTGTGTTCGCGTGCGTAATTCATTATCTATGGTTAGGTCGGGAAATTGCACAATGCAATTGGAGTGAAAGTAAATATTGTATATCTTTGAGTTTATTTTTCGTGTGTTTACTACTTTCACTATTACCGTTATTTCTGAAGTCATGAAAAGTATGGAAAAATTATCCAGATTTATTGTTATAGTGATGTGGTGAAATTTTACACATCTTTGTTTATGTTAGTAGTTTGAAAAAAAAAAATAATAAAAAATAAAAAAAAAATAAAAAAAGAGAAAAGAAAAAGAAAAAGAAAAAGAAGAAAGTTGGATGTTTGTTTTAACCAACGATGTAAAGTTATGTAAGTGGTCGATATCACCACTAGTTGTTATATCTATGGATTGAATGGGAGTTGGCAGTTATGGGAACGTCAACTAAGGTTTATTCTTTGATTAAGATCTTGTTGAGTATAATTCGTGTCTACCTAAAGCGTGTGTTTCAAAGTGTTAAAGCGTGAGTTATTCAATGATATGAGTCTTATTCATGGGATGGTTGGGATAGTGATTAACCACACTTAGGATTTTAATTTATTTGTTTTGTTTATTTTTATTTTACACCAATTTATATCCCAAATATTATCCATACCCTGTATTATTCTTTATCCAACCAAACCTTTGATTTATTGAGATTAGGGATTTGAGCAATCTTAAGTATCGTAGTCGTGGATTCGGCTATGTATTTATGATTTTGTCGCCCTTTTTGATATATTATTATTGGTGAAGTTTGGACCTATCTTTAGCCTATTCGAGTTAAGGATTTGAGCAATTGCAAGTATCGTGTTCGTGGATTCGATCATGTATTTGTGATTTTGTCGCCTTTTTTGTAATTTGAAATCGATAGAGATTAAGAATAATTAACCCTTAAGCCTAAAAACCCTTTTTACCGCTTTAGACTTGTTATTCCTTGGCTTTAGTGGAGGAGATGTGTATACTTGCCAAGCTTATGATAGAATATTCGTCGCGACTGGACAGTTAAACGATTAGATTTGCTTTTATCGAAATATTTTATTCTACTTCTAATTCGTTAAGTGTTTAGTTGTGTGATTATGGCAAAAAACGAATACATGCTTAAATATAAAAATAAATCCTAATGTCTTTTAGGATACATTTTCATAAGATTAATTCTAAGGTTTACTTGGGGACAAGTAAAGTTCAAGTGGGGGGATATTTGATGAACTCAAATAAGTACATTTTATTACTATCATTTATCCTATTAATTTGACTTGTTTTACTATATTATGTATGAGGATTGATACTTAATCGTTTACTTTTGTAATTCTCAGGTAAAAACAAGCATTTGGTGAAACTTAGCGATTATGGACTAAAAACGGAGTAAAATGATCAAGATTGGAATTGGTTGTTGGAATGAAGAGAATGAAGACCACTGCCTGACTTTGAAGAATGCGCCGCATGGATTTATCCCATGCGCCGCATATGAAACTTTGGTCAACGAAGAATAACCAACTTGTTCTGCTCCAGATGCGCCGCATCTCACTCGTTACATGCGCCGCATCACTATCAATATTTCACCAGATATGATCCAAGATACAAGAGGACATGCGCCGCATCCAAAGATGAAGATACGCCGCATCTTCTGACGGTGTACGAATATTCCTGAATATTATAATCTTGGACCCCACGCGAAGTTAAGTAAATGCGCCGCATCTACTTCCTAGATGCGCCGCATCTTACCCTCAGACAGAAACTATAAATACCCCAAAGACCAGACGAATAAAAGGTCGGTCAGCTTTAGTTCCGAAGTTTTAACAGAAGACCGAAGACCAGAAACCTAGGACGAATTCAGTCAAGGCAGCAGCACAAGACACACCCAAATCAAAGATACAAGAGCTGTAAGAAGGTGCTGCATGTGTTTAATTCATTAAGTAGTTTTGTTTTATTGTGTTAGTAAACTTTAATTCATCAAGATTGGTGGCTTGTGTAATGTGACAACGGAAAGATTGCACTCCCTTAAAACTGCTTTCTCATTAATTAAAGTTTATATGTTGATGTCATTGGTGACTTTTATTAGTGCATTGATAACCTCTATGGCTAGCTGAGCGTTGATCGGGTCGCCATGCCTCTGCCCTCGCCTGTTTATTAGATCGCCTATGCATTCTATGGTCTGTAGAAAAGTAGGAGAAAGATAAACGGGATAGTCATAAATAATCATTAAGGGTTTACTCGCCGATAAGATTAGAACCAACGAGAAAGGACTTAATCTCGGTGCGTTGCATCGAACTATACACTTCATATAACACTAGCAATAAAACAAGTGACAAACTACTTATCATAAGGACAACCCTCTTATTGTCTCAAGTATTTATCTGTGTACGTGTGTGCTACTTGCTGATTCGTGCCTATTAGTTTAGTTTATTATTTAATTGCAACCAAATCGTGCCAGTCTCTCAGGCTGAACCCCCTTGCGTTAGATTAGATTGTACAGCTAACTTAATGTATTAAAATACTGATTAGAATAACTAGATAATACGTTCCACTCTTAGTGATCGACACTCTACTTACCATTATATTCATACTGACCGGGTACACTGCTCGTTAAGTGTGTGTGTTATTGATAAGTCGGCTAAATATAAATTTAAAACTTGAGTAGGCATTAAAACTGCTAAACCGCAACGACACGCGACACGCATCAAGTTTTTGGCGCCGCTGCCGGGGAGTGAATTGTTATTATCTGTTAATTTGATTAGTATTTTAATTAGGTTTTTAATTTTTATCTAACCGCTAATTTTGTTGTGTATTAGATTAATTTGCATTCATTGTACTATTTTGCATATTTTCTGTTCTTGCGTGTTATTTGTTTGCTTTTGTTTGTGTTTATTTTCGTGTGTTTTATTTGTTTTTATTTTTCGTATTTTTTTGTTTTCTGCTATCGTTGTACTGAGCTAAATCGAACGATACGGCGCATCTGATTTCTCAGATACGGCGTATTGCGTTCAATTTTTTATAAAATACAACGCGTTTAATTAATTCGATACGACGCATCTTTTCCCCAAGATACGGCGTATCTGTTTTTGATAATTTTTTTTTCTAAACGTTAACGCCATACGACGCATCTGCTCCTGCAGATACGGCGTATCTATTATTTTAATTAAAAACAGTTTTCGAATTATTAAACAGATACGGCGTATCGATTTTTATCGATACGGCGTATCTTCTGAATAAAAAATCTTGTATTTTGAAACGTAACGAAAATACGGCGCATTAACTTTCGTTAATACGACGCATTTAATTTTAAATAAATATCGATTTTTGATTAATTTAATTCGATACGGCGCATTCTTAATTTATAAGCGGCGTATCTATTTTCTGAATAAAAGTCTGATTTAATTTTAACGATTATTAGATACGGCGTATCCAACTTTTTGGATACGGCGCATCGTCTGCAGATATCAGTAACTTTAATTTTTCGTATTCCGTTTTCGTTGTTAATTTTCTGATATATTACTTTCTCTAGCATACCCTACTGATGCTTTTGTGTTGATTTCAGGAAGTGCATGACCAGGAGTTCGACTAAGAACTTGATTCAACCTTTCGAAGATCCTGAACGAGCCCTACATTCGCTTAAAAGGCTTTTCAACACAAGAAGCTTTGATCTTTCAAGTTCACTCGAGCTTGATTACTTTTCTGAAGAAAAAGAGGAAGTTGAAACAGAAACAATGGGAGAAAACACTACTATGGAGGAATACATGAACAGTACCCGTGCTGATTACACTTCAGGAGTTGCTAGACCAAAGTTTGATGATAAGTCAAAATTTGAGTTGAAGGGTCAGTTTCTCAAAGAGCTCAGAGAGAATGCTTTCAGTGGGACGGAACATGAGGATGCTAATGAGCATGTTGAAAAGGTCCTGGAGATTGCAGATTTGTTTACTTCAGAAGGAGTCACTGACGATCAACTCATGCTTAGAATCTTTCCAATCTCACTAAAAGGAGCTGCTAACAAGTGGCTAAGGAATGAACCTGCTAGTTCAATCACTACATGGGAAGGTTTGAAGAGCAAATTCCTGAAGAGATATTGTCCACCTGCTAAGACTGCTAAAAAAATGGAGGCTATCAACAGTTTCAAGCAAGAGCCTGATGAAACTCTTTATCAAGCTTGGGAACGATTTAAAGATTTATTAATAAAATGTCCTCAACATTATCTAACCCCTATGCAGGAGATAATATTGTTTTATCAAGGATTGGACGTGCCTACTAGACAGATTTTGGATGCTAAGGGAGCTGTACCTCAAATGAGTGCAACTAATGCTAGGAAAGCGATCCAAGAAGCTGCTGATCATTCTCAGAAATGGCACGATGGGACCTCTACTAGATCTAAGAGCAGCACTAATTTTGAAGGGATTGCTGCTATTCAAGCTCAATTGGATAAAATTAGTAGAGAGATGAAGAAGCGAGATGAAAGAGTGTATGCTGCCCAAGTTGGATGTGAAAAGTGCGACGGACCTCACTACACTAAAGACTGCCCGAACAAGAATGAAAGTGAGACATTTGAAGAAGCATATTACACCCAATTTGGACAACCATTCGTTTTGTTGGAAATTCGGAATGGTTTACAACACTTCAAAGAAGTGAGGATATTTATTTTATTTTCTTTTGTTTTTGCAAACACCTTAGACAAAGTGTTTTTTTTTTTTTTTTTTTTTTTTTTTTTTTTTATTTTTTATTTTTTATTTTTATAGAAAATATTCACAAATATGCTATAAACCTTCACAAAGATGGTTTATAAAACACGAAACGACAAACGAGATTTAAAAATCCGCTACAACCTTCCCCGGCAGCGGCGCCAAAAATTGATCGTTGTGGATCGATTTGTAATTTATTTCCAAGGAAACACAAGTGAAGTATGTGTAACCCGTGTCGTTATCCCCGATGAAGGATGAATGGGATTTGTGTAATCGGGTTTGTGGATCGTGTTTGAGATATAAAAATGGAGAGATTTTGGATTTTGATTACAACTACGGGAAACAATAAATAGGCTAGGGAAATCTTAAAAAATTACAACTAAAAACAATTAACGTAATTAAAAACGTAAACGTGATAAACTAAAACATGAAATCTACGAAATATAAATCCTACGGGTACCGAATTAATTTTCCTACGTTCTAAATGACAAAAGAAAAATTTAGGAAAAAGATTTGAATTTTTTTGACTTTTAAATTATTTATTATGAATTAAAAACTAATTTAAACTAATTAAATGATTTAAAAATAGTAAACAACTTTGGAAAAATATGAAATTTTGCAAAAAAATCTTAAATGATATTCTAAAGCTATAAAAAATGAAATCAGAACTTAACTTCACCCTAATAAGCAGATTAGGCCAAAAAGCAGTTTCAAAAAGCTCAAAAATAAGCTAATGTTCACTAAAAATTCTCAAATGCTCAGATTTGGTCCAACAAGCTTATCTAAGCATAAATCAATTCAATAAGCTCAAATAAGCTCAGGCAATAAGCCCAAAAGCTGCTGCACAGTTGCAATATAAGACAGATTCAAGTAGGCTAAACTACCTACTTTGAACAGCCCTATAAGCTAAGCAAAAGCTAATTTTGAGAAACCAAAAGCAGAATCAAACAACTGATATTACATACTATCTATAAACTGAAAATGCCCAAATTATATAACCAATTGCTTGTTCAATTAAGCCATAGAAAAGATGAACATGAGACACAAATCTGTTGTAGCTTAGAACAGTCCTAAAGGGCTGATTTGCAGACCTAATTAAGCTAATGTAATAAGCTAAAAATTGAAATCCAATCTAAGAACTTAAAAGCTAGTACTACTAACTATGAGCAAACAGAGTTTCACACAATTAGATCAATGGAATAAGCAATTACTAAGCACTCAACTGGGTGAGTATAACAGACCTAGTGCAGAATTTTCACAAAGTATACTGTGAAGCAGTTGCACTCAACTCACTTAAATCTCAATGACAAAGATAACAAAAGCAGGATTTAAACTTAGACTACTGAATTGCACTAAATTATGCCAAAAGCTACCACAAAATCAGGCTGAGCTTATGAAGAGCTTATCTGCTCCATCTATCCTCTAAAATCTGCACTAGTGGACTGAAATCATACAATCCTTCAAAAACAAACACAACACTTACACAAACAACTTAATTATGCTAAATTAACCAAGATTAAAACTGAATAAAGTACCAATGAACAGTGATTAACCAGGATGACCCATTTTGGGTACTAACCCAAATACCCCTTAATTGAGTCTGTTATGCTACTTTTACCATAGAAATTATCAACTAAGCTATAAAACTATTAACCTACTGTGTACTTGATTATGTTAGTCACTACTGAACAGACTTCAAACCTGCATAAGCACTAATAAGCCAATGAGCTTTTTGACTATTTTTTTTTGACTTTTTTAGTTTTTTACTTAGAACTGATCACAACACTTCATTAAACTTCCTAACATAAAACTAAGTTGTAAAATGAAAGTAAAATAGGGATTAAGGCAAAATAAGCAGTAATAAGCAATTAATAAGCTACAGTTGACTAAGGTAAAATTAAAACTTCATTAACTAAAATTGAAAGATTACAATACTGGAAAGAATAAAAACATAAGTACCTTAACTAAAGCTAAAATTAAACCTGCCATTTAAGGCTACAATGACTCACTATTTATACTACAACTAAGCTAGGGTACAATATACTCGTATGTGTTTCTTCTGTGAGAGAAAACCATGTAAATCCTCCTTTGTGCTTCTTTGGACACTTTCCCAGCCCTTGGATTAAAAAGATATGATCTCAGCCCTTGAAATTGGATTTGGCGCCCATTTGATCCCTCGGATTGATGAGGTGGATGGGGAAGGTTTAATGGGGAAAGGGTATCAGAAATGGGGAGTGGAGAAGGGTAGTGAAATGGTGAAAGATTTGGGGAGAGGTGAAGATAGTGATGGGGTTTTGGCTGTGTTATGGTTTTGGCGGGATAGTAGGTGAGGGGAAGAAGACAAGGGGACGGGTGTGGTTTATTTTTCTTTTGGTCCGGTTAGTAGTTTTGGATAAAGTTTAGCACAAGGACCAAGTTTGTAATTTATGCAAACTTCAGGGACTGAATCTGTAATTTATGTAAAATCACACCAAGGGCCACTTTTGCCAAGTGAGAATAATCCAAGGCTATTTTGGGATCTTCCGAGCTCGAATTAAAATGATGACTTTTCCGGCTTTGGTTTCTGGCTCTTTTCCAAGTTATGCACGGTTTTGTCCATATTTGTCCTGTTTCCAACCCTTTTGTACCTGCAACACATAAAACACACTCCAAGGATATTTGTAACATTTTATGGCCCATTTGGGTGTTTTTGGTTATTTTTGTGGGGTTTTTCAAGTATAAAATGATGAGTATTTACACACTCATCAAAATCCCCCACACTAAGCGATTGCTAGTCCCTAGCAATCCGATCATATGAAGTAATGAAAGGACTAAGCATACCCCGTTTCGACTTTTTATTAAATGCGAGAAATTTAAACTAAATCAAAAGTAGATAAAATGCTTGATTGTCAAAAATAGTATCATGGAACGGGATTCACACAAACTGGGTGTCTCCAGGGAATTGTAATCGTCATCCTCTTTTTATACTCCCAACTAAGCTTAAACTTAATGTGCAAATGTTTTTGTAAAATGCTAACACTACTTATACTAATAATCTATGTAAGCCGAAACTTAACTTTTCACTCCCACAATTTATTCAATTTAGGTGACTGTGCTATTTTCAAAATTTTGACCGCAAAAATCGATATTTATTATGGTTGTCATTTGTTTAAGTCAAATACTAATTTACCGGGAACCTCGAAAATCTAAGGATCGAAAAGGGCCTTTTCCATGTAGCGGCTTTCTTCTCGGCACATCCCAAACCAGATGATTTTAGGTGACTAGGCTTTTGACACCCCACAGAGAATAGTACCGGAATCAGCGGAATTTCGATTTCAAAGATTTTTGATATTCCCACTACGCTAGTATTAAATACTTAAATAGATAACAACAAACGATCATTTAGAGATTAGAGACTCAAAGACGAGATCACTCCATTTAACGGCTTTCTTCTCGGCACATCCCAAACCAGTTGGTTTTAGGTGACCAGGCTTTTGACACCCCACAGAGAATAATACCGGAGATTTCGAAGCCCTTTGAAATCAACAATCTACTAAATTACCGTTTAACCTTTATACAAAATCGACGAATCCAAGTTCAACTTCCGATTCAAATTTAAGAGAAATCAATTTTCCTACATTTATTAACACATACATCTTTATTCTCACAACATCAAAATTTATTGCATTTTGCAATATCATTCCATTTTCTTATTTTTCTTTTTCATTTTTTCATTTTCATTTTCATTTTTTTTAACTTATATATATATATATATATATATATATATATATATATATATATATATATATATATATATATATATATATATATATATATATATATATATTTACATATATGCTTTCTCCAAAATTAAAATAAAAAGTTGAACTCGGGCTCTATATCAAAATTGTATAAAAATTTGTTTTGCATAACAACATGATTTTGGTGTTCAAACGTTTGAAAACAGCACGTATTTAATCCGATTAGTTATCTTCTGAGAGGAAAAGCCATATCTATACTAAAATGTATATAATCTTGAAACTCCATTTTATTATAAAGAAATTACTGCGACAAGATTCTAGTTTTCTAAACGAATTATAGATCCATAGCTTAGTGGTGGGAGTTTGAGATTTTTTATATGAACATTCCGGTTCATTTTTAATGTTTCATGCTTAAATCAATTGATGTACGCGAACACTTTCGTATATGTTAAACAGTGAAAACCTCGTAGATAATACATTTTATTGATATGATACTTATAGAGACAAATACATATAAATTCTAATGGACCCGAAACCCCAAATGGGCGCAGGCCTATTGTCTGATTCCCCCGTGAATTCGCGAAAGCTCAAACTGGAGAAAAGAAAGATAAACCTAACATAAACATAAAGATAGCATCTCCATAATTTTGAGACTTATAACAACGCTTTAGGCGTGTCCGGCTAATGGAGATGGCGGTTTCGTTAGCATTTTCTTCAAAATTTAATTACGAATCCGCGGCCATTGATGGCGTAAGATAACCCCAAGCGGTTTGAAAATTATAAGCAAAACAACGAGCCATTTGTTATTTCAGAACCTGGAGGCTTGTTTGAGGGCGTGACAGCGTGCCACTATAGCTAACGAGGTAATTTCGGTTCTCTTCTTTAAAATTTGATTACGAAGTCAATGGCGCTGACAACGTCAGTTAACTTGTTACGGTTTAGAAGTTATGGCCAAAACAATGTGCATCTAGGGTTTTGGGCGAAAGTTGTGTTTTTTCTTCTTTTTTTAGAAGAGAAGATATAAATGGTTGTGTCAATGGTTTGATGGAGGCATAGAGGCGACGATTATCCACAATATAAACCGGTTGGTGATATCAGTTGCGGATTATCAACAACTTATATATTAGCGATAAACTACTTATTTTAACACATCATGAGCAGATTTTCTGAATGAGAACAATTGAAAAGATTAGAAGGAATATGCTTTAAATTATTTGTAGCAAAGTTAATGATATAAAAAACCTGCCGTGACAATAAATTAAAATGATGCAGAAATGAACTCCTGAGACAAATTAACTCTATATAGTAAAACGCATGGTTGGTGGAAATTTTAAATTCAACGTTTAATAATATAAAATGAATATTTCTTGGCCCGCTTAGGTAGTCCATTAACGGCCCATTATGTAGTCTGCTTATGGAGCGTCTTCCCAGCCATAATCGACGTTCCATTATCTTCAACCGAATATCTTTCTTTCACCTGAAGATACCGACTACCTTTACTCTTTCCTAGGGTTTTGGTAGGTGCATTCCGTTTTAGTTGTTTCGGGGTTTTGCATGCTACTTTTTATTCATGTTTATGGTATACCTGTTTGTTGCTGTATGTTCGTTTTCATTATTGTACTTTTTCATATGGTAATTGTTTGGTTTGATAATATGTGAACGACGTAAAATAATTTGTTAATAAATTTGGTTGTGGATATAGATGTTCATTATTTGCTTAAATTGAAATGCTTGTGTGTGAAAAAAAAGGAATTTCGTATATATGTGGTTGGAGATCTGTTAAGTTTCATTTTTTTGTTGCTTTTACATACCTGTTGTTTCCTTAGATTGAAGCTTTAAGCTATGAGAACGAAAAGTAGACCATGCAAAAAAATTAAGCCACTGGATGTTTTAGCTGACACGCCTTTGCCGTCTGAGGGTGTGGACATCCCTAACGAGTTTCTGTCGATCGGTTTACGTGACCGTCTAGGGAGTGTTGTTCATACGGCAGTGGGCTTACCTGAGGTGAAAAGCATGAGTTCGTGTGATCAAAATTTAGGTGCTCCTGTATGCCGTGAGCTTTCTGAAGGGAGTAGTTTGGGTAGTACTTCCTTTTATGGGTCTCAGTCTCAACATTTGGCCAATTCGAGTGACGCGTTGGATGAGAGTTCAAATTGTTTGAAAAGGAAAGTGATCACGTATAGTGCCCCTGGACCCAACATATTGGGTCGGGCACGCTTATAGCGGATTAACACACTCATATGATAAGCCGCGGCAGAATAGTGACTCATGGACTAAACCGCGGTATACACAAGTTAGACAAAGGTACACGCTACTTACACGCCGACTGGAGAACATCACTAAGGCCGGAGAATACCACTCAAGCCGGAGGACATCGCCTAGGTCGGAGAACACCACCGACCATAGCCGGACTGCCACGTCGCCATGATTCCTACGCAATCTAACACCTGCCAAGTCAAAGTAGGCGTGGTCCGGCTCGCAGAGTCCCGAGGTAGCTGAGTCCCAGGACTATCGTGGCAAAGGCAATAAAATCCGGATATTACTGGCCCACAATGCATAGGGATGCAAGGGAAGTAATCAACAAGTGCCAAGACTGTCAGGTGCATCGGCCGGTCCCTAAGCACCCCCAGCATAACCTGATTCCAATCACCTCCCCATGGCCGTTCTAAAAATGGGGTGTAGACATCTGCGGCCCGTTCCCAGAAGCCCTAGGAAGAATCAAATACTTGATAGTGGCAATAGACTACTTCACCAAGTGGATCGAAGCCAAAGCCCTTGCAACCATCACCGGCAATCAAGTCAAGAAGTTCGTATGGGAAAATATTATATGCAGATTCGGCCTATCGGAGGAGATTGTGGCGGATAATGCCAAGCAGTTCCGGGATAACCCTTTCAAATATTGGTGCAACAAACTTAATATCAAGCAGCGGTTTACGTCGGTAAAACATCCGCAGGCAAATGGATTGGTCGAAAGGGCAAACCGGAGCTTGGGAGAAGGGATTAAAGCAAGAATAGACCAAGGGAGCAGAGACTGGCTGGAAGAGCTGCCGCATGTACTCTGGGCACACCGAACGATGATCAAATCCAGTAATGGAGACACGCCGTTCTCCCTAACTTATGGGACAGAGGCCGTGATCCCCGTGGAGATAGGAATGCCATCTCTTAGATGTGCTCTGTTCGATCCTATAGCAAATAATGAAGCCCTACAGCTAAACCTGGACCTTGTGGAAGAAAGAAGGGAGGTTGCCGCTATTGAAGAAGCGAGAAGTAAAGACCAGATGGAAAAATACTACAATACCAAGGTCCGCGGCAAAAGCTTTAAGCCAGGGGAATTTGTCTACCGCAACAACGACGCTAGCCTGGTTGAGAACACCGAAAAGCTGGGTCCCAAATGGGAGGGCCTATACAAAGTTGTGGAAGCATTGGGAAAAGGAGCATACAAACTCCGGAGCCAAAATGGCCAAGACCTACCCCGGACATGGAACATCCGGAATATTAAGAAATGCTACTTGTAAAAATTAAATGTAAGTATTCCCGTCGCTCGTGGTTAACCGCAGTTAAATCCGGAAACGAGAGTTTACCTTAGCATGTTTAGTCATCATTTAATGTATTCTATTTTCTGATTAATGATATGCGGAGTCCGATCAACTCCGCAAATTTTCTAAAAATTTGCTTAAGTCATTTTTTCTTTCATTACTCTTCTCACATACATGTATAACTGATGAGTGTGTAAATACTCATCATTTTTGTCCCATCTGAACTGCAAAAACATTTAAAAACACTCAGAAATGCTTCAAAATACAGAAAATATCCTTGAATTGTGTTTTTATCTGTTTCATGTGCAAAAGGATTAAAAACGGGACGAAAACGAGCATTTTTGGATCGACTCGGCAATAATTATGCATTTGATCAAGTGAAGACAAAAGTCAAAGACAGAGTCAAAGTCAACCCCCAAAATCCCAAAATGACACAAATGGTCCCTGGAATTAATTTTCACTTTTGGCAACTTTGGTCCTTGGATTTTCAGCATTGTACAACAATGGTCCCTAAGATTTAACTAAAATCCAAACCATATCCTAATCCTAAATAACTAAACCCAGTTACCAACCCACACTTATCACTAAACCTAGCCCACACAACCAACCAAACCCAAGCCCAATCCACAACTTAACCCGACCCACCCTTATTAACTAATACGGGGTCAAACAAATAACCCAGAGAAGTCAAACTTCTCTTCTTCCCCACTTGCCCGCCAATACCACCATCACCCACAGTTTCTCTGCAATACCACCTTATCCCTGACAATCCACCTTCCCCTCCTCCTCTACACTCCACCTAACAAGCCAAGTGCATTTAATGCACTCCTCCTGTTACACCCCAACCCGATAAGGGTAGAAGTATTACGTTATGGTGACATATCAAAGCAAACAAAAGCATATGACTAAATAATACAAAATAAATTTCAAAGGTTACAAAGAGAAAATCTGAAACTACAAGGTTACAAATGAATTACAATAATTACTAAGTCTAAATATCGTCTCTTCTAGTCATCTCTAATCCGGAATAGCTTCTAAGTCAAAGTTAATCTTCACTCATACCCAGCTTCCTACTAAAACCTGCCGCAGGAAAAGAAATGCGGCTGAGCTTAAAAAGCCCAGTGAACAGATATATACAAAGCATAACATAATGTAATAAGCATAAGCAACGAAGGAAAAAGAATACGAAACGAAAAGCATAATCATGAAATCAATACGAATTTCAAAGATAACTAAGAATCAAGAGTGCATGAGAACTGAACAAGAAATGAATTAAGAAATGAGATGAAAACAAAGGAGGGTTCATAAAAGGATGTGCCATAAGAACTCCATACATAATCCGTCAAATCAAATCTAGAGCACATATAAGTATACGAAGAGGGGAGACCTCTAAGTAATCATAAAAGTGTGAGAAGGAGTGCAAGGCACACACCACCTGGTCACCATAATACATATTCATAAAACCTAGGATGCATCCATACGCTCCCTAACATAAGTATGTGTGTCAGCTCTAGACTAAGCACACATAAAAGGTTGGCCAATAGTGAAATCGCGATAAATACATATACATAGGGGGAACGCCGTAGATCTATCACACCTCTACGGGGGTGTCATGCCTAAGGTGCCATCAAAGACATGGTCCTAGTACCTCTAGAACTAGTTAAGCTCAGGCACGGAATATCATATCATACATAATCAAAATCTAACATAGCAAGAGAAACAGAAAGTAACTCAAATAAGCATGGCAAACAAATAAGCATAGCATGGCAGAGACATTTAAATAAATGTCAGAGAGGATCATAAGAATGACATACATACAATGAATGTCATGAATCAAATAAGGGAAACATAGCAATGGCTTAGGATCGAAAGGAAATATCCCTACTGAGAAGGGAAAGAATATCTGTACCTTAACGAATACGCAAGCAAAAGAAATGAAAAGCAAATCAAATAGGAGATCACTCCTTCTTAAAACGATCTACAAATAATCATAATGTACTTATAAGTTTCATAATCATAAGGTTTCATTTTACTTGTCTTTCTATTTTAGGTTACTTTCCAAAAATAGCGAGTTTTCGTATTTAGTAACTTTGGTTATTAACATTCTCGTATGTCAATTTAAAGTATTAAGGATGATCATATTCGTAGTTTAAGGTTCATAATGTCTTTTACAAAAATTTAGGGTTCTTAAAGTAGTTTCCATGATTTTAGGGTTTATTATGTAATTATCACAAGTTTAGGGATTAATATGCAATTCTCATAAATTTAGGGTGTAAAATGTAATTACTATAAAGTTACAGGTGTTCACAAGTTAGGTCCTTTAGTTTTAGCAATTAACAAATTAAACCCTTTAGTTTATAAAATAAACACAAAACACCTTTTAATTTCCTTTTTAACCTTTTTATAAGTTCTAACAGTTTTATATACGAAATTGTTAGGTTTTCTATAAATTGTAAACCGTATAAGAACTCAGTAATAAAATTCCCAAAAATTCCTAGAGATGTTCAAATGTCTATAGTATTTTATCTAATTTTTAAATATTTTATTAAGTAGCATAACTATAGATTAAAATTCACTTAAACCAACTCGTCCAGATTTCTGATTAATTTTACTATACGAAAAATTATTAATTAGAAACCTTTTAAGAAAAATTTACAAAAATCTACAAAAATTCCAGAAAGTAATAGACATCATAAAGATTACCCAGTTCAAAGAAAACCTCCTAATTCGACACGGTTTGGAAATTAAAATTCAAAAACCCGGACTGATTTTCCAGACTCACAAATCCGATCAGACACATAATTTTCCAAAAATCCAAAAGTTAGCCTTCCAAGCCTCCAAAAATTACAAAATTAATTTTCCCAGGTAGCCATTTCATTGAACTTAGTTTTAGACTCTTAAAGCACCAAAATATACGTTCACATCATTTATTTACAGCCGGTTAAAGTCGAACAAAATTCCAGATCAGTAGTAGTTTTCACAGATTCATGTATAACTTAGGGTTTTATCATTTTATCTCTTTAATTCTTAACACATAATGATTATAGGCTAATCCAAAACATATTTAGGTCGATTATCACAGGTCTTAACATAATAAAATCGAATAATTCATCACATATACTCCTGGTCCGATTCATACATAAGATTTTAGGGTTTTCTTTTATGATTTTATGTGTCATATAATTCGAATAAAAATACAATAACATGAACAAGGATCGAACAAGGTAAGTGATACAATACCCTCGTAGATCACACGAAGAACACGGATAACGAGATATCAAAACACCACGCGAACGTATTCCTTTTCCTCCTTCTTCTTCAGATCGTACAGCAGCAGTACAAGAGAAAAAAAAAGAACGATTGCTTGATTTAGGGCTTGTAATCAATTCGTATGGATCAATGGGAACAAGAACTAAATTACCTTGATTCGTATGAGCAAGGATTAGACCTTTTTGAGGCTTGTTTGGATCGTAGATGCAGAAACAAGAGAAGCTGCCGAGTTTGGAGAGAGTTAGGGTTTGTAAATTTTCGGTGTGTAGGGTTTTTTTTTAAACAAACCGTATGTTTTTTTTTTATTTGGGCTACACAAGGTATGGATCTATTTTATAGGCTTGATATCAATCACAAATCAATGTAGTATTTCTTCTCAAATTTGGGCCGAAATTTGGTTAATGACACATATACATGTCGTTTAATTTGAACTAGAATTAGAGAACATAGTTTTGTGATTTCTTAATTTATAAAGTGTAGTTTGTTAGCTTAATTAAATTGGGTACATAGGATTTTAATTACTTTAGGTTAAGCTCAATCAATGTTACTCATATGATTTTATAAATTCTAAAATTTTTAAAATTTAGAGGATATTTTGGTCATTTCAGATTGTGTTAATTTTGGGGTTTTACACTTCCCCCTCACAGGTAAAAAATCCCACTTGACTAGTTTCCCGCCAAAATTGGTAAATGGACGAATGAGATTGCTTGAGGCTATTGAATGGTGGGATTTGATCAGAGGGATGAGTCCAAGCTTTTGGGATATCTATTTAAGAAGAAGAAGACCCACAGAAGACATTGTCACTAGTTTTAGACCTTTCGTAGTGTAAACTTTATTTATTGCTTAATGTTAGTTTAAATTTAAGTTTTATTGTCATTTCAAGTTTGTTTCAAAGTCATTTGTATTTAATTACTTCTGTGTTGTACCAATTTCCAAGTTAATGAAATTCCATGTTTTCAAGTTCACTGTTAAGTTCGAATCAAGTTAATTATCAATTAAAAAGCTTATTATCTGTTTATATAAGCTCATATAAGCTTAATATAGCTTAGTGTGAGCTTATATTAGTTAACTCAGTTCCATTCCAAGAAAAACAAGAAAAGTCAAGAAAAGTCAAAGTTCAGTCAAATAAGCTATTTGGTGGTGATAAGCTGTTCTGGATTAAGCTGAGTGGTGTTTAGCTTGGTAAGTGACAAACCAAGTTAGTTCTTATCAGTTTCCTTTGCTCCATTGCCTCAATCAGTTGTAAGCTTTTTCCATATTTTTACTTTATTTTCTATATTACTGTTGCACAACTTATTTTTAGCTTATTTCCATTATATTCTGCTTATTACTAGTTCTTAATTGTATTTCATCTGTTTTACTTGTTTTTAATAGCCTTTGTCTCATTTTGCTAAAAACTCAAAAATAGTCAAAATAAGCCAACTGCTTATCAGTTAATTTCTAGTGCTTATTTTCTGTTATATTTGCTTTTTAAGTCTTTATATGTATGTTTAATAAATTTTCTGTCCAAAACTTTGTTTAAATAACTCTATTCCTTTGAAAAATCTCAAACAGTCAAAAATGAAAGGGTGTTTGGATTAAGCTCATTCATAGGTCCAAGTTACCTCTACTGTTCATTTGCTTGTTACCTAAGTTTGATTGAGCTTATTTAATGGTAGTTAAGTTGTTTTCAGCTGCATTTAAGTTCTTTTGATGCCTTTTTAAATTTTTGAGTGGTATAGTAAAAATCTAGTACCCTACTGCCCTTTTTAAGCTCCAATAAGCTGAGGCTTATTTAGTGTTTCTTTTTGGCATAAGTTGGTATGTTTTAGTGTGTTTAGTGAATTCCCAAGAGTTGGCATAGTTTCATCTAGGTTTGCAAAGGTTAAAGGGCCAAACTCTTCCCTGCTGCATCAGCAGGCTTTTGTGCAGAACATCAACATCAGTTTTACACCATCTGATCTAGGCACCAATTGGAGTTCAATTGGGTTGTATAAATTAGGGCTTTTAGTATTTTAGAGTAGCCAGTAGTACTAGCAAGGTTTTGCCCCTTAATTTTCCACTTTCCTGCTTATTTAGGTGCTTTAAATTAATCTGCAAGTTGGGGTTTCTAAATGATATTTCTACAATATTAGTGCACCTGTCCTAGTGCTTATCTTGCTTATTCCTTGTGCTTATTTGTGTTTTTAAGTTGTTTTAAGCTTCTAATAGTATATTAATCTGTTTCCTAGCTTTTGGTAATTTTTAGAGCTTTTTAGCTTATTTTTGTGCTTATTGCCAAACTACTTATCAGCCCATTTGCTTATTAGGGCTTAGATAACTTTTTATTTTATTTTTCCTAGATTAAGAATAATATTTTAGACTTATCTTGAATTTTTCACATTTTTCCTAAGTCATTTACTATTTTTAATCCTTTTAATTAGTTTCTAATAGTTTTTAATTCATATTAAATAAAATAAAAATCAGAAAAATATAAATCTTTTTTCTAAAATTTTCTTTTATTATTTAGGATTTAAAAAAAATAATTTAGTGCTTGTAGGATTAGTTTTCTAATATTTTAGTTTTTATCCCGTTATTAGATTTTCAGTTTCGCGTTTTTAAATATAATTTGTGTTAATCTTAATTTTCTTGTGAGAATTTGTTTCTCATTTATCAATTAGAATTAAGCATGCAAAAATTTCATATCATCAGTCACTTTAATCTCGAACCTCAAACGGTTGTCCATTCTATCCTCGCTGGGACACGACCCGGGTAATCACTTACCTGGTATCACACACACAAACGTGAGTTTTTGCGAGTTAGCCTTTTTCCTAAAAGGATAATTTGTCTTTATTCACGCGTATCCGTCGTCTGATATTATTTATATATACGTTTTCAGACGGATCAAATTTTGGCGCCGCTACCGGGGAGGTTGTGTTGCGACAATATCGTTTAAGTCTAAACGATTAGTGACTTGAGATCCTTCTTTCAGAAGTTTCCGCTTTCATAAACCATATAAAATACAAAAATATTTTTCTTTTCTTATATATATATAATATTATATAAAAAATAAAAAACCCAAAAATATTTTCCGTTTTATTGTAAAATAAAAGATAAAAGCAAAATTAATATAATATTCCTCAACTTGGGTATTATGATAATAAGTTCCCAAACCAAAGATTAAAACTTGCCTTTGTGTCGCTTGCGAATTCGGCTCACCTTTGATTGATAAACAAACTATAACGGAGGTTTAAGGAGGGTTTGACATTAAATTGTCGAACCGAAAGAAGCGGGTTTTTAAGGAGCATTTATTGCCCACCTTTGCTTCTCCGCCACTCTGTGCATTTTTCAGTCAGAGAGCTACCGTACGCTTGTTGATTTAAGGTTTTAAGTTCCTTGTGTTTTGCTTCGATCTTGTTTTAATTGAATTATTTGATTTAAAATCCAAAAAAAAATTGAAAAAACCAAAAAAACCCAAAAATATTCATCTTTACCCTCTTACCCTTTTTGATTCTTTATCCCTTTACCCTCTATTCATTTGATTCTAAAATTCTTATACCTTTCTTCTATGTCGTCACTGGACTATCACTGTTTTGATTGTAAAGGTCCAGTGGGTGATAATCATCGTTGTCCCAAGTGCGCGTGTGAGTTGTGTGGAAATCACAACCCAAGAGGATCTTGTTATTGGTGTGAAGTAGCCTTCAAAAGAGAGCTTAATTCCATCGATAATACTCAAAGTTCTTCCGACTACCCTTCACAGCCCAAGATACATGCTATTAATGGCAAACCGTCAAGAATTGATCCAGACCTTTCACGATTTACGGTTCAAAAATTATCAAACAAACGTACTGAGCTTAAAGCGGTGACTAAAAGGAACAACTTGCCTAATCTTCACGTTTATCAAGAACAAGAACCAGAGACCATAACGGAAGTGGTGGAAATTCCTAGCTCTCAGAGCACACCACTTGTCCCACCTCCGGATTCTTTAAGATGTTTTTCGAAACTTGATAGTCATTCGGATTATCGTGTTGATTTTGTTGATTCTTTGAATGATCCAAACTCTTTCGATAATTTTCAAAACGATTTCAGCTCCCCTCCTCAAAATTCATTTTGGCAAGAACCGTGCTATCAAAACTTCAATGACACATCATTTCAAAATGTGCCAAATGATATTTGCGAGTATTGTGGAGGACCGCACCAATATCCGTATGATTCTCCGAGTCAGTCACAACAGTTTTACTGTTGTGAATTCTGTGGAGGTCCGCATTATGAATCCGATTGTCAAACGAGGACCCCGCTTGTCTATGAGCATGTCCCTTGTAACAATTACGACTATTCTTGTCATGACCAACCTCCACAGTATCAAATGATTCAACCTCAGCCATCTCCTCTTGAAGAATCTATTGAAAATGTACTCCAAAAACTTCTAAATGTGATGGATACACTTAGTGATTCGGCTGTTAAAAATGCCCAAGATGATCGTCATGGTAAAACTATTGGAGAACTTCTAGCTGAAGAAGAACAAACAGCTAGAATAGAGTCCAAATGTCGTCAAACTTTCATTTGCGATGACGATGATGATGATTCTATGTGGAGAGTTTGCAAGAAATCGTCAGCTGCAATTACACCTGTCCAGAAAAGGCAGGAAGACAAGACTATTGCAGAATTACTAGCAGATGAGCAAATGGAACGTATAAAAGCCATTTATGCTAGCAATATTGATGAGGAGGACGACGAGGAGAGTGCTATTCCTTTGAGCGATATCAATTCTCAACTCCCTCAGTCTATTGCAAACACACCCATCTTACAGTCTCTGGACTCCGAGGACTCTTTTATTATGGGGGGTGAGCATCTTAGCACTATTCCAGAAATGGAGTCGTCTAGTGTTGAGAACCTTGTCCCAATCCCAAGTGAGTCCGAGGGTATTTCTGATAATATGTGTGATTTACCTCCTCTTGACATTTCACATGATCATGTTGAGATGTTTTCCAATTCTGACGATGATTGTACTTCAAGTGATGATGATTCTTTATCTTGTGAGGACATCGATTATGTTGAGGAATTACCCTCTAAGCCCGTCAGCCTAGAGGATGAAAAGGATTTTGAACCTGACAATGAAGAAATTGACACTGATATTCTGGAAATCAAAGACGATTTGCTTCGTGATAACTTATTGAATATCAATGTGCTCATTTCTAAGATAGAATCATTTTGTGAAAATCCAACCTCATCTCCTATCCCCGTTGAGGATAGTGACTTTTTCTCGGTTGCTTACGAATAATTTAGTTTTAATTTCACGGAAGAAACAAGTAGTGGCAGTACCACTTCTCATGCTGATTTCTCTCTTCCTGAATATGATTCGTTTACCTTTGATCTTTATCATGAGGAGTTCTCCAGTGAACTCTCTCATATTATATCTCCTCCGGAATATGATCATTTCTATTTTGATCCTGAGGATGATTCTAGTGTGGGGGGAGGTGTACTTTCTCATAAGTATTTGCTTATTGATGATTTCATCCCAACCCTCCCTCCCGTTGAAGACAAATTTGCTATGGATGATGAAGAGTTCTTCCTGATAATCATCATGACATTTCTCCTCTTCATCACATATGGTGTGATTTCTCTTTCCCTTTTCTTCTATGGGAATGAGGACACCATCTTTGACCCCGGCATCTCCATTTATCAATCTTTAGAGCCGGATGTATCTCATCGGAGTGGAACTTTCATGAAATTCAATGTTTTTCCAAACACATTAAATGAAAGTCCGATGGAGATGGTTTCTTCCACTTGCTTCCCCATGAACCAATGAATGCGGGGTCGAGTCAAGCTAGTGACTCGGTTAACAAAAACATTAGCACCACATGGGTGACCGCCCATGTTTCTGACTTCTTTCTTTTTTCTAACACCTAAGTGTGGGGGAGTTGCCCCTGCTGTTGTATATCATATCAAAATAATAATAATAATAATAATAATAATAATAATAATAATAATAATAATAATAATAATAATAATAATAATAATAATAATAATAATAATAATAATAATAATAATAATAAAAATAAATAAAAAATAATTGTTGTGTTTCCACTCTTGGCTAGTAGTATTACCTTTTTACGTTCTAAGTGTCGGCATAATAGCCGGTGCTTTAAATATTGAGGGCAATATTCAATTCTAAGTGTGGGGGGGGGGGGGGGGGGGGGGGGGGAAATTCTGGCGAATTTAATCAAATGTGTACCTTCTAGTGCCCTATTCCCCCGTTTTGGCCAAAATTTTAAAAATTTTTTCATTTGGTGGAAGTGCTTTGCACTAACACAACAAATGGTTATCAGTCCACCATGTCTAACCCACATAAGGACTGGCTAATCCGAGAGCAAACGGCTCTAGGTAAAGATATCTCAAATCCGTTTATGGCTGACAATTTGCCAAAAATTGTATGGTATTCAACTCACCATATCTTTGATAGTGAAGAGTTGGCTAGTCCAAAAGCAAACGGCTTTTGGTAAAGACAAATCAAATCCGTTGACAGCTGATGATTTGCTTAAAATCATTTGGTTATCAATGTACCATAGTATCATACTAAAACATTGGCTACTCCAGAAGTAATGGCTATCTGGTAAAGAGACATAAAATCCATTAAATTTTCAAAAAGGATTGCTAGGGACTAGCAATAGTTTAGTGTGGGGGATTGATGAGTGTGTAAATACTCATTATTTTTGTCCCATCTGAACTGCAAAAATATTTAAAAACACTCAGAAATGCTTCAAAATACAGAAAATATCCTTGAATTGTGTTTTTATCTGTTTCATGTGCAAAAGGATTAAAAACGGGACGAAAACGAGCATTTTTGGATCGACTCGGCAATAATTATGCATTTGATCAAGTGAAGACAAAAGTCAAAGACAGAGTCAAAGTCAACCCCCAAAATCCCAAAATGACACAAAAGGTCCCTGGAATTAATTTTCACTTTTGGCAACTTTGGTCCTTGGATTTTCAGCATTGTACGACAATGGTCCCTAAGGTTTAACTAAAATCCAAACCATATCCTAATCCTAAATAACTAAACCCAGTTACCAACCCACACTTATCACTAAACCCAGCCCACACAACCAACCAAACCCAAGCCCAATCCACAACTTAACCCGACCCACCCTTATTAACTAATACGGGGTCAAACAAATAACCCAGAGAAGTCAAACTTCTCTTCTTCCCCACTTGCCCGCCAATACCACCATCACCCACCGTTTCTCTGCAATACCACCTTATCCCTGACAATCCACCTTCCCCCTCCTCCTCTACACTCCACCTAACAAGCCAAGTGCATTTAATGTACTCCTCCCCCTCACAGGTTAAAAATTCCACTTGACTAGTTTCCCGCCAAAATTGGTAAATGGACGAATGAGATTGCTTGAGGCTATTGAATGGTGGGATTTGATCAGAGGGATGAGTCCAAGCTTTTGGGATATCTATTTAAGAAGAAGAAGACCCACAGAAGACATTGTCACTAGTTTTAGACCTTTCGTAGTGTAAACTTTATTTATTGCTTAATGTTAGTTTAAATTTAAGTTTAATTGTCATTTCAAGTTTGTTTCAAAGTCATTTGTACTTAATTACTTCTGTGTTGTACCAATTTCCAAGTTAATGAAATTCCATGTTTTCAAGTTCACTGTTAAGTTCGAATCAAGTTAATTATCAATTAAAAAGCTTATTATCTGTTTATATAAGCTCATATAAGCTTAATATAGCTTAGTGTGAGCTTATATTAGTTAACTCAGTTCCATTCCAAGAAAAACAAGAAAAGTCAAGAAAAGTCAAAGTTCAGTCAAATAAGCTATTTGGTGGTGATAAGCTGTTCTGGATTAAGCTGAGTGGTGTTTAGCTTGGTAAGTGACAAACGAAGTTAGTTCTTATCAGTTTCCTTTGCTCCATTGCCTCAATCAGTTGTAAGCTTTTTCCATATTTTTACTTTATTTTCTATATTACTGTTGCACAACTTATTTTTAGCTTATTTCCATTATATTCTGCTTATTACTAGTTCTTAACTGTATTTCATCTGTTTTACTTGTTTTTAATAGCCTTTGTCTCATTTTGCTAAAAACTCAAAAATAGTCAAAATAAGCCAACTGCTTATCAGTTAATTTCTAGTGCTTATTTTCTGTTCTATTTGCTTTTTAAGTCTTTATATGTATGTTTAATAAATTTTCTGTCCAAAACTTTGTTTAAATAACTCTATTCCTTTGAAAAATCTCAAACAGTCAAAAATGAAAGGGTGTTTGGATTAAGCTCATTCATAGGTCCAAGTTACCTCTACTGTTCATTTGCTTGTTACCTAAGTTTGATTGAGCTTATTTAATGGTAGTTAAGTTGTTTTCAGCTGCATTTAAGTTCTTTTGATGCCTTTTTAAATTTTTGAGTGGTATAGTAAAAATCTAGTACCCTACTGCCCTTTTTAAGCTCCAATAAGCTGAGGCTTATTTAGTGTTTCTTTTTGGCATAAGTTGGTATGTTTTAGTGTGTTTAGTGAATTCCCAAGAGTTGGCATAGTTTCATCTAGGTTTGCAAAGGTGAAAGGGCCAAACTCTTCCCTGCTGCATCAGCAGGCTTTTGTGCAGAACATCAACATCAATTTTACACCATCTGATCTAGGCACCAATTGGAGTTCAATTGGGTTGTATAAATTAGGGCTTTTAGTATTTTAGAGTAGCCGGTAGTACTAGCAAGGTTTTGCCCCCTTAATTTTCCACTTTCCTGCTTATTTAGGTGCTTTAAATTAATCTACAAGTTGGGGTTTCTAAATGATATTTCTGCAATATTAGTGCACCTGCCCTAGTGCTTATCTTGCTTATTCCTTGTGCTTATTTGTGTTTTTAAGTTGTTTTAAGCCTCTAATAGTATATTAATCTGTTTCCTAGCTTTTGGTAATTTTTAGAGCTTTTTAGCTTATTTTTGTGCTTATTGCCAAACTGCTTATCAGCCCATTTGCTTATTAGGGCTTAGATAACTTTTTATTTTATTTTTCCTAGATTAAGAATAATATTTTAGACTTATCTTGAATTTTTCAGATTTTTCCTAAGTCATTTACTATTTTTAATCCTTTTAATTAGTTTCTAATAGTTTTTAATTCATATTAAATAAAATAAAAATCAGAAAAATATAAATCTTTTTTCTAAAATTTTCTTTTATTATTTAGGATTTAAGAAAAATAATTTAGTACTTGTTGGATTAGTTTTCTAATATTTCAGTTTTATCCCGTTTTTAGATTTTCAGTTTCGCGTTTTTAAATATAATTTGTGTTAATCTTAATTTTCTTGTGAGAATTTGTTTCTCATTTATCAATTAGAATTAAGCAAGCAAAAATTTCATATCATCAGTCACTTTAATCTCGAACCTCAAACGGTTGTCCATTCCATCCTCGCTGGGACACGACCCGGGTAATCACTTACCTGGTATCACACACACAAACGTGAGTTTTTGCGAGTTAGCCTTTTTCGTAAAAGGATAATTTGTCTTTATTCACGCGTATCCGTCGTCTGATATTATTTATATATACATTTTCAGACGGATCAAATTTTGGCGCCGCTGCCGGGGAGGTTGTGTTGCGACAATATCGTTTAAGTCTAAACGATTAGTGACTTGAGATCCTTCTTTCAGAAGTTTCCGCTTTCATAAACCATATAAAATACAAAAATATTTTTCTTTTCTTTTATATATATTATATTATATAAAAAATAAAAAACCCAAAAACATTTTCCGTTTTATTGTAAAATAAAAGATAAAAAATGCGTAAGAGGCACTGCAAGCCCGGCATGAGGACATTGTACCTCAGAACTACCTAAGGCATATAAGTGGTATTGCAAACCCATTGACCAAACCAATCTATCCCCGGAAACTCAAAGTACGGATACACAGAAATAGTAAATTAAGCCTGGCAAATTCAAGCTCCGGCAGACACAAAAATAACGAAAGAATATACAACATAAATAACCAAGTGTTAAACACATCAAAAAACAGTTAAGTTATATTCATAAACCCATTACAATATACACGGATGCATTCATCCGGATTACATGAACAAAAGTTAAAAGTAAAGCTTCACAGATTTTGCGGCGAGGCCGATATGGTCAAAATATAGCCCAAAGAACAACCGCGGGAAATAACATAACTAGGTCTCAGGTTCCTTGTTCTCAAGGATAGAAGCATCAAACATGTCATCATGTTGAGCGCCTCCATCCCCGGTTACAGCAGCCTTCGGTCCAGAAGAAACAATCACACTCACAGGCTCAACAGCCGCGGGCTCAATACTGGAGGAAGGTCTAGAAACAGTAGGAGTGGGAAGAACAATGGCAAGACCTCTATCGCTGTAGTCAAACTCTACCCCGTACTTCCTATTCTTATACTCTTTGTAAGCCGCAACAGCCTTTGGGCGGCGAGTAACAAACCTTAGGACAGACTCCGATAGGACACTTTCCTCCACGACTTGGGATCTAAAAGTAAGCTCCTCAGATCCTGGATGGCGGTCCTCCTCCAACACTAGCTTTGCCATTAGATACTCCAAAGGGGCATCCTTGCATGCCTCGAGAGACTCCAGCAGAGGAAACGGCACATTAGCTAGCCTCACCACGGACTCATCAAAAGCCTCCTTTGCCTTCGGGTTGTAAGCCTCCACGTCCTGAAGCTTAACACCCGCGGCCCCATGAACAACTCCGGCTTCTAAACCTTGACGAATACCTTCTACTATCGCCGCAGTAATACATCCCCCCAACCTAGTCTTCAAGTCAAAAGACTCCTTAAACTTAAGGAAGGCATACCGGAATCCGTGGCCAATGACCCAACGCCTACGTTCAACGGCCTTCAAACACTGAGGAAAGAGCTCCGTGTCAAATTCTTCGTTGATCTCAATCAACCTTTTCTCCAGCTCAGATAAGCGCTCTCCATAAAAGGCGCGACTCTCCTCCATCAGCTTGTCCGTTTGCTCTTGGACTTGTTTCTCCAGGGTACCACAGATAATTTCCAAACCGGATATCTTTTGGCGCAACTCCCTATTCTCACCATGAAGTTTAACATTTTCTGAGGCCAGTTCCGCGTTTTTCTGCCCATACTCACCAACCAAGGCCACCGACAGAGATACCCTCTTCAATTCAGCCCTGAGCTCAGACAGCTCCTTAACCTTAGCTTCCGCGGCCGCTTCCAGGGCGGATACCCAGCCACGGAGCTCAGAAACCCCAGCGGACTCACTCTCCAACCCAACCAACCGCCCCCTCAAATCAGAAACCAGCTTCTCTTTACTGGCCAAACGCTTCCCCAGCTTGTCATTCTGCTGCAGTTCGTACTCCAACGTCAACCGAACTTCAGAATTCATGCATATCTGACGGGAGGAAAGTAAGTTATACTCATCAAGAAGATCCTTGGCAGACATGTCCCTCATCACGGACACATATCCAGGAGTAGCCACGTTGTCCACTATACTGCGACAAACCCACGGGTCGTCCATCTTAAAATCATTAGTAGGCAGCCACTTAGGAACATAAGTGGAGGAAGCTTCAGCAGTATCAACTGTGACAGACTGGTAAAAATCCCCGGAAGACTCACCAAAACCCTGATCACCCTCAACCTCAACCTCAACATGCCCGGAGGTACCTTCAACATTCTCCGGATGCGATCCCTCAGAAAATGGACCTAGAGACTCAAGATGCATAGACGAAGTATGTTCCACAACCAGAGTTCCAGAAGCCCCACCCGTGGAATATTCATGTGTCGAGGTAGCAGAAGAAGAAGTAAGGACGGTAGCATTCTTCATGATGCCCTCATCCGTATGAGGTCCGGAACGCTGCATCCCATCATCTGACTCATCCAAAAGTTCATACTTAGGATGCTCCTCCGCGGGAGGGTCACCAAAAAAATAAAACGAAAAAGTCATTACAAAAAAAAAAAAAAAAAAAAAAAAAAAAAAAAAGAAATAACAAAAAAGAGGATATGAACAACTCGTACCTGATCCTGCCGCGGTACTCTTGCGGACGAGTTTCTTCTTTTTCTTTGACTTCTCGGGCGCATCAAACACCACCCTTTTCTTTCCAGCCTTTTTCCCAGCTTTAACCGCCTCCAGCTCATCAGTAACAGTGCGCTCCACCAACCTAATATTTTCGGATGGCTCAACAACACGAGAAGCCGTCTTCATCCTCAATGTTGGCTCATCCTTCTTCAATGTGCGTTCCCCGGTGGTCACCTTGAACACATCCGGTTGGTTAATAAATGAAAACAAGTCTATCTCTGCAAAAATCAAGGAAACAAAATTAGACGCGGATAACCAAAAGTAAAAGACAGTAAGGAAAAGGATCCAACAACACACCCGTATCATCCGGCCACAAAAAGGTTGGACGGCAACTATCGTCGTCCCAAGTTTGGCTCAGCCCCATAACGTTCAAAAAAGTCTCCGGATACTTTTTGAACGCGGCCCTCTTTTCATCAAGACGCCGTAAAAACTCTAAATCTAAACCCTCGTCAGAAGGAGGAGGGTCACGCTCTACAGAGGTATTCTAAAACCAGGGGATGGAGAGGGGAAAAATGGATTTCTTCACAAAAAAGAAACGGTCTTTCCAGTTTTTGACCGAGTCAAGTGCGAAAGTGTAACAGACAGGAACTGCCAAAGACTTAGGACCTTTCCGTTTCTCTAAGGTCATCCAACCATTATTAATCCCGGCATAATAAAATTTCCTAAACAAAGGAACGGAGGGATTGCCACCGTAGACGCGGCAAAGGATTTCAAAGTTGCTAATTCTACATGCCGCTAAGACTGACAACTGGGAAAGATGAATTTGAAAATACTCTAGAACACGAAGTAAGAACAGCGAGAGGGGAATCCTAAAATTACCTAACTAAAAAAACCTAGTATAAACACCTATTTTGCCCTCTGGGGCATCCCTAATAGTATCCAGGGGTCCCGGCGCTTCAGGCAAAAGATGCCCCGGAATCTTATACTTGCTACAAAATTCATTAACGTCTTCCTGAGTAAGTTTAGAAGTTACACTACTTATATGCTTAGGCGCCATTCTAAAAAATCAAAGGACGAGTTCGCAAGAAACCTAACCTGAAGACGTAAATCCGGAAACAAAGGAAGCAAGAGGAACAAAGGCGGAAGATGTTCTAGAGAGAAGAAAAATTAATTACTGCGTGTGAAAAAAATAATAACTGTGGTATATCTATTGGTATTTATAGCCACTCACACACGCGCCATCAGTTCAATCGTAAGGTCACAAAGTTGCCACGTCCCCGGATACGTATTGTATGGCCAGGATCACTCCACGTGAACAGTCACGATTGTCGCAGAAAATGAACGGTTAGCCGCCGAATCGTCACGTTAGTCAGTAAACACGTGGATACAAAATGTCACGTTAGTCAGTAAACACGTGGATACAAAACGTCTCGCGACTACCGATGCGAGGCTGTCGCCACTAAAAGTGGAATGTCTAGTCAGTAGCACTGGACGCACAACGATCCTAGCAGCGGAAATATAGAAAATCTGTCATGGCCGCGAAACTTCAAAGTCTAGAACACTTGCTCTTAAACCAAACAAGTATACCAGACTGGGGGGACTTGATCACGTATAGTGCCCCCGGACCCAACATATTGGGTCGGGCACGCTTATATACAACATAGCCGTGGTGGATTAACACACTCATATGATAAGCCGCAACAGAATAGTGACTCATGGACTAAACCGCGGTATATACAAGTTAGACAAAGGTACACGCTACTTACACCCCGGCCGGAGAACATCACTCAGGCCGGAGAATACCACTCAAGCCGGAGGACATCGCCTAGGTCGGAGAACACCACCGACCATAGCCGGACCGCCACGTCGCCAAGATTCCCACGCGATCTGACACCTGCCAAGTCAAAGTAGGCGTGGTCCGGCTCGCAGAGTCCCGAGGTAGCTGTGTCCTGAGGCACCTGCAATAAACAAAGACGGTAGTATAAATACCTCTCATCTCATTTATTAACACAGAATTCTTTTTACTAGGGACATAGTCCGCACATACACTTTCTCTACAAATATACTTACTCTTACGCCTGAGTCCAACCGCGGAAGCTTCCTTCCGCGGTGAGACTAACGGTGGTGCTTTCTCTTAGCAGCAATTTAGGTACTTAGTACGAGATCATCCCCAGTCAAGAGCTAGCCTATCCTAGGTCTTGTACTGAGCCCAAGATTTGTACTAACAGAATGCAGAATGTGTTAATGATTCTTCGTTGGAAAGCGAGTCACAAAGATGTAGGCAATATTTGGACGCGTGTACGTCTGGGTGTGACTTCCCTTTGCAACATCAGGGGCGTTTCGTAAATGTTCTAAAAAGGAAAGCAAGCGTTGTGGACAACCGTGTGTCTGACGACAGTGATGTACACCCCCAGAATTATCAGTGTACAAAAAGACTAGCAGTCTCTGTTGAAGATGATTTAGTGAATGCTCATGAAAAAGATATGTCTGTTCGCGCGAAAACGGCGTAGTGTTCCACTGTTCGTGTGGCCAACGTTTGTGATCGGGGTAATTGTTAATTATTGTTTTGTATTTGTAAGTAAGTTAGCGAAAAAAGTTTTGTTGCAGTTGCTGAGTATTTTGTAATTTATTGCAGTAACTGCGGACCACCCTCTACTGCTTGATTTTGAAACGGGGACGATATGTCCAATTGTATCGATGTTGATGGTCGGTTGACAGTGCTTGTTGTTGGTGGAAACGACTGTTACCCGTGTGAAATGCCATTTTCACAGCCTTTTCGTCTTGGTGTTCTTGCTGCAGTTGCTTCCTAAGGTTATTGTTGCGTAATTTTTTTTTTTGTTTTCAAAAGATAACGCAATGCTGATTTTGACACATTTAATAAACGTTTTAGAAAATGTTGGCGAGACAGTTCGTGGTCCGGTTACGTTGGATTTCCGATCACATACCGCTTTCCGTTCTTTTGAAGGTACTTTTTTGTGTATGTGTCTGTTGTTATTAGGCAATATGTCTGCTGTTGTTAGGCAATATGTGCCTTTTTATGTACGCTGTTTCTATCATATTGGATGGTGAGATTTTGTACTTTATTTTGTTTTCAAAAGATAAAATAATGTTGCTTCTGACACACTTAATAAACGTTTTAGAAAATGTTGAGTGCGCAGTTCGTGGTCCGGTAATGGTGGACTTCCAATCACAGACCGCCGGTCGTTCTTCCGAAGGTACTTTGTAGTATATACATTTTTAATTGTATATATTTACATGCGGTCGCTGTTGTTATTGAACATATTATTCTTTATCTAGGCAGTTCTTTGAATACCGGAGGCCCAGATTTTGTACATTCTACAAACACACCATTCACAACAGGTAAACATCATTTGTGTTTTGTTTTAATACAATTTAGTATAAATGTTTTTTTCATTATGCAACGTTGACTAAAGGTGATGGTTTGTGTTAGACCCGTTTCCCCTATACAACTAGACCCCACTCTAGATGAGTTGAATAAGGCTTAATGTAATTGGTTAGTCAACGAAAGTTACGTGGTGGTCAAACCCGATAGTTAAAGTATTTATATTAAGGCTATGGAAAGTATCATGTGCCACAATTAGAAAGGGAATAGACCTCAAAGGACCTAAGTTGCCAACAAATAAATGTATTATTATATGTAGTGTGGCCAAAGTAGAAGGATAAGGACTAGAGGGACCATACTTGCCAAATGGGCAAACTTTCCTCCATAAATATCTTATGCCTAGAAAGTTCCAGGCAATTCTCAATAATTAAAAGGGTGTGGGTTTTGGTCCGGTTTTTAGAAGAAGAAAAAGAGAGGGAAAAATGATGAAGATGAATGTGCTATGATGATGGGTTGAAGATGGTTGATCCTTAGCATGATTATGGCAAGTAAGTAACTTGTAATTAGTGTTTAATTATTGATGGAGAAATTAGGGTTCATGAACCCTAATTTGGGGGTAATGGGTAAATGGTGGTTTCAAGATAATTAATGGATTATAGTGATTATGTGATAAGTTTATATGGGTTTTGTTAGTATTTTAAAAGGGTGTTCATCATATGATCAAAGTATGATCATATGATGACCAAGTATGTTAAAGGGTGTGTTAGTTGTTATAGTTATTTGGTTATGTGTTATTAAGTGTTTATGAATGATGATTATGAACTAGGATTATGATGATGATGATGATGATGATGATGGTGAAGATGAGGAACATGATGGTGATGGTGGTATTATGATTTTGGCTTAGCTTGGAGCTAAGGTAAGTAGCTATAGCTAATATGTGTTAATATGGATATTTGTGAATATGTGATATAATTGAAATGTGAGGATTGAAGTAATGCGTTGGAAGTGTGTTATGATAGAGGAATCGCTTAGTTAGATGACCGGAAGTTAGGCTAGGATTATGGAATGGCTAAGGTATGTTGAAAGGTGGTTTTGTGTTATGGTTAATATGGCGTTATGTGTTAAATGGTTTAAGCGTTCATAATGCATATATGCGGATTGATGTATTACCATGTGTTAACTTGGTTACTTACTAAGCCTTAGTGCTTACGGTTTAGTTGTCTAACCATTTTGTAGGTTCGTATGTTGATATTATGGCGTGGAATAAGGAGTAAGGCTTGGATATGCGAAGATATGATAGATGAGTAAGTTAGAGCTTAGTTAGAAATACCGAGCTCAAGTCAAAGTTGAGGCCCCCGTGAGTTGTTTAAAGGTTTTGTGGTCATGGTCAAGTGTCAAAGTCATGATGTAATGGGTCCAAGTCAAGTATGTCTAACGGTTCGCTTTGTAATTGGATTTAAGTGTTTAATGTGATAAATAAAGGGGTGTTTGGCATAAACGTGTTTTTACCCATTTTGGGAGGTGAACGGGTCATAGGTGTATCAGACAAGTTTAGTATGTTAAATTAAGGATGTTGGTTAAGTATGATGGGTAAATAAAGTGGATTTAGTGGTTTGGTGTGTTAATAGGTCAAAATGGGTTTAATGCATAACCAGTCAAATTTTAAAGTATTATTTCGGGGAGTCAAATGGTGAATGTTTTTATATAGAAATGAGCCCATGGATATACTAATGAAATCTGGAAGGTATGGTGAAATACCGAGTTCGGGAGGTCGGGTTTACAAGAACGGGGTTTAAAAAGTGCTCCAGGAGGACAGTAGCCTCCATCCGATCGGATGGGCAGTTTTCGGCAGATTTTGGCAAACTTTGAAAAATCATATCTTTTAATCCGCAAGTTGTTAGAGGTCGTGCCACCCGGCGTTTCGAAGGTAATTGAGTCTAGTTTCATTTAAAAATAGTCTCAAGGTCTAAAAGTTTATATATTTTTATCAATGATCAAAAGAGTAACCAAAATGTCCGTAAAAGTCAAGCGTTCCCGTGTAAAAGTTCAAGGTTTTTGGTCTAAGCGGGCACGGGGTGTAACAGTTTGTTTTTTGCGTAGCCGGTACTTCTTATGCGTCTGGACAACATACTTTTAACGCGCCTGAACCAACGCCTCATCAAACGCACTGATCTACATTTGCGACAGGTTTATTTCTTTGGTGGTCTAAACTACTGATGTTTGTTTTATGTTCTCTGAATGTTCGTTGTTAATAACCACTTTATTTTTTTTTCAGGTCCTCCGGTAGAATACAAGCGCTTTGGTTCTTGCAATCAGGTGTGTAGGAAGTGTAGAGCTGTGTTTTGGGGGGAAGAAAAACTTGCTTGCTCCACTGCAGCGACTGGGTGTCTATACCATCGTTGTTGTCTTGAAGGAAGGGTGAAGCTGTTTGTACCGCTGGAATATCCTCCACTCATTCGACAACTGTTTTCTGATACTCACTTCTTAGAAAATATTCGTGCATATAATCAAATGTTTGCGATGACATCGTTAGGAGCAGATATCGATGAATCTGTAAACGATGGAAGGGGCCCGTACGTTTTCAAAAAATCTGGTCAAATATATCATCGCATAGGCCGCTTTTGCCCTGAAGTAAATCAATCGCCAAGGTTTTTACAGCTCTACATTTACGATACAGTTAACGAGGTTCAAAACCGTATGAACCATTTTACAGACGCTGGGCACAGTACTCTAAAGCCAGATATTGTGCGAGCTCTTATCGAATTTCTTGATAGTAATAATGCGTTGGTGTAGTTGTTTAGGACGGCTCGCGATAAATTGGAGGAAAATGATGTTCCGGAATTTAAGATAAGGCTATTCAATGTTGGAAAGGCGTCACAGTATGAGTTGCCAACCGCTACTGAGATTGGTGCTATCGTTTTTGGAGACAATGAAGAAACGGATGCTGACTTTGACGTTATGCTGGAAGCACATTCTGGTGAGCCACAACGACTCAATAAACTGCACGCTGTTTACATGTCTGCTCAATTTCCACTTCTTTTCGTGTATGGTGAGCATGGGTATCATCTTGGTTTGCACTACGTCAACGTTGATACCGTCTAAACACACGCAGTGGTAATCGTATGTCGATGAAAGATTTTTACGCTATCCAACTGCATGATAGATTGGGTCGTTATAATCTGATAAGTAGAGGGGGTAGGTTGTTTCAGCAATATGTTGTTATCGCTTATTGTTGTATCGAACAACACCGAATGGATTACCTTCGCGGCCACCAAGCTCACATAAGGATCGATTACCTGGCTGGCTTATATGATGCCATAAGTAGGGGTGATATTGATGGGTCAGACGTTGGGTCCTGAATTATTATTCCTTCCTCTTTTACAGGTGGCTCGAGGTATATGTATAGTCATTATGTAGACGCGTTGGCGATTTGTAGAGTTCATGGGAACACTTCCTTTTTTGTCACTTTCACCTGTAGTAAAAAGTGGCCAGAGATTCAAGAATATATGGATGCATACCCTGAGCTAACAGCTACGGATAGACCTGATGTTGTGGATAGGATATTTGAGCGTAAAATTCACGCTCTTATAAAATATGTTCGTAAACGTCGCCCATTCGGATTCTTAAATGCTGGTACGTGTTATGTGAGCCCTTTGAAAAAATTATGCTTTACCTGTTTCACCACAAGTTTCGCTTACTATGACTATTATTTGTTCTTACAGTGTTGTACACAATGGAGTTCCAGAAAAGGGGACTGCCGCATTGCCATATTTTATTGTGGGTTACACAAGGAACTCAGGCCACGCGAGAAATCGATGTTGACCGTTATATATCTGCAGTGCTTCCTGACCAGGTCGATGACCCTGAGGGATTCAGAGTTGTATCAGAATTGATGGTACACAGCCCATGCGGAAATGCTTTTCCAAACACTCCATGTATGCGAAATAGGACAACGTGCAATTTTTTTTTTCCTAAACAGTATTGTGCTTCAACCTTTATTGATACATTGGGATATGTACATTATCGAAGACAAGATATACAAATAAATGCTAGGCGACATGGTGTCATGTTAGACAACGGGTACGTCGTCCCTTACAGTCGGGAGCTTTGTATGGCCTTCTATGCCCACATAAATGTTGAGTACTGTGGCTGGACAATGCTCATCAAGTATTTGTTCAAATATATTTCAAAAGGGACCGATAGAATAGTTGCTCGCATCACGCGGTCAATAGGACATCAACAACCTTCATCGTCTGTTGCATCCACTTCAGCAAACCCACGAGCGACCAATGTTGATGAAATAAAAAACTTTGTTGACGCTAGATATATTGGTCCGCATGAAGCATGTTGACAGATTCTTGGTTTTGACATCCATTCTCGAGAACCTGCGGTTCAGATACTAGCAGTCCACCTAGAAAACATGCAACCGGTTAGTTTTAGAAGTCAGCAAACCTTACAGAGCGTGGTTGATAACCCAGGTTCCAGGAGAACTACTCTTTACTCAATGGTTAGCCTTTAATGAATGCTGCACATTAGGGCATCATCTTACGTATCTACAATTCCCAGGTGAATTTGTGTGGTCGAAGGCGCAAAAGGCCTGGTTTCCCCGGCGTTGTCTTAACAAACCAGCAATTGGCAGATTGTCTTACGTGCACCCAAGTGCAGGGGATTTATTTTATGAACGCATGTTGCTGTCCCATCAGAAAGGTTGTTAATCATTTGCAGCGATCCGGACAGGTAATGGCCAGACGTATGTTACAAATAGAGCAACGTGTGATGCACTGTGTTTGCTTAAGGATGATGAAGAGTGGATAACAACTATGCAAGAAGCGTCTGCAACAACGAGCGCAAGTGAGTTGAGAGCTCTATTTTTTGAGATTCTTAAATTCACTGACGTCGGGAATCCACTAACTTTATGGTCAACTTTTTGGAGGCAAATATCAGAAGATATTCCTATGTTGCTGTCACAATTATTAAGGATGCCTTTCCTATTTATGAACGACCCGGAACTGCAATGGGGTGTTTTATATGAATTGCAGTCGTTGCTTGTTGTTCATGGTAAGTCATTGCAAGATTTTGGTTTCCCAATGCCACCAGAAGGTCTTCTTAACCTTTATAGAAACAGGGCGGTCATGGAAGAACTGAGTTATGACCGGTCTGAAATGGCAGCTAAAAGTAGAAGAATTATTCCACTCCTTAATCAGCAGCAACGGCGTATATTCGATACTATTATGCGTGCAATTACTTATAAAAAACAAGAGTTGTTGTTCGTGTACGGCCATGGCGGGACAGAGAAAACTTTTTTGTGGAAAACAGTCATCACTAGCCTTCGTGCTGAAGGAAAGATAGTGCTTGCAGTTGCGTCCTCGTGTATAGCATCGCTACTGCTGCCTTCGGGATGGACCGCGCATTCGAGGTTCAAAATACCTTTGCAGCTGACCGACGAGTCTGTTTGCATTATCAAAAAAAAATAATAATAATAAAAAATACTCAGCTTGCCGACCTTCTCAAGCAAACGGAGATAGTGATATGGGACGAGGCGCCCATGAATGAAAAAAGGTGTTTTGAGGCGCCTGATAGAAATTTTAGAGATATTCTTGGAAACTTAGACCAACCATTTGGAGGGAAGTCTATAATACTATGTGGTGACTTTCGGAAAACATTACCCGTCAAGAAAGCAACTTCAAGAGACGTTGTAATAGCATCATCGATCACAGAATCATACTTATGGCGACGTTTTATGGTTTTTTTCCTTCTGGAAAACATGAGGTTACATAGGCCAGGTATGACAAAAGTGGAACAGCAAGAAACTCAAAATTTTCCCAGTGGTTGATAGATATTGGTGATGGAAACGCCGGTTTAACAGACGAGCACGACCCACAAAATGCTTTGTGGGTACGTATAGTGGACACGTATTGTTTACCGGCAACAGAAGAAGGCCTTTTTGAATTGATACAGTTTATATATAATGATCCTTCAATGGAAATGTCTACTGCAACCGATTTTCAAAAGAAAGCGATAGTTTACCCGAAAAATGAGACATCAGATCAAATAAATGCTCAAATACTCGAAACCGTTGTGTGACCATCTGAGTTTTATATAAGTATCGATGTGGCAACACCTATTGGGAACGACAGAGGCACGTCTAAATTATTGTTTCCAGCTGAGTATTTAAACTCACTTAAGTTTCCAGGAATTGCTCCTCACAAACTTGAACTAAAAATTGGTGTCCCTGTTATGTTGCTGCGTAACTTGAATTTGATAGGAGGGCTGTGTAATGGAACTCGCATGATTGTCACCCAAATGCTTACGCGTGTCGTTGAGGCAAAAATAATAACTGGCATACGCGTTGGCGAGAAAGTTTTCCTACCGAGGATTGTTTTGACAGTCAAAGAAGAGAAAATGCCTTTTATTTTTAAACGTAGACAGTTTCCTATTAAGTTATGTTACGCGATGACGATTAATAAAAGTCAAGGACAATCGTTGGAAAAGATTGGCGTTTATTAACCGAAACCTATATTCGGACACGGCCAGCTATACGTTGCCCTCTCTAGAGCTACATAACCAGCGGGCCTTAAAATGGTTATAGGTTCTCAGCCTGGGCAACCACCCAACACCACCAAAAACATAGTGTATAAAGATTACTCGAACACTAAACACTAGTTATTCTTGTGATTATGGTCGAATCTAATGAGATGAAGGAGAAGTTAGAGAGAGAAAGTTGGGAGCCTTTGTAGAGAGAGAAGTAGAAGGATTAGATTAAATGAAAGGTCCAACCCTTCCCTTGTGTGGGAAAGGCTTTATATAGTACAATATTAGACGCCCCGTGTGGGCTGTGGAGTGAGTTGACAGTGGATAACGACCCTACCCACTCCACGAATACTTTAATAACTAAACTATTACTACTATTACTAATAATCCTACGAGCTAGTTAATACTAACAGATACTCGGGGTGAACGAGTCTTCACATGAATATTTATATTCCTAACAATTTGAACTGAAAACGATGTTTTCTGCTATCTGAAACTGTATTTGAACTGAAAACGATGTTTTCTGCTATCTGAAACTGTATTTGAGTTGAAACAACATTTATACTTTCTGGTACTGTGAGTGAAGCAGTAGCCACTTTGTGAACCACCTAATAAGCACTAAGTACCTTCCTTGCCAACAGCAAGTCCGTCGGTCATGAACCATTAATCACCTGCGGGTGAGCGCAATTATAGTTTATAGGCCTATAGGATTTGACCATCCTGCCATGTTGACTAGGGTCGGTCAGCGTGTGATGTACTATAATTGAGTTACTAGGTATCTGGAAAAATACCTACTTTGGGGGCAACTATTATGATTATGAAATTCCGCGGTTATTGTCGACTTACGCCAGAGTCCTGGTGCCAGTTAACGCTTTGTGTGTCATGAGCTTAGTGCATGGTAATATCTGAACTTTCGGGCGCATAACAACGTAGCCCATTTCCCTGGAAACTTAAAATATTGTGATCAACTACTTTACTTTAAACCTATGAATTCACTCAACCTTTGTGTTGACTTTTAGCATGTTTATTTCAGGTGTTAAATCATTTTTGCTGCATATCTTACTTTTGGTGGAGCTTGGCGAAGGGCATGGCATGGTCATAGAAGGCTCCGAAAACTATTTGGGACCACTCTAAACCCTTTTATGAAACTTTATTTTCCGCACTATTTTAGATAATGTAAATTGGGTGTTTTAAATTATGAAATTTCTTCTAAAATGGTTTAAGTAAAACCGTTCTTTGTACCTTGTGATTGTGATGACTATTCAATAACACCCCCCGACCCGTATGTTTCCGCTGATCCGATTTCGGGGTGTTACAATAAGACACATTTACATATAGATCAATCCGATGATAATAACTTAACCATAAAAGGATGTTAACAACAAGTGTTACCATCCTGCATTGTTACGTTAGTTCACATAAAAGTTAAATAGCTACATAATATCCTAAGAAACACACAAGTTCATCACATCATTGTTTGAAAAAGTCTAATACTAAACACTCCCTAAACTTCACTTCTTGCTAAGCTTCTTGTTGAGTTTCATGACCCATCGTACAAGATTCTTCATCATTCCTTTTGTTTGTCGAAACTCCTCTGATTCATTTGCGATAGGAGGAAGTTGACTCAAGTATTAGGGTGGAGAGATCCTAGAATTTGGCAGACCATCCTCTTCACTAACGGATGATGATGAGGTAGGAGGATGAGCACGTTTTCCTCTTGCTACCGCTACCCTATGATCACTAAGAGGAACAAAGGTGTGTGGAATTTCGATGTAGTCAGGAAGGAAGCCACTAGCGTTTCGAGGAATGGGTGCAAAAGCTTTATAAAGACGGGTAAGAAGCATCCCGTAAGGCATTGCGGTGGTACCTAAAACCGGAATATTGGCCATTCTTTTGGCGATATAATAGGCGAGGTTGAATGGTTGGTGGTTTGACACACAATACATCATGTAGCAAAGGCTTGCGTTGACATGGTCCCTATTTCCTATGGTGCTTATGACATTAGCCTTCAGAACTTCTTCTAGCTTCTTAAATTCGGGCCTAAGTTTGTTTAGCTACATGGCAAACGGATCTCGATCTACTTAAGGACCTCGACTTAACCTAGTTTGGTTGTTTCTAGGGACAAAGAGATGCTCACGAATGGTTTCTTTTGGAGTTAATGGTGTGTCATATGGTGCCAATCAATCAAGGCTGGATTCAAGAATGGACAATGACCATTTGTCTGAATAGAAGCAAGTTCCTTGATTCGGAACTCCTAAGACTTCCCCAAATTGGTCTAAAGGAATGTTGAATTGGTTTTCGTTGACTTTGAAATGGATGTTCATGTAGCCATAGTCATTTGAACTAAGACCTATACTAGCATAGAATTCTAGTACGAATCTAGGAATTATGGGTTCATCGATATCTAGAAGACAATCGAATTGGATGGCAGCTATTTGTTCTCGGAGAATGGTTCCTTCATAGAATGAGGGGTCAACGGTTCTACCCTCGTGAACATAGCATTTTTCTAAGGATTTAAAGATTTTAACTTGATCCTCAGTGAGTCCTTTGGTTTTGTGGTGTTTAGGTAGGTATTTGGTGGTTTCTTTGTGATCATAATAAGTTGCGGGAGGCATGATTATCCTAGACACGAAAAGTATATAGTTTAGCTAAAACTATCAAAAATACGTATATATATATTTCTAGTGTGTGCCTATATGGGGACAATGTAGAGGTGCGGTTATCTCGACTCCTTTTGATGCATGAAAATTTGGTTTATGCAAGTTTTATGATAAAACGAGAGATAACCCAAACACTCCTACTTCAATGTAGCTTCGTTTGAATGTACCCGAAAATACATATTAGTTATGTATTCCCTTTAGCATTCAAGAGACATTATGCAAGTGATGTTTAAAACATAACGTTTTGTATTTGTATGAACAATGTGCTAAAAACCATTTTTCCTAGTCGTGATAAGATTTTTGTAAAAATTTCTCATGGGGTTTTTGATGAATCATGATAATGTCCTACAAGATGCAATTCCTAACAAAGAAAAACATGATTTGTTATGCAATTCGGTAAATATTCTTCATGTTTTTACTAAAAATATGCATAAACCCCAAGTTTTGATTTTATGCATGAAATAGAAATCCTAGACACAGATCAGGAATGTAGATATGATAAATATACTTACAGAGATAGTTAAAGTATAAATTGGTGGAAGGAGATGACCCAAATTGTGAGTTTGGTTGATTTTGAGTCGAGTTCCAGTAGTTGGTATGTTTTTGGGAGTTGTGATACACAGTACAAGGTGTTTATTTAATATACTCAAAAATTGATCAGCAGGCCGCGGGTCCGGCGGAACCAAAAAAAGGGTTCCGTCCTTGTTGCCGTTTGGTTCCATAGGATCAGACTCAGAATTTTGGTTATTGCCGTGTTTGGTTAATCTAAGGTTCAAGCTAAGGTTTTATCTACTCACTAGGTTCCATTAATCCTAAACCAAGTCTAAGAAAGTTGAAAGGTTCTCTCTTAAGAGGTTTTGTGAGAATGTCAGAAATGTTGTCCTCTGAGGATACTTTCTCGATTGAGATGTTTCCCTTCTGAACATTGTCGCGTAGGAAGTGGTGACGTATTTCTATGTGTTTGGTTCTAGCGTGTTGGACTGGATTTCTGCTGAGGTCGATAGCTCCTTTGTTGTCGCAAAGAATGGGAATGTCGTTGAGTTCAATTCCATAGTCGACGAGATCTTGTTTCATCCACAGAGCTTGTTGGCAAGCTTTTCCTGCTGACACGTACTCGAATTCAGTTTTTGATATTGCGAGGGCCGTTTGTTTCTTAGCAAACCATGAGGTGAGACAATGCCCTACAAAGGTACAAATACCACTTGTACTTTTCCTATCAACATAATCACTAGCATGGTCTGAGTCGGCATACACTATGGTTTCTACACCCGTTCCTTTGGGATACCATAATCCTAAATGTGTAGTGCCTTTTATGTAACTAAAGATTCGTTTAACAGCTTCAAGATGGGATATTTTGGGATCTTCTTGAAAGCGTGCACATATACACAAACTAAACATAATGTTCGGTCTACTAGCCGTGAGATAGTGTAAACTACCAATCATTCCTCTATATTTAGTGTTGTCTACAGATTCACTTTCTTCATCCTTTGTGAGTTTGGTTTCGGAGGACATGGGTGTTTTCATAGGTTTTGATTCTTCAAGACCAAATTTCTTAAGCATATCCTTGATATACTTAGATTGGTTGAAGAATATCCCATCTTCTAATTGTTTAATTTGAAGACCTTAGAAAAAGTTTAGTTCTCCCATCATACTCATTTCACACTCGCCATGCATGATTTTTGAGAAATCATTGCATAACTCTTGACAAGTTGAACCGAATATAATGTCATCCACGTATATCTGGACTATGATAATATGTGATCCCTTTTTCTTGGTGAAAAGAGTATTGTCTACTAGGCCCATGGTATACTTATGGTCAACTAGGAAAGTCTTAAGTCGATCATACCATGCTTTTGGTGCTTGCTTAAGTTCGTATAAAGCTTTCTTAAGTTTGTAGACATGATTTGGTTTTTCAAAATCGGAAAAGCCTGGAGGTTGTTCAACAAACACTTCCTCATTTATAAAACCGTTTAAAAATGCATTTTTAACATCCATTTGGAATAGTTTAAAAATCGTGTGCACATGCATATGCAAGTAGTATCCTAATTGACTCAAGCCTAGCAACGGGTGCAAATGTTTCATCGTAATCTATACCTCCTTGTTGATTGTAGCCTTGTGTACTAGTCTAGCTTTGTTTCTAGATACTATGCCATTTTCATCCATTTTATTCCTAAAAACCCATTTTGTACCTATTATGGTTTGATTTTTAGGTTGAGGGACCAATGTCCAAACGTCATTTCTTACAAATTGATTTAATTCTTCTTGCTTCGCAATGACCCAAGATTCATCTTTTATGGCCTCATTTATATTTTTAGAGTAAACTGCAAAATACATCCCTGTGGTTTACACCTTTTGGCACATTACATCCCTGTCAGAAACTATTGACAGTATACATCCCCCGTTAGGCAAACGTTTGCCACATTACATCCCTAAGTTGGATGGGCGTTATCTTTCTCCGTTAAGTGTTTGCATCGTTAGTCCCTCCGTTAAAATGTTTGCACCGTTAGTCCTATGGGTTAAGTCTATTTGCATCATTAGTCCTTCGTTACGTTTTCGTCCGTTTTTTTTACGTTTTCGTCTGGTTTTTTACGTTTTCGTCCGGTTTTTTACGTTTTCGTCCGATTTTTTACGTTTTCGTCTGTTTTTTTTACATTTTCGTCCGATTTTTTTCGTTTTTGTCCAATTTTTATCGTTTTCTTCCATTTTTTTCGTTTTTGTCCATTTTTTTTTACGTTTTCGTCTTCTTTTTTACGTTTTCCTCCTGTTTTTTTACGTTTTCATCCTATTTTTTACGTTTTCGTTCGATTTTTTACGTTTTCGTCTGTTTTTTTACGTTTTTGTCCGAATTTTTACCTTTTCGTCCATTTTTTTACGTTTTCGTCTGTTTTTTTTTACGTTTTCGTCCGGTTTTTTACGTTTTCTTCCGATTTTTTACGTTTTCGTCTGTTTTTTTACGTTTTCGTCAGATTTTTTACGTTTTCGTAAATTTTTTTACGTTTTCGTCCAATTTTTTACGTTTTTGTCGGATTTTTTTCGTTTTCGTCCATTTTTTTAAGTTTTCGTCTGTTTTTACGTTTTAGTCCCATTTTTTACATTTTCGTCTGTTTTTTTTATGTTTCGTCCGCTTTTTTACGTTTTCGTCCATTTTTTTCATTTTTGTCCCTTTTTTTTTGTTTTCGTCCATTTTTTTACGTTTTGTTCTATTTTTTTACGTTTTCGTCTTATTTTTTTGGTAAAAAAATAGACGAAAACGAAAAAAAATCGGACAAAAACGTAAAAAAACAGACCAAAACCTAAAAAATCGGATGAAAACGTAAAAAAAACAGACGAAAACGTTAAAAAATGGACGAAAACGAAAAAAATAGGACGAAAACGTAAAAAATGGACGAAAACGTAAAAAACCGGACAAAAACGTAAAAGAACAGACAAAAACGTAAAAAATCGGATGAAAACGTAAAAAATCGGATGAAAACGTAAAAAAAACAGACGAAAATGAAAAAAATTGGATGAAAACGTAAAAAAACAGACGAAAACGTAAAAAAACAGACGAAAACGTAAAAAAATCGGACGAAAACGTAAAAAGCGTACGAAAACGTAAAAAACCGGACGAAAACGTAAAAAAAATGGACAAAAACGAAAAAAATCGGACGAAAACGTAAAAAAATCAGACGAAAACGTAAAAAAAACAGACGAAAACGTAAAAAAAATGGACAAAAACGAAAAGAATGGACGAAAACGAAAAAAATCGGACGAAAACGAAAAAAATCAGACGAAAACGTAAAAAATCAGACAAAAACGTAAAAAAAAAACGAAAACGTTTAAAAATGGACGAAAACGAAAAAAATCGGACGAAAACGTAAAAAATGGGACGAAAACGTGAAAAAACAGACGAAAACGTAAAAAATCAGACGAAAACGTAAAAAAAATGGACGAAAACGTAAAAAAATCGGACGAAAACGTAAAAAATCAGACGAAAACGTAAAAAAAAACAGACGAAAAACGTAAAAAAAAATGGACAAAAACGAAAGAATGGACGAAAACGAAAAAAATCGGACGAAAACGAAAAAAATCAGACGAAAACGTAAAAAATCAGACAAAAACGTAAAAAAAAGACGAAAACGTTTAAAAATGGACGAAAACGAAAAAAATCGGACGAAAACGTAAAAAAATGGGACGAAAACGTGAAAAAAACAGACGAAAACGTAAAAAATCAGACGAAAACGTAAAAAAATGGACGAAAACGTAAAAAATCGGACGAAAACGTAAAAAAACCGGACGAAAACGTAAAAAATCGGACGAAAACGTAACGAATGACTAACGGTGCAAATAGACTTAACCCATAGGACTAACGGTGCAAACATTTTAACAGAGGGACTAACGATGCAAACACTTAACGGAGAAAGATAACGCCCATCCAACTTAAGGATGTAATGTGGCAAACGTTTGCCTAACGGGGGATGTATATTGCCAATAGTTTCTGACATGGATGTAATGTGCCAAAAGGTGTAAACCACAGGAACGTATTTTGCAGTTTATGGCCTCTTTATATTTTTAGGCTCAATTGTTGAAACAAAACAAAAGAAATTACTTTGGTTTTGAGCTTTAGATCTTAATGTTCTTTCATTTATTTCTCCTATGACGTTATCTAATGGATGACTTTTGGATTCTTTGATGTTGACAATTTCTCTTTTTACCGGTTCATCTTCATTGTCATTTTCTATATTTTCTTAGTTTTCAACCATTTGAATTTCAACTAAGTCATCATCTACCAAAAGTGATGTCTTAGAGGGAGGTGGACTTTCGTCGAAGGTTACGTTCAATGATTCCTCGACTCGTGAGGTTTCTTTGTTCAAAACTATGTAGGCTTTACTACTTTGTGAATACCTAAGAAACACACCTTCATACGACTTTGGGTCGAACTTGGTGAGATAATCCTTTGTGTTTAAAATGAAGCACTTGCTTCCAAAAACTCTAAAATATCCTAAAGTAGGCTTTTTGCCTCTATATAACTCATATGGAGTCTTTTTCAAAAAAGGTCTAATTAAGACTCTATTTAAGATGTATGTGGATGTATCTACGGCGTGACACCAAAACTTTTATGGTATGTTTTGTTCGTTAAGCATTGTTCGACTCATTTCTTGAATTGTCCTATTTTTACATTCTACTACACCATTAGATTGAGGAGTTCGTGGAGCCGAGAAATTATGTGTTATGTCGTTAGCATCACAAAAAGCTCCAAATTGAATTTCGTTGTCGAATTCACGACCATGGTCGGTTCTAATTGACACAATGCTACTTCCTATTTGATTTTGAATTTTCTTGCTTAGAATTTCAAATTTATCAAATGCCTCATTTTTAGTTTTCAAAAACTTAGTCCATGTATACCTAGAGTAATCATCTACTATAACCAAAGTATAGAAGTTTCCTCCATAACTTTGTATAGCAGATGGACCAAACAAATCCATATGCAACAATTCTAGACACCAATATGTAGACACCATGTTTTTAGTCTTATGGCTATTATGAACTTGTTTCTCAATTTTGCAAGCATCACAAAAGTGTTGGTCATATTTCAACTTGGGTAGGTTCCTAACGAGTTCTTTAGATAATAAGGATTGAATTAACCTCATATTGGCGTGACCTAAGCGTCGATGCCATAGAGTTGAGTTTTCATCCAAAGAAGTGAGACAAAGTTTGTCTTTAGGTGTTTTATCTAATTTCATAACGTATGCGTTATTCTTTAAAACACCTTTTCCTACGGTTATACCGTCTCTGAGTATTTTACTTCCATTTTCACTGAAAAGGATGTTATACTTTTTGCGGTATAATTGACTAATACTAAGAAAGTTAAAACCTAAGTTATCTACATGAGCAACATCATCAATAGTGAGAGAGTCATGAGAGATTGTACATTTTTCCGATGATTTTACTTTTAAGCTTGCTACCGAATGTGACATTACCTCCGTTGTACACTTGGTAGGTTGAGAAAAGGCTTTTTGTTAGTGCAAGCAGTCTTATTGGGGAGATTGTTAGTGCAAGCAATCTCATTTGTTTTGATTGATGACAAACATGTAACTTGATACATAACGTAAAATATACAAGTTACTTGTAATCTTATTTTGTCTCAACATACATTCAACACCTCTCGAGTCCTCGTATGATACAACACAGGTTCGTACATGTTTGTTATATGGCATTATGATTAAACCCTTAACAAACCATTTAGAATGTTTAAAATACGGTTAGATCATTAAGTATTTTAAAAGGTTAACCATTCAACTTAGAACCTCGTTTTATACTTTGTATATACAAGTACTTTTACTTGTACATCATGTTTCCTAACATTAATAGGATAAGTACACTTTAGGTGTCAAATTAACATGATACATATTGGTAAACATATATTAGTTAAGCTAGTATATACATAGGACATACATATATACATTTACATTATTTACATTTTAATTCTTAAAATGGAAATATGTTCATGAAATCATGGCATACATCATTTAGAGATCTTTAAATATCTTAGAAGATTTTGAAGATCATATGAATATATTACTTAGATCTTCACTCAATAAATCTTAGGAAAGATCTTGGATAGATTTCTTGTAAGATTTGATTTAGGTGATATTTTGGAAAGATCTTTAAGTTACAAAGTTGACTTTGCAAGATCTTGACATGACTTAACATGATATGGAATGATATGGAAAGATTTGTTAAGATATTATATGTCAGGTCCCGGCGGAACCAAACTGCATAAAGGGCGGATCCCTTTATTTGGATCCGCCAAATCCTATGTGTAAACAGATTTCCTATAAATAGTATCCCATTGTTTACCCATAGTTTTAAGCAACTAGAACACACATTTCTTTTACCCTTTGCATACATTTAGATCAATAGTAAACCATGTAGAAACACACATTAATCACCCTTTCCATAATGATCATAATGTTACTAACTTTCATTATGTTGTAAGCAAACACTGTTAATGATCATGTGAAGCAAGATCAAGATCATGAGACATTATCCATAGCATACTTCCTGATCCACCAAGAATGTTAGAAGATCTTGAAGTCATTATCCACCATAGCATTCCAACATATGAAGATTCAAGAGCACTTGACATCCTCAATGATTGAAGACTTCTCATTAAAGAAGTTCATGTAGATTTCACATGCATATATGAAGATCCATCACAACAAGTTTAGGGAGCTTGTGATCTTCATATATCGAAGGATTCCTTTCAATGGAAGTTCATTTAGAATAGACATTTATATCCATGATACACTTATGTCATGGATCATCATTGATCATTGTAAAAACCATATTAGATTAGGTGGTTTATGTGTTTGTGCCATTAAAACACAAGGTTTCTATGTTGGGCCATAAAACATAGCGGGAGTGGTTGTACCTGATTTATCGATTTAGATCCAAGAAGGAAATTACACACAAGTGAGTATGTAAAAACCCCGAGTTCGTTGTCCCGATGAAGGATGAATGGAATATGTGCTTTCGGGATCGTGAAACGTGCAGTGAATGGTGAATAAAAGTGAATTTGTGGGATATTTAAACTAAATTAAGGAAATATAAACTAAAAACGATTAATAATGGAATACTAAAAGAAACGCAAAGGAAATCCTAAAAACGCGTAAAACCCGGGCTAATCCCGAGCTTTAAAAGTGAAAATAATGGAATACTATCCCTAGAAATGCAAAATTAAATTTCCTAAGTCCTAATTAACAAAATAAAATTTTAGAAAAAAGAATCATATTTTTTTGACTTTTATTTAATTTTTTAAGATTTAAAAACTATTTTAAAAAAATTAAATGATTAAAAATATCAAACTAATTCGGAAAATTATGAAAATTTACTGAAAAGTACTTTGAGTTATTCTAAATGTAGGAAAAATAAAACATTTGAAAAAGCTCAACTGGATAAGCTGTAATAAGCTAAAAAGACTAGGTAAGCTAAAAGAGAAAATAAGGGTTAAGAATTAAATGTTGCACTAAAAGACCTGAGCATAACTAGAGCATAACGGGTGAAGCCTTTGTGTGTGAGTGAGGAGACCTGGGTTCGAGTCCCAGGTCTGGCTCTTTTTCCATGTTATTTTTTTATGCAAATCTTTTTGTACAAACTTTTTAATAAGCTAAAAACTAAACTTTTTTTGTGAAAACAAGATTTAAGAAAAGTTGAAATAATTTGGGAAAAAGCTGATACAGACCAACAGTGTAAAAGAAAACTTAAACAAGACAAACTAGAGACTAATTAAGCTATAATGGAAACAATAAGCTATAAGCTGAACCCAATAAGCTATTGCTACCTAATGCACCCTAACTTAATCTACTAATCCTAATAAGGACTCCCTAAACAGCCATATAAGCTGAAAACAAAATAAGCAAAGCTGATATAAGCTAAACCAAACAGTCCTAATGGGGGAACTTGCAAACTAAATTAAAGCTAATTAATAAGCTGAAAAATGAAATCCAAGCTCAGAACTTAAAAGCCTATACTACAAGCTACTCAGAAAACCAAAAATCAAGCGATAAACTTAAGTAGATAAGCAGATATTAAGCTGAACGGTTGGGCAAATAGGACAGGGTACTGATGCAGGGGTAAACACAGTCCAATAAGCACTATTTGAACTCAAAATTAAGCACTAATGGTTAAGCTGTGACCTCAAAATTCAGACATTCCTTAAATTTCATACATCAGTCAACTCAGGTACCAAATTTCATGCCTATATTAACTTATTAGCTGCTTAAAATTAAGCTGATAAATAGCTAAGCTTGCACAAAATGAACACTGATCTCTCAGTGTTCAATTTGTGTGAAATGGCAACTTGTAAGCTTATTTTTAAGCTCTACTAAGCTAGATAAAGGTCTGGAATTTGGAAATAATCAAAGCTCTTAATGCACACTACTCAGAATCAAAGGAAAACACCACTTAATCCAACAAATGAACACAAGGGAGGCCTTTGGGATCTGAGATCAGGACTGAATTTATCTGAACATTCTGAGGTAAAATAGGCACTGACATGGACCAAAACTATACCAAACTTAAATGAAATGATTCTAGCTTTTGTAATTCTACTTAATGAACTCAAGTGAACATAACAATACCAAAAACAAATGCTAAATTAACTTAAAGCTATAACAAGCTTAATGGATTAGGAACTATTCTTTATCCTTATGTATTCAACTCAAAACACTTGAATCCTATAAATGAGCTAAAATCCTTCTAACAACAACTCAAATAAGTAAACTGAGACTAGATCAAAGTCTACCAAGAGACAAATGAACAGTAACTATGAAATTTGACCCATTTTGCTGCATGATCCAAACACTACTTTTTGCAGGGCTGAATTGGTTTTAACATTAGAACAGATCAAATTAAGCCATAAGTTCTAAAGACAGATGATTAACCTAGCTTATTAAACACTAATGACTACTTATCAATTCTGAAAAAGCACTTTAATAAGCTCTAACTTAGATTAAACTATTTATGGTAATAATGTGATTTTAAAACAAATTCTACCACAAGCTAACTTAGACTAACCGAACATTATCAAAAGGCAATATTAAGGAAAAATAAGATGAAGTAAATCAAGATAAGCACTTACAGATCAGAAATAAGCAGTTTGACTTTTGTTGACTTTTTGAGATTTTGGAAATTTGAAACTGTTTGATCTAAACTAACTTAAACAAAAGATATAATAAGCTCAAATGAGCTTATAAGGACAGTGATAAGAACTTTTGAAACCAATTTACCATAAAGAACCATTAACTAAAACTTAAGAGTAAATTTTTGCAAGAAATTAAGTGAAAGCTGATTTATATTAATCTTGAAAATGAGATTACAAAGTAATAAAAGTAAACTACAACTGAATTTAAAGCTACAACTGAATTTAAAAGCTACAACTAAATAAACTAACGACTCAATTCTAGAAATTTTACAAATCTTGTGAAGGAGGAGAAGGTCTTCTGTTTATAGGCCTGAGCTAGGGTTTCAGAAGCTTCAGGATCTCAATTCTCAGCCCTTTGATCAACCTTGGCCTCTAATCCATAAATTTTGACCCTTGGATCAAATATGTGATGTGTTCTAACCAATAATATTGCTGGGATTTGCCACGTTGGCATTCCTTCTTGTCACGTATGTCAGAGAGTTTCTAGAAATACTTATTGTACGGGTAATTAATGGTGGGAGCAGGGTAATTTTTGGAGAAGAGAGAAGAACAGTAAGGGCGGGTAAAAGGTTTTGGGTATTTTTATTATTCTTTGACTTGTGGGTCGGGTGTTGACCTGGGTTAAGAAAAGGGTATCCGGGTTAAGATAAAATGTGTGGATCGGGTTTTAATTAAAAATGGGAGGTGGGCTGTTGTGGTGGGCTGATGGAGTGGGCTTTGTGTAATTTTTTATGGATTGGGTTTTGTTTTTGTGATAAGTAGTTAAAGTTTTAGTTAAGTATTTGTGGTGAATTTGGATTTAACTCATAGGGACTATTTCTGCCAATCTTTAAAAAAATAAATCCAAGGGCTTTTCTTGACATTCTGAAATTCTTCAAGGACTATTGTTGTAAATTAGAAATAATCCAAGGCCTGTTGTTACATCCGTATCCCGACAAGGTGCCATTTATGTAAATATTATGCGATGTAAATATAAGTTATGTGTTAGAGATTAAGTGATAACTTGATGTGTGCTCAAAATAAGGAGAATGGGACTTAGAGGGACTATGAGTGCCAAGTAACCAAATTTAATTCTACACATGATTATATACCCCAATCCATAGAAAAATCTGGATAAGTCTTAGAGTTTCTAGGGGGTCGACATTTTTTAGCAAGAAAAAGGAGGGAAGAGCAAAGTTTGTAATTGAGCTCGAATTTATCATCTTGAAGTGATCAAGAAACTTTAGAGAAGCCTTAATTGTAACCTCCTCACCTTGTAAGTGTTTTCCCCAAATCTTGAAATTAGGGTTCATATGGTGGATTTTGAGTATTATGGCAAAAGGTAGTGAATTGATGGCCTTCTTAGTTTGTTAGTCACTAATTGTAGTTAATCTTGTTGATGTGTTTTTTTACGTCTATAATAAACTACCAAGTTTTAAATTTATATTTTGCCGAACTAACCTATAGACTCTAAACACTAACAAGCAGTGTACCCAGTCAATGTAGATAGTTTCTAGGTAAGCAAGGGTCGTTCACTAGGAGTGAGATTTCTAATATACTAATTCTAGAGGTATTCGACTCTCCTAAACTAACGTAAAGGAGGTTTCAGCCTGAGAGACTGGCACGGGTTTGGTTTTATTCTAACTAAACTAAGATAAACAAACAATACAAGTATGAAGACACCAAAGATAGGAAGAACGGGTTAGCCAAGTCTAATCCATTTTATAGTTATACATGCTTATGTCTACTTGTTTTAATTCATTCAATTGTTAATCGGCATATCAATTACGAAATTCTGTCACAATTAAGTAACTAGCCCTCGGGGCGGATATGACGAAAGATCATAGTGACTCGTCTAGCATCAATACTAACTTATTGCTTTAAACCATCTAACCTAGTTCGGTATTACACGCTACTAGTCCTATTAGGTTGTAGACACGTTCCGTTTATGCCAAACAATGATTCCTAATAGAGATTCGGGTTAACACGCATATAACTCAACCAAAGCAACCACAATTACAGGTAGTTAAGTCACATCAATTAAAGTTATAAGGATCATAACCTAGTTACATAGACTTCTACTAGTTATAAGCAATAAACGAGTTTTTATCGACAAGCACCCAATCCAATAACAAAGCAAACACATCGACAAAATCATAAAAACTAATAAAACTTCATAAACATGGCTAACACCTAAGGGTGTTAGCCCATAATCTCTGTAACAAAGTACATAAACATAATCATAACGAATAAAGTATGAAACATAATGAATACGATACGCTAACCGAATGATTAACTAATATAACAATGATTAGAGATGTTCTTCAAGGATGATTAGGTCTTCAATATTGATCTTCTACTGTTTGGAGAGGCTTTGATCGTCTGGGAATGCCCCTAAGGGTTCCCAAAGATGCCCAAATTCGTTAATGAGTTCGGTATTTATAGATTCTGAAATCTGGGTCGATACGGCGCATCTATAGAGTTAGATGCGCCGCATCTATAAGTAAACGTAGCCTCCAAGTCTGAAACTGACCCAATACGGCGCATCTAAATACCAGATGCGCCTCATCTCCCAATACGGCGCATCTAAGGACCAGATGCGCTGCATCTCCTTCAGATACAGGTATATCTCCTTTTTCTCTTTCCGTGGCCGCTTGAATCACCTAAAACGGAGTCCGGATGAAGATTTTATGGCCAAAATACGAAAGCATCTTCAAGTGTCGACTTGTAATCTTGACTTCTTCATTAAGCTTCTAATCTTCACTTGATCTCTTGAATTCTTGATAAGGATTGTATACGGCCGATACGGCGCATCGGATTGGTCCGATGCGGCGTATCAAGGTAACTTCGCGTGGGGTCCAAGATTATAATATTCTGGAATATTCATATACCGTATTCAGATGCGGCGTATCTTGAATCTTCTATGCGGCGCATGTCCTTCAATATCTTGGATAATCTTTGGTGAAGTCTTGAGAGTGATATGCCGTATGTCAGAAATGTAATGCGGCGTATCTGGAGTGGAACAAGTTGGTTCTTCGTTGACCAAAGTTTCATATGCGGCGCATGGTATAATTACATGCGGCGCATTCTTCAAAGTCAGGCAATGGGCTTCGAATTCATCTAAGTATGATGATACGGCGTATCTGTCTAGAATGATACGGCGTATCTCCTTGAGTTTAGTAGACTTTTTCCATCTTGATCATTTATCTCCATATTTCGTCTAAAATCACTAACTTTCACCAAATGCTTGTTTATAACTGAGAATTACAAAAGCAAACAATTAAGTATCAATTCTCATATAAAGTGATATAAAACAAGTCAATAATATAGGATAAATGATGCTAATAATATGTTGTTATTTGATGTCATCACTTGTGATAGGGAGCAATTATAGAAGCCCAATCAAAGCCAAGTAGGAAGCTAATAAGATTTGAGGTAAGTATATGAGCATAATCCTTGTAAATGTTATGATGTTAATGGTATGTTGGTGTTAATGTGATTTCTATGGAGCTTGTGAATGTATGATTAGCTTGGATCCAATGCTATTTGTGCAAATGCTATATAATTATTTGCCCGGTCAAGGCGAGTAATAATCTCATTTGATGCTCCTTGTTAATGTTATGATTGGTGTCAACCACCAATCTTATGTAAATGTGATGTTGATTATGTCTTGTATACTTACTAAGCGTTTTCGCTTACGGTTTAGATGTTAATGGTTTTGTAGGTTCTAGCGGAGGAAGCAAAGGTAAGGATTTGGCTTAGTTGTAGCTTGGAAGTAAGTAGAAGTGTAGCTAGAAGCTAGCCTAGAAGACCATAACCTTTTGGACCGAGCGTATTAAAGTTGGAAGCCCCGAAGAGTCTCTTCGTGTCTTGGTACACTTTATTCTATGTGGTCGTTTTGTTATCAATGGTCTTGTCATTGTTTAAGGTCTTGTGTTCATGTATGGGACAAAGGTCAAGTATGTATGAGTGTCATGAAGTCTTATGTTATGTGGTTATGATGGTATTTAAAAAGGTGTTTGGCATTTAGCCCATCTCACCCATTTTGGGAAGCTACGGGTCGAGACTTTGTACCAACAACCTTTCAATATATTAGAAATGTTAACTAAAGTATGCTTTTAAATGGATATGTTGTGGATAGGTGTATTGTGTAAAAGTGTGTAGTTGAAATGGGTTTTAAGGGGGTGTTTGGAATATGTTACTCTCTACCCATTTTGGGGTATGAACGGGTCAAGGTTGAATGGGTCAAGTTTGGCATGATAGATTATGTATGTTGGTTAGTTCGGATGAGTCAATGAAGTGGTTTTTGGTGGTTCAAGTGTCAACGGGTCAAAATGGGTAATTGCATAACCCGTCTAATTCTAAGAATGATTTTCAGTCTAGGATCTACTTTTAGGTCCCATAAATCTGAACCTTAGTGTGGATCCTCCAGGATCTACTTTTAGGTTCCAAGATTTGGACCTAAATGTGGATCCAGTTTTTACTCATCTTGGTTATAAAGTTTCCTCATCTTGGTTATGAGTTAAATGTTCATCTTGGTGATGAATGTGGCTTCTTATAAAGGGTCAATAGAGTAGCGGAATGTCAAGTCAAGTCAAGCGTTTCCCGTCAAATCCTAAAGTATAATTTCAGTCCTGGACCTTAGGTGGATCTTCCAGGATCTACTTTTAGGTCCCATAAATCTGAACCTTAGAGTGGATCTTTCAGGATCTACTTTTAGGTTCCACAATCTAAACCTTAGTGTGGGTCAGTTTCGGAATGTTACTTTTTGCGAAAAATTTTCACGTTTTTGGTCTAATCGGGCACGGGGCGTTACAACTTGGTATCAGAGCTTCGGTCTAAGAGATTTAGGATTTCACTTTAGGATTTCCTAGACTTAGGCCTTGTATAGATGCGTTTAGAGCTAGTTTTTGTTATTTGTGTATTGTTTGGATGATTTTGAGGACCCATGTGTTCAATATTTTCATAACTACGTCTGGCCACCGTAGTGATGAAAATACGGGACATATGTGAAATTGAAATCATTTAGATCATACATGAGTGACAAGCTAGGGTGCGAGAACAAGATAGAAATGTCATTCATGCATTGGCTAAGTATACATAATTGTGTTTAATGTTGTGAATTGCTAATTTTCAGTAAGAAGAAATGGAAACCCCTCTCACGAAGGAAGTCGCGAAAGCCACGGCTTCCAAGCATGCCGAAACTTCGGCAATTGATCCGGGTAATGCTAGTAAGGATAATGAAAGTTCTTCCTCAAACTCCGGAGGCCCTGACTTTAGAGGCTTCACGGGAGATGAAATGAAAGCCCTAAACAAAATGATAACAAAGAGAGTGGGTAAGGCTATTGAGCAAGCAATGCCCTACTATGTCCAACAAACAACGCAAAATCTTAGGGAGCTAATGAAGGAAGAGTTTAAGGAGTTTAAGAAAGAATGTGGTCCGACGAAAGAACCTAAGAATGAAAAAGCTACTTACCGGGACTTCACGGCTTGTGATGTGCCACGGTTTACCGGTGTTCTTGACCCCATTGTTAGTAATAGGTGGATCACGGCGGTAGAAGGCGCTTTTCGTACTAGTGGTTGCGAAGAAAGGAAGAAGGTTATCTATGCTACTAACTTTCTTCGTGATAGTGCTAAGACTTGGTGGGAAGGAAAGGTGTGTGAGAAAGGTGAACCTTGGGTGGAGACTTGTACTTGGAAAGAATTTAAGGAGTTGTTTAGTGCCGAGTATGCTCCGGTTGAAGAGGTTGACAAAATTCGAAAGAAATTCTAATCTCTCACTCAAACTATTGAGATGGTAAATGAGTTATGGAGAACGTTTAATGATATGGTTCCTTATTGTCCCGAGTATCTTGGGAATGACAAGCTTAAGGTTGACAAATTTCAAAGAATGCTTAAGGATGATATTCGTGATGTGATCTCTCCATTTAAATGTACTACTTTGGAGGACCTCTTGAGTAGAGCACGTATGAGAGAAGCGGATTTATTGAGGAGGAATGAGAAGGAAGCTAAGGAAATAAAAAGGAAGCAAGAGTTTGGAGATCGTGATGGGAAGAAAGCCAAGTTTGATCATGGCAAGGAAGATGAGGAAACCAAGACTAAGGTGGCTTGTCCGGAATGTAATAAGTTTCATGTTGGAGAGTGTAGGCCTAATACACCGGGTTGCTACAAGTGTGGAGCTCTTGACCATAAAAGTAAAGATTGTACCAAACCAATGATAGTGTGCTATGGGTGTAATGAACTAGGGCATAGGCTGAGGGATTGCCCAAAAATAAAGGCAATTGAAGCAAGGCCTTTGAGGAATGTCAAAGAAGAAAAGGTTGAAATTCCAAAACCAATGGCTCGAGTTTATCAAATGAGTGTTGAAGAAGCTAGGTTGGAGTCCGATGTTACTTCAGGTATTATTCTTGTCAATTTCGTAACCGCTCAAGTTTGGCATAATTCGAGTACTAGTGTGTTCTTGTATCCTATAACCTTACCAAACAACCAACAACCCCACTAGCTAAATTTCTGGTACCCCTAGAAGTTGAATAGCCGATAGTAAGATTGTAGATGTATCCAATGTATATCGAAGGGTAAGGATAAGGATCGATAATAGTGCCCTTAGAATTGACTTAATTACTATAATACTAGGAGAATTTGATGTTGTTATTGGAATAGATTGGCTTGACAAATAAATTGTGGCCATCCTTGTAGCCATAAGATCATTCGGGTTGTAAATCTTAGCGGTAGTGAGATGATTAGTTATTGTAATAAAAGGAAGGGTGAATTGGGGTTATGTTTCACAAAGAGGCTAGGAGATATTATCACGCGGTTGTTATACCTTTATGGCTCACGTAATAGATACGAGACTTGAAAAGAAAAACATTGACGATGTCCGGTTGTAAGTAAATTTTTGGACGATTATTGCCTCTAGTTTAAAGTGCCTATAATAATAGCTATCACGCGAGTATAGATATGCCACTCTAGGAAATACCCTATGGTAGGATGTGTAAGACACCGTGTGTTGGGAGGAAGTTGGAAGAAAGGAATTGGCGAGCACGGACGTAGTGTTAGCAACCACGGAAAAGATTGAGATGATTCTAACAAGATTTAAGCGGCACAAGATAGGTGAAAAAGTTAAGCCGATAGTTGAAGAGGACCAATCGATATTGGGATATGTGATTTTGTCATGATAAAAGTTTCCCCGTGGAAAGGCGTTTTTAGGTTCAAAAACAAAGGGAAACTTAGTCCTCGGTTTATAGGACCTTTCAAAATCTTGAAACGAGTAGGCGAAGTAGCATATGTGTTGGAATTACCTGAAGAAATGAGGGGTATTCACAATACCTTTCACGTGTCATACTTAAGGAAATGTTTGGCGGACGAAACGAGTGTAGTCACCTTAAACGATATCGAAATTGACCCAGAGTTACTTTTTCGAAAAGATGAACCGGAAGCAATATTAGGAAGGAAAGTAAGGAAGCTTCGAAAGAAAGAGATTCTATTAGTAAAGGTTCAATGGAGACACCGTAAGGGTACGAGTATTAAGTGGGAACCGAAGGAAAAGATGAAGAGTAAATATCCTCATTTATTTCACGAGTAGAGTTCGAGGACGAACTCTCATTTTAAGGAGGGGAGAATTGTTACACCCGTATCCCAACAAGGTACCATTTATGTAAATATTATGCTATGTAAATATAAGTTATGTGTTAGAAATTAAGTGATAACTTAATGTGTGCTCAAAATAAGGAGAATGGGACTTAGAGGGACTATGAGTGCCAAATGACCAAAGTTAATTCTACACATGATTATATACCCCAATCCATAGAAAAATCTGGATAAGTCTTGGAGTTTCTAGGGGGTCGACATTTTTTAGCAAGAAAAAGGAGGGAAGAGCAAAGTTTGCAATTGAGCTCGGATTTATCATCTTGAAGTGATCAAGAAGCTTTAGAGAAGCCTTAATTGTAACCTCCTCACCTTGTAAGTGTTTTCCCCAAATCTTGAAATTAGGGTTCATATGGTAGATTTTGAGTATTATGGCAAAAGGTAGTGAATTGATGGCCTTTTTAGTTTGTTAGTCACTAATTGTAGTTAATCTTGTGATAGGGAGCAATTATGGAAGCCCAATCAAAGCCAAGTAGGAAGAAAGTAGGATTTGAGGTAAGTATATGAGCATAATCCTTGTAAATGTTATGATGTTAATGGTATGTTGGTGTTAATGTGATTTGTATGGAGCTTGTGAATGTATGATTAGCTTGGATCCAATGCTATTTGTGTAAATGCTATATAATTACTTGCCCGGTCAAGGTGAGTAAAAATCTCATTTGATGCTCCTTGTTAATGTTATGATTGGTGTCAACCACCAATCTTATGTAAATGTGATGTTGATTATGTCTTGTATACTTACTAAGCGTTTTCGCTTACGGTTTAGATGTTAATGGGTTTGTAGGCTCTAGCGGAGGAAGCAAAGGTAAGGATTTGGCTTAGTTGTAGCTTGGAAGTAAGTAGAAGTGTAGCTAGAAGCTAGCCTAGAAGACCATAACCTTTTGGACCGAGCGTATTAAAGTTGGAAGCCCCGAAGAGTCTCTTCGTGTCTTGGTACACTTTATTCTATGTGGTCGTTTTGTTATCAATGGTCTTGTCATTGTTTAAGGTCTTGTGTTCATGTATGGGACAAAGGTCAAGTATGTATGAGTGTCATGAAGTCTTATGTTATGTGGTTATGATGGTATTTAAAAAGGTGTTTGGCATTTAGCCCATCTCACCTATTTTGGGAAGCTACGGGTCGAGACTTTGTACCAACAACCTTTCAATATATTAGAAATGTTAACTAAAGTATGCTTTTAAATGGATATGTTGTGGATAGGTGTATTGTGTAAAAGTGGGTAGTTGAAATGGGTCTTAAGGGGGTGTTTGGAATAAATTAGTCTCTACCCATTTTGGGGTATGAACGGGTCAAGGTTGAATGGGTCAAGTTTGGCATGATAAATTATGTATGTTGGTTAGTTCGGATGAGTCAATGAAGTGGTTTTTGGTGGTTCAAGTGTCAACGGGTCAAAATGGGTAATTGCATAACCCGTCTAATTCTAAGAATGATTTTCAGTCTAGGATCTACTTTTAGGTCCCATAAATCTGAACCTTAGTGTGGATCCTCCAGGATCTAGTTTTAGGTTCCAAGATTTGGACCTAAATGTGGATCCAGTTTTTACTCATCTTGGTTATAAAGTTTCCTCATCTTGGTTATGAGTTAAATGTTCATCTTGGTGATGAATGTGGCTTCTTATAAAGGGTCAATAGAGTAGCGGAATGTCAAGTCAAGTCAAGCGTTTCCCGTCAAATCCTAAAGTATAATTTCAGTCCTGGACCTTAGGTGGATCTTCCAGGATCTACTTTTAGGTCCCATAAATCTGAACCTTAGAGTGGATCTTTCAGGATCTACTTTTAGGTTCCACAATCTAAACCTTAGTGTGGGTCAGTTTCGGAATGTTACTTTTTGTGAAAAATTTTCACGTTTTTGGTCTAATCGGGCACGGGGCGTTACAGCTGTCTTGAAGTATAGAGCTTAAGTATCTTCCCTGGCTTCGGCTTTAATTCTCTTTCCATTCTAGTGCCCGGTTTTTGCCATTTTTTCTTGATTTTGTCCTTTTTTCGAGATATCCGCACCTGCATATAAACAAACACAAAAACACAAATATCTTTGGCATTTTGGTTAGTTTTTGGTCGTTTTGGTCTTAATTTGGTCAAGAAAAGGTATGTGTTTAAGCACATACCAAAATCCCCCAGACTAAGACATTGCAGTGTCTTCACGCAATGTTATAAAATCACGTTTTTGAAACCCAAAATTTCCAACCTCTTTTTACTAACTTTGAAAAGTAGCAAAATTTTCAAAAGAGATTAAGAAATCTCAAGTTTTAAAAACTCCCCGTTTTTTCATTTTATTCTATTTTTATATTTTTCTTATTTTCAAGTGACGGCTTTGTTGACAATCATTATCTATCAAATAACTTTTAGGGTCAACGAGTAGGAAACACGGCTCATAAAGAAGTGACCATACGGATAAAATTCGTCATCCTTGATTTTTCACGAGTCCCCAAACTAAGCTCAAAAACGAAATCTTTATTATTTACAAGTTAGATGTCAACACTACCCATGGAAGTTACTTGTGTAATTAACTCTTACTCTCATTTTCCTAATTTGTCTCTATTTATTTTATTTTTTGGTGAGAAATGAATTGTTTCATATTTTCTCTTTTCGATAGGTTTTTAGTCCGATTAAGACGCTAAGTAGTTTTCAATCTTCTCTCGAGAACCGTTGCTTTGAAAATGAGGTCCACATCAAGGATTTTATTTATATTTTTGACTTTTGCAATTTTTCTATTTTTCATTCATCACCATTTTTTTTCATTTTTCAACATTTCATTTTTTATTTTTTTTATTATTATTTTTTTTATCACTAACTTTTCATTTGCGTACACTAAACGACGGAGCTTCACGGTTTAGTTCCAAGACCTTACACCTTCCGGAATAAAGGATACAAGGGCCGTTACAACGGAGTATTCCAAGACTCTAGACATTCCTGAAATGAGGATCCAAGGTGGTTAGACCAAGACCTCACACATTCCTGAACTAGAGGTCCAAGGGCCGGTGCAAGAGTGTAGCCAAGACCTAAACGCCTTCCGGAAATAAGGATCCAAGGCCCGATCTCGAATCCGTAGCTTAGAGCACTTAACTTATTATTATTAAACGTATTTATTAAGTAACCTTGATGTGTACCCAATTTTTAAAGCAAGGATTCTTTTAAGAAGACCATGAACTAATCATCGGCAAAACCTAACATCTTTAATTATTCTTACAATTATATATGGTGAAACAATTTTGTGAGAGCAAAAGGCCACAAGTAACTTCGATGAGCTCCAAAGAGAACCAACTACTCCACGCTTAGCATCTAACTTCTAAATAAACTCAATCATTTCTCGTTCTTCGCAAATTTAAAATCTTAAATAATAAGATCCGCGAATGCTTAGCCAAGAAAGGTTAAGGGGACAAGCTAGGGCTCAACACGCCCGATCAAGTCAGAATTTTATTCCTACTCTCACCAGCGGAAAGTCAACAAAATGTCAAAATTTATTATATTTTTGCACAAAATTTTATAATTTTTCTCATTTTTTTGGATTTTTTCATTTTTTGGAGGAAAAACGGGATTGCGAGAGTAAACGGCAAAAATCAAATCGAAAGATGACCCCCCCCCCCCCCCCCCAGACTAAAATGAGACATTGTCCTCAATGTCTTAAAGGTAAGGGTTTTCCTACATAAATCTAAGGCCGTTTATTAATTATGCCAAAGATAAACGTTACACGATAAGATTAAGGATATCGGATGAGCAACGAATAATGAAACTCGAGTGGAGAGAAGCAAACCACGAGCACGAGAGTCTTCATTATTCAGGCAAATCCTGGACACATCACAAAAAACCACAAAACACCAGATATGGAAGAGGAAGCCCTCCTCACTTTTATTAAGAAAATGGAAAAGAAGATAGAAGGATAAGCATGGAGTGCCTCCCACGAAGCGCTTTGTTTTTTATCGAGTCGTATAGCTTAGACTCGCCCCGAATTTAATTGTTCTTGGGGGAGCATGTGGAAAAGATACTCTCAATTGGACTTTCGTTCAAGAGGTTTGGATAAACATTGAAACAAATGAAAGTTCCACTCCGATGAGACACCCACGGTATTAAGAAAGAGTAACCATAATTGATGATACCGGGGTCAAAGATTGTATCCTCACTCCCAACGGAGTGAAGGAGAGGAGCAATCACATCAAATGTGATGAAAGGGAGAACTTTTTTGATGATTATCATGAAATACTCTTCATCATCAAAAACAAATTTATCATTAAAGCTCTTAGGTGCAATTGCAACAAAAGTCTCGGGAGGGAGGGTCGGGATGATATCATCAACAAGCACATTCTTATGATTATGTACACCTCCCCCCAGACTAGAATCTTCCTGAAGATCAAAATAGAAATGATCGTATTCCGGAAGAGATATAAAGAGAGAGAGAGAGTTTACCGGAGAACTCTGCATGATAAAGATCATTCATATCAAAAAGAAATGAGTCATACTCGGGAAGAGAAAAATAAGCATGAGAAGTGGTACTGCCACTACTCGTCTCTTCCGAATGATCAATATCAAAGCAAAAAGCTTCATAAGCTGAGAGAGAATAATCAGGATGAGAAGTGGGATTGCCACTACTCTTCTCTTTGTCATCGAAGATAAAACTCTCATATTCGGGCACAACATCCTTGAGCTCGAGCTCCAAAGGATCTGACGGCTTTTCATCAACATTAACTTCTTCAATAACTTCCTTCGGGGGGAGGGAAAATAACGGTTCATCAAAAATCATCTTTTCTAATGATGGAGCATCTCCCCCCGAATCACTATCGGCATCAACAATTTCCGGCGAAATTGTATCATCAATAAAGAAAACCTCGAGCTCTTCCATAAAGATATCACTTCCCTCAAACGGCATGAGAGAAGGGGAAGAGTCTGTAGTGATAGGTTCAGAAGATAGAGTGGGATTGCCACTCTGGGATTGAATTGATATCTGAACAATATCTTCTTCAAAAGGTTCATCCTCATCACTCTCATCAGAGTATGTAAACTGAATAGTGTTAGGATGACCTGGTCCTTGTTGGCAATGTTGATTTGTATAACTTTTGTGATTGCCAAGGACCCCAATTTGTGCAATCTCTGCGGAAATGTAATCGGAATAATGATCATTCAAAATAGTGGTAGAGTCGTAAAAGACTTCAGCGTCCCACTGATAATGATGATGTGTCATATTCTCGATTAAATCGTAAGCTTCTTGAGGAGTCTTCCGCATGAGATTGCCTCCGGCAGCCAACATGATTTTGTCTCGATCAATCATATTTATGCCATGATAAAAGGTGAGGATTTGATCAAGAAGCAAAATTCTATGATCAGGACATTTTTGTAGCAATGATTTGAATCTCTCCCAAGCTTCAAATACTGATTCCTTGGAAAATTGCCGAAAATTCAGAATGTCTTTCCGAAACTGCAACGTTTTAGAATATGGAAAGTATTTCGAAAGAAACTTAAGGGCCATCTCTTCCCAAGTATGAATTGAATGGGTTTTAAGAGTGTAAAACCAAGATTCAGCTTCGTGGGTTAAAGAGAATGGGAAGAGATTCAAACGGATGTTATCTTGAGAAACTCCGTTTTGCTTGAAGAATTGAGTGATCGATATAAATTTGTCTAAATGATGGATCGCATCTTCATCTTCAAATCCATGGAATTGGCAAATTTGTCTAATAAACTAAATCATATGATCTTTCAAAACAAAATCGTTTGTTGGAGTGATCGGTCCTCCTCTACCGATGAGCGTCGGATGATAGAAATCCTCCATGGTCCTTGGATCATGGGGATGAGATGGGAAAGAATCGAACATGGTGGAGAATTAAACAATATGAGGGATAAGAAGATAAGAATTAAACGGTTAAGAGGATAAGAAGATAAGAATTAAACGGAATGAGAGGGTAAGAGATAAAGAATCAAACGAATAAGAGGAATAAGAAGAATATTTTTGGATTTTTAAATTTTAGAAACATTGAAATCAAAAAAGAAAAAGGAAAAATAATTTGGAGAAGAAAATCTTTTTGGGATAGAAAATGTTTTTGGGATGTTATAATAAGAAACGATTTAGATCCCCGGCAGCGGCGCCAAAGATTTGATTTATCGATTTAGATCCAAGAAGGAAATTACACACAAGTGAGTATGTAAAAACCCCGAGTTCGTTGTCCCAATGAAGGATGAATGGAATATGTGATTTCGGGATCGTGAAACGTGCAGTGAATGGTGAATAAAAGTGAATCTATGGGATATTTAAACTAAATTAAGGAAATATAAACTAAAAACAATTAATAATGGAATACTAAAAGAATCGCAAAGGAAATCCTAAAAACGCGTAAAACCCGGGCTAATCCCGAGCTTTAAAAGTGAAAATAATGGAATACTATCCCTAGAAATGCAAAATTAAATTTCCTAAGTCCTAATTAACAAAATAAAATTTTAGAAAAAAGAATCATATTTTTTTGACTTTTATTTAATTTTTTATGATTTAAAAACTATTTTAAAGAAATTAAATGATTAAAAATATCAAACTAATTCGGAAAATTATGAAAATTTACTGAAAAGTACTTTGAGTTATTCTAAATGTAGGAAAAATAAAACATTTGAAAAAGCTCAACTGGATAAGCTGTAATAAGCTAAAAAGACTAGGTAAGCTAAAAGAAAAAATAAGGGTTAAGAATTAAATGTTGCACTAAAAGACCTGAGCATAACTAGAGCATAACGGGTGAAGCCTTTGTGTGTGAGTGAGGAGACCTGGGTTCTAGTCCTAGGTCTGGCACTTTTTCCTTTTTATTTTTTTATGCAAATCTTTTTGTACAAACTTTTTAATAAGCTAAAAACTATACTTTTTTGTGAAAACGAAGATTTAAGAAAAGTTGAAATAATTTGGGAAAAAGCTGATACAGACCAACAGTGTAAAAGAAAACTTAAACAAAACAAACTAGAGACTAATTAAGCTATAATGGAAACAATAAGCTATAAGCTTAACCCAATAAGCTATTGCTACCTAATGCACCCTAACTTAATCTACTAATCCTAATAAGGACTCCCTAAATAGCCATATAAGCTGAAAACAAAATAAGCAAAGCTGATATAAGCTAAACCAAACAGTCCTAATAGGGGAACTTGCAGACTAAATTAAAGCTAATTAATAAGCTCAAATATGAAATCCAAGCTCAGAACTTAAAAGCCTATACTACAAGCTACTCAGAAAACCAAAAATCAAGCAATAAACTTAAATAGATAAGCAGATATTAAGCTGAACAGTTGGGCAAATAGGACAGGGCACTGATGCAGGGGTAAACACAGTCCAATAAGCATTATTTGAACTCAAAATTGTTCACTAATGGTTAAGCTGTGACCTCAAAATTCAGGCGTTCCTTAAATTTCATACATCAATCAACTCAGGTACCAAATTTCAGGCCTATATTAACTTATTAGCTGCTTAAAATTAAGCTGATAAATAGCTAAGCTAGCACAAAATGAACACTGATCTCTCAGTGTTCAATTTGTGTGAAATGGCAACTTGTAAGCTTATTTTTAAGCTCTACTAAGCTAGATAAAGGTCTAGAATTTGGAAATAATCAAAGCTCTTAATGCACACTACTCAGAATCAAAGGAAAACACCACTTAATCCAACAAATGAACACAAGGGAGGCCTTTGGGATCTGAGATCAGGACTGAATTTATCTGAACATTCTGAGGTAAAATAGGCACTGACATGGACCAAAACTATACCAAACTTAAATGAAATGATTCTAGCTTTTGTAATTCTACTTAATGAACTCAAGTGAACATAACAATACCAAAAACAAATGCTAAATTAACTTAAAGCTATAACAAGCTTAATGGATTAGGAACTATTCTTTATCCTTATGTATTCAACTCAAAACACTTGAATCCTATAAATGAGCTAAAATCCTTCTAAAAACAACTCAAATAAGTAAACTGAGACTAGATCAAAGTCTACCATGAGACAAATGAACAGTAACTATGAAATTTGACCCATTTTGCTGCATGATCCAAGCACTACTTTATGCAGGGCTGAATTGGTTTTAACATTAGAACAGATCAAATTAAGCCATAAGTTCTAAAGACAGATGATTAAACTAGCTTATTAAACACTAATGACTACTTATCAATTCTGAAAAAGCACTTTAATAAGCTCTAACTTAGATTAAACTATTTATGGTAATAATGTGATTTTAAAACAAATTCTACCACAAGCTAACTTAGACTAACCGAACAGTATCAAAAGGCAATATTAAGGAAAAATAAGCTGAAGTAAATCAAGATAAGCACTTACAGATCAGAAATAAGTAGTTTGACTTTTGTTGACTTTTTGAGATTTTGGAAATTTGAAATTGTTTGATCTAAACTAACTTAAACAAAAGATATAATAAGCTCAAATGAGCTTATAAGGACAGTGATAAGAACTTTTGAAACCAATTTACCATAAAGAACCATTAACTAAAACTTAAGAGTAAATTTTTGCAAGAAATTAAGTGAAAGCTGATTTATATTAATCTTGAAAATGAGATTACAAAGTAATGAAAGTAAACTACAACTGAATTTAAAGCTACAACTGAATTTAAAAGCTACAACTAAATAAACAAACGACTCAATTCTAGAAATTGGACAAATCTTGTGAAGGAGGATGTGGAAAACTAGAAGCGGGGTTGAATAGTTTTACGTCTTTTTAATTTATGAAAACTTTTGTTTACTTTTTAAAACTTCGATTCTATCTTATATGAATTCAACTCTTGATCAATATGAACAAATATAAACAAATATAGATAAGCAATGCAAGTAAAGAAAATATAATGAAATGAAAGATAGAGTTGGAAAGATCAAACCACAACACGGAGATTTATAGTGGTTCGGCTACAAGGACACCTTCCTTGCCCTACTCCACTCCTCGAGTCACCTACTCGAGAATTTTCTTCACTATGTCAACAAACTCCCTTATGGCGGAGAAACCTTACACAACTTTAGCTTACACCGGTTTAACGACACAAAGCTAGATGTCGAGTTCTAATCGTAGCTAGAACCAATCTCACTACTTGTACACAACTTAATCACGACTGCTTCACGATGGCTTCACAACGGCTTCACGACTTCTTCACGACTTCTTCACCACGACTACTTCACGACTACTTCACAACTATTTCTACACTACTTCTTTACAACACAACTAGTTACTTACACTTAGATTTACTTATCACAACTATACAACACTTTATACAACTACAATGATGATATGATTTAAGCTATAATACTTCTTCTCTAGTTGAAGGAGTATTCTTCTTTTGCACTTTGATGGTGGAAGCTTGGATCACTTGGAAACCAATGTTTAAGAGAATATGATCAAAGGGTTTTTAGAAAGGATTTACAAGATTTAAAACAGAAGATTTGGGGTGCAAAAGGTGAGTAAAAATCCAGGAGAAGGCTGGTATTTATAGGCAAAAAACTGGACAGCTGGAAGCTAGTGGAGCGTGGCCGGCCCCCTTAAATAGGGGGGCGGTCCCCTTAATTTTAAGGGGGCCGCCCTCCCTATCCGTTGCCCAGTTTTGTCTTTTTGTGGGGAAGGTTTTTCTGGAACATTTTTACTGATTTTGGTTGAAAATTTGAATTCATAAATTTATAATGAATTAAACCTTTTTATTTATTACCAAAAATGTTTTTCTAAAAGATATAAAATGTTTTTGACATTTTATAAAAAATCTAGTGTTTAAGAAAATGTTCCTTTGATCATATAATGCATTAAGCATTAGTTCATTCATACCTTAAGTGATTTGAGTTGTAGAAATAGATATTTACAACTAAATACTTGTTTACGTCATAATTTTCCGATTAATGATTTTACATTTTATGATTATCAAAACGTAGAGATATCGAGAAATATTAATAACGTGTTTAGGCATTATTTATATCAACAATCTCCCCCTTTTTGATGATTACAAAATCTAAACTCATTAAATTGAAAAGTTAATTTTTAATTAAGTATTTAGTGAGTTTATATCTATTTCTCCCCCTTTTTGTAGAATTAAAAAGGTTAAGCCGACAAGTTTTAAAATTTGTCGGGACGATAACTCCCCCTTGGTGTTTACTCCCCCTCGTTCGTGTGCATAAATGAAACGATATATGGGATTCTTGCAAGAAAAATATTAGAAGCACAAGCATATATATAGCAAAAATAAGCATGCATATAAAATAAAGACATTCATTCATAAAAGAAATGTTGTGTATAAATACACAAACATATAAGATTACATTCAATCCTACATAAGCTAGTAAGTAATGCAATCTACATAATCACTCTAGGAGTACATGATCTTCCATGGGGCTTGCACACAAAATGGTTTAGAAAATTATTTTTAATTAAGCATTGCATATGCTTAATTGGGTGAAAATGGAGGTGGTGGTGGTGTAGTGGGTGAAGGTGGTGGTGGTGGGTTGGTAATCATGTGTTCAAGAGATGAAAACATGTAGTGTATCTCATCTCTAAGACCGAAGATTATGGTCCGGTTATGGATGCAACAAAGACAATTGTCACCATGGGCTTCAAGCAATGCCCAAGGTATGGGAAAGAATGGTTGTGGGATTGGTGATGGTGAGAAGTGAGCATCAAGAGGTGTGATGGGTGATAAGGAAATGGCAAGTTGGGTGGATGGAAGTTCTTGAGTGGATGGTGGTGATGATGCTCTTGGTGATGATGTTAGGTGAGTGTTGATGTAGTCATTGATGGATGAAGTGGATGGTATGGAGGAAGATGATGCTCCATGGGTAGAGGATGTTTTTGATGGTGCATTTGGTGCACTTGGGGATGAACTTTGAGGTGGTGGTGATGGAGTTTTGGTGTCATCTTGGGTTAAGTCAATAAAGAGTTGTTTTGGTGGTATGATGACAAGTCTTTGCTTCCTTGGAGTCTTAGAGATGGAGGATTTTTGTAATACCTAAAATCTAGAAAGCATGAAAATTGACCAAAATGCCCATGAAATTTTAAATCTTAATTAAATCATATAGCAAGTACCAAATTAATTCCGAATCTCTGGTAATGAACTATATATGAAGTAAAATAATTTTAAGACAACATTTTAATATTTTTGCATGTCCTAAAATTAATATAAAACAGAAAATATTAATTTTGGTATTTATTTTATATTTATAAAATCATTTAAAAGAGATAATGACCAAATAAAATAGGAAATAGATCCCAAATAAAATCCTTTTGATATTTATCTGTTATGGGCTGAATTTTCTGAGTATAATCCCCCTCCTAGGTCGGTTCCCACTTATTATATAATTAAAATCATATTTGTTTTATTTTTTTAAAACCGAAACCCTAAATATAACCCTAAGTCGACAAACCAAAAATCATCCCACCTTCATCCGATTTTCTGGAGGTCTTTGAGCAATTTTATGGTGTTCTCCATCATCTAAGGAAGCTAGGAAAAATAGGCTATGGGTTGTGTATTGCTTGGTTCGAACGTAGGAAGTTTTGTGTGTCGATTTATTCAATCCGAGGTACAAAAATCCTTACACCTAATCTACACGTTCTAAATTCAGTTTGGTATTTTTCTTATGATCTTTATATCATATAAGACTCATATAAATTGATAGAATCGATTCATGCAAGCTAGAATGATCATACAAATTTTAGAGAGCTAAAACACACTTAAATTCCAAATATGAGTATACGATTTTTCTGGGGCTGGTTCATAATTTTTACATGTTCTATGATGATCATATAAGTCTCAAAAAATAGCCATGTGATTTTTTGAAGCTTAGATTAATTGATCTTGAATTAATTTATAATCGAGTTTCTTGGAAAATTAAGGAAAAATAGGAAAATCCCTAAAACCGATTAGGGTTAGGGTTTATATTGTGAAATCTGGATATTAAATGCATAACAATGATGTGGTAATGATGGGGTAATGATTGGATGAGCTAGGGTTTAGGTTTGGTGATTTAAAAGTAAATACGCCTAGGTTTTTAAATAAGAAGGGTGTGTTTTGCCAACTTTGAAACTTGTGGGTTATTTTTATAATCTTAGTTAGGTCAGTAGCAATGTATAAAAATGATAACATAAGGGCCTTATGTGTAAAATATGCTAGAAAAGATTTATTTGTAAATTATATGGTTCGAATTAAAATAAATTAAATAGGAGGGACTAAAAGCGTAAATTCTGGAAACTTAGAGTATTTTGGTGTAAATAATGATATTAGAAGTGTAATATGTAATTTTGGGTAATTATGGGTTTAATGTGTAATTATTATGGAATTATGACTTAAATTATAAGTTTTATAAACTAAAGGGACTAAATGTGTAATTATGTGAAACTTGGGGGTTAATTCGTACCATACATAAAGTTTGAGGGCATATTCTATAAATTATTAAATGTAAGGGTTAGTGGTGTAATTAAGGATATAATATGGGTTAAATTGTAAATTATGTAACTATAAGGTTTATTTTGTAATTTTGATAAATAAAGGGTGTAAATTGTAAATTATGAAACTTTATGGACTAAAGATGTGATTCTGAATAAATGATGTATTTAAAATTAGTAACTTGTGATATTTCATTTAAAACCCTTAACTTTGGAATATTTACAATTAAAACCCTAATTTATGGAAACTTGTCATATTTAACCCTGAACTATCTTAACTTGTTAAAATGTACCCTATATCCATAATATGCTTGATTATGACTTAACTTAAGGAAACTTTCTAAAGATGGAAACTTACTAAAATAGAAAGTTACTTAAAATGGAAAGATAACTAAAAACCACTTGTCATTCTGTCTTCTACTCCTTTAGGTTCGAGGAAGGAGTAATTTGATCCTTGTCATTTGCTATCCTTGTGTTCTGCTAATAAGGTACAGATATTCTGCCCTTCTTGTAAGGTGCCTTCGTTCTCTTGATCTCTTGTTTTGATTCGTTTAAGATTCCCTAAGCCATTGCTATGTTCCCATACACTTTGGTTCGTTGTTGGATTCATTTGACCTTGATATTCGATATGACCCCTTTTGCTTTGAGCTTCTATAATGATCCATTTGATATTCGTTCGTTACCTTGTGATATTAGTATTCGAATCACTTGATACTTCGAGGGTTCATTTGAATTTGGTAATTAGATGTGAAGACCTTTTCAATTATATTATGAAAACGTTTTGAGGAAAAATTTATTTTTAAAGATGATGTTTATGAAATATGCGATACCACTTTTATTTAGAATTTGACTAAGCTTTTGTGAAAACTACTTTTCAAGACTACTTTTGTGAAAACCGTTATTAAAGGTCATTTTTATAAAATCAATTGATAAAGATTACTTTAAATGAACCATTTGATTATGAACCTTCGATGATGAACCCTTTGCCATGAACCTTGATATTTGGACTTAGACTATTTGGACCTTTGCTGTGATTTAGACCTTTGACTTTGACCTTTCAGTTTGATACTCGAGCCAAGTTCGTTTCCTAGCCATGAAGGTAACGTGGCTGTGTCATTGATGCACCAATGGCATGACTCCAGTGTGTTCGAGTGATGTTACACACCGTCCCCATATTGTTCGTTGCATGCACATTATATTTATTTTGGCCTATATTATTGTTCGGAGGTTCGTGTTTGTATTAGTGAAGTTGACATGATTTGATATTATATATTGTTCAGTGACTGATGCTGGGTGCAATCCACGTCTTTCACAAAGTTCGGGAGCTGATCACTCCAATTTGATACATGAGGACACCCCTCATATTATCGGACTACTTGAGAGGCATCCCCTCTAGATTGCGTACAGGGTTACTATATTTGATTTATTCGGGCTCGTGGAGGATTACTGATCCTTTTATTTCCTTTTCTTTTCATTTCATTCTCATTTATATTCTTTGCCTATGACTTATATATCCCAATGCACTAAACCATACATATTCGTTTCATTTGCTTTCGTTTTCGTTTATTATATATCTGTTCACTGGGCTTTTTAAGCTCAGCCGCGTTTCTTTTCCCGCGGCAGGTTTTAGTTGGAAGCTGGGTATGAGTGAAGAGACTTTTGGACTTAGAAGACCTTGATAGTTATTCTGAAGTAGAAGTTATTAGAAGGATTTGCATTTGCGGACTTAGTATTTAGCTTTTGTTTCTTTGTAGCCTTGTGTATTCAGTATTTCATTTGTAACCTTTGAGAATTCTTGTATTACTATTGAATGTATGCTGTGTTTTGATCTGATATGAAACCATTAATGTGATACTTCTACCCTTGCCGGGTTGGGGTGTTACAATTTTGGTGATAACATGGTGGTTTTGGATGGTGAAGTATGATGGAATGAGAGGTGATTATATGGAGGGAATTTATAATATGAAAATGTGGTTGGTTTAGGTTAATTTTTGAGGTTTTGTTGTAAGATTCCAATACCAGTTCGTCCATAAAGAGAAATGGTAGCTGGGGCTAGATAAAAGGGGTCACATGATGCAAAAGAAAACAGTGAATTTTGCTTCCCAGATAGCCGGTCCCCTTAATTGCTGGCCGGCTCCCTTAAAATTAAGGGGACCGCCTAGGGAATTAAGGGGGCCGCCCATCTGATGTTTTCCCAGGCGACCAAATTTGAAAATTTTCCAGAAAAGGGTCATTGTTAGGGTGTATTTGCAGCAAGCTCCATTTGAATCATGTACATGAAGAATGATTAAATAGTGGCATAAACATGTTTAAATAAGCATGTATACATTTAGGCTAAAAATAATCATATTATAGAATAAGCATGTTATTAATCATTAGCAAGCATATTAAATTAAGCATAGCATTCAAGTTCCAATCAAGAAAATAGATACTAACATACTATTACATGCAAGAAATAAATAATTCTCAAGTACAAAACAAAATAAAATGTCTAAACACAATATTGTTCTAATAAGCCAACTTCCACATCTCATCTCTTCTTCTTTCCGAAAATATTCCTGAAAGCTTTCCCTATCGACTTGAAACCACCTCTAACTTCTTCATGCATATGTTGAGTTGTGTTAAGTAATGCGGTTTGTCGTTCAAATAGGATTTGTTCGGTTTTTTCGGAAGGACGAGGAACTTGATAATCGGAATAATTAAGTTCCGGGAGATTATCCACGAACCTCGTGGGAGATGGAGTACTGACACGTGAGGTGCCTTCCTCCTCCTCATCAACATATCCCCGATGACATGTGGAACTACGAGGTGCGTAGAGATTAGGGCATCTAGATTTGCCCTTGTCACTACGAGATCGACGAAGTTGGCTACGAGAGAGAGGGCGTAGGACGGGATGAACGAATAGGTAAACATCACTTTCGAGATGAGGGAAATTTTCCATGACATAACGATAGAGACGGGTGAGGAACATGCCATAAGGAAGGTTGGCGTTGGGAGTGTTTTTGGCTGACATGATGCGATAGACAAAGAGGTAAGCCAAATTGTATTGTTCTTCTGCAACAATAAAATACAACATGTGAGCAATGCTCGCCGTGAGATGATCATGGTGACCACCGGTACCGAACGCATTCTCACGAATGAGTTCTTCCCAACGCTTCATGTCGGGGCTTAGCTCTTTAAGGATGATTTGGTTTGCATGAATTTCGACATCTTTTGACTTGATCCTTCGGCTAGTCGTACCACGTTCTAGCTCGAGAAGTCCACGAATTTCGTCAGGGGAAGGAATATCAGAATAGTACGGACCATTATGAGGCCGATTTTTCTCAAGAGATGAGAGATCCCATTCATTTGAGAAAACGGCTTGACCGTTGTAAGGAATTTGGAGAATTTGACCAAACTGAGCTAGATCGAGAGTGATAAATTCGTTTTGGATCATAAAGGAAATAAGAATATAGCCATATGGATCGGTTTGCACCGTCACTTGGCTATAGAAGTCTAGAACGAAGCGAGAAATAATTGGCTCATTAATTTTGAAGAGACAATCGAGACGAACATTTGAGAACATTCGCTCGATTTGATCGGATTGATAGAAAGATGGTTCGACAACTCTACCTTCGTGAATGTTTCTATTTTCGATGGGTCGATAGAAACATGCAATAAAAGGAGATATGCCGGGAGTTTCGGAGACTTTTGGAATGTAGGCCTTGGTTTTGGAGAGATCACCGACGGTAGCTTTAGGCATTTTCACCTATACAAGAAAGCAACACACAAACAAAAATAAGAAAATGACATGCATATATTATATATGCTACTTATGTGGAACGTAAACATACTTCGACTCTAAAACTTTAATCCTAAGAAGTAGTTTACAATGTTCCTTAGTTTTAATTTTTAACTCGCTTAAAATGTATTTTATGATATTAAAGAATAGTTACATGGATATTATGATAAGAAATAAAAAATATCCAAACGCTCCTTTAAACGTCATAAGCTACTTTGAAATGTGGCTAGACAAACATTAGATTGTATATCTAGCTATTTCTTACGAGTGTTTATGTTAAGAAACTTATTGAAAAAAGTCAAAACTTAGATTTTGACTCAAAAATTTCTTTCAAAATGTTATGCCAAACGCTCCCTTAATTATAAAAATAACTACTAAAATTTCAATATACATATGAATTATGTATCTTGATGACTCAAAACAACTAATTGCGTGTTTTTAAACTTGGCAAGTAGTTGTGAACTTAATTTTGATTAAATTTCGATGACTCTAGCTCCTAATCCAAACACTCTCTTATATTTAATAAAAACATTTTTATGATTCGAAAAATATATTTTTATTATTAAGAGGTTATGATGTAACAATGTGATTAGTTTTAACAAGTGTTTATGGCATAATTCAACAATGTATAACAAGTTTTGAATAGGAGTGTTTGGTTTTTCAAATTTTTTTGACATGAGGGTATCTAATTACTTAGTTTCTAGGTTGATTAAGCATTCTAATCCTATGGGGAGCATTTGATTATAACATTCCTAGACTCAATTTCAAAAAAAAAAAATCGGATTTTGAAAAATTAAGTAAAAGACCTAATTATGATTAGACTCAAAATTGGATGAAATTAGATGAAATGTGTATAGGAAAACTTACAAAGTATGTTGCTAATCAAGATATAAGTGTTTGCCCTTTGCGAAATTACCCCGAAATGGTGATTTGGTGAGTGGTTTTGGGGTTGCAGCTCGTTTACAGCAGAGGGAGTGAGAGGTGTGTTTGAAAAATGGGGTGTTTGGCAAAGATTTTTGAAGGAAAAACGTTTATGGAGGTAATAGTAGGCCGGTCCCCTTAATTATTAAGGGGGCCGCCCCCGTTTTCAAGCCGGTCCCCTTAAAATTAAAGGGGCTGCCGGACCAAAAGTTCGATTTTGTCAGATTTTATTTCTGATAGCAAAATATTTTTATGTATATAGATAGATTTATTATATTTCAAAAATACGTTAGGTTTTATTAGCACGAAGAGGGAATACTTGGCGCATTTTATTAACATTTCGTTAATAAAATTTTCTTGACAATTTTGGATAAAATGATCAAGATGTCAAGTTGACAAAGGGTTTGAGGAATGAGAGTGAATGTGTGTGTGTGTATATATATATATATATATATATATATATATATATATATATATATATATATATATATATATATATATATTAATTATGTATTTAGGTGGGATGTTGAATGATGTTGAGGGATGATGAGGAAACGACGGAGATGGGTGCTGACGACGATGGGAGTTTGTTACATAGTTTTCTTGTTCGAAGGTTCGGCTCCGACTTCTAAGTTGATCCACTCAACTCACTTCTCTTCATCACCATGAGTTTTGCGAGAGAGGACATAGAAGATTTTCATGTTGAACGTTATAGTCCAAAAGAGGCAAAGGGGAAAGAAAAGGTTCGAGGACGAACAATTTCTTTTAGTTCTAGATAGTCAACAAATGACATATCTAGGTTATGAGAGGATATGTATATATATATATATATATATATATATATATATATATATATATATATATATATATATATATTATAGTAATATAGGTATATAAGAAGAGAACTTACTAACAAACACATAAGTATTTATTAAACTAAGCAATAAAGACTAAAGGGGGCATGCAATAGGCTAGTTTATTAATCTACGCATATAGAGGTGAGTATGAAAGAGAGGCGAACCTTTTTGTCTTCAACATGTGGTCTTCAAATACTTCAAAGAGTATTGACTTATAAAAGCCAATTACAAAAGAGATTCCGACATTCCCGATGAGTTGAAATTCTAGCCACTTGGTCCCCATGGTCTGATTGGTCCATAGTTGTTTGAACCAAACATGGTTTGCAATTGACTCGGATGCATATATGGTGGAAGTATTCCCCAAGGATTAAAACTTGGTGGATTTGGATAATTCCACATTGGGTGACTATTATTTTGACGGTTTGGTCTATTTTGATTTCTTCTAGGTTGAGGAGTTTTAGGCCGAGGATGAGGACTAGGTGGTCTTCAAGGAGGAGGTGTTTTTGACCTTAACTTTGGTTTAGAGTGTTCTACTTCATTTTTTAAAGATGGTTTATAAAAGGTTTTTACATCCTCATTACTAGCTATGGGTATTTTTCTATCTTTCATAAGTATATACTTAGGTTTTGACTCTAAAGGTTTCTAATCACTAGTTTCACATTCAAACTTTACATTTTTAGTTTCACTATTTGAATCCTTAGTTGAATTAAATCCTAATCCGGTTTATCTCCTGATATCCTTTGAATACTTATTATTTCCCTAAGTGAATTACTACTATTTTCTAATTTGTTAAGTTTACAAATTTCTTTCTTAAGTATTTCGTTTTCATTTTTAGTTTCTTGACATATTCTACATTCAAAAACTTCTTTCCCTTTTTCTAAGTTATGTAGTTTAATTTTTAATTCTAGTATTTCCTTTTCTAATTGGTTATTTTTATGTTTTAGCGATTTATTTTTACTCATTACTTTTTGACCTAGTTTGCATAATTTATTATATTCGCTATCTAAGTCTTTTTCATCTAATGATAAATATTCATCACTAAAGTATTCGGTTTCGGAATGTACCTTACTTGATGTCTTAGCCATAAGACATTTCTTGTAACACCTAAAGTCTGAAGAACATGTAAAAGACCAAAATGCCCCTATGATTTTAAAAACTTAATAAAAAGTTTATAAAGTACCGAATCAAACCCGAACTTCTGGAAATGGAAAAGATATGATACCAAATAATTTTGACGACTACGTTTAACATTTTTACAAGTTACAAAATTTAGAAAATACCCAAAATACCCCTCATGGTTTGAATTATAATTATTTCATTTATAATTACACATTTAAACATATAAAAATTCAAAATAAAAGTTCAAAGGATAAAATTTGGAAAGGGTCATCATGGGCCAAATTTTAGGCCTCCAACCCTCCCCCTAAACTCAGCCAAATCAATTATAATAACCAAATACATTGTTTCCTTCCATAAAACCCTAAACCGAAACTTTTAACACACACTAAAATCAAATACGCCTCCATCAGGCCATATATAATTCATATAGCAATTTTCTGGGCTTTTGCATAATCCAAGAGAGCTAATAAAATTGGTTTGGAGATTTAAGGTTCATTCTTTTGGTCGCTACATTTAATTCTTGTCGAAAACTCAATCCGTGAGGTATAATTCAAAAAACTATTTCCATATGTTAAATAATTGATCTAGTATTTTTCTTAGACTCTATAGAAAGTATATGATCCAGGAAAAATAAGAGTTGATTTTTAGAAGCTCAAAATGTCGATTTGGGAATTAATTTAAAATCGGATTTTTGGAACTAAAATAGAGAAAAATGTGGAATTAGGGTTTTCGATGGGATTAGGGTTTGTAAACCTGGATTTGACTTTTAAATGATGTAATTATGATGTGTAAATTATTGGGTAATGATTGGGGTTGATTAGGGTTTAGATTTGTGAGATAATATGTTATACGTATTGGTTTTAAAATATTAAGGGGGTGTTTTGTAATTTAATAAACTTGTGGGCCATTTTTAGAATATTGGTTAGATCAGTACTAAAGTGTAAAAATTATAACATGAGGGTCCTATGTGTAAGATTTTCAAGATTTGGATTTAAAATGAAATTAGGGTTTCGATTTGGAAATTACTTAAAGGGAGGGGTTAAAAGTGTAAATTCAGGAAACTTATGACTTTTCTGTGAAAGTAATGTTATTAGGGAGGTAATGTGTAAATTTGGGAATTTATGGGGTTGATTTGTAATTAATATGGAATTATGATTTAATTTATAAGTTTTGAAAACTATAAGGACTAAAAATGTAATTATGTGAAACTTAGGGTTGTAATTCATACAATACTTAATTTGGGATGTATATTCTGTAATTTAGTAAATTTGAGGGTTAGTTGTGTAGTTATGGATATTATATGGGTTAAAATGTAATTTATATATTTATAAGGTTTGTTTTGTAATTTTGACAATTAAAGGGTGTGAAGTGAAAAATTATGAAACTTAAAGGACTAAAATGTGGTTCTGAATGAAATATGTGTTTTAAGTTAGTAACTTGTAATATTTTCATTAAAACCTTTGACTTTGAAATATTGACATTTTAAACCCTAAGATATGGAAACTTGTCATAATTAACTCGGAACTATCAGAACTTGTTAAAATATACCCAATGTCCATGATATGTCTAATTATGACTTAATCTAAGAATGGGAACTTACCAAATATGGAAACTTACTAAATTTGGAAACCTGCTTAAAATGGAAAGTTACTTAAAATGGAAAGGCAGTTAATTAAGAATGATTTGTAATCCCCTTCTACTCCTTTAGGTGTGAAGAAGGAGAGACTTTGAGCTGTTCCCATATCCTGTGTTTGTTTCTGTTTGTGCTTTCGTCATAAGGTACAGATACTCTGCCCTTTTTCAGTAAGGGTGTCTTATTCCCTATATATTGATTTTGAGTTATGATTCAGTTAAGATTTCCCAAGCCATTGCTATGTTCCCGTTGTGTGAACCTTTGAGGTTACTTTTATGACTTTGAGATGCACCTTCTGATATATGACCTTTTGACATGACTTTGAGACATGACTCCTAGTTTGATACCCGAGCCATTTTCTGTTTTCCCAGCCAGGAAGGTAACCTGGCCATGTCTGTGATGCACCACTGGCATGACTCACGTGTGGGTGAGTGATTTCTCACACCGTCCCTTTTATATTATACTATGGCCATTATGACTTTGAGTTTTGGGGCGTATGGATTGCAATCCTAGGTTCGTTTTGTTTAGTGGATTTAACTATTACTTTGAGATTATGACTTTGAGGTGACTGGTGCCTGTGTGCAATACACGCCTTTTACATTTATCTGGGAGCTAGCTACTCCACCATTATGATACATGAGGACACCCCTCATATTATCTGGTTGCCTAAGAGGTATCCCCTCTGATTGTGAGATTATGACTGTGAGATTATGATTTTGAGATTTTGACTTTGAGTTTCTGGGCTCGTGGTGGATGACTAACCTATTTCATTCCTTACTATTCTTTTGCTTGCTTATACCTTATGACATTTCCCAGTGCTTCATATTATATTTCTGTTTCGTTATCTTTGCTTTGTATATGTATCTGTTCACTGAGCTTTTTAAGCTCAGCCGCATTTCTTTTCCTGCGGCAGGTTTTTAGTTTGGAGGCTGGGTATGAGTGAAGAGACCTTTGGACTTAGAAGACTTTGATAGTATTCTGAAGTAGAGACTATTGGAAGGAATTGCATTTGCAGACTTAGTATCTAGTTTTAGTTTCATTTGTAACCTTGTAAATTCAGTATTTCATTGTAACTTTTGAAAATGTTTGTATGACTATAGATGTATGCTCTGTTTGATCTGATATGAAACCATTATCGTGATATCTTAACCCTTGCCGGGTTGGGGTGTTACAATTATGGTATCTGAGATACAGGCTGCAACTCGTAATACATTTACCCTTGACCTTTGTAAGTTAGGGCCACTAAGTTTCCACTGTAGGCGCTCATAAGCTAACCTTTAAGATTTGCTTTAGGATTCCCCTATAGGAACTTAAGTTTTAACCAGTGAGGAATGGGTAGACTATAAGGCTTTTGTTTAAGTATCATTGCTTTCGCATCACTCTGATTCATGCATGTTTATTGAGATCACTTTTGGAGATTGAAAATTTACGCTTAACGCCACCTAAGATTCCGATTCCGACCTCTGATTCTTTTGTTGATCATTTTGATGTCTCTTCGAGTATTCTGAGAATTTCCATGACAATGACCTACTTGATACATTTTGTTAATTACTTTTGATAATCTATGAATCTTCTGACCCTATCTGAGTTCATCTTGAATATCTCCGTTACCATGAGAAGCCTGGTGGTGTTTTAATCACGAATATAAGAATGCTTTTCTCTCACTTTTGAACGATAAGTTTTGCGTTGCCGATCTGCTTTCACTGAATAGTTAACTTTGATTTTTATTCTGATAAAGGATAAGTGGATTGGTCATTGACGACTACCCTCCTATGTTTCATTTCGGTGTTTGAAGACGATTCTGAACTCCCTACCATGATTTTCGACTACTAAACTTTTGCTAATTCTACTTGATTTTGGTTCTTCACTCCCGACCTATTGGATAAGCAGTTTGATACTCCTCTGACCGGTCAGACGGTCATTTAATCCAAATGTGTTTGACACATTCTATTAATTGATTTCTGTGTTGGATAAATATGTACTCTGTCCTTGCAAGTCCATTACTACTCCTATGAGGACTCTGGTGATTATTAGCCATGGGCTGTGACGATAATTTTGTCTCAACGTGAAATTGTTAACTGAGCATGATGATGCTGATTACCGATATTTCATACGCCTCACTTTAGACAGTTATACTAGGTTCGTACTACCGATAACTCATAACCTACCTGACACTTATGCTAACTAGCCAAACAAGACTTCAACACCTTGAACTGTTCGCTCATCTGCCTCGACACTTTGATGAACCGTGTACTTAACCCTGAGTTATGAACTATCCGTCTGGCTTAGCGACCGTACTCATCCTACGAATCCGTTCACTTTTAAAATATTCGATTATGAGGTTTTTAAGTTGTGAATCGGCTGGCCCTCATACGCTGCCAGGGACTACTGTATCTGATTTGTGACCTTTAGTAATATGTTTCATCCCACTTTCGTTATGATAACCTTTAACCACTCAAATCTGTTAAGCTTAACGCCGCTATAGAAACCTTTACCTCAATCTCATGAATTGTCGATTGTCTCCTAACACCTATTATCCATCCTTAAAAACTTTGGCATTGGAAGTTTTGTTGTACAAATTTTCTGGTGTCCTCCGATGGGACTTTGGGGTTTTCCTCATGTTTGTGAAGTAAAATGAAATTTGAACCAATCCCAGTTGACGGACCATGATGCCATAGAAGTTGAGAAATTGGAGAAGATGATGGAAAATGATTTTGTTCACCTCAGTGTTTCATTTTGGATACTCTGTCAGCTTGTGAAGAAGAACGAGAAAACTTTGGCGTATTGACTATCGTAAACCCTATCTTGAAACGTTACTCGACGCCCTGCGCTTTCTGAAGTTAATTACTAGTCGAACCACCAAACTGTCCACCGAAGCATGAAGTAGGAGTGACATGATACCGAGAGATTTCTAGTCATTAAACGAAGATGTCTTTCGGATCATACCAATTGATTGGAAAAAAAAGGGAAGAGCAGCAACCGAAGACCAGGAAGTGAGTTTACTTAAGTGTATCTTCTGGGCATGTTTTAGTTTTGTTCGCGATAAAGAAGGATGGTAACTGGAAATATGTATGGAAGCTGAACCGTATTACTGTTAGGAGCCAATATTCCTCCACCCTGGAACGGCTATGTGTTTTGTTTAAATTCAGAGCGTGAAGTTTCCTTTCTGATGAATTGATTTTATTCTTGAAATCGCCTTCCGTATTCGTAAACGACTGCTATGACGGTTAGTGACGCTAATAGTATTAGCTAAAGCTCTGACGATTTTGTGAAGTTGATAGATGATATTTTCTCATGAGTACTGGGCATATGGTCATTGTATGACTTAATGTTACATTCGGAGATGAGGAAGAACATGAAAATCATTTTTGCACCTTGTTAGGAATTGACGATCATTTGTGTATTCTGAGAGATTGATGTTTGTTGAGAAAACGGTGTTCTTTGCCTGAGCTGGAGTTGACAACAACGGAGGCTACCCTGAAGAGTGAAGACATTCCTTTCAATACAGAATTGTGGGCGGTGCAGAAGACCTTTTCAAGATGGCGAACCTGGAGCTAATGAAGACGTACAGTCTCACTTCCCTATTTATCTTGGTTGTACTAAGATGAATTGAGAGCGGAAGTAGACTGGATGATGGAGAGACTGAAAGATCGTGCCAGAAATCCACAACACTCCATCACATTCCAAGAAGAAATGTGATGAAGCGAAAAGTGTACTGCTTTTAAGGGGTCATTTAAGCCCTAAATCGTATTTATTTGATCAAATATTGCCCTCAATCGTTCCTTTTGTCATTTTAGGTACTTTTGAGAAGAAATCTGGAAAAGGAGGCATTTTGGACGTTTTTGGAGCATAAAAGTGAAGAAAACGACAAAGTCTCAAAATTATGCTGGAAAGTACCTTTGACGGCGTCAGAAATTTCCCCAGACGGCGTCATGGCTTGGCAAGAAAAAGGTGGATATGAAATTTACTCATGATAAGCCAGAGAATTTTGCATGAAAAATCTGACGGCGTCACCTTTTGAAGTGATCAAGGTCGTCACGGCTTAATTTAAAGAGGGACGGCGTCAAGCTTATTTCTGACGGCGTCAAGCCTTGATAAGCCAGAACGGATTTTGGAGGTCTAAAGAGGGACGACGTCAGGAAGGCCATCCGGGAACCCTAAAAGCGGCGAGGTGACGGCGTCAGAATCTACAACGTGACGCCGTCAGCCCTTAATCTCTATATATAGTTTTGCAATTTTTTGTCATTAGGGTGGAACTTTGTGTGTAACCTTTTGGGAGGAAACCCTAAGACGATTTTAGCAGCTTTTTCAAGGCTTTTTGCCTTGAGATCTTCCATGTTACATTGAAGATAAGTTATCAATTAATCATTCAATATGTCTATGTGTTGTTTGATTCTATCTTGTTCTTGTCTTTTGTTTAACATGCTAGGCTAGGTTTTCTTTGTGTTTGCTTAGATCTAATGAAACCTAGCTATTGATTATTGGTTATTAGTTGTATTGGATGATTGTTCATCTATGTTAGGCTTAAGAAAACTGGCTAACTTCCTATTCGGTAACTTGCTTGAACGTCTTAAGAAACATGAACCAATGCGTACTAAAGGTTTTTATGGTTGTATTTAATGCATGAGCGAATTCTAGTGATCCCATGTTAGGAGCTTCCTAGCCGGCTCGACATAGGAGTGAAGTAGGAGCTTGTAGAGTTGGGGAAGTACGTACGCCACCCCACGATTGGTATTAAGGAATACACCCGTCATCCACGCGACTAATACACACTAATCAACCGGTAAAAGATAGTTAGGGAGTAAGGAAATCTAAGTAAACACATTTCTCTCCATATAAGTTTCACCACATTTTCATTTTCGTTATTTTATTTTACTTGCATTTGTAGTTATTTGGGTTAGTTGACTAGCAACTAATTCCGCCCACTCCTTCAAACCCGAGATTTTACTTGCTTTCTTAAAAAATTATAAAAACATAAAAAGAATCTTTTCTCACCCTTAGACCTATTAGAGTAGTTTTTCATACCTAACGAACACTATTCCCTGTGGAGAACGATCAATCCCCCGTACTTACCACTACACTATACTACATCGGTCAGGTACACTGCCTGGTGGGGTTGTAAGCCTCTTGAGATCCCTCGAGAGGTAAAACCTGTTGTAAGGTTGCAAAACCACGCATCAAGTTTTTGGCGCCGCTGCCGGGGAATAGTTATTGTTTAGGTTGAGATTTTTATTTTATTAGGTCTACTCACTAGATTCCTTTCTAGTGGGATTTTTATTTTATTTTTCTAGGATTTTTTTAGTCTATCTTTTTCTTTGTGCCCTTTGTTTGTAAAACCATTTTTCATTTGTCAATATGGCGGATGAAATTCCATTTAGATCATTAACAATAGAGGAACAATTACTTTACATGGATAGATTTGCTTCCTGTTGTTCCAATGAATTTTTAAGTGATCTTAGATATATACAAGAGGAGATGGGTGTAAAGTTTGATAGGTTTGATGAATTATGTGCATGTGCGGCTTCTATTAAACAATCATTGTTAGGATCAACTCCTTTTAGTGAAACCCTTTGGAAAAAATTTGAGGAAAGCTTCCTAACCTTGAACCATAAGTTGAATGAATTGATGGGTTTATATACATCACAACTTGAGGAAACAAATGAGGAGGATTTATCCGACTATAGGTACCATGAGCAAGAAGACCTAGTTTTTAAGAACATGGACCTTGAATTGGACCAAGATTGTGAGATGGTTAGTGTTGAACTACCTAGTTGCATGAGTGGGATAGATTTCACCAAAACATATGACACGCATGAGGAATCCTTTAGGCAATTGGAACATAGTAATCAAGTTGAATATTACTATGAATCGGACTTAGAATTTCAAATGGCTAGAGAAGGATTTGAGATACTTAGGAATGTGTTTAGGTTAGATCCTACCAAAACACATGATGAACATATAGGTGATTTAGATACAATGGAGAATGAGGTTAGAAATGCAAGACCACCAAGTACCCCACAAGTCCTACCATCATTTGAGGCACACACACCGCCCGTAACTTACCCGGAAAAAGTAGAAGAGACTATAGGAACCCCAATAGAGGTAGAGCCCTTGGACCAAACACAACTAGAAGAAATAGATTTGAATAATTGTAGTCACAACCTTTCTTTTAGTTCTATGGAAGTTCCTAGTTTTGATGAACCGGAGCCTCAACCGAGACCCTTACCCAATTTTCCATCCTTGGATGAAAAGTTAGGAATTAAAATAGGTCCCGATCCACCCATCAAACCATATAGTCCGGGTAGTTTTACGATAAAGGTAGTAGACTCTAAGCCTTGTAGAGAGGAAGCCAATATAGGAGTGAACCATGACCTTACATACTTACATCACCCATTTATGGTTGATCATAAGAAACATTATGGGTTTAAACCGGGTCTATTGGGTCAAGATGGATTCCCAATTAGGAGTCTCTCGAAGTTGTTAGAAAATGATCCCTTTTTAGGAGAACACTTTAACTCACCCATTGACCAAAGTGAACTAGGTAAGGTTATGATGAAAGGAGCACACCCCTTTGAGCATATAATTCATCCACCAATCTTTCCTCACGTGGCATACTCCTACCGAGCTGGTGTGTATCGCTACTATCACCCGCACTTAATCCTAAGTGTAGGAAAAACCTCTCCTTTATCCGTTAAATAAGGGTAGAGTCAGGCTCGTGACTCGAACAAAAACAAGCGCTTCTTGGGAGGCAACCCAAGCTTTATTTGCTTTGTGTGTTTATTTATTTGTTTGTTTGATTTTATTTGCTTCCGCATGTATGTTTAATTTTTATTATTATTGATTCATGTTCAAAACTAAATTGTGAAAATGCTTTATCTTGTTTTTAACTTCGTCTTAACTACATATAAAGGTATTTTGCAAAAGTTAAGTGTAAGGGAAATCCAAATCGGTTTATTAGAACAAATGAACATGAATCGTAATAATAATAAATTAACATACATATTAGTATTTGTTTGAGTCAAATGCTTGTATCGAGTCATAATGATTTTTGCAGGATTTCCAGGAAGTAAGGTATAGGTTTTTCCAAAAAAAAAAAAAAAAATCCGGAAACTTAACATGAGAATTCTGTCAGATCATTTCTGACGGCGTCAGGGTTTACAACCTGACGGCGTCAGGTTTAATTTTCTGAAAATTTTTGAAAGTTTTGTTTTCATAAAAAGTTTTTATTAAATCTCTAACTTATAATCTCCAGGAATCTGCAAAATTATCATTCCACAAGCATTATATCCTCATATAGAGTTTATCCCGCCGATGTTATGCAGGTTTTCGTGTTTGTTTTCTCAGGTTTAACAGGTTATTTTGGACAAGGAAATGTTTGTTGGATCAAGCTTATGGCGATGCATTAGTCATGGAGCTTCAACATTACTTTGGAAGAAGATCTAACCATGTTGCCACATTATCCACCGAGCGAATCAGGGGAGTATTTGATTTCATTCTTTTACCTTATTTACTTTTACATTTGTTATTTGAACATTGGGGACAATGTTCATCTTAAGTGTAAGGGGGGGGGGGGTAAAAGTACGATACTTTAGAGAATACAATTGCACTTGATTTTTGTTTGTTTGATGGTAGATGTGTAATAAAACTGAGATAAATACCTGTTAGGGCAATTTTAGTGCCAAATTTAAAATTTTTTACAACATTTAGGAGTGAAACTTTAGTTCTAATAAGCGTCTCACGGATAGGAGTTATATGACTAGCACAAAAACCGTACCACTAAAAAAATTTTCCACCCCAAATATGTGAGGTTCGCCCCTAGAATTGGTAGGAAAAGCATTTATGCTATGATGTGTGTACCGGTAGCACTTAGATTCTAGAACTTGCGTTAGGACCATTCCAAGGCCACAAGTGAGACTACATTCGTGTAGTTAGATTTACTACATGATAAGAGGCATTAGGATTAACCCATTGTTTTACACCTATGTTTTTGTTATAATTACATTGGCTACATTGGTCAAGTAATTCTCCCACACCCTTTGCGTTGTACTCATTTTTAGTACACGATACCCCTAGTACACCCCTCAGAGCCTATCTTTTCATTTCGACCTTTAAGCATTTTACTTAAAGGAAGAATTTGTTACACCCCACTTAAATGTACACACAAATCGCCTTAGCCTACCTTGTATGCACTCATTTTTAGTGCATTATTGTTACAACATTTGTTTAAACCCAAGTTAATTATCTAGTTGATTACATGGTTGCTAAGTCGAGTCATATCCTTGTACATATTGTTTTGGGACGATTGGGACTCATGGGTAAAGTACTAGTGTAATGGAGTAATGGGGAAGAACATCATTTATTACCCCCATATGTGCTAAATATTTTTAAAAGTACTCCAAGTTTTTCGATTATCTTAATTCGAGTCATTAGAATAGTTGTTTGTAAAGTTATGTAAAAGTTCAAGTGTAAGGGGAATGCAACGCCCCTATGATGTATTATTTTGGATAGTAGGGCAAAAGTGTATGCAAAAATTTAAAAAAAAAAAAAAAAAAAAAAAAAAAAAAAAATCGAAAAAACCAAGAAAAATACAAAAAAAAATGAGAAAAAGAAAAATAGAAAAAACATACGGACTACCATCCCGTTTCATTTTATGTTTATTTTATGTTTTTGTTATTTTATTTTTAGCTTAAGATTGAGTCGAGTCTTGGCTTAGCAACATTGTATAGTACATGTAATTGATCAAGATCTTTAACTCGCCACCAGTAAAATATCCTTTATCCAACAAAACCGTGTTTTCCTTTTCCCTACACCTCACGTTATAACCCATGTAAAAGCCCTCTTTGATAGTTTATCTTAGGTGCTTACGCCTAGTGGAGGAGGTTTTCGATCCTTTCCCAAGCTTATGGTAATCTATTTGCTATGACAGGTAGTGAGAGATATTATCCGTTTTCATTTATGAGATTTATTTTGATGACACCTGAGAGATGTGAGTATCTAAACACTACTTGTGAGGTGCTAGTATGTAATCTCCATGCTTATTATGATTAAAGTGGAACGACTATTTGTTGTAATTACTTTTATGTTAGCATTAAATGACCCCTAACTTGTATTTTGATTAGAATAAAAGCGCATTTGCTTGAGGACAAGCAAATCTCAAGTGTAAGGGTATTTGATGAAGCGAAAAGTGTACCGCTTTTAAGGGGTCATTTAAGCCCTAAATCGTATTTATTTGATCAAATATTGCCCTAAATCGTTCCTTTTGTCATTTTAGGTACTTTTGAGAAGAAATCTGGAAAAGGAAGCATTTTGGACGTTTTTGGAGCATAAAAGTGAAGAAAACGACAAAGTCTCAAAATTATGCTGGAAAGTACCTTTGACGGCGTCAGAAATTTCCCCAGACGGCGTCATGGCTTGGCAAGAAAAAGGTAGATATGAAATTTACTCATGATAAGCCAGAGAATTTTGCATGAAAAATCTGACGGCGTCACCTTTTGAAGTGATCAAGGTCGTCACGGCTTAATTTAAAGAGGGACGGCGTCAAGCTTATTTCTGACGACGTCAAGCCTTGATAAGCCAGAACGGATTTTGGAGGTCTAAAGAGGGACGGCGTCAGGAAGGCCATCCGGGAACCCTAAAAGCGGCGAGGTGACGGCGTCTGAATCTACAACGTGACGCCGTCAGCCCTTAATCTCTATATATAGTTTTGCAATTTTTTGTCATTAGGGTGGAACTTTGTGTGTAACCTTTTGGGAGGAAACCCTAAGACGATTTTAGCAGCTTTTTGCCTTGAGATCTTCCATGTTACATTGAAGATAAGTTATCAATTAATCATTCAATATGTCTATGTGTTGTTTGATTCTATCTTGTTCTTGTCTTTTGTTTAACATGCTAGGCTAGGTTTTCTTTGTGTTTGCTTAGATCTAATGAAACCTAGCTATTGATTATTGGTTATTAGTGTGTTATTAGTTGTATTGGATGATTGTTCATCTATGTTAGGCTTAAGAAAACTGGCTAACTTCCTATTCGGTAACTTGCTTGAACGTCTTAAGAAACATGAACCAATGTGTACTAAAGGTTTTTATGGTTGTATTTAATGCATGAGCGAATTCTAGTGATCCCATGTTAGGAGCTTCTTAGCCGGCTCGACATAGGAGTGAAGTAGGAGTTCATAGAGTTGGGGAAGTACGTACGCCACCCCACGATTGGTATTAAGGAATACACCCGTCATCCACGCAATTAATACACACTAATCAACCGGTAAAAGATAGTTAGGGAGTAAGGAAATCTAAGTAAACACATTTCTCTCCATATAAGTTTCACCACATTTTCATTTTCGTTATTTTATTTTACTTGCATTTGTAGTTATTTGGGTTAGTTGACTAGCAACTAATTCCGCCCACTCCTTCAAACCCGAGATTTTACTTGCTTTCTTAAAAAATTATAAAAACATAAAAAGAATCTTCTCTCACCCTTAGACCTATTAGAGTAGGTTTTCATACCTAACGAACACTATTCCCTGTGGAGAACGTTCAATCCCCCGTACTTACCACTACACTATACTACATCGGTTAGGTATACTGCCTGGTGGGGTTGTAAGCCTCTTGAGATCCCTCGAGAGGTAAAACCTGTTGTAAGGTTGCAAAACCACGCATCAAAATGCAGGAGGCTCGACGAACCAGACACCAGTTCCCGATTGTGGTTTCACTCCCGATTGATAGACAGACGAAGACAGAATTACCGGACTGGAAGAGATTGGATGTGTTGAATGAACGGAGTTTTGAAACAGACCTTTCATATTTGGAAGAATTGATTCTATGAAGATCGAAGTTCTTAGCGACTAACTTTCATTTTGTTAACCCTCTTAAGTTTCGTTATATCGTTAAAAGATCCTCTCATGATCTAAGTTCCCTAGAAGCATTTCAGTTTGTGTCTATTTTCGTATGTTCGATGGTGGCTTGTTTTGAGAGATTTTGGTAAATTGTGGAAGATGTGGTGCCTGTGACGGCGTACCTCATTTTAATTGGCAACCTGGGATTTTGATACGCATGCGAATAGTTTGTTTTTCTCTCTTGACTATGACATTTGATCTGGTTGACCTCTGAGACTGTAGAAGTACTAGGTGGATTAAGATAGGTGGTTTTGATTTCAACTTGAGATAAAATATGACCATCATGAGGGCATAGTTATATGATGCCAGTATTATGACGTCTGGCCAACGTGATAATACTTACATCATATAACGTGCACTTGTTGTGGGCATAGGATATTTTGAGAAGTGCCTTAGAACCTTAGAAATTCTAATATCTGATTGAGACGTTAGGATTCGCTCTGCCTTTGCGCTTAAATCTGCCTTCACCGTTTTGCGAGTTGATACGTCTGGATTCTCGACACACGTTTGCCGACCTCTGTACTTCCGATAAGAATCTTAGGTTCTGTTGTAGAGCTTTCTGCCAATTGATGTTATTAAACAATCTGTTTCCTGTCTGTATGGATTCGATCTGTTACTATGAAGGAGCACATCTATGTTTTGCTATATATAAGTTTCGCATTCGATGAATCTGATTAAGATGATCTGTTATGAATTAAGATGAGAGATTTTGGATTTTGAGAAAACAAGACCTGTCTGTTTATGAGAATACCTCTGAAAGGTTACATTAAAGACGAGACTATTTGAAAATCTGAGGAGGTAAGCATATTTATCATCCTCATATCTTCTGCGATTCGTTACGCTTTCATCTGATTTGTTTAATCAAATCCTATAGGCGGCATACCCGTCAAATCCTACGTAATTCCTGTATCTCCCTCGGGAGATGACGATTATCGTTTATTCCATTTGGTATGTCATCCTTTCGATCGGGATTCAGTATGGTATGTCCTTTCTGAAGGAACCGGAACTAGTCTTTCATATTTCCGTTCACAGTCAGATGTGTTTCCGTTTCGTTTCACTTCAATTTTCGAGGAAGAAAAATTTTTTTTAGAGGGGAAGAAGTTGTAACACCTAAAGTCTGAAGAACATGTAAAAGACCAAAATGCCCCTATGATTTAAAAAACTTAATAAAAAGTTTATAAAGTACCGAATCAAACCCGAACTTCTGGAAATTGACAAGATATGATACCAAATAATTTTGGCGACTACGTTTAACATTTTTACAAGTTACAAAATTTAGAAAATACCCAAAATACCCCTCATGGTTTGAATTATAATTATTTCATTTATAATTACACATTTAAACATATAAAAATTCAAAATAAAAGTTCAAAGGATAAAATTTGGAAAGGGTCATCATGGGCCTAATTTTAGGCCTCCAACCCTCCCCCTAAACTCAGCCAAATCAATTATAATAACCAAATACATTGTTTCCTTCCATAAAACCCTAAACCGAAACTTTTAACACACACTAAAATCAAATACGCCTCCATCAGGCCATATATAATTCATCTAGCAATTTTCTAGGCTTGTGCATAATCCAAGAGAGCTAATAAAATTGGTTTGGAGATTTAAGGTTCATTCTTTTGGTCGCTACATTTAATTCTTGTCGAAAACTCAATCCGTGAGGTATAATTCAAAAAACTATTTCCATATGTTAAATAATTGATCTAGTATTTTTCTTATACTTATTATATCATATATGATCTGTGAAAAATGTGGGAATCGAATCATGCAAGCTTTAAGTGGTCGAATGGATTTAAAATGTGTAAAATGGATTAATTATGGAAAGCATTTTAAACGATTTTTCTGGGTGCCCTTGATAATTTTTATGAGTTAGTTGATCATGGTATAAGCTGGGAAAAATGCTAATTCGAATTATAGATGCTTGTGTTAGTCGTTTTGGAATTAATTCATTAAAATGGGTGTAAATTCTAATATATCGAAAACGAATTTTTGAGGCATGGAAATTATTTTTCTTAGACTCTATAGAAAGTATATGATCCAGGAAAAATAAGACTTGATTTTTAGAAGCTCAAAATGTCGATTTGGGAATTAATTTAAAATCGGATTTTTGGAACTAAAATAGAGAAAAATGTGGAATTAGGGTTTTCGATGGGATTAGGGTTTGTAAACCTGGATTTGAATTTTAAATGATGTAATTATGATTTGTAAATTATTGGGTAATGATTGGGGTTGATTAGGGTTTAGATTTGTGAGATAATATATTATACGTATTGGTTTTAAAATATTAAGGGGGTGTTTTGTAATTTAATAAACTTGTGGGCCATTTTTAGAATATTGGTTAGATCAGTACTAAAGTGTAAAAATTATAACATGAGGGTCCTATGTGTAAGATTTTCAAGATTTGGATTTAAAATGAAATTAGGGTTTCGATTTAGAAATTACTTAAAGGGAGGGGTTAAAAGTGTAAATTCAGGAAACTTATGACTTTTCTGTAAAAGTAATGTTATTAGGGAGGTAATGTGTAAATTTGGGAATTTATGGGGTTGATTTGTAATTAATATGGAATTATGATTTAATTTATAAGTTTTGAAAACTATAAGGACTAAAAATGTAATTATGTGAAACTTAGGGTTGTAATTCATACAATACTTAATTTGGGATGTATATTCTGTAATTTAGTAAATTTGAGGGTTAGTTGTGTAGTTATGGATATTATATGGGTTAAAATGTAATTTATATATTTATAAGGTTTGTTTTGTAATTTTGACAATTAAAGGGTGTGAAGTGAAAAATTATGAAACTTAAAGGACTAAAATGTGGTTCTGAATGAAATATGTGTTTTAAGTTAGTAACTTGTAATATTTTCATTAAAACCTTTGACTTTGAAATATTGACATTTTAAACCCTAAGATATGGAAACTTGTCATAATTAACCCGGAACTATCAGAACTTGTTAAAATATACCCTATGTCCATGATATGTCTAATTATGACTTAATCTAAGAATGGGAACTTACCAAATATGGAAACTTACTAAATTTGGAAACCTGCTTAAAATGGAAAGTTACTTAAAATGGAAAGGCAGTTAATTAAGAATGATTTGTAATCCCCTTCTACTCCTTTAGGTGTGAAGAAGGAGAGACTTTGAGCTATTCCCATATCCTGTGTTTGTTTCTGTTTGTGCTTTCGTCATAAGGTACAGATACTCTGCCCTTTTTCAGTAAGGGTGTCTTATTCCCTATATATTGATTTTGAGTTATGATTCAGTTAAGATTTCCCAAGCCATTGCTATGTTCCCGTTGTGTGAACCTTTGAGGTTACTTTTATGACTTTGAGATGCACCTTCTGATATATGACCTTTTGACATGACTTTGAGACATGACTCCTAGTTTGATACCCGAGCCATTTTCTGTTTTCCCAGCCAGGAAGGTAACCTGGCCATGTCTGTGATGCACCACTGGCATGACTCACGTGTGGGTGAGTGATTTCTCACACCGTCCCTTTTATATTATACTATGGCCATTATGACTTTGAGATTGACTTTGAGTTTTGGGGCGTATGGATTGCAATCCTAGGTTCGTTTTGTTTAGTGGATTTAACTATGACTTTGAGATTATGACTTTGAGGTGACTGGTGCCTGTGTGCAATACACGCCTTTCACATTTATCTGGGAGCTAGCTACTCCACCATTATGATACATGAGGACACCCCTCATATTATCTGGTTGCCTAAGAGGTATCCCCTCTGATTGTGAGATTATGACTGTGAGATTATGATTTTGAGATTTTGACTTTGAGTTTCTGGGCTCGTGGTGGATGACTAACCTATTTCATTCCTTACTATTCTTTTGCTTGCTTATACCTTATGACATTTCCCAGTGCTTCATATTATATTTCTGTTTCGTTATCTTTGCTTTGTATATGTATCTGTTCACTGAGCTTTTTAAGCTCAGCCGCATTTCTTTTCCTGCGGCAGGTTTTTAGTTTGGAGGCTGGGTATGAGTGAAGAGACCTTTGGACTTAGAAGACTTTGATAGTATTCTGAAGTAGAGACTATTGGAAGGAATTGCATTTGCAGACTTAGTATCTAGTTTTAGTTTCATTTGTAACCTTGTAAATTCAGTATTTCATTGTAACTTTTGAAAATTTTTGTATGACTATAGATGTATGCTCTGTTTGATCTGATATGAAACCATTATCGTGATATCTTAACCCTTTCCGGGTTGGGGTGTTACATTTCTCCTCCTTTGTGGTTTCTTTCTCGTCTTCGTCACTATCACTCCATGCTCCTCCAACGAATGCCTTTATGTTTTGCTCCTTTGACATCATAGGACATCTTCCGATGAGATGATTTGGATCACCGCATTTGAAGCACTTTCTCTCGCTCTTGCTACCTTTGTCGTCTTTGTTTCTTTGGAGTGTCTTTCTTTCGTCATGTGGTTGTCTAACGAATCTTCCTCGTCTTTTGAAAAACTTTTTGAAGTCTCTTACGGCCATGGCATATTCTTCGTCATCACTATCGGAGGTTGAGCTATCCTCGTCACTTGATGCTTTCCTAGCTTTCAACGCGATTGAATTGCTTTGTTTTTTCTTTCCTTTGACCATCTCGGAGTCTTTCTTGATTATTGCTTCGTGGACCTTCAAGTTGCCAATCAACTCGTCAAGTTGAAGAGTTGACAAGTTCTTTGATTCTTCAATTGCCGTAACTTTAGCTCGCCATTTTGGATGAAGAGCCCTAAGAAATTTCCTAACAAAATTCTTACTAGAAAAACTCTCATCAAGTGCCTTTAAACTTGTGATGATTGTGTTAAACCTAGCAAAAGCATTATCAATTGATTCCTCTTCCGGAATCGTAAATTGTTCATATTGTTGAACAAGAAGATCTATTTTATTATCTTTGACTTGACTATTACCTTGGTGAGTTATTAGTAAAGAGTTCCAAATTTCTTTTGCGGTTTCACACATAAAGATCCTTTCGTATTCTTTACGTGGTAACGCATTATAAATAACCATTTTTGCCTCATTATTTTTAGAAAGCTTTCTTTTTAAATCATCACTTTGATTTTCAAAAGGTACTACTTCATCCATTTTAGTTTCAAAATTATGTTGAATGGGTAAAAAATCACCGTTAGTAATAACATGCCAAATATCTAGATCTCTTGATTTCACATAAGTTTCGAATCGATTTTTCCAATATAGAAATCCATCACTTTCAAATAGTGGTGGTCTTTGCATAGATTGCCCTTCTAAATATTTTTCAGATTCCATAGATCGTTTCAAGTTTTAAAATACAGTTTATTTTAAAAATCTTGTTTGACGTGGCTCTTGATACCAATTGTGGAAAACTAGAAGGGGGGTTGAATAGTTTTACGTCTTTTTAATTTATGAAAACTTTTGTTTACTTTTTAAAACTTCGATTCTATCTTATGTGAATTCAACTCTTGATCAATATGAACAAATATAAACAAATATAGATAAGCAATGCAAGTAAAGAAATTATAATGAAATGAAAGATAGAGATGGAAAGATTAAACCACAACACGGAGATTTATAGTGGTTCGGCTACAAGGACACCTTCCTTGCCCTACTCCACTCCTCGAGTCACCTACTCGAGAGTTTTCTTCACTATGTCAACAAACTCCCTTATGGCGGAGAAACCTTACACAACTTTAGCTTACACCGGTTTAACGACACAAAGCTAGATGTCGAGTTCTAATCATAGCTAGAACCAATCTCACGACTTGTACACAACTTCTACACAACTTAATCACGACTGCTTCACGATGGCTTCACGACGGCTTCACGACCTCTTCGCGACTTCTTCACCACGACTACTTCACGACTACTTCACAACTATTTCTACACTACTTCTTTACAACACAACTAGTTACTTACACTTAGATCTACTTATCACAACTATACAACACTTTACACAACTACAATGATGATATGATTTAAGCTATAATACTTCTTCTCTGGTTGAAGGAGTATTCTTCTTTTGCTCTTTGATGGTGGAAGCTTGGATCACTTGGAAACCAATGCTTAAGAGAATATGATCAAAGGCTTTCTAGAAAGGATTTACAAGATTTAAAATAGAAGATTTGGGGTGCAAAAGGTGAGTAAAAATACAGGAGAAGGCTGGTATTTATAGGCAGAAAACTGGACAGCTGGAAGCTAGGGGAGCGTGGCCGGCCCCCTTAAATAGGGGGGCGGTCCCTTTAATTTTAAGGGGGCCGCCTGGCATAATTAAGGGGGCCGCCCTCCCTAGCCGTTGCCCAGTTTTGTCTTTTTGTGGGGAAGGTTTTTCTGGAATATTTTTACTGATTTTGGTTGAAAATTTGAATTCATAAATTTATAATGAATTAAATCTTTTTATTTATTACCAAAAATGTTTTTCTAAAAGATATAAAATGTTTTTGATATTTTATAAAAAATCTAGTGTTTAAGAAAATGTTCCTTTGATCATATAATGCATTAAGCATTAGTTCATTCATACCTTAAGTGATTTGAGTTGTAGAAATAGATATTTACAACTAAATACTTGTTTACGTCATAATTTTCCGATTAATGATTTTACATTTTGTGATTATCAAAACGTAGAGATATCGAGAAATATTAATAACGTGTTTAGGCATTATTTATATCAACAGAGGAGAAGGTTTTCTATTTATAGGCCTGAGCTAGGGTTTCAGAAGCTTCAGGATCTCAATTCTCAGCCCTTTGATCAACCTTGGCCTCCAATCCATAAATTTCGACCCTTGGATCAAATATGTGATGTGTTCTAACCAATAATATTGCTGGGATTTGCCACGTTAGCATTCCTTCTTGTCACGTGTGTCAGAGAGTTCCTATAAATACTTGTTGTACGGGTAATTAATGGTGGGAGCAAGGTAATTTTTGGAGAAGAAAGAAGAACAGTAAGGGCGGGTAAAAGGTTTTGGGTATTTTTATTATTCTTTGACTTGGGGGTCGGGTGTTGACCTGGGTTAAGAAAAGGGTATCCGGGTTAAGATAAAATGTGTGGATCGGGTTTTAATTAAAAATGGGAGGTGGGCTGTTGTGGTTGGCTGATAGAGTGGGCTTTGTGTATTTTTTTATGGATTGGGTTTTGTTTTTGTAATAAGTAGTTAAAGTTTTAGTTAAGTATTTGTGGTGAATTTGAATTTAACTCATAGGGACTATTTCTGCCAATCTTCAAAAAATTAAATCCAAGGGCTTTTCTTGACATTCTGAAATTCTTCAAGGACTATTGTTGTAAATTAGAAATAATCCAAGGGCTGTCTTGAAGTATAGAGCTTAAGTATCTTCCCTGGCTTCGGCTTTAATTCTCTTTCCATTCTCGTGCCCGGTTTTTGCCATTTTTTCTTGATTTTGTCCTTTTTTCGAGATATCCGCACCTGCATGTAAACAAACACAAAAACACAAATATATTTGGCATTTTGGTTAGTTTTTGGTCGTTTTGGTCTTAATTTGGTCAAAGAAAAGGTATGTGTTTAAGCACATACCAAAATCCCCCAGACTAAGATATTGCTGTGTCTTCACGCAATGTTATAAAAACACGTTTTTGAAACCAAAAATTTCTAACATCTTTTTACTAACTTTGAAAAGTAGCAAAATTTTCAAAAGAGATTAAGAAATAATAAGTTTTAAAAACTCCCCATTTTTCCATTTTATTCTATTTTTATATTTTTCTTATTTTCAAGTGACGACTTTGTTGACAGTCATTATCTATCAAATAACTTTTAGGGTCAACGAGTAGGAAACACGACTCATAAAGAAGTGACCATACGGATAAAATTCGTCATCCTTGATTTTTAACGAGTCCCCAAACTAAGCTCAAAAACGAAATCTTTATTATTTACAAGTTAGATGCCAACACTACCCATGGAAGTTACTTGTGTAATTACCTCTTGCTCCCATTTTCCTAATTTGCCACTATTTATTTTATTTTTTGGTGAGAAATGAATTGTATCATATTTTCTCTTTTCGATAGGTTTTTAGTCCGATTAAGACGCTAAGTAGTTTTCAATCTTCTCTCGAGAACCGTTGCTTTGAAAATGAGGTCCACATCAAGGATTTTATTTATATTTTTGACTTTTGCATTTTTTCTCTTTTTCATTCATCACCATCTTTTTTTTTCATTTTTCACCATTATTTTTTTTTAATTTTTTATTTTTTTTTATCACTAACTTTTCACTTGCGTACCCTAAACGACGGATCTTCACGGTTTAGTTCCAAGACCTTACACCTTCCGGAATAAAGGATACAAGGGCCGTTACAACGGAGTGTTCCAAGACTCTAGATATTCCTGAAATGAGGATCCAAGGTGGTTAGACCAAGACCTCACACATTCCTGAACTAGAGGTCCAAGGGCTGATGCAAGAGGGTAGCCAAAACCTAAACGTCTTATGGAAATAAGGATCCAAGGCCCGATCTCGAATCCGTAGCTTAGAGTACTTAACTTATTATTATTAAACGTATTTATTTAGTAACCTTGATTTGTACCCAATTTTTAAAGCAAGGATTCTTTTAAGAAGACCAAAAACTAATCATCGGCAAAACCTAACATCTTTAATTATTCTTACAGTTATATATGGTGAAACAATTTTGTGGGAGCAAAAGGCCACAAGTAACTTTGATGAGCTCCAAAGAGAACCAACTACTCCACGCTTAGCATCTAACTTCTAAATAAACTCTATCATTTCTCGTTCTTCGCAAATTTAAAATCTTAAATAATAAGATCCGCGAATGCTTAGCCAACAAAGGTTAAGGGGACAAGCTAGGGCTCAACACGCCCGATCAAGTCAGAATTTTATTCCTACTCTCACCAGCGGAAAGTCAACAAACTGTCAAAATTTATTATATTTTTGCACAAAATTTTTAAATTTTTCTCATTTTTTTGGAGGAAAAACGGGATTGCGAGAGTAAACGGCAAAAATGCAAGGCAAAAATCAAATCGAAAGATGACCCCCCCCCCAGACTAAAACGAGACATTGTCCTCAATGTCTTAAAGGTAAGGGTTCTCCTACATAAATCTAAGGCCGTTTATTAATTATGCCAAAGATAAACATTACACGATAAGATTAAGGATATCGGATGAGGAACGAATGATGAAACTCGAGTGGAGAGAAGCAAACCACGAGCACGAGAGTCTTCATTATTCAGGAAAATCCTGGACACATCACAAAAAACCATGAAACACAAGATATGGAAGAGGAAGCCCTCCTCACTTTTATTAAGAAAATAGAAAAGAAGATAGAAGGATAAGCATGGAGTGCCTCCCACGAAGCGCTTTGTTTTTTATCGAGTCGTATAGCTTAGACTCGCCCCGAATTTAATTGTTCTTGGGGGAGCATGTGGAAAAGATACTCTCAATCGGACTTTCGTTCAAGAGGTTTGGATAAACATTGAAACAAATGAAAGTTCCTCTCCGATGAGACACCCACGGTATTAAGAAAGAGTAACCATAATTGATGATACCGGGGTCAAAGATTGTATCCTCACTCCCAACGGAGTGAAGGAAAGGAGCAATCACATCAAATGTGATGAAAGGGAGAAATTTTTTGATGATTATCATGAAATACTCTTCATCATCAAAAACAAATTTATCATTAAAGCTCTTAGGTGCAATTGCAACAAAAGTCTAGGGAGGGAGGGTCGGGATGATATCATCAACAAGTACATTCTTATGACTATGTACACCTCCCCCCAGACTAGAATCTTCCTCAAGATCAAAATAGAAATGATCGTATTCCGGAAGGATATAAAGAGAGAGAGAGAGTTCACCGGAGAACTCTGCATGATAAAGATCATTCATATCAAAAAGAAATGAGTCATACTCGGGAAGAGAGAAATAAGCATGAGAAGTGGTACTGCCACTACTCGTCTCTTCCGAATGATCAATATCAAAGCAAAAAGCTTCATAAGCTGAGAGAGAATAATCAGGATGAGAAGTGGGATTGCCACTACTCTTCTCGTTGTCATCAAAGATAAAACTCTCATATTCGGGCACAGCATCCTTGAGCTCGAGCTTCAAAGGATCTGATGGCTTTTCATCAACATTAACTTCTTCAATAACTTCCTTCGGGGGGAGGGAAAATAACGGTTCATCAAAAATCATCTTTTCTAATAATGGAGCATCTCCCCCCGGATCACTATCGGCATCAACAATTTCTGGCGAAATTGTATCATCAATAAAGAAAACCTCGAGCTCTTCCATAGAGATATCACTTCCCTCAAACGGCATGAGAGAAGGGGAAGAGTCGGTAGTGATAGGTTCAGAAGATAGAGTGGGATTGCCACTCTGGGATTGAATTGATATCTGAACAATATCTTCTTCAAAAGGTTCATCCTCATCACTCTCATCAGAGTATGTAAACTGAAAAGTGTTAGGATGACCTGGTCCTTGTTGGCAATGTTGATTTGTATAACTTTTGTGATTGCCAAGGACCCCAATTTGTGCAATCTCTGCGGAAATGTAATCGGAATAATGATCATTCAAAATAGTGGTAGAGTCGTAAAAGACTTCAGCGTCCCACTGATAATGATGATGTGTCATATTCTCGATTAAATCGTAAGCTTCTTGAGGAGTCTTCCGCATGAGATTGCCTCCGGCAGCCAACATGATTTTGTCTCGATCAATCATACTTATGCCATGATAAAAGGTGAGGATTTGATCAAGAAGCAAAATTCTATGATCAGGACATTTTTGTAGCAATGATTTGAATCTCTCCCAAGCTTCAAATACTGATTCCTTGGAAAATTGCCGAAAATTCAGAATGTCTTTCCGAAACTGCAACGTTTTAGAATATGGAAAGTATTTCGAAAGAAACTTAAGGGCCATCTCTTCCCAAGTATGAATTGAATGGGTTTTAAGAGTGTAAAACCAATATTCAGCTTCGTGGGTTAAAGATAATGGGAAGAGATTCAAACGGATGTTATCTTGAGAAACTCCGTTTTACTTGAAGAATTGAGTGATCGATAGAAATTTGTCTAAATGATGGATCGCATCTTCATCTTCAAATCCATGGAATTGGCAAATTTGTCTAATAAACTCAATCATATGATCTTTCAAAACAAAATCGTTTGTTGGAGCGATCGGTCCTCCTCTACCGATGAGCGTCGGATGATAGAAATCCTCCATGGTCCTTGGATCATGGGGATGAGATGGGAAAGAATCGAACATGGTGGAGAATTAAACAATATGAGGGATAAGAAGATAAGAATTAAACGGTTAAGAGGATAAGAAGATAAGAATTAAACGGAATGAGAGGGTAAGAGATAAAGAATCAAACGAATAAGAGGAATAAGAAGAATATTTTTGGATTTTTAAATTTTAGAAACATTGAAATCACAAAAGAAAAAGGAAAAATAATTTGGAGAAGAAAATCTTTTTGGGATGTTATAATAAGAAAATATTTACAAATGAAAACGATAACTCCACGAGGAAGGGTCTTCAAAACACGAATCGAAACACGGAAATCACGAACTCACTTCAACCTTCCCCGGCAGCGGCGCCAAAAATTTGATTTATCGATTTAGATCCAAGAAGGAAATTACACACAAGTGAGTATGTAAAAACCCCGAGTTCGTTGTCCCAATGAAGGATGAATGGAATTTGTGATTTCGGGATCGTGAAACGTGCAGTGAATGGTGAATAAAAGTGAATCTATGGGATATTTAAACTAAATTAAGGAATATATAAACTAAAAACGATTAATAATGGAATACTAAAAGAATCGCAAAGGAAATCCTAAAAACGCGTAAAACCCGGGCTAATCCCAAGCTTTAAAATTGAAAATAATGGAATACTATCCCTAGAAATGCAAAATTAATTTTCCTAAGTCCTAATTAATAAAATAAAATTTTAGAAAAAAGAATCATATTTTTTTGACTTTTATTTAATTTTTTATGATTTAAAAACTATTTTAAAGAAATTAAATGATTAAAAATATCAAACTAATTCGGAAAATTATGAAAATTTACTGAAAAGTACTTTGAGTTATTCTAAATGTAGGAAAAATACAACATTTGAAAAAGCTCAACTGGATAAGCTGTAATAAGCTAAAAAGACTAGGTAAGCTAAAAGAGAAAATAAGGGTTAAGAATTAGATGTTGCACTAAAAGACCTGAGCATAACTAGAGCATAACGGGTGAAGCCTTTGTGTGTGAGTGAGGAGACCTGGGTTCGAGTCCCAGGTCTGGTACTTTTTCCTTTTTATTTTTTTATGCAAATCTTGTTAGGAATATGAATATTCAGCAGAAGACTCGGTCACCCGAGTACTTATTAGATCATCATAGCTCGTAGGAATATCTGTAATGTTATCAGTAGCTTAGTATTATTAGTATTAGTCATATCTATATTTGTGGAGTGGGTCGGGGCTTTCCCCACTGTCAGCTCGCTCCACAGTCCACTAGGGACATAATATGTAGTAGTATATATATCCCTTCCCACACATGGGAAGGGTTGGACCTTTTCACTTAATCTAATATTACTTGTGTTTCTCTCACTAAAAAGGCTCCCACTTCTCTCTAGAAACCTTCTTCCATTCGATCCAAACTATCCTCATACAAGTGATTCATGTATTGTGAATACCCTACAATTGGTATCAAGAGCCATGGTTAGGTCCATGAGAGTTGGTATTCACGAATTGGTGTAGTTCTTGAGGTTTTTTGTTGGTTCGAATTGTGGTTTTAAGTTTCTCTTGGATTCGGTTTGTTTTGTAGCTTAAACTTCATTTTGTGTTTTTGTTTTGTGATTAGAGGCTGTTTTATATTGAATTTGTGTAGTTCTTTAGGTGTTTCTTGGTTAGATTTAGTTAGATTTGTAGTTTTTTTTAAGTTTTAGTTCGGTTTTATTAAGTAGTATAAATCTCAATTTGTACTTTGTTTAGTGATTAGAAGTTGTTTTTCTTTGTACTTTCTAGATTAAGATTAGTATTAGAGTGGTAGTTAGTGTTTGGATTCACAGATTTAAGGCTCGTGTGGTGTTTGTGGGTGATTCGAGTACTTTTCTTTCAAAAGTTCTTGGATGCGGTTTGTGTTGCTTGGACGATTCTTGAATGCGGTTTGTGTAGCATCGTGAACTCGGTTTGTCTTTATACTTGTTTGGGCTAAAGGACAAACGGCATTGATAGTGACAGGTTTGGAAATTTGAGCCAACGCGGTTTGTCTCTACGGTGCGTACGCGGTTTGTGTATCTAGTGTGAACTCGGTTTGTATCTCCACTGTGAACTCGGTTTGTCTCTTGGCACCTACGCGGTTTGTATATCCGGTGTGAACTCGGTTTGTCTCTTTGACGCACACGCGGTTTGTGTATCTTGTGTGAACGCGGTTTGTCTATTTGGTGAATACGCGGTTTGTGTCTTTGGTGTGAACTCGGTTTGTCTATTTGACGAATACGCGGTTTGTATCTTTGGTGTGAACTCGGTTTGTCTCTTGGCACCTACGCGGTTTGTATATCCGGTGTGAACTCGGTTTGTCTCTTTGACGCACACGCGGTTTGTGTATCTTGTGTGAACGCGGTTTGTCTATTTGGTGAATACGCGGTTTGTGTCTTTGGTGTGAACTCGGTTTGTCTCTTTGGCGCACACGCGGTTTGTGTCTCCTGTGTGAACTCGGTTTGTCTCTTAGGCATATACGCGGTTTGTCTAGGCGGTTTGTGTCTTGGTGATTTTAGAAATTCCCGCGAAAGATTCGATTTCTCGGTTAAATCACAAGATCAGTAAAATCCCGTAGTTACTATGGCTACCACATCAAGTACATCATCAGATGATATTCAGGCAGCAGGATCTGACACTCGTCCACCTATGCTAGATAGGACGGATTATGAGTCTTGGGCACAACGAATTAGACTTTACTGCTTGGGAAAAGATAATGGTGTTAACATTCTTAAGTCAATTGACGAAGGACCTTATCAGATGGGTACCACCAGAGATGTTGTTACAACTGGTGAAGATGGTACTGTAACTTGGGGCATCGACAGACCTAGAAACTACAATGATCTTAATGAAGAAGAAAAGAAGAGGTATGATGCCGATATTAGAGCCTCCAACATAGTTATTCAAGGTCTTCCAAAGGATGTATACAAGCTCATCAATTTTAACACTGAAGCCAAGGCTGTGTGGGACAACGTTAAAATGTTGTTGGCAGGGTCAGAACTCACAAAGGAAGATCGTGAGTCACAGCTGTATGATGAGTTCGAGCATTTCAAAATGAACCCAGGAGAAAATGTCACAGATTACTATGTGAGATTTCATAAGTTGGTGAATGATATGAGGATGATCAGAATGACTATGCCCAACATCCAACTTAACTCAAAGTTTGTGAACAACATGACTCCGGAATGGGACAGATTTGTTACTGCCGTCAAACTCAACAAAGGTTTAAGGGAGACTAACTATGAACAGCTGTATGCTTACCTGCAACAACATGAGAAGCATGCTGCCTATGATCGGGTGCTGAGAGAAAAGTTGAATCCTTCAACTACGAATGACCCACTGGCTTTCATGACAAATGTACAACCAACAATCCAATCATCATCCTATCCAAGCTATCACCAACTTCACTCACAAGTACCTGCTATGAGTTCACAACTTGACTCAGGCTACTCTCAGACCGACAAAATGATTGACAACCTCACCAATCAAGTATCTCTACTGGTTCAACAGTTTCAAGCATCACTCCCTCAGACCAACAATCAGTTAAGGAATTCTTCCAACCCACGCAATCTAGCAATGGTGGAGGACGGGAAAATTGTGGTCCAGAATGTGCAAGGGAGAGCTGGTAGAAACATGGGTCGAGGTTATGTGCAGAACAGAGCAGGGAATGCCAATCAGGGGCAAGGGAAACAGATCAAGTGTTATAATTGTGGGGGGCTTGGACACATTGCTAGAAACTGCAATCAACCTAAACGTCCTCAGAACTCAGATTACTTCAAAGACAAGATGCTGTTAATGCAAGCTCAAGAAAATGGTGCTGTATTGGATGAGGAAGAGTTATTGTTCTTGGCAGGAGATGGAGGAAATACGTTTGATGAAGATGTGGATGAGAAACCTGTTCAGGATCTGGCACTTAATGATCCTAACATCTTCAAGGCAGATGACTGTGATGCATTTGACTCTGATGTGGATGATGAACCTACTGCTCAAACAATCTTCATGGCTAACTTGTCTTCCCTGGCCTCATCTCGTCAAGCTGGTTCTTCTAATGCATCCGTGATTTCTGAGGTACTAAAAATTTATGACACATATAATATTGTCGAGGGACATCAGATTCCCGTAGAAGTACGTCAGGCAGTTGTTTCTGACTCAAGTGATGTTGATATGGAAAATAGCAATATTGTCTCATATGAACAGTATTTGAATAGCAACAACTCGCCTGATGTACCAAATGGTGAATCCTTTGTCAATAATGATGTGTGTGCTATGAGTAATGTATGTGCCTTAGACAATGCTAGTAATGTAGATAATGCATGTGAGTACCATGAGAACCAATTGCCTGTCCCAGATAATAACTTGATCACTAGACTTAACATCTATAAAGAACAAGTGGCTATGTATGAACAGCGTGCTAAGTTTGAGCTTAATGATCGTGAGCAGAAATTAGAAGGTCAAATGAGTACACTTATTAAAGAGTCTAGAGTGCGAGAAGAAACATTAAAATTAGAGTTAAGTTCTTTGAAAAGTCAGCTAGAACAGTCTGTCATACAAAAACAGGAAGCACAAAAGTGTGTAACAACACTTAGGCAAGAATTCAAACAAAAAGAAACAACTCTTTTAAATGATTTCTCTAAACTCAAGACGTTAAAAAATAAGCTTGAAGATAAGTTGTACACACAAAATCAAACCATACAAACTGCTCAAATGATTCATAAGCACAGAAAGCTGAGTGATAAGCATAGTAAAATCATGATAGGTGAACCAAAGTCAACCATACTTAGGGACATGCAAGTACTTCAACCAGCCCTATATGATGGTAATGTGATGATTAAGCCTATTCATGACCAACCTGAGCATATCTACACTGATGAAGAGGATGAGTTAAGTGATAATACGAAAGAAAAAATGAATGAGAAAATGAGGGATCCCGAGTGCATAGCCAGACGAATAATAATCAAACCCCATGATTATTATGAGGAAAATCGTCTGACTGTGTTTGCTCCTCAAAAGAAGTTAACACCTGAACAGATATTTTGGAAACAAGATAGTGAAAAACTTAAGGAAGATAAACTTAAGGCCAACACCCCCCTCATTCGAAAAGTTGCATCCATAACGGTGTATCCTCCCAATACACCTAGGAATTTGGTGCCTTTGTCTCTTCCCACTGAATGCAAAACCTTTATTAGCTTATATGTGCTTTGGCAACTGTTTGCTGATTTTGATAAAACATGTAAGAAGAGAATCACACCAACCGGCATCACTGAGGGGGAAAGGTGTTTTGAACATGCAAAAAGGTGTTACTTAACTGAGGTCATGCCATTCTTTAAACTACTTAAAGAACACTTTGAAGGGTTGCAAACCGCCCTTAAAGCCGAAATAAATGAAATGAAAGTAGTATTTAAAGATATGGAAAATGAGGTGAATGAACATGCAATAGAAATTAAGAGTCGAGAGATTGAAAGAAAAAACATACTCATTACTAATGACAACTTGATTGCTAAATGTATTGCACAGGATGTATTTTACACTGTCACTGATTCTGCATTGTCTGCTTGTCAATTTAATGAGTATGCTATTGCATTAAATGTCACCCAGAATCGTGTTGTTGAGCTTGAGGGGGAGAATTTGAAATTGCTTAAAAAAATTCAAAATGACGACCATGATAACATGGTTAAACGTTTTTCTAAACTAGAAGTTGATTATTTGAACTTGCAACTTAAACATCAACACTTAGAAGAAAAATGCAAAATATCAAATGTCAAGACATCCACGGATGTTCCTGAGTTTGATACATATTTTGAATTAAGCAAACGTGATGAAACAATTCAAGCTCACACGAACACGATTCGACTGCTGAGGGCCCAAATTGCCCAATTGAAATCCAACAAGTGTGAAGCATATGGCACCAATAAACCTTCGTCTTCAGACTCTCAGAATTTTCAATATCAAAACACCATAAATAAGTTACATTATGAAAATGAGTGTTATCGAGAAGAAAATTCAAAGGTTAAACAACATTTCAAAGAGTTATATGATTCTATTAAAGTCACAAGAAGCAATCACAATGATCAAATAACCTCTTTGACAAATGAAATTGAGAATCTGAAGGTTCGGGTGAAAGGTAAAATGCCATGCACCACTTGTAATGGTAATGCACCAAAGGTTACTAATAGTAAAAAGTATGATGTTGATGTTGGGGACATTCCGTTTAAGCTTAGAAATAACAGCCTTGCCCATCAAACATATCTAGATCATCTTAGAGAAGGCCTTGACACACTTCGTGAGGTAGTTGAAGAGGATAGGAATGATAAGCCACTTGATCAAGCAGTTGTCTATGCATGCAAACTCACGAAAAGGATTCAGGAAAACTTAGAATATGCCATAGGCTCAATTCCTAAGTTTAGAGGCCATAGAGATAGATTTGTTGCATCATCATCCAATGTTGTGAACAAGCATGTAGCCTTTGACCAACCACCCAAAACATCAGAACACAACACATCATTATCAGGAAGGCATGTGGCAGAAAAACATTCTAATGTTACCTTCGATGCTTCTACAGGAGTAAAAAGTGACACCCAAGCTAGCGGGTCAAGGTCTAGAGGAAATGAAAGAAAGGATATGACTGCGCCAGCTAAGAATGATCACTTGAAGAATGTAGAAGCCCAACCTAGGAACAATAAGTTTACAATGAGTAGGATGAATCGTGTTGATTCTAGTATCAAAAGTACTGTAATTAATTCGAATTCTAATGCTATCTGTAAAACTTGCGACAATTGTTTAATTTCTGCCAATCATGATGAATGTGTTGTGTCTTTTCTGTTGTCTTCTGCATCATCCCATGTTAAGAATGGTAGGATAACTAAAGCATGCAAAAAGGTTTGGAAAGCAACAGGAAAAACATTTGCTAGCATTGGCTATCAATGGAGACCCACTGGAAGGAAATTCAATTTAGGAAAACAGTGCACGTTACCTAAAATGAATAAGCATAAAATTGTGAAAGTTAAGGAATGGAGACCCACTGGAAGGAAATTCAATTTAGGAAAACAGAGATCATTACCTAAAATGAATATGCATAAAATTGTGAAGAATAAGGAATGGAGACCAACTGGTAGAATCCTGCCTTTAGAATCACAATGCCTTCCATCTAGGTCTTGTCCTACCTCTAGTTCTGTCTCCTCACCAAAGACAGTAGCATCTGTGAAATCTGTGGCCTCTGAATATGTATGTGCTGACCAAATGGACCCCAATTGTACGTGGGGATCCACATTTTTCAGTTATCCATTGTTGTCTGGTTTCAAATGCAGGTCGTACAAATCGTCCTGTGGTATTTGGACTCAGGCTGCTCAAAACATATGACTGGGGATCGCTCACGGCTCAAGAACTTCGTGAAAAAGTTTATCGGGACAGTTAGATTCGGGAACGACCACTTTGGTGCTATTATGGGTTATGGAGATTATGTGTTTGGTAACAGTGTAATCTCAAGGGTATATTATGTGGAAGGACTAGGACACAATCTGTTTTCTGTGGGTCAATTTTGTGATTCAGATCTGGAAGTGGCTTTCAGAAAGCATACATGTTTCGTTAGAGAATTGGATGGTTTAGATCTCCTCAAGGGCAGTCGGGGCACCAATCTATACACCATCTCAATTGAAGAAATGTTGAAATCCTCTCCCATATGCTTGCTCTCTAAAGCCTCTAAAACAAAATCATGGCTGTGGCATCGTCGTTTGAACCATTTGAACTTCGGTACCATTAATAATCTTTCCCGTAAAGATCTTGTTAGAGGGATGCCCAGACTAAAGTATGAGAAAGATCATCTCTGCTCTGCATGTCAACTGGGCAAAAGCAAGAAACAAACCCACAAACCTAAAACCATCAACACCAACATGGAAGCTCTTCATACCCTACACATGGACTTGTGCGGTCCAATGAGAATACAAACCATTAATGGAAAGAAGTACGTTCTGGTGATAGTTGATGACTATTCTCGGTTCACATGGGTAAAGTTTTTGAGAACCAAGGACGAAACTCCAGAGGTTATCATTAAACTGATAAAACAGCTGCAAGTAAGGCTCGATAAAACTGTCAGAATCATCCGCACAGATAATGGTACGGAGTTTGTTAACCAACAACTCCGTAATTTCTATGAAAGTATTGGCATCACGCATCAGAAAAGTATCCCACGCACCCCTCAACAGAATGGGGTGGTTGAACGAAGGAACCGTACTCTGGTGGAGGCTGCAAGAACTATGCTTATATTTTCAAAGACCCCGATGTTTCTCTGGGCAGAGGCTATTGCAACAGCATGTTACACTCAAAACCGATCCCTAATTCATCCGGTTCATGAGAAGACTCCCTTCGAGTTAATTCATAACAAGAAACCAGATCTTTCCTTTCTACGTGTGTTTGGCGCACTCTGCTATCCAACTAACGATAGTCAAGACTTGGGAAAGTTAAGAGCTAAAGCAGATATAGGTATTTTCGTTGGATACGCACCAGACAGTAAAGGGTATCGAATCTACAATAAAAGAACCCGTAAAATCATGGAAACCATTCATGTTACGTTCGATGAGCTGAGTGAGCTACCTGTTTCAGGACAAATCAGTTCTGGACCCGATCTTCACCTTTTGTCTCCTGGACCCATTAGTTCAGGACTTGTACAGAATTCCACGCCTGAAGATTCTTATGTGCCACCTACATGTGAGGAGTTGAAGAAGTTATTCGATCCCATGTTTGATGAATACTTTGAGCCAACAAATGGATCCATCCCGAGTGAATCAGCTGTAATTCCTATGGATGAGGTTCAAGCCCCACAAGATTCAGAAGGACCTGCAGCTTCAGTATCAGTCAGTCACAATGCTCCTGCTGCCAGTCAATCGCCTTGGTCATCAAACACTCAAACTTCTCCAGTAATGCAAGAATCTTCAGATAATAACTCTTTGGAAGTTAATCCTTTTGCTCCTGTTGAAGAGGTTCCTTTTGAAAACATATTTGCTCCTGAACATCCATCAGACACATCCTTACCTGAGGAACACAGCACTGCTACTTCTGTTCATAACCATCAACCTCACGACCATCTCAGGAAATGGACCAGTGATCATCCAATCGACAACATCATAGGCAATCCCTCTCGTCCAGTATCCACACGTAATCAACTAGCCACTGATGCACTATGGTGCTTCTTCAATTCCGTACTGTCTAAAGTCGAACCAAAAGATGCCAAAGAAGCAATGACTAAAGATTGCTGGTTCCAGGCTATGCAGGATGAAATCCATGAATTTGATCGACTTGAAGTATGGGAATTAGTGCCTCCTCCGGAGCGTGCAATGATCATTGCTTTAAAGTGGATCTTCAAAGTGAAGCTTGACGAATATGGTGATGTCTTAAAGAACAAGGCACGGCTAGTTGCTAAAGGGTTTAGACAAGAAGAGGGCATTGATTTTGAAGAATCGTTTGCTCCGGTTGCTAGAATTGAAGCTATAAGAATCTTCCTAGCTAATGCAGCTAGTCGTAATATGATAGTCTACCAGATGGATGTCAAAACGGCATTCTTGAATGGTGACTTAAAGGAAGAAGTTTATGTGAGTCAACCTGAAGGATTCGTGGATGCTGAACACCCTACTCATGTTTACCGCTTGAAGAAGGCTCTTTATGGGCTAAAACAGGCGCCAAGGGCATGGTACGATACATTGTCCAAGTTCCTCCTTGCAAACAAATTCTCCAAGGGTGTCGTTGATCCTACACTATTCACCAGGAAATCAAGAAACCATCTACTGCTAGTTCAGATATACGTAGATGATATCATCTTTGCTTCAACAGATCCTGGTGAATGTGATAGTTTTTCAAAGGAGATGAATTCCAAGTTCCAAATGTCCATGATGGGGCAAATGTCATTCTTCTTAGGACTACAAGTTTCTCAAAGTTCCGGAGGCATATTCATCAATCAATCCAAATACGCCAACGAGATCCTGAAAAAGTTTGGATTCCATTCAAGTGAACCTGTTGACACTCCCATGGTTGATAGAACGAAGCTGGATGAAGATCCTTCAGGGATTCCAGTTGATATCACACAATATCGAAGCATGATTGGATCTTTGATGTACATCACGGCTAGCAGACCAGATCTTCTGTTTGCTGTGTGCATGTGTGCTCGGTATCAATCCAGACCAACCAAGAAGCATGTTGAAGCAGTGAAAAGGATCTTCCGATATCTTCAAGGCACGGTTCATATGGGTCTCTGGTATCCTAAGGACACTGCAATGGAGTTAACGGCATACGCAGATGCTGATCATGCGGGATGTCAAGATACTCGTCGAAGTACTTCAGGAGGAGCTCAATTTTTAGGGGAAAAGTTGGTTAGTTGGTCTTCTAAGAAGCAGATGAGTACTTCCATATCATCTACTGAAGCTGAGTACATTGCTATGTCTGCATGTTGTGCACAAATCCTTTGGATGCGATCACAGCTTTCGGACTATGGATTCTCATACAACAAAATTCCCCTATATTGTGACAACAAAAGCGCCATTGCTCTCTGTTGTAACAATGTTCAGCACTCCAGGTCAAAACACATCGACATCAGGCATCACTTCATCAGGGAACAGGTTGAAAAAGGAATTGTGGAACTATACTTCGTGAGGACAGAGTTTCAGTTAGCTGATATATTCACCAAGGCCCTCCCAAGAGAAAGGTTTCAGTTTATTCTCCCACGCCTTGGCATGAAAAGCATGACTCCAGAAACCCTCAAGTGTCTTCAGGAAGAAAAGGAGGAGTAAAGGATTGTCTTCTTATATCCTTGTACATAGTTGTATATATCTTAAATCAAAAAGAAAAATACAAAAATATAAAACCTATAAAAACCATAAAAAATCGAAAAATCAGAAAATACCAAAAATAGTTCTACCTAGGCATGTCTTCTGTTTATCGATAACATTTACGTATCTAGAAATGTCATTCAACAATGGCACGGATTCTTAAATGAAGCTCGAGCAGAAGTTATACTAATCAGTTAAAACATGTCTTAATGGCTTGCAGTTACTTCATACTGCAACCCGCACTGTACAATGAGGAAAGCATGTCGCCAAAAAGACAGCTGTTTCTCCAACCGGGTGATGTTCACCTGGGCATGGATTACTTTATATCCATGTTCTCCCGACTTGATGTACGTGTCAGTGCATCACTTCGTATATAAGAAGAGAAGTCTTCTTTTCATCAAGATTCTCTATCTTGTTTGATTCTTCAAGAGAGTCTTGATGTTACACAAGGTGGTAAATTGAACTAAATTTTCACAAATGTCCGTCGCTCAATTGAATGACTACAACTATGTTAATGGGAAACGGATCATCAATTGAGGGGGAGCATATGTGTTCAAATTTCCGACACCTTGCCACATTTGTGCAAACATCAACAGTGACACTCTCTCGCCAATTCAAGGGGAGCATAGTATGCTCCAAAATCAGAATACATTTAAACCTGACCACATTTTCTCCAAAATTTTTCTAAATGTATTTAAATCAATTGAGATCACAAATCTCAAATGGTTTGAAATTTTTGATCGGGGGAGAGAATGTGATTTAAATAGGAAATTCTGATAAAATGTGATGATTTGGAAGTTAATGTATGCTCTCCCGTATGTGCTAAACCATTTTGTATATCAAGGCACATATTGAGGGGGAGCAAAATGTTTTGGTAATAAACGCAAGCTCTTCCATATGTGCGAAAATCTTTCATATTTCAATGCACATATTGAGGGGGAGCAAATGGTTTTTACAAAACAAAGGATTGGGCATCTCATGTGGCCGTGACTCAGAATTAACCAATGAATTGACGAAACTTGAACTGTCATCAATCGAAAGGATTCGTCTTGGCCGGGTAATAATTTCAAGCTGGTCTAACCAGTGATGTAAGCGTGTCTCGAAAAAGATGAATCTGAGTAGAGTGTACCATTTCGAGAAACTTTCTGTGGATTTGACCAGGCCGGGTAATAATTTCAAGCTAGTCTAACTAGTGATGTAAGCGTGTCTCGAATCGGTCTTGTTCACTGAAAGTGGATCAATTCAAAAAGTGAGAGCTCTACCTAACATGTGCAAATTTATAAAACAATCAACCGAGCACATGTTGAGGGGGAGCATTTGAAAAATTATAAAACTCTCAAGTGTTTGCAAAAATGTGTTTCTGGATCATGAACACTTTGAGAGATTTTCAAAGATTTGGTATGGCAATCGTGGATGAATACCAAAGACCGACCATTTGAATTAATGCATGGAGCTATAAGGATGGTTAGGTTAGGCTCAAGTTCCCACGATCCCGCCAGAGCCGGAGGGATCTACCCAGGGACAATCCACTAGATAGTGTAGAAGTCCTTAGGTATGATTAAAAAGGAGAAAAGTGAATAAGGGAAGAGTGCCGACTGAGATGGAGCTAACACTGGAACAAACCCAACAAGGTGTTAGTTATGAAGTCTCGGTAAGCACTGAAGGGGTTGAAGAATGAAAAAGAAGTGTAAAGATAAAGGGTGAAAAGAAATAGCCCTCCTTACAACTTAGGCAGAAACCGGGTCAATACATATGCTGTCAGAATCACTTAGTTGATTGCTGGCATTGAAGACAAAGTATCATGGACCCAGTGATACGCTGCACAACCCTCCCTAGCCACTCAAGGTCCCTCAAAGGATTCTTGTTTCAATTGTCACGGAGTTCAATACATTCCTATCATCTCTCTCACTCCGAGTTAGATGATATTGAAAAGGTGGCAGTCCTCTCCAGCCTCCGATCACCAAATCAAAACGCACAATTGAGTCTAGAGCCACGAGATACATAATAAGATCTCATAGGGACACGAATCATTTCTACACTGGTTGTTCAACCTTAAGGACACCAGTTGTAATCTCATGAGTCCTACGCAGATCTTAGCAATCTGCCAGAACATTTATGAGAGAATTTACTTATGTAATTCTCAATGATTGAATGGAAATTCCTGCCAGGGTCAACATCAAGCAGCCCTGAAAGCAGGTCACTTAGGTAATTTCTCGTGGATTACGCTTAGTGGTCGCGGCGGTTTCAACCGGTCTACAGTCGTGGAGTGATCTCCAGCGACTCACCTAATCGTTGATTTACTACGGTAAAATCTTAAAAAAAAAAAACCCTCTGTGGGTTTTCGATTAGGAACGGTCTTGGTAAGGATTAGAGAGAGTCTTCACACTATGCTGTTGACGATCTCGAAGTCCAAACTTGTAAGTACCGGTCGAATTATTGCTAACTGTCGTATGCAGGAATTTCTGGCGGATGTTGCTGTGGAATGCTGTAGCTGGTTGCTGTTGTAGCTGGTTGCAGAAAAGATGCCAATCCATCACCGCATGTTCACACCACATCATCATCAAAGAAGTCATGATCACCCTAAAAGACCTTCAACACAGCTTCTGCTAACTCTGATGCTGAAGATCATGACACCATATCGTGTGAGCATGTCGGCTCTAAGTATATTTCATCACATGGAGTAGTACTACAGAAAGATGACTTGGAGACTCAAGTGGGATGATACGTTCTCAGATTACTCAAAGTTCATCCAAGACAAATGAGAAGTCATCTTCAGATCACTGATGTTTGCACAACAGTCTATGACAGTGAAGATTCAATGATTACGAGCTATGATGTCAAGATCCAAGGAAGAAGGGCTGAAATTCAGAACATTACTCCTGGGGTGACCTCCCTTAGGGGGAGATTGTTAGGAATATGAATATTCAGCAGAAGACTCGGTCACCCCGAGTACTTATTAGATCATCATAGCTCGTAGGAATATCTGTAATGTTATCAGTAGCTTAGTATTATTAGTATTAGTCATATCTATATTTGTGGAGTGGGTCGGGGCTTTCCCCACTGTCAGCTCGCTCCACAGTCCACTAGGGACATAATATGTAGTAGTATATATATCCCTTCCCACACATGGGAAGGGTTGGACCTTTTCACTTAATCTAATATTACTTGTGTTTCTCTCACTAAAAAGGCTCCCACTTCTCTCTAGAAACCTTCTTCCATTCGATCCAAACTATCCTCATACAAGTGATTCATGTATTGTGAATACCCTACAAATCTTTTTGTACAAACTTTTTAATAAGCTAAAAACTAAACTTTTTTGTGAAAACAAGATTTAAGAAAAGTTGAAATAATTTGGGAAAAAGCTGATACAGACCAACAGTGTAAGAGAAAACTTAAACAAGACAAACTAGAGACTAATTAAGCTATAATGGAAACAATAAGCTATAAGCTGAACCCAATAAACTATTGCTACCTAATGCACCCTAACTTAATCTACTAATCCTAATAAGGACTCCCTAAATAGCCATATAAGCTGAAAACAAAATAAGCAAAGCTGATATAAGCTAAACCAAACAGTCCTAATGGGGGAACTTGCAGACTAAACTAAAGCTAATTAATAAGCTGAAAAATGAAATCCAAGCTCAGAACTTAAAAGCCTATACTACAAGCTACTCAGAAAACCAAAAATCAAGCAATAAACTTAAGTAGATAAGCAGATATTAAGCTGAACAGTTGGGCAAATAGGACAGGGTACTGATGCAGGGGTAAACACAGTCCAATAAGCACTATTTGAACTCAAAATTAAGCACTAATGGTTAAGCTGTGACCTCAAAATTCAGACATTCCTTAAATTTCATACATCAGTCAACTCAGGTACCAAATTTCAGGCCTATATTAACTTATTAGCTGCTTAAAATTAAGCTGATAAATAGCTAAGCAAGCACAAAATGAACACTGATCTCTCAGTGTTCAATTTGTGTGAAATGGCAACTTGTAAGCTTATTTTTAAGCTCTACTAAGCTAGATAAAGGTCTGGAATTTGGAAATAATCAAAGCTCTTAATGCACACTACTCAGAATCAAAGGAAAACACCACTTAATCCAACAAATGAACACAAGGGAGGCCTTTGGGATCTGAGATCAGGACTGAATTTATCTGAACATTCTGAGGTAAAATAGGCACTGACATGGACCAAAACTATACCAAACTTAAATGAAATGATTCTAGCTTTTGTAATTCTACTTAATGAAATCAAGTGAACATAACAATACCAAAAACAAATGCTAAATTAACTTAAAGCTATAACAAGCTTAATGGATCAGGAACTATTCTTTATCCTTATGTATTCAACTCAAAACACTTGAATCCTATAAATGAGCTAAAATCCTTCTAACAACAACTCAAATAAGTAAACTGAGACTAGATCAAAGTCTACCAAGAGACAAATGAACAGTAACTATGAAATTTGACCCATTTTGCTGCATGATCCAAACACTACTTTATGCAGGGCTGAATTGGTTTTAACATTAGAACAGATCAAATTAAGCCATAAGTTCTAAAGACAGATGATTAACCTAGCTTATTAAACACTAATGACTACTTATCAATTCTGAAAAAGCACTTTAATAAGCTTTAACTTAGATTAAACTATTTATGGTAATAATGTGATTTTAAAACAAATTCTACCACAAGCTAACTTAGACTAACCGAACAATATCAAAAGGCAATATTAAGGAAAAATAAACTGAAGTAAATCAAGATAAGCACTTACAGATCAGAAATAAGCAGTTTGACTTTTGTTGACTTTTTGAGATTTTGGAAATTTGAAACTGTTTGATCTAAACTAACTTAAACAAAAGATATAATAAGCTCAAATGAGCTTATAAGGACAGTGATAAGAACTTTTGAAACCAATTTACCATAAAGAACCATTAACTAAAACTTAAGAGTAAATTTTTGCAAGAAATTAAGTGAAAGCTGATTTATATTAATCTTGAAAATGAGATTACAAAGTAATGAAAGTAAACTACAACTGAATTTAAAGCTACAACTGAATTTAAAAGCTACAACTAAATAAACTAACGACTCGATTCTAGAAATTGGACAAATCTTGTGAAAGAGGAGAAGGTCTTCAATTTATAGGCCTGAGCTAGGGTTTCAGAAGCTTCAGGATCTCAATTCTCAGCCCTTTGATAAACCTTGGCCTCCAATCCATAAATTTCGACCCTTGGATCAAATATGTGATGTGTTCTAACCAATAATATTGCTGGGATTTGCCACGTTGGCATTCCTTCTTGTCACGTGTGTCAGAGATTTTCTAGAAATACTTGTACGGGTAATTAATGGTGGGAGCAGGGTAATTTTTGGAGAAGAAAGAAGAACAGTGAGGGCGAGTAAAAGGTTTTGGGTATTTTTATTATTCTTTGACTTGTGGGTCGGGTGTTGACCTGGGTTAAGAAAAGGGTATCCAGGTTAAGATAAAATGTGTGGATCGGGTTTTAATTAAAAATGGGAGGTGGGCTGTTGTGGTGGGCTGATGGAGTGGGCCTTGTGTAATTTTTTATGGATTGGGTTTTGTTTTTGTGATAAGTAGTTAAAGTTTTAGTTAAGTATTTGTGGTGAATTTGGATTTAACTCATAGGGACTATTTCTGCCAATCTTCAAAAAATTAAATCCAAGGGCTTTTCTTGACATTCTGAAATTCTTCAAGGACTATTGTTGTAAATTAGAAATAATACAAGGGTTGTCTTGAAGTATAGAGCTTAAGTATCTTCCCCGGCTTCGGCTTTAATTCTCTTTCCATTCTCGTGCCCGGTTTTTGCCATTTTTTCTTGATTTTGTCATTTTTTCGAGATATCCGCACCTGCATATAAACAAACACAAAAACACAAATATCTTTGGCATTTTGGTTAGTTTTTGGTCGTTTTGGTCTTAATTTGGTCAAGAAAAGGTATGTGTTTAAGCACATACCAGTACCTTTGTAAAAGAACTAGCGGGAGTGGTTGTACCTTTGTAAAAGAACTCGACATCTAGCTTAGTGTCGGAAAAGGTGTAAGCGACGTTAGGTTGGTTCTACCTCGAACTAGAACCCGCTATTTAGCTTTGTACCGGAAAAAGTGTAAGCGACGAATGTAAGGTTTTCTCCGCCGAGAAGAGCTTGTTGATCTATTGAAGTTTTTTACTCTCGAGTTGGGTACTCGGGGAGTAGAGTAACGCGGAGAGGAGCTCCGTGACCGAACCACTATAAATCATCGTGTTCGTTTGCGCTTTCTTTTACTTACTCTTTACTTTTATGTTTGCATTATATGATTGCTTGTGTTGTGATTTGTTAATCATACTTGTGTGACAACATGGTTTAAGTTTATGCTAGTCATAAACTACACGTAACATCTTTCATATTAGAACAAGCTTAAACGGACATTTGATACAACAAGTTTTAAGATTTTAAAATGGTAACGTTATTCACCCCCCTACGTTTTCACACTTTTGTTTCCCGTCATGTGTCTTAAACACCCACTATCTTTAATCCACTCATCTGGTTCTAACTCAACTTTCAAGCACACCTATGTTCAAGAAATACTCAAGCATTTGGTCCCCAATATCTCATGGGTCCATTTGGGTTAAACATTACATTATAATGGTTCATGTATGGAAATGGTGGACAAGTGTTCCATGACATGTAGTTGGGACCTTGATAGTTCCTAGACATGTTTTGGTTCCAACTATTTTGATAATGATGCTGTGAGCTAAAATTAATCTTTGGAAAGGGGTGTTTGGGAAAACTAGTTTTAGGTCTCTGTTGAACTGTTTTAGTCCTAAACTCATTTTTAACGTGACCTTTTCCTATAGAAACTGAATGTTTTTGTTTGTTAACAGTTGTATTAGTGCTAGGTTTCTTTGTGACTTTTACAAATTTAGTATGCTCCGAATTACGAACCTTCGGTTCATCAACAGTACCGCGGAACCTTTTGGTATAACTGGCGGATCCAAAATTTTGGGTCCATCAGATCTGTGGGTGTCTGACTTAGTTGGAACAGTTTCTTGTTCTTTAACGGCTAGTTTTTTAAAACCACTCAAGTTTCCTGATTTCATAAAACCTAGTCCGGTTTTATCATGAGGTAATTTTTGCATCTTCATTATCTCATCTACACAACTTATGTTTTTATCAAACTTTTTAAACTTAGAGTTTTATTTGATAAGATCTTTCTGTGTGGTTTTAAGTGTTTTTAATTCTAGTTTAAGTTCTTGACAAGAGACACAGGTTTCTTTACTAGTTTTACCCTTTTCCATTCGTATCTCTTTTTCTTTTAACCAATAAACTTCGTTTTCTAAAAGTGTCGTTTTGGTTTTTAAGAACTTATTTTTGTTTATGATTTTTAAAGTGATATCATACAGTTTGTTATATTCTACTTCTAAGGTTTCATCATCAATAGAAGAGTATGATGAGTCAGAATGTACCTCTTCTGTGTCATGAGCCATGAGAGCAACTTCGTCGTTCTTAGGCTCGTCGTCATCACCTTCACTATCACTCTAAGCTCCACTAACAAATGCTCTTTGAGATTTGTTCTTTGTAGGCTTTGGACATTCTCCTATTAGGTGACTAGGATCCCCGCACCTAAAACACTTCCTATCTACCTTTCCTTTCCTATCATCATGGTCTTTCCGGAAGGATTTCTTTTCTTCACTAGGTGGTCTTACGAACTTTCCTCGTCTCCTAAAGAACTTCTTGAAGTCTCTTACGGCCATGGCATACTCTTCGTCTTCACTACTCGAATTGGACTCTTCATCGTCACTTGACTCTACCCTAGCTTTTAAGGCAATGGACTTTATCTTCTCCTTTTTGCCTTTGACTATTTCTGAGTCTTTTTCCATCACCATCTCGTGAAACTTTGAGATTTCCGATGAGTTCATCAAGTGTCATGCTAGAAAGACCATTGGATTCTTCAATAGCCTTCACCTTTGCTCTCCACTTCGGATGAAGTGCTATAAGAAATTTCCTGACAAAGTTCTTACTAGAAAAAGATTCGTCAAGTGCTTTAAGAGATGTAATAATAGTATTAAACCTAGCAAAAGCACTATCAATGGTCTCATCTTCAGGGATAACAAGTTGTTCATATTGTTGAACAAGAAGATCAATTTTGGTATCCTTAACTTGTGAGTTCCCTTGATGAGTGATAATTAATGATTGCCAAATATCTTTAGCCGTTTTACACATAAAAACTCTTTCATATTCTTTCTTAGGTAAAGAATTATAAAGCATCATTTTAGCTTCATTATTTTTGGCAATCAACTTCTTTTGCTCATCACTGTGACGAGTAAGAGAAGTACCTTCATCCCGACCACCTGATACATTTGATATAGGTTTAAAATCACCCTCTACGATGATATACCATAGATCTATGTCCTTTAATTTCACATAAGTTTCAAAGCGATTTTTTCCAATATATGAAACAATTTGGTTCAAATAGTGGTGGTCTTTGCATAGATTGCTCTTCTTTAAAGTTTTCAAAATCCATTGATCGTTTCAAGTTTTAAAATACAATATATTTTGAAAATCTTGAGTAACCTGGCTCTGATACCAATTGTGGAAAACTAGAAGGGGGTTGAATAGTTTTTACCGTTTTAAAATTTATTCGCTTTGTATACTTAACATGATTTCAAAGTAAAACAAATAATTAAGCAGTATATAAAAAAAGTAAGGAAAGGAATGATCAAACCACATAACACGGATATTTATAGTGGTTCGGCTACAAAGACTCTCTTCCTTGCCCTACTCCACTCATCGAGCCTCTAACTCGAGAGTTTTTTCTTCACTAAGAAACAAGCTCCCTTCTAGGCGGAGAAAACCTTTACACGTCGCTTATTCTTTATCCGGTACTAAGCTAAACACTGAGTTCTTTACAAGGGTACAACCACTCCCGTTGGTTCTTTAACAAGGGTACAACCACTCCTGACACTCTTTGTGTTTTGAGGACAAAAACACTAACCAAACTGTACTGAATGAATGGTATAACAATGATGTGTGAACACTAACAAATCACACAGTATCTAACTATCAAAACTTGCAATAGTATGTTGAAGCTTGTATGCTTGATCTTCTTTGCTACAAAAGAGAGATCACTAAGAATGAAATGAAAGAATGATATGGGTTAGTGATGTACAAATGAATGAATATATAATTTAAGCTATATGAGTGATAAGTGTGCTTGAATAATCAGCTTGCTATTCATAGGCAAACTAATCAAATAGGCGGCGGATTTCGCGGATCCAAAATATGGGGTCCGCCCATATACTGGTTTGGTTCCGTCAGGACATGCCAGCTAAGATTTTAACAAATCTTTTCATATCTTGCACAATCTTACAAAGTCAACTATATTGGTTCAAGATCATTCCAAAATATTGCCCAAATCCTCAAGATATCAAAATGAGGTATGCCATGATGTCATGTTAGTATTTCTTATTTAAGAAATAAAAATAAACATGTAAATGTATGTATGTATGTAATGTAATTCCTAGTGATCTTGTAATATGTAAATGTGTTTTAAAAGACTTGTTACTATAAATGTAAAAGACTTTAACTTATATCTATGCTTTGCTAAAGATAAACCTTATAATTGTCGTTAACAAAATAAAGCAAAGATCGTAAAATATAAATAACGTTTTTAGGATGATATTTGTATTAACACATATTTAATAATTATGTTTTTTATTTCTTTTGCCTCTTACACCAAAACTGATGTACTAACTTTGAGTCGTGCCTTCCTTCTACAACGATTGCGTCATTATATCTCCAAGTGGTATCGGTTGCAAATATGCCCGTACGATGCACCTATCTTTTATGGTTTTCAGTTTTGCAAAGGTGAAGTCTATTTTGTTAACGAATACATAGATTCCATCTAAGTTATTTCTTGTGAATAGAATGATTTCAAGAAGAATGTATCAAATGCATGAGTGATTTTTATAATCGTAACACAAACTCATAATTATAAAAATAATTTAATAGGAAAAAGAAGTGTTTATACATGTACATGAACTGAAAGTTTATTTCTCATAAAATCATTTACATTGCTTGTACATGAACTGAATGTATATTTCTCATAAAACCAACCCATCTCCTTTGTTAAAGTAGCAATATCAATGGTATTTAAAGAGCTTGGAGCTTAAAGGACACATAGATAGATAAGCAAAATTTCACTAACAATATAGAAAACAAACTTTATCAACTATATAACATAACACAAACAACCGCTATTCATATGCATATAAACCATAGTATTCCCCAATGACAATGGTATAAACCAAATATATTGTTGTTCAAAAAATGATTGATGTTCACAATTGAGTTGTTTGAAGCACAAATGTGGTGACAAACATATATAAACCATGGTATTCCTAACAACCTTTTTAACTGGTCTGCCCGTGCGATGCACGGGCTTAATTCACCATAAAGTATTATCGGTTTTGCAAAGATTATTCGTATTTAGTTATTATATATTTAGTTTTGATCGGGCGACTAAATAAACAAAGTTTGTTTAAGCTTCAAGGAGACTTACAATGGAGATGAATACTCAGTACTTACTGTCCAATAAATTACTTTACTCTTTTTCTTATGAAATTTTGATAGTCGTTATAGATGAAGATTAGTATAGTAGTATGCTATCGAATCAACGTGGGCTCTAAATACACTTGCTTCGGTTCTAAAGTAGTCAACTACTTTTGTGTAGACATTTTAGTTTAGTATGAAAAAATATGTGAGTATATGACTCTGACTTTCATTTTTAATTTATACTTTAACATCTATCGTATTAAAAAAATGCTAATATTGGACAATATTCATAAATTCTTATTTTCTGGAAACATGAAACAGAATAGCATAGGATATCCCATCCTATTTTTTAAGCTTCATTTTCCTAGCCCTTTGCTCTTGCTACGCTTCTTTCAAAATATTTTCAATCACCTTTCTTCTCACACACAACTGGGAAAAAACCACAAAGAAATGAAATCGATGATTCAAAAATAATTACACACACAATCCCCTTTTTTACTCCCGATTCAATGAAACTAGGGATTCCACTTTCACAACAAATAAATCAATACAAACTCTAAATGCATTCTAATTAGGGTGTTTAGGAAAAATGTCCTTTTGCAAACATGAGGTAACACCCACTTCCATTATTCACCATAGAGAATCATCGGTTTTGCAAGGGTTATGCGTAAAACGAAAAACCATTATCACCTTTATTGCGTTCAAAAAACTTTGTAATTGCTTCAACTGAAATCAAAACAGAATACCATGTATCGCAAAACACTTGGTTTCATTTGTCTACAAATTACTGAGTAAATAATTATTGAATTAGCTCTGCATTCAAATTAGCAAATTCCCAGATTACTAAATCATTTCATACTCTAGAAGCAAGCTAATTGATAATCTCAAATGGCACACGATGCTAGCTAAGGTCATCTAACTTTGTGTCATGCCAAGTAAACTAAAGGATTATTGTGCGTGCAGAAATAACCAACTAATTGCAAATGAATACGGTACTTGTTATTGTTTTTTCTGTCACTTTTGTAGCTCTAACATCATCTTATTTTCTTAACGGCAATATTAACACTCTAGCAAGATGATAGAAGTGAAAAAAAGAGGGGCATTTGCATATATATCCAATCTAACCATTAACCAATCAAGAACTAATATCGACTATCCAATCTAACCATTAACCATTAACCCTTCAAGAACTAATTTCAACTATCCAATCTAACCATTAACCAATCAAGAACCAGTTTCTTTAGTTCCAACATCTAATCTGCTATTTTCAAATGAAAACATCACAAACTTATCCTAGAGAATAGAAACATAAACTTTTAAAGCAAACAAAAATCTCCAATATTTTAGAACTTAAAAATGCTAGTTTCCGTTAAAATTGTGTGCCTCATATCAGAACCATCTATCTACTGACTTCTTTCAAGAAGTAGCTAACTTATCAGTTATTTGCATGTTTCGAAGGCTGTCATTCTTATTGCCCACTTTCCAGATTTTTATTTTCTTGCTCTTGTAATGTTCTGCATAATTGTATATCTTATTGCTCAAAAGATCTGCGTATGAGGTCCCTACCCCATGAACCCACCCAATGAATTCACAAACTGAACCAACACACTAAATGCACCCATTGAACCTTCCCAGTGAGTTATGCTTACATCAGATAGTTTAATAAATTTAAGGCTTCCCGATGTGTATACAACCACTCTCTATACACACATCCTAATACCCCTCGCACCAAGTTAAATGATATATTGAACCTAATCATCAATGACACAATGAACCTAAATTTATTTACACTGGACCTACCCAAATGATCTCTAAATTAAGGTTGGAAGTAAAACCTTAGGAGGCCTATGCAGAACAATAACATAAGTAGCAGGTCCCCCAATATTACTATCCGTCAGCCACATCTATTCTTGATTCTTCACTGCAACAAACACAAACTCATGTTAATACATCAAAAGCATAGCAGTGACCGCCGCTATGCTAACTACTCACCCGTAAGCGACACCTCTGTTTGACTGTTATCTGAACCCGCAATGCTATGCACAGTATTTGCGAGTACATTTAAACCTGTGAAATTAAAATAAAATAAAAAAGCCAATGAAAAAAAGTTACGCACAGCGGTACACATCACGAATGTAAAGAATTTTGACAGTTAAAAAATCCAAGAGACAGTACCTCCATTTAAATCATGATTAGGTGTATAGCTAGGATTTGGCAAAACTATCATCCACTTCAATTTATAATTTTCCTCATTTTGAATAAATATTTTGAAGTTGGTCATTAAAAATCATTTATTTCTTACACAAATGATCTGGTAATCTTTATCTGATTATCTGTGTGAACTGGTAGCAGCCGTACTTTGGCTTTCATTGACACCTGTAACAGTTACAATGTAGAAAAGGTTATTGTAATTTAAAGCATAAAGTGTATTGTATCTACACCTGTAGCAATATGAAGAATGTTTTGCAGTACAAAATCGAGAACTTAGCAGTACTAATGAATAAGACGGGCGGTACAAACTGCTAGCAGTACAAACTCATTGTCGCAAGCAGTACAAAGTGAAAACATCCAGCAGTACTAAACGTCTTTGATAGCGGCTGCACATCTCATTCAATTTTGAGTTATTTCATGAAATTTTTTATACCTACAATAAAAATAATTGTAGCTTTTAAGCAATGGTGATCAAACCAATCTAATATATCAACAACATTATGCTTCTAAAATTATGAATTACCTTCACATCCACTTCCACCAGTTTCAGACCAACTGGACTGCCTTCTCAAACAGCAACAACCTCGCCTCACTGAGGTTTTGATTACGATGTTGTTGGCAGAAATATACCACCTGTAGTCAACAATAAAATAAGCAGTATTAGCCAAAGAGGCCAAAGATACAAACTTTATTGCAAGAAACCCCAAATAATTAATTATGAAGAATGCAAAACAAATTTGAAAAAGCATAGAACATGACAAACCTGGTTAAGTCGATATACTTCTTATTTCATAAATTGAATCTTTCTAACGGGGTCAGAACTGTTGTTTCTGTTCAACTTAACACAAATTCAACTACACTTGCACGAAATCTTTACATAAAACCTCAAAATTAAACCTTTTTGTCCAATCGGTTATGTATTGCCAGAAAGAAATCAAAACCCAAAATCATTAAAAGCAATAAGAAAAATCAACATTGAAACCATTTATGAAACATAAAAGTAGACCTAAAATAATTTTAGGGATTAGAATTAGGTCTTACCAGTTATTTCAGTTTTATGTTTTAGCTTCATGCAATTGCAATTACATATCGGCCTAAAATTTTGACACATGATTTGGATCTTATTTAGGATTTTTGATATTGTTTAGCATTTTACTGATGGTGGTGGGATGTGATCAAGGCGGTGAGAAGAGGGTGTTTTTGTTTCGCGTCTGTGTGTGTGTTTATTAGGGTGAAATATGTGGATAAGAAAATGGTGGGGAATACGGAATGAGTTTTTTTCTTTTATTTAAATGCACGATGTTTTGTATACTCATAACTGAAGCAACAGTTCATATTCATCTATACATTCGGTTCCTACAAATAAATGTGACTCCAACTTTAAAAGCTAAAAGCTCTTAATCTCATCATACTAGAGTTTCCAAGCTCAAATTTGAGTTTATTGGCTTATGACATAAATGCTCACATTCAATATGGGAGCAACTTGCAGCCTATTCTTTAAGTATAGTTAAATTGGCACATCATCCATTCCTATACGCCTTCATTTGCAATTTCTTTTTCACCCTCTCATCTTTGGATTTATGTATACATTTAACCCTTGATGATACTTGAATTAATGGATATACGAAAACTTGCATTAATGGATGGCTATCATAGTGATTATGAATGATTATAGTTAGTGTCAAGCTGTTTGAAGTAAATTCATGGTGTACGAGTACGTGCATTTAAAACTTTTATGGTATATAGAGCGAGCCGAGTAACAAACATTTAAAGTATCGAAAAAAGAGACAAGGATAGGGGTGTGGTATTTTAACTCCAAAGTCAGAAGTTTTGGTTAGTTACTTACAAATATAAAAGCTGAATGAATTATTGTCATACATATAACGTTGGCAATAAACTTGTCTAATTATACTTGAAAAGTTCCTAGGAATAGGTAGAGCATAGGTTGCTCATGAATTCAATCAAGTATAGGCTAAAGCTGTTGGAATTATATAACATGCCATATCATAAATAAAAATAATAAATATCAAGTACACATGCGGAAGCGTATAGAATATATAACATATAAATTAATTAACCAAACATAAAAGTATGCGTACCTTTTGATTCTAGCAAAACAAGAATCAATTCAAAGCAATTCTTCAATCAATGAACCCTAATTAGGGTTTATATGAATTATAAGAATTACCACTTACGGTTTTGTAATTCAATACAAGATTCAAACAATAGTGTATTTAAATCATGTTATTGTACACACGTACTATAACAAATTAAAGTTATGCTAGTAATTAAATCACAAAACTAAACCAAACAATCTTGTTTAATTAAAAAATCCGATCAACCCTTAAAGGGTTTAGTTCGATCGGCTACAGAAAAAAACAAGGGAAGAAAAACACTTTAGGGTTATGTGTGTGTGCACAAGAGATACCAAAAACAATAACCCTTGATTTGTATTTATACAAAAAGAAACTTAGAGTCCAAGTTTTGTTTAGATTGGGTAAACCCAATCACAAATCGATCGGCCTCAAGGAAAGAGGGGAATCCGGAACATTCTTGACATCTAATTTTCATTCTAGTCATTTCCTTCTATTATTTAACGGTCGTTAATCATTTTTTGTTAAATACTAACGGTTGTTATACGTTTTGTGATATTTAATAATTAAATATAACGTTTTATATTAAATTATTAATCTTTAATTCTCATACGTAAAGTGTGCAATCTTGTGATCTTGAGTTCGATCCTAACACACATCTACTAATTTATGTCCACAAAACTAACAGCTCCCACTTGGACATATTTTAATAGTGTGATCACATCTGTTAGCATCTAGCAACACTTCGATGCCTCTAGTACAACTCAAATAAGGTCTCCTGGAAAAACCTTTTAATGATTCATCATTATTATTAGAGTAAACTCCAAAATACATCCCTGTGGTTTGGTCAATTTCACACGATACATCCCTCCTGAAAAAATTGCAATATACACATCCCTCCGTTAGTAAAAGTCAAACACAATACATCCAAGAGGACGAACGGTGCAAAGATTGTGTCGTTAAATTGGACACGTGGCAGTTAACTCTTTTTAAGCAAGGGTAATTTAGTTCTTTTAACACCCACACCTACTCACTTATACTCTTCTTTTAATACTCTTATACTACTATTTCTAGTCAAACAACCAAAATCAAAACACCAACAGAAATCAAAAACTCAAAAACTCATCTTTCTCATCTACACAAATCAAAATCATTGGGTTCTACACAAATCAAAATCATAAACACAAATCAAAAACTCATCTACACTAATCCTTAACTCAGCTACCACAACCGAATCAAAAACATGAATCTCCTTGGTTTATTTTTTGCTAAAAATCGAACACCAAACAAATCCTTCGCTGGTTTCTTTCTGCAATATTGCAACGAACCCGAACACCAAACACACGAACTTGGTTACACTGTCTGTTGTTGTTCTGCTTTCTAGGCTACAAGGTATTGAGTTATGTATTTCTTTTCTTGTTCATGATCTATGATGGGTTATGTTTTCAACTTATAAAATCTTGAAAGATTTTGAAATAAGTTAATAACCTGAGGTCTTTTTCTTGTTCTTGTTCTGTTATGTTTGAAACTTGTAGTTGGTTTTGTTGTGGAGATGAGTTTGGGGTGGTTGTAGAATGATTTACTTCCCAGATCTAGAAGTAAATCCCTGGTTGATTGAGGTTGTCGAGAGGAGGTCGAAGTGGTAGACGATCGAAGGAAAGATGTTGTTTGTGACGGTGACGGAGATGGTACACGCCGTGGAGAGTGGCCTTGTGATTGAAATGTTGTTATGGTTTAGGGTTAAGGTTTGTAATAATTTAGGGGAATTTGAAGATGTGTATGTGTTTTGGAAATATAATTTGAGTTGTTTTTGTATGTGTTTTCTAGTTTTGTATATTTTTATGGTGTGGTGTTCTTGTTGATGTAGGTGTTATGTGTTTATTTTCACCGGAATCTGGGTTCTTGTATATGTTTTCTGGTGTCGCCGGTGTAGTGTTCTTGTTGATGTAGGTGTTTTGTATATGTTTTATGGTTTATGGTTCTTGTTGATCTATGATGGTGTTATGTGTTTCGTTTCTTGTAATAAGGTTTGGCACATAAGGGTATTGATAGATCGATATGGATTATGGATTTCCAGATCTATTTTGTGTGTGTGGTGGGGTTTTGTGTGGATATGTGTGGATAAGATATTGGTAGGTGTTTGATTTGTGTTTGTGTTTTGTATTTGTGTTTATGATAAAAGGACTAAATTACCCTTGCTTAAAAAGAGTTAACTGCCACGTGTCCAACTTAACGACACAATCTTTGCACCGTTCGTCCTCTTGGATGTATTGTGTTTTACTTTTACTAACGGAGGGATGTGTATGTTGCAATTTTTTCGGGAAGGATGTATCGTGTGAAATTGACCAAACCACAGGGATGTATTTTGGAGTTTACTCTTATTATTATCCTTTTTTTCTCTAATACCATGTTAAATAAAGATATGGATCTAAGTCATTTTTTATTCAACTATTCTGTTTCTCGTTGTTTGTAATTGAGCAAGATTACCAAATCTTCTGAACATATTCAGGGGAGATCTTGGACGTGGCCACGCAAACATCTTGTCAACCCTACGAGGGGCCCAGTAGTATTAAACTCCAAAATAAATTTGAAGGAACAAATTATATCTTGACTACAAGCAAAACCCACGAACTTTGTAACACTTCTGAAAACAATCCTTATGACTACCAGTTACGTATAGCGTTAAATTGTTCGACATAAATGCACTACATTCATGATAGTTATCTGGTATCTCAAGTCTGAGGATAACTATTCATGATTTACTTAATGACTAGATCCATAAAGTACAATCATGTAGTTTAGGATAAGTCCTATATTCAATTCATTGAATATCATGTGAAATTGGCATGTCAGCGCATCAATATACTTCTAAATATATTATACCAATACTCAGATTTGTCTTAGTTTAATGATATTCCCATATCATTAATTGACAACGGACGATTTAGAATAACTAAATTATTCACGGATTAAACATGCAAATATAGAATGCAATTTATTATTAATGAAAATAAACGTACCAAGTACATAAATTCATTACAAATAATAAATGCTTAACATCTTTTATCTAAATACTAAATAGATCAATGCATGATAACTCTAGTTGATGAATTTTGCCTCAAGTGATGATAATCATAATTGTTGATAAAGCATAAATCAACCAACTTTGATCTATCATAATTTTGAGAATACTTATTTCAAGAATTCAACTAGTGAAGTTCTTGTACGTGTGCATTCAAATAATTTGATATTGCCACATAATACTTCATAAACTATGTGACATCCTCTACCACCAATTTATGATAATCAAACTTCCAAACATTTTAAAGTTTAAAGTATTCTATTCTTTAATGTATTATGCAACTACGCTGTTAGTGAGCACAACTAGTTTACATAGCCATTAACAAGGATGAAATCCTACCATGACTAGTATTGAGTGTCATCAATTAAACCAGCATCATTGTATACAAAAAACAATATACTCTTTAAAACTCCGTAAACTTTAATATCTATTGTATAATGTTTGATACCTACCAAACTTTCAAGTTTGTTGGCTATGACAATTTGCACAACAATTGACATATTGTTCATACTTAGAATCTAGGAGCAATCCAGGCTGAGGAATGTAATTCTAAGCCCAAACATATTCCATTAGAATATTCATTACACAAGTTATTTAATAACTTTCAATTAGATATCAATGTTGTCAAATCATCTTACAATCTAGCATGATACAACAATTTAATAACATGATGTACATGAAAAATCCTCAAATCAGACTTAGGTTTCATTCATGTTCTACATATTCATTTAGACTTTCTCTCAATTTACATCTTGTAATCATTTAGTTAGTTACGAGTTGTGTAGTTGTTTGTATTGTGTATTTTAGATTGCATCAATTTGGGGACAATCTTATTTTACTTTGTAATTGTTTGGATAACACTTGTTTGAGGATGATTCTTCTTGTAAATCTTTTATAAAAAATAAAGGGGTAGTTGGTTGTGTTTAAAACTGTGATGTTAAATTTTTACAAAAAGCGAAGAAAAGGCAAAGAGTAAACTCCAAAATACATCAATGTGGTTTACCCCATTTCGCACCATACATCTCTCTCGAAAAAGTTGCAACATATATATCACTCCGTTAGTAAAAGTTAACCTATATACATCCCACCGTTAAAATAAGGACAAACGGCGCAAACCATTTCTCCGTTATCTCCTAACGAGATAGAATATATTTACACCGTTAGTCCTCTGGGTTAACTGTATTTGCACCGTTAGTCCTTTTTTACGTTTTCGTCCATTTTTTTACATTTTTGTCCATTTTTTACGTTTTCGTCCGCTTTTTTATGTTTTCGTCCCTTTTTTTACGTTTTCGTCCGTTTTTTTGATTTTGGTCCGTTTTTTTACGTTTTTGTCCGTTTTCGTCCGCGTTTTTACATTTTCGTCTGTTTTTTTACGTTTTCGTCCGCTTTTTTACATTTTCGTCCATTTTTTTACGTTTTCGTCTATTTTTTTACGTTTTCGTTCGCTTTTTTATGTTTTCGTCCATTTTTTTAGTTTTCGTCCACTTTTTTATGTTTTCGTCCATTTTTTTACGTTTTTGTCCTTTTTTTCAAGTTTTCGTCCGCTTTTTTTATGTTTTCGTCCGCTTTTTTACGTTTTCGTCTATTTTTTTACGTTTTCGTCTGCTTTTTTATGTTATCGTCCATTTTTTACGTTTTTGTCCATTTTTGCTCATCTTTTTACGTTTTCATCTGTTTTTTTTTATGATTTCGTTAGTTTTTTTACGTTTGTGACCGCTTTTTTTACGTTTTCGTCCTTTTTATGTTTTCATCATTTTTTTACGTTTTCGTCTATTTTTTTACATTTTCGTCCGCTTTTTTACATTTTCCTCCCTAAAAAAAAGGATGAAAACATAAAAAAAGAGGTCACAAACGTAAAAAAGGGACAAAAACCAAACAAATCGAATGAAAACGTAAAAAAAGGGACAAAACGTAAAAAAACGAATGAAAATGTAAGAAAGGGACAAAAACGAAAAAAAATGAACGAAAACTTAAAAAAAAAGATGAAAACGTAAAAAAACAGACGAAAACATTAAAAAGCGGACGAAAACTTACAAAAATGAACGAAAACCTAAAAAACGGACAAAAACTAAAAAAATTGAACGAAAACATAAAAAAAAGGGCAAAAACGTAAAAAAACTGACGAAAAAATAAAAAAGTGGACGAAAACATAAAAAAACGGACGAAAACATAAAAAATGGACGAAAACGTAAAAAAAGGACACAAACAAAAAAAATGAACGAAAACGTAAAAAACAGACGAAAACGTAAAAAACGGACGAAAACGTAAAAAAAGGGACAAAAACGAAAAAAATCGAACGAAAACGTAAAAAAAGGACCAAAACGTAAAAAAAAAAAAATGGACGAAAACGGAAAAAGCGGACGAAAACGTAAAAAAGCGGAAGAAAACGTAAAAAAAAGGGACAAAAACGTAAAAAAAAAGGGGACGAAAACGTAAAAAAATGGACGAAAACATAAAAATAGGACGAAAACGTAAAAAAATGGACGAAAACGTAAAAAATGACTAACGGTGCGAATACTGTTAACCAGAGGACTAACGGTGTAAATATTTTCTATCTCATTAGGAGATAACGGAGAAATTATTTGCGCCGTTTGTCCTTATTTTAACGGAGGGATGTATATAGGTTAACTTTTACTAACGGAGTGATATATATGTTGCAACTTTTTCGAGAGGGATGTATGGTGCGAAATGGGGTAAACCACAGGGATATATTTTGGAGTTTACTCAAAGGCAAAAGACCCGCCAAACCAACTAAGAAAAACAACTACATACAACAACCGAGGCATCCTCAAAGAATGACGCAACACGAAGGAATATTATTAGCCGAGTGCTATGTTTCTGTTTCCGAGGATAACCAAATCGGAAATGACCAACATGAGTGTTATGCATGTAAAGTATAAAGAGCCAAATGCATTGGTGTCCTTGGCTCCTTGGCCACTGTAATGATTTGAGTAGCAGTAGCTATGGTATTTTGGCTTGAACATATAGTGTGCGAACACCAAATCCAACAGGTTTAGTCTTGTTGCCCTAATAAACTGTGTGACTTTAGCTTTTGGAGCAGAATAACAACATGCTGCACAATTAGTTAATCGTTCTTTTGCCCTTAGTTGTTTTAGCTCGTATACTACTGAAAATATGCACATCACCTTCTAATATGTTTTTTCCCATTTTCTTCCCAGTAAGAAAGAAGAAACCTGAACAAGAAAAATCCAGTAGCTATTGTCGCTAGCTGTAAAGAGGTATGCTCTTATGCTGATATCTAAGTCAGGTCACCTACCTTTAACAATGTAAACTTGGCATTCGGGTAAATCGCATAATATACAAAAGAGTGGTGATATATAAACCTAAAACATATACCTACTAATAGACCTAATTCATTCATTTCATAACAAGTGTTATACATTTATTCCGATTTTTGAAAGGAAATTTTGTTGTAATAAAGTAGCCCATATATGGAAATTTTGGTTTGGTTCTTAAATGTGTAAATAATTAGAATGCTTTATATTGGATGTATGTCACTTATTGACTTAACCATGTATATTCTTATCTTCTTATTTTGCATGTTTACACGTCTAAGCACATAAACTTGGAAAATACTGATCTAGTGATCTTGATCAGAAATGCATATAAGTTTGAACTTCAGGACTCAAACCATAAGCTATACAAAAGTACATCGCGCCGGACAATATCGTGTTTAGTTTGAGGTGGAGATCAAGTCTAAATTCTTTCGATTTTCTTTCTGGTCCCAAGCAGTGAAATATGTTCATTTTACGCCCCTTTTGCTCATTTTGTTAATGCTAAGTTAAACATTAAAAGTTGAAGGGATAATAACAATAATTTTTTTTTTTTTTTATCTAACTCGTTCATTTTTATTGTTGTGTGTAGCTGCTTCTTTTTTCCCCCTATTAAAATACAACCCTTTTAAATTTTTGACCTTTGTGTGTATTTTGTTTATTATAATGCCTATTTTATCATTTGATGTTAATAGAGTGGTTAAAAAATGTAAAGGTAGAATGGTCATAAAATACACACAAAAGTCAAAAATGTAAAGGTTTGTGTAAAAAAAAAATTAAAAAATAAAAAAAGGACAGATTATTACATGGAGTTACTTTATTTTGCATACTCTTATTTTAGTGCTTACCAAGAGACAAATCCCCACCACCCATCTAGTTTGAGCTAATGGTGGGGATTAACATAAAATAAAATATGGAAACCTAAGTTTTTTTTTTTTTTTTTTTTTTTTTTTTTTTTGTCTTTTTATCTTTCTTATTATTCACTTTTTTCCTTTTTTTTTTAATTCACATTTTTTTTTTAATTTATGTTTTTTTCCCCCCGTTTTCATACGTTTACGTTTGTTTTCATACATTTTCGTTCGTTTTCGCACATTTTCATACGTTTTCGCCCGTTTTCTTACGTTTTCGCCCATTTTTGTCTGTTTTCGTTCGATTTCATACGTTTTCATCCGTTTTCATACGTTTTCGTTCTTTTTAATACGTTTTCATCCATTTTCTTTCGTTTTCGTCCAATTTTCATACGTTTTCGTCTGTTTTTAGACGTGTTTTACCGCTTTCATACGTTTTCGTCGTTTTCATACATATTCGTCCGTTTTCTTTCGTTTTCATCCGTTTTCTTACGCTTTCATCCGTTTTCATCCATTTTCATACGTTTTCGCCCGTTTTCGTCTGTTTTCATACGTTTTTGTCGGTTTACATACGTTTTTGTCCATTTTCTTACGTTTTTGCCCGTTTACATTCGTTTTCATACGTTTTTGTCTGTTTTCTTATGTTTTCGTTCGTTTTCATACGTTTTTGTTCGTTTTAATACGTTTTCATCCGTTTTCCTTCGTTTTCGTCCATTTTTCATAAGTTTTAGTCTGTTTCAGATGTGTTTTTACGCTTTCATACGTTTTTGTCCGTTTTCATACATATTCATCAGTTTTCTTACTTTTTCATCCATTTTCTTATGTTTTCGTTCGTTTTCTTACTTTTTCATCCATTTTCTTATGTTTTCGTTCGTTTTCTTGCATTTTTTTCCGTTTTCATCTGTTTTTTTCGTTTTCGTCCATTTTTCATACATTTTCGTCCTTTTTCATACGTGTTTTTACGCTTTCATACGTTTTCATTGGTTTACATACGTATTCATACATTTTCTTATGTTTTTGTCCGTTTTTAAATGTTTCTGGCCGTTTTCATACGTTTTTGAATATCACAAGTGATATTCTGTATAATTCAGAATATCACATGTGATATTCTGTGATTTTTTGAATATCACAAGTGATATTCTGAGTACCACAAATGATGTAACACCCAAACCTGACAAGGGCTAAAATGCTACATTATGGTGACAAATCAGATCGTACAACGCAAGCGGAAGACTTTAATAATACAATGATTACAAAAGTATTCTAAGGAATAATAATAATGTAATTAATGTGAACATAACAACTTCCAAAACTAAGATACAAACTAAGTCAAAATGAAAACTCTAAGTCCAACTCTAATCCATGGGGATCTATCAACAGTGCAGTCCACTATGAGCTCCTAAGCACTCTTCACTCAAAACCCAGCTTCCCTCTTAACACCTGTCGCAGGAAAAGAAATGCGGCTGAGCTTAAAAAGCCTAGTGAACAGATATATATAATAAAAGGTACTAGTAATAAACAAACGAATGAACGAAACGAAACTAAAGGGAAACCTGCTGAACAATATACCATAAGTCATGAGAGAATAAATGAATGAATAAGGAATCAGAAATAATTAAGGAATGCCCACGAGCCCTAAACAGATATGTCTAGACATGATACATGAATAGACCCAAAACAGATAAACATAATCATAATCATAATCATATCAAAGTCATAGCAAAGTGTACATAGAGTAGCTAGCTCACAATGTACCAGAAGTGAAATGGGGTGTATGGCACACACACAATCCATTCACTAAATAACTGAACTGAACAAAATACCTAGGATGCATCCATACGCTCCCTGCAAAACAGATATACATATACAAGTACGAGACTGTGCATACGTATGTTAGTATAATAATAATAAATATGGCCATGGTTGCTATATAGCATTAGTGGGAGCGCTGTGGACTAATCACACCGCCACAGATAGTGTCATGCCATAGGTGCCTCTATGACATGGTCATGGTACCTCCATGACTAGTTCAAATGGCTCGGGCAACAAAGATAAACAAATGATATGAACAGAATGTAAATGGGATCATTAATCATATAACTGAACGGAAAATCAAATCAATATAACCATATGAGCATATCAAAACGGTTATGAAGCAAAGCAGAATAACTGAAATCAAGAAACAAGTCATGAGAGAAAAGCCCTTACTGAAAAAGGGCGGAATATCTGTACCTTATTCAAATAGACAAACTGATAAAAGGCGGATCACACAGAACGGAAGGTCACTCCTTCTTCACCGAAAGTAGCAATTTATAATCATATGTTACTCATAGGCTCGTTTTAATCAGATTACATGATTTAGGTTTCTTTCTATTTTTAGAAACTTTATATTTTAAGTAACCTTCTATAATTAGTAACTTTCTATTTTTAGTAACTTTTCATATTTTGTAAGTTTCCATATTTAGCAGGTTTTCATATTTAGTAACTTTTCATATTTAGTAGGTTTCCATATTTAGTAACTTTCTATATTTAGTATGTTTCCATATTTAGTAACTTTCAGCAATTAGTAACTCTTAACACGATTCCCCAATTTAGCTTAAATTCGGGTTTTTGGGTTCGGGATTATCAAATAAGTGTAACACGTTCACACACAAGTCAACACGTCACTAACATATCATCCATGACATAGGAACAAGTATAGGCATCATGTATCAAAAGAAAACACTTAGAACATGTAAACAACACATGAACACTTATTGACAGATTTTAACATAAAATTAAGCCCAATTTATGAATTTTTCAAACGTACCAGAGCCCAAATAAAAATCCACAAAATTTCCACAGTAGCCCACACGTCTTAGGAGGATACTGGAATTTTTCCAGATTTTATTATCAATGGTAAGACCCTTTGAAAAATCGTTCAAGTCAGTGTGTTCAGATTCATAACTACAGTTAAATATCAAAAGTTTGCACCTAGCAGCCTAATCAAATGACCTCAGAAAATTCTAAAAAAATTCCAGGAAGTAATATACATATGATATATGACTCCTGTAAAATTTTGGCCTCTAACTCGCTGTGGTTTGGGAATAAAAAATCAAAGAAACAGACTGAAAAATAACTCAGCAACCATATTTTGACATATGAACACATAAAATTCAGAAAAACATTCATATCACACTCAAATTCGTTCAATCCAATTGGAATACTTTCATAGGACTCTAAACTAAGTTTAAAAACAAAAATCCAGAATTAAACATCAATTAAACTCGTCTCATGAAGCATACAATTTAGACTATTCCTGCTGTCCCAATTAAAACAACACATGAACCCTAATTCCCTTTTTCCTTTTAATCCAATTAATACATATGATCAAATACACATTTCATCTATTGATTTAATTCATCAAAACACATACTCATACACCTTATTCAAATTATTAAAGATCAAACCAAATACTTTCCACACAACACACATAATTAAGGTTATATGTTTTATGATTTCATGTTCATCATTTTATGTGACAATTGTTTCTCATACATATGTATATATAGCCGATTTATATTTCTTTAAAGTGACATATCATACGTTTATATAGAGATCAAAAAGAAAAGAACAAGAACAAGGATGACACGTTTACCCCTTGGTATGCTTCGAAAAATTAGACTTGATTCTTGGTTTCTTGAATGTTTGGACAAATAGCAATGGAGGCTAGGGTTTTCTCCTTCCCTCTCTATTTTTTCCTGGAGATCGACATATGGGAGGGGAAGAAACCGATCTTGTTTTTTTTATGGGTCTATTAAAATCTAGTTGGGCTTGTGGTGTATGGATTTAAATAAAAACTAAGCCCAAAACAACAATTTTTTTTTTCTTTTTAACCAATTGGCCCAATATTACATTTATATTACTATTTATTTATTTAACTTATAGTATAATTAAGGTAGATAATTAAAAAGTTAATCCGAATTCTAGGGCGTTATAATTCTTCCCTCTAAAAGAAAATTTCGTCCTCGAAATTGAAGTCGCAAAAGTTAGACGGAGACGTATCAATCACGAGAAGAAATGACAATAACGAGTCTCACACTTTGAGAGGTTCTTCCAAAAGCATCTTCACAAACGGAATAGTTTTATTTCTCATGACTCGATCCCAACAAACTAGGATAGCCCCAGGCTCTCCACAGAACACAAACCATAATAAATCTGATCAAGCGAATATAAAATAGATACGTAGAAGATGACAGATGATAGCTGAAATCTCACAAGGAGATACATGAGTCACATATACTTACAAGGCATACACTGAGATAATGCTAGACGGTAAACACTTCATTAACTTTATCCAGATTCTGAACGAACTAAGGAACTTGCTAATAATTAGCGAAACACATACCGAATATCAAACGTATCAAGAGTTTCAGAAAAAGGTGGGTAACATATTCGTATTGATGATCAACTAAGCACATATTGGAATATCAAAACGTATCAGAAGGCATAACAGAATAGATAGAATAATCGAACAAATAAGAACGATCCTAACACTGGTACAGATTTCACCTATCGTCACACTGGAAATGCGTGACTATATGCATATAGTCACACACATTTTTTTGGGTGTGTGTGACAAAAATTCGCGCCACCGTAGGTATCATATGGTCACATTGTTTAGTTTGTGGCCGTTTTCATCGAAAAAGAGTGACCAAAACCCGAATATGTATGACTAATTAGGCACAAGTTTTATTGGATTCATCAGTATGTGTGACTATTTCCCATCCTATGGCCACACGAAAATATAATAAATGTGACGTTTGTGATGATTTAGTCACACATCGTGTGTTGTTTTTTTCGAGTTAGTCACATACAATTTAAAAAACAGTGGCCAAAAGTGTTAATAAGTGTGACCATATGCTGTTTAAAGTGAAGAAATGTGTACTATTGATCATCCAATGGTCACATGAATTCTTAGTTTGTGTGGCCTTTTGTAATATTTAGTCACACAAAGCATGTTTGCTTTGGGTATTTAGTCACATACAATTAAGCATAAAGTGGCCAAAAGTGTTAATAAGTGTGACCATCTGCTGTTTTAAGTGAAGAAATGTGTATTTTGTGTGACTATTGATCATCCAATGGTCACATGAATTCTTAGTTTGTGTGGCCTTTTGTAATATTTAGTCACACAAAGCATGTTTGTTTTGGGTATTTAGTCACATACAATTAAGCATAAAGTGGCCAAAAGTGTTAATAAGTGTGACCATATGCTGTTTTAAGTGGAGAAATGTGTATTTTGTGTGACTATTGATCATCCAATGGTCACATGAATTCTTAGTTTGTGTGGCCTTTTGTAATATTTAGTCACACAAAGCATGTTTGTTTTGGGTATTTAGTCACATACAATTAAGGATAAAGTGGCCAAAAGTGTTAATAAGTGTGACCATATGCTGTTTTAAGTGAAGAAATGTGTATTTTGTGTGACTATTGATCATCCAATGGTCACATGAATTCTTAGTTTGTGTGCCTTTTGTAATATTTAGTCACACAAAGCATGTTTGTTTTGTGTATTTAGTCACATACAATTAAGCATAAAGTGGCCAAAAGTGTTAATAAGTGTGACCATATGCTGTTTTAAGTGAAGAAATGTGTATTTTGTGTGACTATTGATCATCCAATGGTCACATGAATTCTTAGTTTGTGTGGCCTTTTCTAATATTTAGTCACACAAAGCATGTTTGTTTTTGGTATTTAGTCACATACAATTATGCATAAAGTGGCCAAAAGTGTTAATAAGTGTGACCATATGCTGTTTTAACTGAAGAAATGTGTATTTTGTGTGACTATTGATCATCCAATGGTCACATGAATTCTTAGTTTGTGTGGCCTTTTGTAATATTTAGTCACACAAAGCATGTTTGTTTTGGGTATTTAGTCACATACAATTAAGCATAAAGTGGCCAAAAGTGTTGATAAGTGTGACCATATGCTGTTTAAAGTGAAGAAATTTGTATTTTGTGTGACTATTGATCATCCAATGGCCACTTGAATTTTATGTTTGTGTGGCCTTTTATAATATTTAGTCACACAAAGTATGCTTGTTTTGGGTATTTAGTCACATACAATTAAGCATAAAGTGGCCAAAAGTGTTAATAAGTGTGACCATATGCTGTTTTAAGTGAAGAAATGTGTATTTTGTGTGACTATTGATCATCCAATGGTCACATGAATTCTTAGTTTGTGTGGCCTTTTGTAATATTTAGTCACACAAAGCATGTTTGTTTTGGGTATTTAGTCACATACAATTAAGCATAAAGTGGCCAAAAGTGTTAATAAGTGTGACCATATGCTGTTTTAAGTGAAGAAATGTGTATTTTGTGTGACTATTGATCATCCAATGGTCACATGAATTTTTAGCTTGTGTGGCCTTTTGTAATATTTAGTCACACAAAGCATGTTTGTTTTGGGTATTTAGTCACATACAATTAAGCATAAAGTGGCCAAAAGTGTTAGTAAGTGTGACCATATGCTGTTTTAAGTGAAGAAATGTGTATTTTGTGTGACTATTGATCATCCAATGGTCACATGAATATTTAGTTTGTGTGGCCTTTTGTAATATTCAGTCACACAAAGCATGTTTGTTTTGGGTATTTAGTCACATACACTTAAGCATAAAGTGGCCAAAAGTGTTAATAAGTGTGACCGTATGCTGTTTAAAGTGAAGAAATTTGTATTTTGTGTGACTATTGATCATCCAATGGCCACTTGAATTTTATGTTTGTGTGGCCTTTTGTAATATTTAGTCACACATCGAATTAAACAAAGAGTGACCAATAATGTTGATAAGCGTGACCATAATACGTGACTGCATCTTTTAGTCACAGGGTTATTACTGGTATTTTTAAGTTAGTACTGTTGGAGCAAAGTTGCTACTGCTAGTACTATGCTAGTGCTGCTGGAATGAGTATATTATATATGTAAAACAGAATCATAAACAAAACGAAATTTGAAATTGAATAAAACTCGAATGTATATAACTGAACAGAATATACAATTGTAATGTCGTACATAATCAAATTCTCAAGTACCATAATTTAAAGACTTTTGACTCTTCGCCGGCATATCTTGCTTTAGGGCTTCAATAGAGACATTACTTTTGCGCTTCGATGGTGCTGTTGGTCCACAGTTGTTGTCACTTTTCTTTTGCATTGTAGTTGGCAGTGTAACCTGTAGTAACAAAAGACGCTTGTATCAAACATTGAATTATATATCAAGAATTATATATATGTACGTTGAAAAAACACATGTATGTACCCAAAGCAACGATATTTGATTTCTTTAAGTGCCACAGTTTGCAGTTAAATGGCTTAAAAAAAGAATTTTTGCATGTACATATATCAGAAATTATTTAAACAAAAGAATAACAAGAAACATGTTGAAATACATACTGTTGGCAGTGCTTGTGTTGGAGACACATTTTGTTCTGATTGGGAATCTGGAGGCCCGTTTTGTTGTGACTTAGGCTTTTTCTTAGGTCCGACAGTTTTAGCAGGTTCCTATATGTATATATAAAACACGTTACATTATATAAACAAAAGAATAACAAGAAACATGTTGAAATACATACTGTTGGTACTCCTTGTGTTGGAGACACATTTCCTTGCGATTGGGAATCTGTAGACCTTTGTTGGCTTGCATTTGAGGCTACTGGCAATTGAGATGACAAATTTAACTGCACCCCTTGTTGACTCAACTGTGCCATCAGTTGAGTAAGTATTCTTTTTGTTTCTGTAATCTCATTGGACAATTTCTTGATCTGGTCATCAGATTCTTTCTGCAAAAAAAAAATATAGGAAATGTTGGGATTAAAAGTCTTCTGGATGCTGTTAGAGTAACTGATGCTCTTATTTGTGTCAATGCTGCTCAGATGGAGTTAGTGATGCTCATGAACTTCAATTACAAATATGTCTAGTGTTTACCACTGCTAGTACACAATTTACTACTGCTAGTACACATTTAATCCTGCTGGTATATAAGCATAATAATAGAATTTGCAGTCAAACTTACAAGTGTATCTCCCACTGATGTGATCTCATCATCTGGAAATTCGCCATCGTTGTTTACCCTTCCTTTCAACCACATTATACCACGCGGAGGTTCTTCATCTGCTTCAATCTCTTTATTTTCGATCTAATAAACATCAAATGCATACACATGTAAAGTTAAAACAAGATAAACGAAAATATGAAGGTGCATACACATGTGATCTTACCATTTTCTCTTTCAAATAAACATATCCACCTCGTCCCATTTTATGCTGATAAATATTTTTGGAACGCAACATTTTAGCTTTATCAGCTATCTTCTAAAAACACAAAATCATAAGGCGTTTACATGTGGTAATGCTGCAAACTGAAAATTATGAAATGACATATAGACTTAAATAAAGATGACTAATTAAAACCATGTATTCATCGGTGGTCGTGTTGTTTACAAACTCGACCCAGTCTTCTGATTTCACAAATCGACTATACTTGGCCGGGACTTCATTCAGTTTGGAAGGTGTATTTAGGTGGGGCAAAATGTATTCTTCTCTGAGCTTCGTTCTGAAAGTCCTTAGCAGTTTACCAAGACGAGTCATTACCAATTTTCTGAATGTCACGTCAACATCAAAATATCGCTGCAAAGATTAACACAATGTTGTTAATTAGTTGCACATAATGTAACTGCATAGATAAAATTATGTAGTACTGGGTTAAAAAATACAGTAGTATATATGTACAGTGATTTCAGTCCATAGTTTATCTCTTTCTTCTTTATTTACATTCCTCCAGGAAAGATTCTTCAAACCTATGTGCTCACGAACCAGATCTCCTAAAAAACTCGTAAACAGTGCTCTGTGTAACCCTGATACCCTATTCAATGCATCGAAGGTTACCTTGAGCTTTATTCCACCAGGGTTGCCATATTTCATGCGAAACTTAAATAGCCTGGTCATGCCTCTCTTAGCTAGTATCCGATCTGATTGGTTGGTTTCAGGCGCATCTAGATCTTCCTCATCAGAATACTTTTCGGATTCATAGTCTATGTTGTTATCATCATGTTCATTATCAGCAGGAAGCAAAAGATGATTATCAACAATGGGTTGAATTCCCATGACTCTTGAGTAACAATGGGTACAAGAAAATGATTCTGGCTTTGAGAGTAATGGTGATATAAGAATTGATTATTGTGTTTTTTTTTTTTTTTTTTTTTTTTTTTTTTTTTTTTTTTTTTTTAGGAGAGAAAAGAGGTATAGGAAGAAGATGAATCGTACCTTATTCTTGGTATACCCGCTTCTAATTAGGCGATTTCAAAATTTTGGATCAAAATTTTGGCTCCAAATTCTAATTTCAAAATAACAATTGAATTATTTTAAAATTTTGCCTTAAATTTGAACCTGTTTAGTAAAGCATAAACTTGAAAAAATCAAAATTTTGGCTCCAAATGTTATACTCCGTATATCATTAATTATCTTAATCGCAAATCATGAACCAAGATCTAGAACAAAGATCATGAACACAAACTGCATATCAAATCAAGAACTCAAATTTACACAATTACACCAAGATCATGAACACAACTTGACACCATTTAACACAAACTGCTACCATTAAATCATAAACCAACATGAAAAATGAAGAACACAAAGTGCTACCATTAAATAAATATGTGCAATCATCAAATCAACAACAGAATTACTGCTACCATAAAATATAACTGTGCAATCATCACATCAAGAACACAAATTGCCACCATTTAACAAACCAAAATACTATCATTACAGTTATAAAATAGATACAATTAAACTACACTAGTTACCAGTTACTGCACCATTAATAATTACATTATCCAAATTAAATATCAGAACTGCTACTACGTACCATATTAAAGTAATTATCCTCTAGTTCATAATAGTCGAGATGATCACCACCTTTACATAATTCTCAACACATTTAATGTACGAGAAGTCTTCTTCACGGCCATCGGTTGATACAACATCTTCTTACTCGTAACTGCTACTACGTACCATATTAAACTAATTATCCTCTAGTTCATATATAATAGTCGAGATGATCACCACCTTTACATAATTCTCAACACAACATTTAATGTACGAGAAGTTTTCTTCACGGCCCAACATTTAATGTACGAGAAGTCTTCTTCACGGCCATCGGTTGATACAACGTACATCTTCTTACTCATAACTGCTACTACGTACCATATTAATAAACTAATTATCCTCTAGTTCATATATAATAGTCGAGATGATCACCACCTTTACATAATTCTCAACACATTTAATGTACGAGAAGTCTTCTTCACGGCCATCGGTTGATACAACATCTTCTTACTCGTAACTGCTACTACGTACCATATTAAACTAATTATCCTCTAGTTCATATATAATAGTCGAGATGATCACCACCTTTACATAATTCTCAACACAACATTTAATGTACGAGAAGTTTTCTTCACGGCCCAACATTTAATGTACGAGAAGTCTTCTTCACGGCCATCGGTTGATACAACGTACATCTTCTTACTCATAACTGCTACTACGTACCATATTAATAAACTAATTATCCTCTTGTTCATATATAATAGTCGAGATGATCACCACCTTTACATAATTCTCAACACATTTAATGTACGAGAAGTCTTCTTCACGGCCATCGGTTGGTACATCTTCTTAATTATACGGCAGTCCCAAGACAATATCCTGAGTAAATTTATTTTTATACCTACAAGTTGAACGAGTATATATAATGGATTAAGTCTTGAGAATGTGATAAAGGTAGCGAAACAACACTTATTAAATGGACCATTGTTACCCCTTTTGTGTCAGCATCACCAGATTCTTCATCGCTAGAGAAATAGAAAGGGCTCTGTCTCTTCCAATCTGTGTTTTCCATACCTCCTAATAGTTCAACATACCATATGTGTTTCAAAAAATTTAATTAATGGTATAATTAAGGTATACAACTTTAGCCACAAACACATAACAACTTTAGTATACCTTGTTGGAAATGATTTTGAATTTGGACCTAGTGCCGGAGGTCTCTTTGGAAGCAGCCTCTCTACCCCCGGGTTTACCTTGGGGTAGGGGTAGGGTCTGTCTACAGCCTACCTCCCCCATACCCTGCCCCGGCGGGATTGGGTTTGTTGTTGTTGTTGTTGTTTGGATTTTTGCCTTTGAACCTGTTAAAGCATAAACTTGAATAAATTAAAAATTCACACAGCTTTACATTCAACAATAAATTCACACCTTTTGTGTCAGCATCACCAGATTCTTCATCGCTAGAGAAATAGAAAGGGCTCTTTCTCTTCCAATCTGTGTTTTCCCATACCTCCTAATAGTTCAACATACCATTTGTTTCAAAAAAATTAATTAATGGTATAATTAAGGTATACAACTTTAGCCACAAACACATAACAACTTTAGTATATACCTTGTTGGAAATGATTTTGAATTTGGACCTAGGATTTTTGTCTTTGAACCTGTTAAAGCATAAACTTGAATAAATTAAAACTTCACACAGCTTTACATTCAACAATAAATTCACACAGCTTTACATTAGAATCGGTAACAACCACCCCAAACATCACCATTTATAGATCAAAAGCCTGTTACTAATTATTGTACAATGAATCATCAACTGATATGTGAAAACATTAAAAAACATACCTTTGTTGTCATTTGGATTCATTGTTTGCGTGTTTTTGTTTGCCACGTATGTTTTTCAAACTATTACCATTAGCTAAATTAAAAGACAAAGATGAAATGAAAGGTGGCCCAGGATCCTACTGTTACCCGTGGGAACCCGCCGTGGGAATAAGAAGAATCAAGAATGTGTGTTTTGATTATAGGGTTTATTGATTTTTGTGTCTGTTTACAATTGATCGGTAAAGGGATTAATTGGCCCTTTACTATTGATCAAGTAGTGGTGGTTTGGTTTAATTGCCCCAGGATCCTACTGTTACCCGTGGGAATCCGCCGTGGGAGTAAGAAGAATGTGTGTTTTGATTAGGGTTTACTCACTTTTTTGTCTGTTTACAATTGATCGGTAAAGGGATTAATTGCCCCTTTACTATTGATCAAGTGGTGGTTTGGTTTAATTAAGAGTGGCAAGATGTGTAGGAAAAAAAAAGAATAATAGTTAAAAAAAAATAATAAAATCTAATGGTGTTGACGTGGCGGTGAAAACCAACTATAGCCGACGGTTCGGGTTCGTGGCGGGTTTTAGTGTACCCGAACCCGTTTATAATATACCCGTACCCGCCCCATATCCCACCGGATACCCGATTAATATTATCCATCGGTTTTTCGGGTTTCCCCGCGGGTATCGAGGTTATCCGTAATTAAAAGTTAAAGAAAATGAATATCGTATCAAACGATTTAACGCAACATATCGCAACGCAACGTACTCGGCACGATATTCACCAAAAAAATCAAATGCGCAAGAGGTTTCAAAAGTTAATCATTCTCATTTCAAAAAATAATCTCGTTTTAGCCTTTTAAAAGGGTTTGGTATCCTCATTCGTGTGACGGTAGAGAACACGGACTCACGAGTACTCACTCCAAAAAAACGAATAACCGAATTAATAGTCGAGAAGAGTATTGACAATAACTCGAGTCGAGACGAGATGACGAAAACAAGTCGAAGAGATAACTAACAACAAACATATCAAATAAGATGAGTCGATTGGTAATCGTCTGTATTTTCCCATAATCCCGTTTATTAGTACAAGGTATACTCGTTTTATGATTTAAAACAAGTTTGGACTTACGACAAAATTAATCTTTGGAAATAACAAAATTTCGCCAAGACCCTTTCATTTATCGAACGTTTCCAATTCAAAACACTTTATTGAAAATCAATTTCCCGAGTAATTTATAATATAACGAGTATTTATATAAACCCTAAACCCTAAACCCTAAACCCTAAACCATAAACGCTAAACCAATCCGAAACTCAAACAATAACCAAACGAATAGTCCAATAAATCCAAATATGTTAGTGTACGGGTAGCATGTCTCGAATAGTCCAATATCCCTCGTGTGTTCCGTTTTTATCCCAAATGTCACACGAAAGGTTTTCAAAATCGAGATCCTACTTAAGATCCTATGGTAATACCATAGGATCTTAAGTAGGATCTCGATTTTGAAAACCTTTCGTGTGACATTTGGGATAAAAATGGAACACACGAGGGATATTGGACTATTCGAGACATGCTACCCGTACACTAACATATTTGGATTTATTGGACTATTCGTTTGGTTATTGTTTGAGTTTCGGATTGGTTTAGCGTTTATGGTTTAGGGTTTAGGGTTTAGGGTTTAGGGTTTATATAAATACTCGTTATATTATAAATTACTCGGGAAATTGATTTTCAATAAAGTCTTTTGAATTGGAAACGTTCGATAAATAAAAGGGTCTTGGTGAAATTTTGTTATTTCCAAAGATTAATTTTGTCGTAAGTCCAAACTTGTTTTAAATCATAAAACGAGTATACCTTGTACTAATAAACAGGATTATGGGAAAATACAGACGATTACCAATCGACTCATCTTATTTGATATGTTTGTTGTTAGTTATCTCTTCGACTTGTTTTCGTCATCTCGTCTCAACTCGAGTTATTGTCAATACTCTTCTCGACTATTAATTCGGTTATTCGTTTTTTTGGAGTGAGTACTCGTGAGTCCGTGTTCTCTACCGTCACACGAATGAGGATACCAAACCCTTTTAAAAGGCTAAAACGAGATTATTTTTTGAAATGAGAATGATTAACTTTTGAAACCTCTTGCGCATTTGATTTTTTGGTGAATATCGTGCCGAGTACGTTGCGTTGCGATATGTTGCGTTAAATCGTTTGATACGATATTCATTTTCTTTAACTTTTAATTACGGATAACCTCGATACCCGCGGGGAAACCCGAAAAACCGATGGATAATATTAATCGGGTATCCGGTGGGATATGGGGCGGGTACGGGTATATTATAAACGGGTTCGGGTACGGGTACACTAAAACCCGCCACGAACCCGAACCGTTGCCATCCCTAGTTACCGGCTATAGTTGGTTTTCACCGCCACGTCAACACCATTAGATTTTATTTATTTATTTATTATTATTTTTTAACTACTATTCTTTTTTTTTCTACACATCTTGCCACTCTTAATTAAACCAAACCACCACTTGATCAATAGTTGGAAATATTGAGTTTGGAAGTTTATTATTCACAAAGCATGATATATAACTTGTTGTTGCATCAACTCATTGTACATGGAAAGTCAATACTTGGTACAGTAAAAGGAAATCGTAAAACTTCAATTGACACTTTACTTTTGGCGCGCGCCGTCGATCTCTTTTCCCGCCTAAAGTCTTGGGAGCCATTCATCTACCTCTCCAGCCTATTTATACCTATCGACTATATACCAAAGAACACACACAAACACATATATCCCTTTCAATTCAAAGAAAACTTCTACAATGGCAGCAAATAATAATGTTACCTTTCAAAATGATGCTGAAGAGTACGAGTGGGTGTTAAACAACAATTTGCTGTTTGACGCAGTGTTAATTGCTTTCAGGGATGAACCCATTGCAGAATATGGGTCGTATAGGAAGGTAGATACGTGGATGAGGGGTCAAATTTTGAACTGGCTGCATGCGCAAGACTTTTACTGGGATGAGGTTTGGGGATTGCGTGACTACGGGGAGGAGGAGGAAGAAGATGAAGAGGAAGAGGAGGATGAAGGTGAAGAGGAGGAGGTGGTGCAGCAAAAAGAAGAGGATCAGCAGCAAATTGTGGTGGAGCAGCAAAATGGGTTTGTGCTGCAAAACCAGGGGGAGCAACAAGATGGGTTTCAGGACCCTTATAATCTAGAAAAGAGGGATAGCGATCTTGAAATTGTATTTAAACGACTCAAGGAAAGCCAGAAATTGATGGGAAGCAGGGAAGAGAGCTCTGGTTCTAACAAGTTGGGGTGAAATGGAGTGAAGCAGTTTAGGATGATTTTTTTTTTTTTTTTTTTTTTTTTTTTTTTTTTTTTTTTTTTTTTTTTTTTTTTTTTTTTTAGTATGTTTAGTATTTAGGTTGGATAATTAGATGTATATACTTGTAGCCTTAAAAAATATCAATGAAATATTTGATGTTTAATCAATTGTCTGAGAATGGAGTGGATGCACAAAGTTATTACTGCTAGGAAAACTTTTGTTCTGCTAGAGTAAAACATTGTACTGCTGGGTACTGGGTAGCCGTTTCTGGGTTTTAACCGTGGTTTATTTCTAACCGTTGGGGTAACTATTGTCAATTACTTCGCTTTATTTACACTATGTTCTCAAGTTTTTTTTTAGATGAAAGGGAATGAAATGGAGTGAAACTAAAATTATGTGTGTTCTTGGTTTTCTTTGTCCCAACTTTCATAGTGAAGTAAAGTGAATAAAGACAAAAATCAAATGAGTTAATGTCGAAAAGAACCTTTGTCTTTAGTGTGTATTTATTATGGAGAAATGGGACCACCTACTTTCATTTACTTTACTTTACTAGTATAAGAACATCCAAAAAACTATAAACTTTACTTCCACTCTTCCCTATTTCTTTACAATACTTTACTTTACTTACCTCTTAAAAAAAACTCTAGAACAGAGTAGGGTTTCATAAATTGGATAACTCTCTTTCTTTATACAATTTATACCATTTCTTCAAACTTGAGAAACAATTAATTGAAGTAGGTCCAATTATAACCCAGCACTCTAATCAAGCATTTACTCAATTTTCATGGCAAATTTAGAGTTTTGTGATACGCATAACCAGGTTGCATTCTTGGAGAAACCAGAAGGGAGTCAACGCTTCCACCAGATAATAGATTTTCTAAACAATACCCACATCAGGTATGCTCTTACAGTCGATCCTACTATCTATGTCTCTCAAATCAAACAGTTT